>CM036776.1:23221815-24421815 GCA_020796225.1 Arion vulgaris
GTCCCGTGGCCCCCTCCACCCCCACCCCATCAGATATAAACAATACTACACACAGAATTCTACCAGTATCGTGTGGACACGAGTATTGATTTGACAGAGCACGATCTCTCGCTCCCATTGGTCAGTATTGCCAGGAAATGCGGCTGCAGACATGCGCATGCGATAGTCTGCACAGATGTGGAGACAGACCGACAGACAGACAAACATGTGTACGTTCTGTGTACAGATATAAATCACTGATGACAACTTCTAGAGCTAATCACTCCATCATCTTTGTTTACTCTTGCATCACTCCAGCTGTTACTGCAATGAATGGTTTACTCATATTTCTACTTTTCCTATCTCTGTAGCTAGAGATTAGGTGCACTTTCTCGTGCTAAAGGTACCAGGTCTCGCTCTCTAGTAGAGCCATCTAGATATTTTCCCAGAGATCCCTGATCTCAGTGTAGGTGAGATTGAGTTCCTAGTCATATCAGAGACGGATGATAAAAAGTAGGTCTTGTATTCCATATGAGCACGTAAAAGAACTCGTGACAGCTCAAAATCATGAAGAACAGGCTGGAAAGTCGCTGCCCCGGTAAATTTCATAATAATAAGTTACAATTAAATTCCCACAACAATATTTTCACCATCTTAAAACATTACACTAGGACCTTCGCGGAGCTACTGGTTTCGTACACTGCAGTGAGATCTTCCTGTAAGAAAGAATCGTAGCACACATGGTTACTAGCCGAAGTGTAATGATGATAGTCCTATCAATCAGTCAATCAATCAATCAGATGGTTTCATTCGTTACTGTTAATATCGTTACTGTTACTTTTGTTACTGTATATGTCGTTACTATATCTATCGCAAAGATCAGAATACTAATGCATATTCCCAGTGGCAACGTATGGGTGTAAAGCATGGACATTTAATAAAGCTGTGGAAAAACATATAAGTGCTTTTAAATATAAGTGTTACAGAAGAGTCCTTCGTATATCATGGACAGAGAGAGAACAAATAGATCTATCCAGAAAGAACTCAAAATCAAAGAAAACTGGCTGATGCTACAAATACGAAAGAGAAAATTGTGATATTTTGGACATATAAAAAGATAATGAAGGGCTGGAGAAGACCATCATGGAAGGAGGCATACCGGCAAAGAGAAGAAGAGGAAGACCACGAGAAGATGGATTCAGGATGTAACTGATGGTTTGAACATGACGGCTGCAGAGGCAGAACATCTGGCCTATGAGAGAGAGAAATTTCGGAGGACTGTTGGTGGCAAAGTTCTGCTCAGGACAAGCTATTTGATGATGATATCTATCGTTACTATTTCTAACGTTTCTCTACTGTTGTACTACTACTATTGCTACTACTACTATTGCTACTACTGTTACTATTGTTACTACTACTATTGTTACTACTATCTTTTGTTACTACTACAATTGTTACTACTATTGTTACTACTACTATTGTTTACTATACAATTGTTACTACTATTACTATTTTACTCTACTATTGTTACTACTACATTGTTACTACTATTGTTACTACTACTATTGTTACTACTATTGTTACTACTATTGTTACTACTACTACTATTGTTACTACTACTACTATTGTTACTACTACTATTGTTACTACTACTACTATTGTTACTACTACTACAATTGTTACTACTATTGTTACTACTACTATTGTTACTACTACTATTGCTACTACTACTATTGTTACTACTACTATTGTTACTACTACTATTGTTACTACTACTATTGTTACTACTACTATTGTTACTACTACTATTGCTACTACTACTATTGTTACTACTACTATTGTTACTACTACTATTGTTACTACTATTGTTACTACTACTATTGTTACTACTACTACTATTGTTACTACTACTATTGTTACTACTACTATTGTTACTACTACTATATTGCTACTACTATGACAATTGTTACTACTATTGTTACTACTACTATTGCTACTACTACAATTTTACTACATATTGTTACTACTACTATTGTTACTACTACTATTGCTACTACTACTATTGTTACTACTACTATTGTTACTACTACTATTGTTACTACTACTATTGTTACTACTACTATTGTTACTACTATTATTGTTACTACTACTATTGCTGCTACTACAATTGTTACTACTACTATTGTTACTACTATTGTTGCTACTACTATTGCTACTACTACTATTGCTATACTACATGTTACTTTACTACTAATGTTACTACTACTATTGTTACTTTTACTATTGTTACTACTACGACTATTGTTAGTTACTATTGTCTACTATTGTTACTACTACTATTATTACTACTACTACTATTGCTTCTACTATTGTTACTACTATACTGTTACTCCCACTATTGTACTACTACTGTTGCTACTACTACTATTGCTCTACTACTGTTACTACCACTATTTACTACCTATTACTACTTATTGCTACTACTACTATTGCTACTACTACTGTTACTACCACTATTGCTTCTACTGCTATTGCTACTATTACTATTGTTACTACTATTACTACTACTATTGCTACTACTACAACTATTGCTACTACTATTGTTACTAATACAAGTGTTAGTTTGCGCGTCTGTGGCTCAGTTGTAGTAAGCTCAATCCCAACCCAAGAGCACCTGGTTTAAGATCTGTGACCCGCAGTTTGAAAGTAAAATTTATTCATCTGGATTTTTTTACAAAAGCTATAAACATTCTTCCCCGTTGAGAAAGCAATGACTAACTACTGAACGTATACGTGGTGCCTAGTTTACTGTGATGGCAACGTCCTGTAACGGATATGCCAGGAACTTCATTTTCAAAATTGTTAGTAAATAATTAGTTAATATTAAGTTTTCTTAGAAGAGTTTTAAGCATCTATATAGTCATTGACAAGACATTAGAGTTAGTTACCTTGCAAGCCCTGTCAGCCTCGATCTGTGTCTGGACGCCACATGTCGTCGCCCATGGCTACCAAGCAACTGTCCAGCCAATCCGATACCGATAAACAACAACACATACATGTGGTTCCATGCTCCAGCCATTGTATCAATGTCTAAATTGTAGTAACTATCTAAACGGTAACTTCTTGTTCAAAGGTGGGAAAAAGTCTGTCATTTGTCATTTATATATCCGCCATGTTCTGTTGACAAGTATTGCACACACAACAACGCTGTAACCAATAGCAACAGTTATTTGATGACTACTGTCCGGTATTCTAATATTAGAAAAAATAAAATAAAAGTTATGACATTGCAATTTTGTCAGTGTGTTCCCGGAGCTCATAAAGGAAGCAAAGAATAGTAACACTGTGACCTACAAGGCATGTCATACGAGGCGACTGAGGCAGGAGCCTAGGGTAGCTACCTAGTAATTAAAAGTGTCATGCCTGTCTGCCCAACGTGTTCGTAGCGCGTTAGACTACGGGTGACTATCCCTATGTGTGTGCGGGTTCAATTCTGCGGGATGGCAGAAAAAGCCCCAGATTCCCCAGATTTACGGTGTTCGTGGCACCGAACGGTTACGATGTCCATGCACCGAGTCGAAGAGCTGAAAAGCTCATGTGCTTCTGGTCTCTTGTCCCTTCGTCCCTAGGGAAACATAGGTCCGCAACCAAGGCCTTCCAGGCCCGCCTATCCAAGGCCATCTTTTCCAGATCTCGCCACTCTCTCCCCGTCCTCTTGCATTCCATCTCTAACTCCCGTCTCCAGGTGTTTCTGGGTCTTCCTTACTTCTATTGCCCTGGGGGTTCCATCGGAGAGCCTGTCTCACGATGCTGTCAGGGTGTTTCCTCAGTGTGTGTCCTCATGTGCTTCTGGATCAGAAAAAAAAAAAAAAAAGTGTCATAGAAATCGAATGGGATGAGGCGAATAACTGGCACACTGAACAACTGCACTTAGGCTCGGATCACATACAACTCACAAAGAGTGGTTTAACAAGTCATCTATATGGAGCGTCCGCAGAAGAAGAAAATAATTTGAAGTTAGTTGTTTGCAAAACTATGACGGAATAAAAGTGAGTACTCCCCGCACCGCAACCATGACTCCCCCTACTCCTCCCTCCCCCACCCTCCTGACATACTGCCCATCATCTTATGTATCAGTGCTCGGTCCCCTTAAACATGCTGCCCGCTACCTATTTTATCAGTTGTCTGCCATCATCAACATGGGTTAAGCCCTTTGCCTTGCGAGTCGAAGGTCGTGGGTTCCAATCTGGACCGCGGCCTTCTGTTCACGAGAGCAGTTTTTTTTCCAGAAACCCCTAGGATTGTTGCCGGAGCTACGGAGTTCGTGCTTGTGCAATACTTTCGAAGTTGGCGTGCCATTTCTGCGGAGAGGACCGAGCCTATAGGGAAAACCCGGTGCAATAAGTCAATCCTTCTGCTTTAAAACACCTTTTATCTAAGGTATCAGTTGTCTGCCCGCATCAAAATGCTGTCCAATATCTATGGTATCAGTTGTCTGCCCTCATCAAAATGCTGTCCAATATCTATGGTATCAGTTGTCTGCCCTCATCAACATGCTGTCCAATATCTATGGTATCAGTTGTCTGCCCTCATCAACATGCTGTCCAATATCTAAGTTATCAGTTGTCTGCCCTCATCAACATGCTGTCCAATATCTAAGTTATCAGTTGTCTGCCCTCATCAACATGCTGTCTAGTACATTGCATATAATTAGTTTTCGGTTCCCACCAATAAGGCTGCATCCTTCCTGCCTGTCAAATCCCCTTACACATTTGTTAGCGGCGACGAATAAACGAGTATCGACATTATAGAGATTTGAACCGCTGTCTTCCAATGTGACATTTAACTCACTATCACTTTGCCAAGCAGCCTCCCAGTTTCAACTTTGGTTTATTCCACGATGAGGCAGTGAAACATCGAACAACTGTTCCCTACCACGCTCAAACATGTTGTGGTTCGAATCCTGTGTTCGTTAAATTGTTTTCGTTTCCAGATGCCTTTAATATTTGTTTACTATATATTTATTTACCACATTCAAGGCTCAGGTGTTTTCCCAGGGGTTCTTAAAGAAACTTATTTCTGTGTTTACCATGTTATGCGCCTTACGGCCTAGTGTATCGATTGTCGAAAATCAACAAATCTGAGGTAGTCAGACTGGATCAGATCAGATCTGGAGAAAATCGTTAGGTGGCTGCGTAATACTCAGGGCCTAGTGTATCCGGTTCTGGTAGAGCTTCGTTAGCCTTCTCTAGCCATTGATTGCCACCCATCCGTTCCCCCAAGGTAGTAGGTTGATATTTTCAAATCACAGCGGCGGTGACACGTGTGACAGCGTTAAAATGGGGAACATACCACACAATAAAACACAGAAATATGCGTTCCCGTGAGAATATTGTAATCCATGGAACAAAATCAGAATAGAATTTACAGGGCACCGTCCCTACACACAGCACTCGACCGCCATTTGAAACCGAAACTTCCTTCCCTTTACATAGGAAGATATTTCACAGAACTATCATTATCTACTTCACTTTATATCCCTCACATAATATTAACATAACATCTACTTCCCTTTATGTCCCTCACAGAATAATAACATAACATCTACTTGACTTTATGTCCCTCACAGAATATTAACATAACATCTACTTCACTTTATGTCCCTCACAGAATATTAACATAACATCTAATTCACTTTATATCCCTCACAGAATATTAACATAACATCTACTTCATTTTATATCCCTCACAGAATATTAACATAACATCTAATTCACTTTATATCCCTCACAGAATATTAACATAACATCTACTTCATTTTATATCCCTCACAGAATATTAACATAACATCTACTTCACTTTATATCCCTCACAGAATATTAACATATCATCCACTTGACTTTATGCTTCTCACAAAATATTAACATATCCAGTTCACTGTATGCCCCTCACAAAATATTAACATAACATCTACTTCACTTTATGCCCCTCACAAAATATTAACATAACATCTACTTCACTTTATGTCCCTCACAAAATATTAACATATCTACTTCACTTTATGTCCCTCACAAAATATTAACAAAACATCTACCTCACTTTATGCTACTCACAAAATATTAACATATCTACTTCACTGTATGTCCCTCACAAAATATTAACATATCCACTTCACTTTATGCTCCTCACAAAATATAAACATAACAACTACTTCACTTTATACAAGAAACGAATTCACATATGATCTATTTCATTTTATATACTTGTAAAAAAAGATATCGATTCACAAATCTTGTTGGCTGCCAACTAATTTATATTCTATGAGCACGCCAAGTAGCTACCAACTGATCGAATAATACTGTTTTATTATATTATACGAAACTACTACCGTCTGATCTATGTTTTAGAATCCAATTTAAGATTCGTTATGCAAGAAATATAGCCCTCGTCATACACCTCGTTCGTCCGATTAGAATTCATATATTCACGAGTGAGTAGATTATCAAAAGTGTGCGTGCAGCGAGAGAGATGATTATGTGAGAGACAGAGCTTACATGCAGATTATATACTCGTTATTTAAGATAGTTCCAGAACATTTAGTTATAGAACCTGAAAGTATAAATGATGAGATAGACAAAGAGAAATGTGCGTGCCAGCGTCCAAGTTCAATCGTGCACAGAGATCAGTATTTGAGCCCAAATATAAAATACCCAATAGAAAGCTAACGTGTCTAGACTTGACTTGTGTCAATCCGCGATAATTAAAATGATACAATCATAACATGCACTGTTTTATTATCCAATGTCAGATTTAATCAATCCAGTGTCATGCCTGCCGGCGTAGGTGATCATATCTCTCTACAACTCCCTCCTAGGTGCAGGTAATCAGTTCTGACGTCAATCTTTTGTCGAACCACGACGCCAGATCATCCAGCATCTTCTCCCTCTGTCTTCCACGATCTCTCCTTCCTTGAATCTTACCTGTTGTCACCAAATTCGAAACCTTCTTTTCGCATTAAGTGCCCGTAAAACCTTGATTGTCTGATTCTTATTCTTTTGAATTTTCTTTGTATGCAGGCCTGATTTAAAACCTCATCATTTTGTTTTGCTGTCCTACATAAGTATTGGATCAATATAGCACTTGAGTACTGGCTGTCGTAGTGTCATTGGTAGTGAATTCACACATATTGTGTTTTCATTTTCATAAATGATGCTTTCGCTTGAGCTATTCTACTCCTAATCTCTGTTTTACATCTTCCACCTGCTGTTAGGAATGTTCCCACATGCTTGAATCGATGGACTTGTTTCGATTTTGTGTTATTTATTGTGATATTGTATTTTGGTGTTTCCTGTTTCTTGGAGTTAATAAATAGCAGTCATAAACCACATTATATATATCAATACTAGTACTAAGAGTAGAATTTGAGTTATAAAACTGAATGTCCAGTTGTTTGTCGCAGGAAAAACTGGAGAAGTCAAACTCTAGAATCATGAAATTTGCACAGCTCATTCCAGAAAATATTTAAGTTTAAGCTATCATTTTCATTTCTTTGCGTATCTGTTTTGTTAAACCAAGTTATGCGTTAGACAAGTTAGTTTCAAAATGTCGAGATTTCATAGCATACTTAATTAGCTATTATACTAGATCAGCGTTTCTAAAGTGTACGGTACCGCCCCAGTGGGCGCTGAAGCGTTCTGGGGTGGGGGGCCCTTAGTGGTTCAGAAGAATTTGGGGGTGTTCAGGCGATTATGGATCGGCGGCTTCTTAAAGAAGAAATTAATAATAAATATTTTAAAATAAACTATTTTCTTGATTTTGAGATTGAATAATCGTTTAAAATTTAAATTCTGCATTTAAATTAATCTTACGCCAGTCTTACACGATCCATTTTTTCATAAATTTTTATTTCATATATATAATCATTTGAAAATTGACAGATATGACAGAAATATATATCAATTTTCTATGTGAAAGAGAAAATAGAGCATGTATATTTATGTGGGGGAGGGAGAAGGGGGACGTTGGCAAACTGTTATAATGTGGATGGGGGCGTTACAAAGTTTATGTTGTGCAAAGTGGACGGTGGGCCGAAAAGTTTGGGAATCTATGTACTAGATCATTGAGCAAGCTCAAGCAGTAAATGGAGAAAAACAAAGTTACGCTATTTATGAACTGGAAATAGCAATTAAAAAATCGGATCACAAATTCTTTGCTTATCAAAGCACACAAAACAGATTGAGTTTTTCTGTTTTTTAAAATTACGTATTTAAATTATATACACAATTAGCGAAACATATTTCTATACCATGAGGTATATTGGTAAATACAGCGTTAGTTTCGTATTTTTCTTTGACATACGACACATGGTGTGTGGTGTTGCCAACACCATACCGGCCACCTTTACAACCCAGTGTTTTTCTGGCAGCCACATTAAGCTAAGGTCGACATAAGAGATGGTACTGTTGGAAACCCGTCACCAGGCAAACCTCATAAGAAGATGGTTACTGAAGTTTGTCACATATAACATACAACAGTATGTAGTAAAATAGTTTTATATTATAATCGTCTAAGACAAAGTCTACGAGGTTTCGTTTTTTGGGTTTTTTCGATCCAGAAGCACTTGATCTGAAAGCTCTTCGGCTCGGTGTCATGGACATCGTAACCCTTCGGCTTGGTGCCACGAACACCGTAAATCTGGGGAACCTGTAACTTTTCTGCCAGTCCACGGAGTTGAATCCGCATTTACAGAGGACTAGTCACCAGTAGTCCAACGCGCTACGAACACGCTGGGCACGCGGGCACTACGAGGTCTTCAAAAACAGCGCATAATCAATCTACCTTGCCCAGAATGCGGATTTGACCAAGACTTTTCTGTGCCGTTTCCAAGCTAACGCCGTTAAGAGTGTGTTTAATGCAGTTTTTTTAATTTCTTGTCCTCAAGAAATAATAACATTAGATTTGTACGTACTAGTTGGCCGTTTAATCAAGTCAGTTTAAGATAATGTTACATGATAGTTACACTTTGCAAAAACTAACTATAACAATAATTTGTAATCTATTTTAAAAATTAAATTTCATGTCAACAAGCGAAGTGATTCAATATCTCTGATCAGGAAAATCTGAAAAAACAGTTTAATTTTACAATTCTTAGGTGCCCAGTCTCCCCAACAGATATCGAAGAGTATGCATACTGATGGTTCCGGTGGCTCGCTGATTAAACACACCTCTCACTCTGCCTCTCAGGCATCCAGTTCGACTTGAACAACGGGTAACTCCAAACTGCTTAAATCGCTTGATCCATTTAACATCGATTTCAGTGTCCTCATCCAACAGAGAGTCGCGAAGAGACCGAAGAATATCCCCTTATCCATCTTCAACTCCCCAACAATCGATGCTGTTGATGCAAGCCTG
This sequence comes from Arion vulgaris, assembly GCA_020796225.1. Lineage (NCBI taxonomy): Eukaryota > Metazoa > Mollusca > Gastropoda > Stylommatophora > Arionidae > Arion > Arion vulgaris. The sequence continues at coordinate 23,231,206 of CM036776.1, forward strand.
TCCACTCTCTCATTACCGTAAACACACGCATGCCCAGGACAGTATATCCACGTAAGCCGCTGGAAGTTAGAAACTTCTATAGACGACATCCACTCATACCAAAACCTGCCCTTCTGGATCTTGTGAAGCATCGACTGATAGTCAGATACAACAACTGCCCCAGTAAATGAAGTCCCAGAAATCCAATGGAGGGCAGCAGTAACGGCCTCAACCTCCATCCTCATACTAGAAGTAGTTGTCCTGTATGCCCCACTTCGCTCTGCAACAACCCTACCATGCGCATTAGCCAAGAAACCCCAGCCGAATTTCTCACCACGTTGAACCGACCCATCAGTATATACAACAACATCATCATCCCTTGCATTATCTTCTATCAGCTGCTTAACTGCGAGATCAGCCTTCATGTTGCCCCAATCTCTACATTCTCTTCCAAGAGTAATGATAACGTTGAGATAGTTCATCATGCTACCATCTATTGGGATCCATTCTTCCCCTTTTGGTAGAGTCGCAACCGTAGTCACCTGGCCAATTGTTCTCTCAGCCTGGGCCATCCACGACATGCCATGCTTGATTCTCGTGCCCTTAACATCATTAGTGTTCTGGTGACGTGGATGTCTCTTATCCGAAGTAACCCGCATATATGCCTTGGTTTGGGCGATTGCATGACGGGAACGTAGTGACAGAAGGCCAAACATGTATCTCATCTTCACAATGGGGTATCTCTAGTGCAGCCCAGAACTATACGCATACCTTCATTCTGAACCCGTTCGAGTCGTTCACATTGTGATCTTGATATCGTAAGAATTCCGAGTCCGTAATCTACCACTGACATTACCAGTCGATCGAACAAAATGGCAAGTAGTCTCTGCTCAAGGTGTGCGGCCACCATAACTTTGAGAGCCGCAAGACCACGCTTGCACCGTTGTATCGTGTGTTCAATATGGTGTTTGAAAGATAGACTACGATCAAAGGTTATTCCAAGATAGCGCAACCTGTCTCTGCGCTCGATGGTATGTTCATCAAAGATTACACAGGGTAGGTCAGCCTTGACGATGTGATTATTCAACGAGCACCACAACATACACGCTTTTTCAGGATTGACCTGAGAGCGAGACTCTCTACACCAACCTGAGATGGTACGCAATGTTTTCTGAATGTCGTCAACCATCTCTCGTCTATCTGACCCAGTCCTATATATTAAGATATCATCTGCAAATGTCAATGTCCACCCCAATCCGGTTGGCTGAATTTAGCTACATTTGCTGTGTAAATATTAAACAACACGGGTGATAGAGGAGAACCCTGGGTAATCCCGGGCATATACGAGCAGGATCTGATGTCCATGTTCCTAAACGGAGTGCAACGGTTCTCTCCATTAAAGAAGCAGCTATCCAGTTCACCAGCCAAGGATTAACTTCACATTTAATCAAAGAGCGCACCATTATTGAAAAATTCACCTTGTTATAAGCATCCTCCAAGTCGATGGCCACAGCAACAGTCTCTTGCTTGGAGTTCTGACATCTGCAATCTCTGAGATCAAAATTTGACTGTGGACTCGCGCCATGTTTCTGAATTATTCATGTCGAGCAGCGCCGTGCAGCATAATCTCTCAATATCATGCAAGTCTTAAAAATGCTGCCCCTTAAAGGTTTTTTCTTTAAAATAAAATTCGCTTGTAATTTTTTTTAACTGCACAAAATGTACGAATACTAAATTGTATATATCAATATCGGAATAACATAGAACAATATCGGAATAACATAGAACAATATCGGAATAACTTAGACTAATATAGGAAAGCGTTCATTTTTAATTATCGAATGATTCAATTTGTATTTTAGTTTCGCTGCTTAGGCCGCCCCTTACGGGGCCGCCTGATGCGGCCGCCTCACTGTATCATAGCACGGTACGGCCCTGGTGTCGAGTGATAACAATTGATTCAATGACTACAATACTTAAACTAGAAAACGATAGAAAATAGTTGTCAGATATTTTAAACTAATGCAGTTGTAAGCCTTAGGGTCAATACTACGAATACAACCACAAAAATCATGAGTGTCGTCGCCCGAGTCGTTATTGGGGCCTAAATTTGGGGTGTAAATAATAGAACCACTGTTACTTGCCACGCATGTCGTAAGAGGCGCCTAAGGAGGATTGGGTGAAATCAGATACACATGTCCTAGACGTGTAGAAGTCAATGCGTTTAGGGCCTACCAAACCAATGTGCAACGTATACACGTTCTTGGCAAAGATCATAAATATCACAAAGTAAAGGAACCCTTTCATACCTTGTAGTATATAGAGCAATACAGTGTTAGGCCTGTATCACAAAGAGTGATTAAAATTGGTCGTAAAGAACGAACGCAAAGAAGAAGAAGAAGAAGAAGATTTGAGGGTCGCCAATTGCAACTTGGACAACATGCTGCTCTAGTGACCAAGCGCCGGGGAATTACCAGGCTTCGAGACAAGCATGGGCCAAATATTTTTCGGTGTGTGCGCATAGTACGTGGTGGACTACAGGAAACTCTCAACCTTAAATTGAGTATCTAAATTACAAATACCCCTGAAGTCGGGGTAAGGTTTGCCTGAAATGCGAGGGTCACTAGCGATAAGGAAATCAAGTCATTACGCACATTTCACGCAAAAAAAACTGCAACAAGTACCAGATTAGATGAAATGACTTTGCCTGAATTGATATCAGTACCGGACACTGCAGACTCAACAAACCCTTACATAGGCTAGGAGTAAGGCAAACAGCTCTCTGTCAGTGTCAGCAGGCGGAACAGACACTTACATTGACTAGGAGTAAGGCAAACAGCTCTCTGCCAGTGTCAGCAGGCGGAACAGACACTTACATTGACTAGGAATAAGTCAAAGAGCTCTCTGCCAGTGTCAGCAGGCAGAACAGACACTTATATTGACTAGGAATAAGTCAAAGAGCTCTCTGCCAGTGTCAGCAGGCGGAACAGACATCATGTCATGCAAGATTGTCCTATCCTGTGTGAGCTGAGAAGCAACATGTGGCTACACCCAGTTGACCTTACAAACAAAGTTTATGGACACCTAACAGACCTGAAGCTGACTGCATAGTTTGTGATCGACAGTAAACTGAGCGCGTGACCTAAGAAGAAACCTGACAGACCAGAGCTGACTGCATAGTTTGTAGTCCACAGTAAACTAAACGCGTGACCAAAGAAGTTAAGAAGAAACCTAACAGACCTGAAGCTGACTGCATAGTTGTGATCGACAGTAAACTAAGCGCGTAATCAGAGATCGCTGAAACAGAAGAAGAAGATATTGGACTAACGAAAAAAACACACAAAATAAACTTATCTTCATCCTCTTCAAACGCTCCATATCGACCACTTGATAACAACTGTTTGTGATTTGTATGTAATCTGAGCTAAGAGCAATTATACGTTGTGCCAGTTATGCACCTACAAGTAGACTAGCACATCCAATTTATGCAATGCTTTTTATTTAATAGGGTAACTTTCCTAGGTCCTAGATCAGTCACCTTGTATGTCACACTGGTACCATTCTTTGCTTCCATTGCGGGTCACGGCACTCACTACACGGACGAAATAAACATATAACATATAACTACACAAAGGTCAGCTAACAGTAGAGCAACATATATACAACATATAAATTAGCATATTAAAATGTGTTTATGGTAACTTAGACTATCACAATGAAGATTCCAAACCGGTGTCAACACATATTATCGCTCTCCAACTGAGAAACTGTTTGTGTACAATACTCATGCACATAATTAACATATACGGTGTTGACACAGTTTGGTTACCTGTAACCGTGAACACAAAGTACTGTAAAACTGGGGCGTATGTCTGCGTAGAATATACATATATTAATGTGTCAACGATGTATGCAGATCAGTGGTGGCTCGTCGTTAAGGGCCAGTGGGGCCTTTAATAATGTGTAACGTGTATTTATTATTTTAAACATGTATTTTTTCATAATTTTTACTTTTAACGTGATACTGGTTAACTTTGAAAGTTGAATACTTAACGCAAAAATATCATATACAGTCGGAAATTCAGCGTCTTTTTACTCTAATTAGTGTAATTCACGCATTTCCACTGCACCTTTTAGCACATGTAGAAATGTGGTCTATTTAGACCGTGTGTTAACATCGCCACCTCTGACTTCTCTATCGACTGGTTATTTAGCACATACAAATATGTTATTTTTATTCATTCAGTAGGGAAACTCATACGCGGCTAAGACCGTGCACAGTTAAAAAGGGGTTATTGCTCTAAAAGTTAGTCCGTGTGCGTAAGTACCGAAGGTAACAGTGGTTCTATTCTTTATACCCCAAATTTGGGCCCGGTAACCACTCGGGCGTCTGTTATAAGTAAAGATGTCACTTAGTGAGTTCAGTTTTGTAGCTTACTAATATGCTAGATTGTTCTAGTAAAGGGGGAACTTCCTAGAATAGACAAATAATAGTAAATACTAAAATATAGCCTAACACAAAAGCATGATTTAAAAATTTTTTATCTGCCCACCAGCAAAAATGATCACGAGCCGCAACTGAGGTAACACATACAGTTATCAGTTTGTACAGACAGTGTATGCGGCTATATGTAACACATACAGCATTGTACAGCGCAGTACAGTATACATCAATATAAGAAAGAGGCAGTCATCATTTTACGGACATGTGATGAGAAAGGAAGGTTTAGAACACATTGTGACAGCCGGTAAAATCAAGAGTAGACGATATAAAGGAAGACAGAGAGGACAAATTTTGGATAGCCTGACTTCATACACGGAAGAACGTCTACATCTGAGATCCATGATCGCCTACGAGAGCCGGCACGGCGCCTGATTATGATGATGATACACAGTATTGTGGAAGTGGTGGAATTCAGGTTAATTCAGTCCATACAATAAACCACCATCACGGTATTTAAATGTGTAACAATATATTCAGTGAGGCTTAAGTAGATCGACTGTCCTGCTTGTGTGGCTGGTCATGACAATAAAAGAGGCCAGGCTTGCATCAAGAGTATTGATCGCCGGGGAGTCGTGGATGAATGATAATTTCTTTGATCTCTCGACGCAATCCTGTTGGATGAGAACACTACCATTTAATTCTGAATCTATCCAGATATTTAACGAGATTTGAATCACATGTTGTATAAGTATAACTGGATGTTGGACTGGTAGAGAGAGATAAGTGTGTTTAACACGAGAGTCCACACAAACCATCAATATGCATATCATTCAACATCTGTTGGAGGTAACATATGGGTGTTTCCTGAGTGCTATGACGTCGTATTCGTTACCAATAACCACTCGTCAAGTATTCCATTAAACAATAAGTTCACTTATCGATCATCTTCTTTCATCTTGTCATCAACCGCTCATGTGTTAACAGGCAGCTAAAAATAGGGAATATATATATATATATATATATATATATATATATATATATACAGGGCGGCTCGTCATTATGGACTAGTGGGGCCTGGCCCCACCAATAATCGAAAGGGGAAAGCTTCCCGGAATAGACAAGTAATAGTAAATATGATTTTTCCGAAAATTTGTGTCTGGCCCCACCAAGAAAAATGACTAGGAGCCGCCACTGTATATATATATATATAGATTGTATAAATCGTAAAAAAAAGAACAGAATACTAACAGCACGAATATTCCCAGTGGCAGCGTATGTATGTGAAGCGCGAACATTTAACAAGGCAGTGGAAAAACATATAAGTGCTGTTGAATATAAGTGTTACAGAAGAGTCCTCAGTATATTATGAACAGTAAAGAGAACAAATATATATATCCATTTAGAACTCAAAGTCAAAGTAAACTGGATGATGTTAGAATGGGAAAATTGAAATATTTTGGACATATAAAGCGACAAGAAGGGCTGGAGAAGACCACCCTAGAAGGAGACCTCCCGATAAAGAGGAGAAGATGAAGACCATGAAGAAAATAGATTCTAGATGTTACCAATGATTTTAACATGATGGCTGCAGTGACGGGACATCTGACGTGTAAGAGATAAATTCTGAAGGATTGTTAGAGTGGCAAAGTTCTCTCCTCTCTCTCTCTTTAGCCTGTTACGCCCCTGGCGTTTAGGGGAGCAACAAACGTACACCATTCTTCCCTGTTCATGACCTTCCTCTGTATTGTGTTCCAGCTATGATTCATTTCCTTCAGCTCTTGCTCTATCGTTCTCCTCCAGGTTGTCTTGGGTCTTCCACGCTTTCGCCTACCCTCTGGAGTCCATCTCAGTGCAGTTTTCGTGTCGGAGCCAGTCTCCATGCGCATCACATGTCCAATCCATCTCCAGCGTCGTCTTCGGATGATAGTGCCCATATTGGCAAAGTTCTGCTAAAGACAAACTATTTGATGATGATACTGAGGGGCATATATTTGTTATACCAACTGCCAAAACGTAGACGCAAAATCCTTGTTGCGGTAAAATCATGACGTCTCAAAAGGTTTACGATTTTTTTTTCCGATCCAGAAGCACTTGAGCTGAAAGCTCTTCGGCTCGGTATCATGGACATTGTAACCCTTCGGCTCGGTGCCACAAACACCGTAAATCTGGGGAACCTGTAGCTTTTCTGCCAGTCCGCGGAGTTGAACCCGCACTTACAGAGGACTAGTCACCCGTAGTCCAACGCGCTACGAACACGCTGGGCACGCGGCAAGGTTTACGATAAGAACACATCAGCATTCTGGGTATGGAAAGAGTTAATATGGGAGAAAGTGACGATTTACTACCAACATATAATCTGGAAACAACTAAACAACAAATCAGAAAAGTATTTGACTGAAGCCCACATGCAAAGAGAAGAGTAGGGAGAACTGGGGGAAGAGGGAAGGCTAAACAATATTTGAGAAAAAACTAGGAAGCCGAGATTTGCAGACGAGAGATCAACAACATAAATATATATATAAGAAGAGCTGGAGGGAGCTGCAGGAGATAGCTAGAGATAGCAAGACCTGGCATGGATTGGTTGAGAGCTTATGCTGGAGGCAGAGATCAACAATATAAAGAAGAACTGGAGGGAGCTGCAGGAGATAGCTAGAGACAGCAAGACTTGGCATGATTTGGATGAGGGACTATGCCCCAATCCTGGTTACAAAGGCAGAAAGAGTGAGTGAGAGAAAGAGAGAGAGAGAGAGAGAGAGAAGAGTGAACTAGAAGATCAGAGGGATTGAAGTCTTGTATGCAAACCTGATGAAGAAGGCAATATACAAATAATTCAATAAAAGGTGCGCACTATAAGATCTAGTAGTAGTTTGTAGACAGTAAGTTGTTCATCAGATCTGTACACACTGCCATCAGAGCGACCGTTTAGTTCGACCAGGGTTTACCAAACATTTTCAGGCTATCGTCCCCTTGGACTCATAGTCTCAATACAATAACCCTTCTACCATCGCCATCTTGGACCCATAGTCTCAATACAATAACCCTTCTACCACCGCCATCTTAGACCCATAGTCTCAATACAATAACCCTTCTATCACCGCCATCTTAGACTCATAGTCTCAATACAATAACCCTTCTACCATCGCTCTCTTGGACCCATAGTCTCAATACAATAACCCTTCTACCATCGCTCTCTTGGACCCATAGTCTCAATACAATAACCCTTCTACCATCGCTCTCTTGGACCCATAGTCTCAATACAATAACCCTTCTACCATCGCCATCTTGGACCCATAGTCTCAATACAATAACCCTTCTACCATCGCCATCTTAGACTCATAGACTCAATACAATAACCCTTCTACCACCGCCCTCTTAGACCCATAGCCTCAATACAATAACCCTTCTACCACCGCCCTCTTAGACTCATAGCCTCAATACAATAACCCTTCTACCACCGCCCTCTTAGACCCATAGCCTCAATACAATAACCCTTCTACCACCGCCATCTTAGACTCATAGCCTCAATACAATAACCCTTCTACCACCGCCCTCTTAGACCCATAGCCTCAATACAATAACCCTTCTACCACCGCCCTCTTGGACCCATAGCCTCAATACAATAACCCTTCTACCACCGCCCTCTTAGACTCATAGCCTCAATACAATAACCCTTCTACCACCGCCATCTTGGACTCATAGTCTCAATACAATAACCCTTCTATCACCGCCATCTTGGACCCATAGCCTCAATACAATAACCCTTCTACCATCGCCCTCTTAGACTCATAGCCTCAATACAATAACCCTTCTACCATCGCCCTCTTGGACTCATAGTCTCAATACAATAACCCTTCTACCACCGCCATCTTGGACCCATAGTCTCAATACAATAACCCTTCTACCACCGCCATCTTAGACCCATAGCCTCAATACAATAACCCTTCTATCACCGCCATCTTAGACCCATAGCCTCAATACAATAACCCTTCTACCACCGCTCTCTTAGACCCATAGCCTCAATACAATAACCCTTCTACCATCGCTCTCTTAGACTCATAGCCTCAATACAATAACCCTTCTACCACCGCCATCTTAGACCCATAGCCTCAATACAATAACCCTTCTACCATCGCCCTCTTAGACCCATAGACTCAATACAATAACCCTTCTATCACCGCCATCTTAGACCCATAGTCTCAATACAATAACCCTTCTATCACCGCCATCTTAGACCCATAGTCTCAATACAATAACCCTTCTATCACCGCCATCTTAGACCCATAGCCTCAATACAATAACCCTTCTACCACCGCCATCTTGGACCCATAGTCTCAATACAATAACCCTTCTACCATCGTTCTCTTGGACTCATAGCCTCAATACAATAACCCTTCTACCACCGCCATCTTAGACCCATAGCCTCAATACAATAACCCTTCTACCACCGCCATCTTAGACCCATAGCCTCAATACAATAACCCTTCTACCACCGCCATCTTGGACCCATAGTCTCAATACAATAACCCTTCTATCACCGCCATCTTAGACCCATAGTCTCAATACAATAACCCTTCTACCACCGCCATCTTGGACCCATAGTCTCAATACAATAACCCTTCTATCACCGCCATCTTAGACCCATAGTCTCAATACAATAACCCTTCTACCACCGCCATCTTGGACCCATAGTCTCAATACAATAACCCTTCTACCACCGCCATCTTAGACCCATAGTCTCAATACAATAACCCTTCTACCACCGCCATCTTGGACCCATAGTCTCAATACAATAACCCTTCTATCACCGCCATCTTGGACCCATAGTCTCAATACAATAACCCTTCTATCATCGCCCTCTTAGACCCATAGACTCAATACAATAACCCTTCTACCATCGCCATCTTGGACCCATAGTCTCAATACAATAACCCTTCTACCACCGCCATCTTGGACCCATAGTCTCAATACAATAACCCTTCTACCACCGCCATCTTGGACCCATAGTCTCAATACAATAACCCTTCTACCATCGAGGTAAAAACCACAAAAACACACAAAGTAACAGGCCTACAAATTCTTAAAGAAAAACTTATCCCTGAGTTCAGTTTACTGAGAATAGCTTAATTAATGAGATACCATTAATGTCAATGCTTCTGTCAAAGTCTTTGATGTTGCGTGTAGTAACTTCACAGCTCAATGTGTTCTTAATGCCATGGATGCATTTTGTGAACTGAAATTAGCTTTCCATTGTCTGGTAAAAATCGGTTAATCTAAACAAAAAATGTGTTTAACACCAGTCTTTAATACCCATGATTAATAATTTGTAGTTGATTCCTTAGAGACAACTGTCCCAGCGCTGGTATTGCATGTTCGCATGAACTTGGTCCATGTCATCATTTCAAATAACTTGAACTCGCTAAATATATTTTAAATAATTTTTTATGAAATAACATTACTTAAATAATAATAATAATTCCTCTCGTACCGTTATATGTTACATAGGGCCTGCAAGTAATTTCTCCATACCGCTCTATCCTGGGCAACTCGCTCAATCTCCTCCATGGAACTGAGACCGATATTTCCTGCCTCTCTCAGCAAAGTTCGTTTTAGGGTCTCCTTAGGTCGACCTCTTTCTTGAACCCTTTGCATCCCACTTCAATGCCTGCTGTGATATTCGTTGATCATTTCTCCTCAAGGTGTGCCCAACATATCTCCATCTTCTCTTTAACAACATTAAATATGCTCATATCTTAAATAAATATTTAGTCATCATCACCCCCACCCTACCCCAGCCCTCACCCCACCCCCGATCGCTGTGGTCTCTGATCGAAAGGGATCTATGTGGCGTAGGGTTTAGGTACTCGTCTCTCGTGCCAAACGTACCAAGTTCGCTCCCTCGTAGAGCCATCTGGATATTTTTCCAGGTATCCCTGGTCTCAATGTAGGTGAGATCGAGTTCCTAATCCTATCGGAGGCGGGCGATAAAACGTAGGCCCCGTGTTCAATTTGTACACATAAAAGAACCATTGACAGTTCAACATTGAGAAAGCTGGACAGCCGCTGTCCGGGCCAAATTAATTAAAAAAGAATAAAGGAAAAATTCCTACAAAAATATCTTTACCATCTTCAAAATTACATCGGGACCCACGATGGTGCTACGGAATTCGCACACTGCTCCTGAGATTTTCATGCGTAAGAAAGAGATCGGAGCAAAGATGGGTACTCACCGAAGCGTAATGATGATGGTACTATCAAATCAATCAATCAATCAGCAAACCCTCCCTCCTCCCGATTTTCATTATATCGCTCACTTACTTCACAGCGTCCCCTTTGCAAACGGGGGCTATTTCGCTCATTTTGAGAACCACTGAGTTACAATGCTAATCCCTTCCCCTTGATGTGCAAAGTTTATGGCCTGAAAGTCTGTGTTTCTGACTTGTACATTACCACAAAGTGGTTATCCCAGCTATCGATCTACCGATGTCTGTCGGAGAATTGTGCAGGCGCGGTCACTTTGAATATCGTTCATTTGTTACGCGATCTTATATACAGTCTTATATGCGCATCTTCCCTCAGACTGCGGTCTTCTGTCTTTGGTAGCTTCTCCTTCGATACCTATCCGCTTTACTAGACTACAGTGAGGCTATATATACCCGCCCCTGTGGTGCAAAGGCCCTCAAGAGAAGCAAAGAATAGTACCACTGCTACCTACAATGCATGTTGTAGGAGCAGAGAAGCTGCCTAGTGAATAAAAAGTGTTGCAGAAATTGGATGTGCTGGCCTACTTGTAGGCGCATAACTGGCACAATCGCTCTTAGACTCAGATCACATACAAATCACACAAGTGGTCGATATAGAGCGTTCTTAGAAGAAGAAGAAGAAGAATATATACCTAGGGTCACCACAAGTAGGTGGAGTATAGTTTTGGTCAGTATCAGCTCACTGACCCCAGCGCTATCTTGTCAGCTTCATTCATTGCCCATATTCACAGATTCACATTGCAACTCTCATTTAGAACACACACACAAAACACACATAGAAGAAAATTTAACAAAAGGTGAGAAAATTTATGTAAACAACATCCAAACAATTATGTGAACCTCAGGTAAACAAACCACAAACAAGTTCCTGTTACATTCAGGTGTACAGAAACATGCAGGTGTATGATCTTCAGGTGAGCAGAAACAGGTCAACCACAGACACACGACGATATACAAGAGGAAATTAAAAACAACATTCACACTTTCAAAAAGTGTTTTTCTAATATTATTATCTCCTTTTTCTCACAGCTGGGGCTTACTTTATCTCACAGCTGGGGCTTACTTTATCTCACAGCTGGGGCTTACTTTATCTCACAGCTGGGGCTGTCTACTTTATCTAACAGCTGGGTCTATCTACTTTATCTCACAGCTGAGGCTTACTTTATCTCACAGCTGGGGCTGTCTACTTTATCTCACAGCTGGGTCTATCTACTTTATCTCACAGCTGGGGCTTACTTTATCTCACAGCTGGGGCTGTCTACTTTATCTCACAGCTGGGGCTGTCTACTTTATCTCACAGCTGGGGCTTACTTTATCTCACAGCTGGGGCTGTCTACTTTATCTCACAGCTGTAGCTCTCTACGTTCTCTCACAGCTGGGGATGTCTACTTTATCTCACAGCTGGGGCTTACTTTATCTCACAGCTGGGGCTATCTACTTTATCTCACAGTTGGGACTGTCTACTTTATCTCACAGCTGGGGCTGTCTACTTTATCTCACAGCTGGGGCTGTCTACTTTATCTCACAGCTGGGGCTTACTTTATCTCACAGCTAGGGCTGTCTACTTTATCTCACAGCTGGGGCTTACTTTATCTCACAGCTAGGGCTGTCTACTTTATCTCACAGCTGGGGCTTACTTTATCTCACATCTGGGGCTGTCTACTTTATCTCACAGCTGGGGCTGTCTACTTTATCTCACAGCTGGGGCTGTCTACTTTATCTCACAGCTGGGGCTGTCTACTTTATCTCACAGCTGGGGCTGTCTACTTTATCTCACAGCTGGGGCTTACTTTATCTCACATCTGGGGTTGTCTACTTTATCTCACAGCTGGGGCTGTCTACTTTATCTCACAGCTGGGGCTGTCTACTTTATCTCACAGCTGGGGCTGTTTACTTTATCTCACAGCTGGGGATGTCTACTTTATCTCACATCTGGGGCTTACTTTATCTCACAGCTGGGGCTGTCTACTTTATCTAACAGCTGTAGCTCTCTACGTTCTCTCACAGCTGGAGCTGTCTACTTTATCTCACAGCTGGGGGTTGTTTACTTTATCTCACAGTTGGGGTTGTATACTTTATCTCACAGCTGCGGCTGTCAACTCTCTCTCAATTCTGCGGCCGTATATTATTTTCACAGCTGGGGTAACCTTTATTCTCTCACAGCTGTGATTATCTTTGTTCTCTCACACTATTAGTTTGTTGTTCTGCGTACAACGGCTCTATTTTATGTGTAGTGGCGGCTGTAGTAGCATGTCTTTGACAGCTGTTGTTTTATCTAAGTTTAACATAGCATTAGTCATCTGTGTTCTGTCACTGGTAATGTAGGTTGCTGTTTTAGTTCTGTCACTGGTAATGCAGGTTGATGTTTTAGTTCTGTCACTGGTAATGTAGGTTGCTGTTTTAGTTCTGTCACTGGTAATGCAGGTTGCTGTTTTAGTTCTGTCACTGGTAATGTAGGTTGCTGTTTTAGTTCTGTCACTGGTAATGTAGATTGCTGTTTTAGTTCTGTCACTTGTAATGCAGGTTGCTGTTTTAGTTTTGTCACTGGTAATGCAGGTTGCTGTTTTAGTTCTGTCACTGGTAATGTAAGTTGCTGTTTTAGTTCTGTCACTGGTATTATTGGTTGCTGTTTTAGTTCTGTCACTGGTAAAGTAGGTTGCTGTTTTAGTTCTGTCACTGGTAATGTAGGTTGGTGTTTTAATTCTGTCACTGGTAATGTAGCTTGCTGTTTTAGTTCTGTCAAGGCTGTCATTATATTTTATGCTTCTTCACGGATTCAGCTAACGTAGATTTGACTAATTCAGAAGTGATGAAAACAGAGAATCTTTGTATACCACTATTAGCAACTGTTATAAGAAAGAGAAGATGAGGATATGTTGGGCATACGCGTAGAAGTAATAATAGTAGAATCTCAAAGCAGGGACTGAAGTGGAAAGCAAAAAAAAAGGTTTAAAAATGGAAAGGACGCCAGCGCCCGTGTGGTTGGGGCCCGCAAGGGAAGAAAAGGATAGTACCACTGTGACATACAACGCATGCCGTAAGAGGCGACTGAAGTAGGACATAGGGAAGCTACCCTAGTAAATAAAAAGCATCGCAGAAATAGGATGTGCTGGCCTACTTGTAGGATCGCTGAAGAAGATCACATAGAAAGCACAAAAAGTGGTTAACAAGTGGTCGATATGGGATGCTCGAAGAAGAAAGGACCCCCTATAGAAACCCTGAAATCAGTGGCGGCTCGTGATCATTTTTGTTGGTGGGGCCAGACAAAAATTATCGGAAAAATCATGGCTTTGGGCTGTTAAGTTTTAATTTATAAAATAATAAATACACGTTACACATTATTTTTGGTGGGGCCCGGCCCCAGTGACGAGCCGCCACTGCCTGAAATTCACTTTACTAAGAGACGGTAGAAATATCAGACTAATTTCCATAGAAGAAATTGAACGAGATGGCTTGGATAAAACGGTGTGGAGAAATTGCATGCAAGGATCATGTAGCATATAGAAGTTCGACAAGAAAGCAGCAATATAACTGTCATTATTTAGCTCCATTAGGGAAGCAATTATTTTAGCTCCTTCATGGCTGCAATTATTTAGCTCCATTAGGGCAGCAATTATTTTAGCTCCTTCATGGCAGCAATTATTTTAGCTCCTTCATGGCTGCAATTATTTTAGTTCCTTCATGGCTGCAATTATTTAGCTCCATTAGGGCAGCAATTATTTTAGCTCCTTCATGGCTGCAATTATTTTAGCTCATTCATGGCTGCAATTATTTTAGCTCCATTAGGGCAGCAATTATTTTAGCTCCTTCATGGCTGCAATTATTTTAGCTCATTCATGGCTGCAATTATTTTAGCTCCTTCATGGCTGGAATTATTTTAGCTCCTTCGTGGCTGCAATTATTTTAGCTCATTCATGGCTGCAATTATTTTAGCTCATTCATGGCTGCAATTATTTTAGCTCCTTCATGGCTGCAATTATTTTAGCTCCTTCATGGCTGCAATTATTTTAGCTCCTTCATGGCTGCAATTATTTTAGCTCCTTCATGGCTGCAATTATTTTAGCTCCTTCATGGCTGCAATTATTTTAGCTCCTTCATGGCTGCAATTATTTTAGCTCCTTCATGGCTGCAATTATTTTAGCTCATTCATGGCTGCAATTATTTTAGCTCATTCATGGCTGCAATTATTTTAGCTCATTCATGGCTGCAATTATTTTAGCTCATTCATGCTGCAATTATTTAGCTCCTTGCTGCAATTATCTGAGTTTCTTAACTTTTAAAGTGAAATTAATTATTGAGCTTCTGCAGGTATTTAATATCGATTTGTGGTGCAGTTATAGTCTGTCCATTAATTCGTGAGCACGTTTGAAATTGATTTTCTCGAAAACTACCTGTTGGATCTCAGTGATTTTTGCAAGCAGCCTTAGAATATCCATGACGCTAGAGAAATTTTTTTCCAAGAAAATTTGATGTAGTTTGAAATATTTCTTCTTCAGGTTATATTAAAATCAACCTCACCGGATTGTACACAATAGTAACAGATCTACGGTACACAGACGCGTTGTTCTAAAAATACATTATGGTAACAATTAAATATCGTGAGTAAACAACAATTTCACCAACTCCCGTGCACCTAACCCAGTCGACTTTGAAAGCTGAAAGCATATGACGTTATAATTGGGATACCGTTGTATAGTTATAGGTGTATCTCGCTATTTGTATGAAGCTATTGTATCATATTTGTTGGCTTATCAAAACTGACATTGATATCACATTCATAATGAGTCTGAAGTGCACATTTATAACAATGCAGAAGGTTACAGTTTTACTATACCAACACTTCCGTAGGGAATCTAAGAGAGGTCATCTATATTGCGATATTCATAACCCTGAGAAACGAACGCAACTGACGCTTGGTCTGAATAGAGAATCCTTTTCCGATGGATTAAACAGGACACAAAGTGCACTAATGTCAAGCAAGGAAGGAAAAGAACAATTGACGACTTTGACATAGATGTCATAAGACGGAGCTCTTGAAAATGTTTGCGACAAATCAACTTGTTACTCTCAGGAAACTGAAATTAAAACTGCAATCAGATTGCAGCATAGACATTTCTAAAAGTACTCATGGAAAATTGTAAGAGCCGCCGGCTTCACCTTCAGAAAACTATAGGCGGCAGGAATATTATTTGTGAAAAGCCACATTTAATTGCTGCCGAAGTAAATACCTGAGGCAGATCCGTGAGCGGCGGAGGCAAGGCTATGATATTGTATATTTGGACGAATCCTGGGTCAATGCTCACCACACCAATGCTAAAGAATGGCAATCAGTAGACGGTGAACAGAAAGAAAAATACCAAGCAGCAAAGGCCAGCGTATTATACTAACACATGCAGGAAGCAGTGAAGAAGGTCTTGTCCATGACGCTGGACTTATTTTCCAATCAAAAAGTACCGACGGTAGGGACTACCACACAGAAATGAATGAACATATTTTCAGGCACTGGATGGAGAAAGATCTACTTCCAATTCTAAACAGACCATCATGCTTGGTAATGGATAATGCATCCTATCACAACGCAGTATCAGCGGAAGACAAAGTACCAACTGCATCAAATACAAAAGATCAAATTAGGACTTGGCTTGCTAAGGAAAATGTCAGCTTCGATGATACATATTTGAAACCCGAGTTGTTGCACCTGGTGAGGATGACAAATAAGACAAAGGTGTTTCATATTGACAAAACCATTGCGGAATACGGCCACACGTCTTTGCGACTACCTCCATATCATGCTCACCTCAATCCGATAGATCTTGTCTGGGCTAAAGTAAAAGGGCAAGTTGCCGAACAGAACAGGACGTTTAAAATGTGTGATGTTGAAGTTCTGACACGTGAGTCCCTCTCAATGATAGACATGCAGTTCTGGAAGAAGTGTGTTGAACATGTGCTCCGAGAGGAAGACGAGTACTGGCACCGAGATGGATTACAATTTGTCCAGCCAGTAACAATTATCAACCTCATGGAATCGTCAAATTCGGGATGATACAAATCATATTTTGATTACAGACTGAGAAATAGCAACGTATACATTTCCATATCCAAATGCGTCTACCATCATACAATTTGTGGTGAAGTTAAGACACCCTGGGGTCTAATGGTGACCGAAGGGGGAGGACTAACTGTTGCATATTGTATCCAAGTTCACGATTGCACATAAAGGGCAACACACTTAATTACTTGACCTATCAAGTTAATATGGAGATACACCTATGAATAGAATTGACATGGACAAATTCTAGGATACTGTAAAATCTAAAATTTGAGCCCCGTATTTGCAATTGTCATAAAAGATCAAAGGAATTCGCCGATGTGCAAAATCCGTAGCATCTATGAACTACTGGTTAGCTTTATTTTAGCGTCATGGATATTCTAAGGCTGCATGCAAAAATCACTGAGATCCAACAGGTAGTTTTCGAGAAAATCAATTTCAAACGTGCTCACGAATTAATGGACAGACTATATCTCAATTTTAAAATCACTTTTGCGAATTGGTTATCTAGAATGTGAACTGCGAGTTGTACAGATGATGTGAACTGTGAGCTGTACAGTTGATGTGAACTGTTGAATATGAATTTGTCTGTATGATACAGTCTCAGATCTGACACACAATCTATACAACTCAAATGGCAAGACCGACTATCAGTTATCAGTTATCAGTTATCAGTTATCAGTTATATGAGGACTATCATCATATCACTCCGGATATGTCTATAGGTGCTCCGATCTCCGCCTCAGCAAATCCAGCAGCGTCCAGCAGCCCGACACGCCAGTTCGATGTTGATTAATCAATCTCTTTGCATATTTAGTATGTCGTTCTTTTCGGGCTGCACCAATTTTGACACCCATTTCTCTCAATCTGGTCAGCGAGTGGGATTCACATCCCTGTAACTCCTCTGTTCGGAAAGACTCTCTCAATGCGTGAAGAATGTCATTTCGATCCATGACACCTCCCTCTATTGTAGCCAAGCCAGCCAAATCTATCAGCTCGTTCATTACCCCTAATTCCTGCGTGTCCAGGGACAAAATTGTAGGCTGGCCACAAATGTCTCTCTTTAGCCTGTTACGCCCTTGGCGTTTAGGGCAACAACAAACGTACACCATTCTTCCCTGTTCATGGCCTTTCTCTGTATTGTGTTCCAGCTATGATTCATTTCCTTCAGCTCTTGCTCTATCGTTCTCCTCCAGGTCGTCTTGGGTCTTCCACGCTTTCGCCTACCCTCTGGAGTCCATCTCAGTGCAGTTTTCGTGTCGGAGCCAGTCTCCATGCGCATCACATGTCCAATCCATCTCCAGCGTCGTCTTCGGATGATAGTGCCCATATTCTCTTGTTGGCATCGTGCAAGCAATTCTTGATTCGAGATAGTAGTCGGCCAGTACACGCGTAAGATTTTTCGCAGACAAGTTGTATGAAAGGCGGAGAGTCTGGACATATCCTGTTCTGTCATTCTCCAGCATTCCGATCCGTACAGCAATGTTGACAGCACACAGCTGTTATAGATACTAGTCTTGGTTCTGATGCTGTATTGGGCAGATTTCAAGGCGGTCTGAAGGGTCATGAATGCACTTCGTGCCTTACTCAGTCTGTTTTTAATGTCAGATCCAGCGCCTCCTTCATTGCTAATAACACTTCCAAGGTATGTGAAAGTGGTTGTATCTCGGAGGGTTTTACCTTCTAGTTTGACTGGTGCTGGGGTTGCTATGTTCAGAGTCATTACTTCAGACCACAAATGTCTGCTATTTATTAATCGAATCTATATAACTCAAACTGAAAGACCGACCACACATGTCAGTTATTTATTAACCGAATCTATACAACTCAAACGGAAAGACCGACCACACATGTCAGTTATTTATTAACCGAATCTATACAACTCAAACGGAAAGTTCGTTATACCGAATCTTACAACTCAAACGGAAACCGTCACACAGATAATTTAACGAAACCTAGTTTGCCCAGGTCTCAGAACATAGTCATGAAACAACTCAAGCTGCAAGGTAGAATTCATGAAAAATTCAGAGTCAATAAAATAGAAAGAAACACACACACACACACAAAATAGAGCATAAAAAATATAGATTTATTATTTATATGATCTCGCTGCAAAGCTTTTCAAAATGTGGCACTCATTTTTTTTTCTTCTCTCGCTTGTTCGTTCGTTTTTTCTACTTACACACACAATCTATATTCCGGATTGTTCAACTAGTGGTCTAATGGAATGTTATGTACTCGTGATGTTTTCTCATCTCGTATGAGGGGCAGTCGATGCCAATTTTCAAATTACATATCTTTTGGATAATGTTGCATTAATAGTGCTGGCCTGTAGGGACATTTGTTGAATGAAAGATGGATCACAGGACAAGGGGTCTAAGATGGGAAGGATGTATCCTGAAAGAATTCAGCGACGTGAGGATGGTATTGTGTAGATCATGATGTAATTAGTGTCTGACAACTTGGCAACTAGTGGAGATATTGATACAAGGAGCATGGGAGAAGGTAATATTAGATGATGCAGAAGTAAAGAAGGAAGAAAGGTGGAGCATATGGGAAGGTAATATGTGAGGATACAGACATGAGGAAGGTAATATGTGATGATACAGACGTGAGGAAGGTAATATGTGATAGACGTGAGAGTATAGCGACGTGAGGAAGGTAATATGTGATGATACAGACGTGAGGAAGGTAATATGTGAGGATACAGACGTGAGGAAGGTAATATGTGATGATACAGACGTAAGGAAGGTAATATGTGAGGATACAGACGTGAGGAAGGTAATATGTGATGATACAGACGTGGAAGGTAAATGTGATGATCAGACTGAGATGATATGACAGACGTGAGGAAGGTAATATGTGATGATACAGACGTAGAAGGAAATATGTGATGATACAGTGAGGAGGTAATGTGATGATACAGACGTGAGGAGGTAATATGTGATGATACAGACGTGAGGAAGGTAATATGGATGATACAGAGTGAGGAAGGTAATATGATGATACAGACGTAGGAAGGTAATATGTGATGATACAGACGTGAGGAAGGTAATATGATGATACAGACGTGAGGAAGGTAATAGTGATGATACAGACGTGAGGAAGGTAATATGTGATGATACAGACGTGAGGAAGGTAATATGTGATGATACAGACGTGAGGAAGGTAATATGTGATGATACAGACGTGAGGAAGGTAATATGTGATGATACAGACGGAGGAAGGTAATATGGATGATACAGACGGAGGAAGGTAATATGTGATGATACAGACGTGAGGAAGGTAACATGTGATGATACAGACGTGAGAAAGGTAATATGTGATGATACAGACGTGAGGAAGGTAATATGTGATGATACAGACATGAGGAAGGTAATATGTAATGATACAGACGTGAGGAAGGTAATATGTGATGATACAGACGTGAGGAAAGTAATATGGGATGATACAGACGTGAGGAAGGTAATATGTGATGATACAGACGTGAGAAAGGTAATATGTGATGATACAGACGTGAGGAAGGTAATATGTGATGATACAGACGTGAGGAAGGTAATATGTGATGATACAGACGTGAGGAAGGTAATATGTGATGATACAGACGTGAGGAAGGTAATATGTGATGATACAGACGTGAGAAAGGTAATATGTGATGATACAGACGTGAGGAAGGTAATATGTGATGATACAGACGTGAGGACGGTAATATGTGATGATACAGACGTGAGGAAGGTAATATGTGATACAGACGTGAGGAAGGTAATATGTGATGATACAGACGTGAGGAAGGTAATATGTGATGATACAGACGTAAGGAAGGTAATATGTGAGGATACAGACGTGAGGAAGGTAATATGTGATGATACAGACGTAAGGAAGGTAATATGTGAGGATACAGACGTGAGGAAGGTAATATGTGATGATACAGACGTAAGGAAGGTAATATGTGATGATACAGACGTGAGGAAGGTAATATGTGATGATACAGACGTGAGGAAGGTAATATGTGATGATACAGACGTAAGGAAGGTAATATGTGATACAGACGTGAGAAAGGTAATATGTGATGATACAGACGTGAGGAAGGTAATATGTGATGATACAGACATGAGGAAGGTAATATGTAATGATACAGACGTGAGGAAGGTAATATGTGATGATACAGACGTGAGGAAAGTAATATGGGATGATACAGACGTGAGGAAGGTAATATGTGATGATACAGACGTGAGGAAGGTAATATGTGATGATACAGACGTGAGGAAGGTAATATGTGATGATACAGACGTGAGGAAGGTAATATGTGATGATACAGACGTGAGAAAGGTAATTTGTGAGGACACAGACTAAGGAAGGAATGAAGGAGGGGCCTAGAGGAAGGTAATGTGTGAGGACACAGACTAAGGAAGGAATGAAGGAGGGGCATAGGGAAGTAATACGTGAGGACACAGACTATGGAAGGAATGAAGGAGAAATATAGGGGAAGGTAATATACGTTGACACATGCTAAAGAACGAATGAACGAGGAACATAAGGGAAAATAATATGAGATAAAACAGCAGTATGAAAATAAGAAAACAGATAAAGATAATATTAGTTCACAAAATAGCCAAAAAAAACAGAAGGAGGTGCGGACATATAGATAATATGATTTGACACAGTAGGAAGGAAGGAGAAACATCAGGGGAAATAATATCATGTTGACACAGAAGGCAAGAAGGTAGAAAGAAAGGAAGAAGTTATCATGATTTAACGATAATGGGGAGAAAATTGAAATGAAGATCGATGTTATAAGATAATTTGTTTCTCTAGACTTCATTACCGTAGTTCTATTTGAATAATAAGTTGAGTTAATGCTATTTACATGTTATGTTGTCTGTACACGCACACACCACGCACGCTCACACATTCATGCATACACCACGTTAGCTCACGCACACACTCACGTATACTCACGAGCACTTACGTATGTATACCCCACGCACGCTCACCTCCCCCACACACACGAACATCCAAGAATAAATTACAATAAAATAAACGGTCGCCGTGACACATGATGCTAATGCAAGTCTGTCCAAGTTTGTCCCATTTAATGTCCAGGTCCAGAATGACCAGAAATATATTTTGTCGATGAATGCAAATCACCTGTGTGTTGTCGAGGCTCGCAAGGGGAGCAAAGAATAGTAACACTGCGACCTAGAAGACATGTCGTAAGAAACGAGGAGCCTAGGAAGCTACCTAGTAACTAAATAGCATCGCAGAAATTCGATGTGCTGGCCTAGTTGTAGACGTATAACTGGCACAACGTACAATCGCTCTTGGACTCAGATCACATACAAATCACAAAGAGTGATTTAGCAAGTGATCGATATGAAGTCTTCAAAGAAGAAGTTGAATGCAAATGTTACAGAAGAGGAGTTAGAATATCATGAACAGAGAATAGAACAAATGCTACAGAAGAGTAGTTAGAATACCATGGACAGAGAATAGAACAAATGCTACAGAAGAGTAGTTAGAATACCATGGACAGAGAATAGAACAAATGCTACAGAAGAGTAGTTAGAATACCATGGACAGAGAATAGAACAACTGCTACAGAAGAGTAGTTAGAATACCATGGACAGAGAATAGAACAAATGCTACAGAAGAGTAGTTAGAATATCATGGACAGAGAATAGAACAAATGCTACAGAAGAGTAGTTAGAATACCATGGACAGAGAATAGAACAAATGCTACAGAAGAGTAGTTAGAATACCATGGACAGAGAATAGAACAAATGCTACAGAAGAGATTAGAATACCATGGACAGAGAATAGAACAAATGCTACAGAAGAGTAGTTAGAATATCATGACAAGAATAGAACAAATGCTACAGAAGAGGACTTAGAATAACATGGACAGAAAATAGAATAAATGCTTCTGTTCTGCAACAGCTTGATATTAGCCCTTAGCTCTAGGACGTATATATACGTTTTCTCATTCACTTCTAAAGACGCATTAACACGTCTGTTGTTATCTCTCCTCTGTGGGCTAAAGACGTGTTAACACGTTATACATTGCTACTGTCACTGCTATAGGCGTACATTCACGTTTGTGACCTAGAAAGAAAGAGTAGCTATTTTTAGCTAGCTCACCCTTCGGAAAGTATGTAGCAGCGAAAGGGTTAAAGAGAGTTGGATATTAAAGAGCATAAAAACAAGGAAATTAAATATTTCGGACACATCAAAAGACATGAGTGATTGTAAAGGCTAATGTTGGAGGCAATGGTACCTGGAAGAAGAATGAGAGGAAGACGTCGAAGACGATGGGCGCAGGATATCATTGACGATCTGAGAATGACAGCTGCTGAAGCCGGTCAGCTTACACAGAACAGAGAGTTTTTTTTAGGATTGCTGTCATCGGGGTCAGAATCTGGAAGGGACAAGCTACTTGATGATGATGATGATGACATAATGTCTGGGTCTGTCTTATTTCTTCATGATAAGATGAGATTTATAGAACGGGCTTTTGTGTGTGCTTCATAAATAGTGTTTTCCCTGACTGCTATCTCTGAGAATCATTTTTTGCGTGGCAGAATTTTGCTTTGTATCCACTCTATCGGAGTAACATTGCTCTTTGAAGCGCACTGTCTGTTGGTAATCTGTTTACGTGGCCGAACCATTTAATTTGTTGTTTCTTGATGAAGTCTAGTACTGATTTTGTACCCACTTTTTCCTGATGTCTTCATTTCTAAACCGGTCTCTTCTTGTTACACCCAGTATTTCTGCGTAGACGCTTCATCTCTGTCGGTCCAGTTTTGCAACAATGATATATATTGTCAATGTGCAATGACATGCTGAACACCACATTCGGGATTTAAACCTACTGCCTTCAGAACGCAAGGCAAACGGCTTGACTAGTTAACCACATTGTCTACTGAGACATAAACAGAGAGGGGAGAGGGGGGCAGAGAAATTGATAGAACAACATTGAGAGACAGAGTAAATGAAAGCGTCGCAGACAAGTCTCATAGATACTGGGAGACACACATTCACATAACAACAGAGAGAGAGAGAGACAGAGAGACAGACAGACAGACAGACAGACAGACAGACAGACAGACAGACAGAGAGACAGACAGAGAGATATAGATAGAAGAGAGATAGACAGAGAGATAGATAGATAGATAGATAGATAGATAGATAGATAGATAGATAGATAGATAGATAAGATAGATAGATAGATAGATAGATAGATAGATAGAATAGATAGATAGATAGATAGATAGATAGATAGATAGATAGATAGATAGATAGATAGATAGATAGATAGATGATAGATAGATAGATAGATAGATAGATAGATAGATAGATAGATAGATAGATAGATAGATAGATAGATAGATAGATAGATAGATAGATAGATAGATAGATAGATAGATAGATAGATAGATAGATAGATAGATAGATAGATAGATAGATAGATAGATAGATAGATAGATAGATAGATGATAGATAGATAGATAGATAGAT
Organism: Arion vulgaris; assembly: GCA_020796225.1. NCBI lineage: Eukaryota > Metazoa > Mollusca > Gastropoda > Stylommatophora > Arionidae > Arion > Arion vulgaris. Next base: position 23,255,453 of record CM036776.1, read on the forward strand.
AGATAGATAGATAGATAGATAGATAGATAGATAGATAGATAGATAGATAGATAGATAGATAGATAGATAGATAGATAGATAGATAGATAGATAGATAGATAGATAGATAGATAGATAGATAGATAGATAGATAGATAGATAGATAGATAGATAGATAATAGATAGATAGATAGATAGATAGATAGATAGATAGATAGATAGATAGATAGATAGATAGATAGATAGATAGATAGATAGATAGATAGATAGATAGATAGATAGATAGATAGATAGATAGATAGATAGATAGATAGATAGATAGATAGATAGATAGATAGATAGATAGATGGTAATCTACTCACAGAATAATTTCACCATGCATAAAGATCTCTCTTTTCTAATACATCGAAGATTTTCATGACCTAATCTTCAAACCCTACATCTCCCTGGTCTGTTCATCACCGTATCATTATGTATGATATACAACACCTGTTATCATGCATCATCTCAATATGTTACCGCCCGGTTGTACAGACAATAATACAAGTGATAGCAACCAGCCTTGTCAAACTTAATACTTAATTCACTACCAACATGTTATTTGATTTTTATCTTGTGAATATTCGATCCGTCACTTCATTCGTTTGTTGAACATATAGTTTGTTTGATGTTCATTCGTTTGTTGAACATATAGTTTATTTGATGTTCAAATTCGTCTCTTGTATAATTGTTCATTGTTCATTTGAGGATTCTCTTCTTCACACACAGAACATGTTCATAATTGCTCTGATCTCCTCCCAAGTATGTATCTCAGTGTGTTTAGACTACCAACTCCCGTTCTGTGTTGATTGATGTATCTACTGCGTTTTCTCTCATGGTTTTCCCGTCTTGCCGCACCTATCGGTATGCACAACTTGCGCAACCGAGATGGAGAATACCCTTTATCTTCGCCGTTGAAATCTCCAGAGTGTATGTTTTTTCTGAGAGCATTTATGATATCGCTTATGTCCATAGAATACCCATTCCCAATAGTAGCATTGCCCGCCAGTGTGTCTACTCTCTCATTTTCCTTCACCCCAGCGTGACCAGGAACAAAGATGAAGGTACGTCTCTGGATTGTCGAGTTTTGTATTAATTGCATCCACTGCCTTCGTACATAACCAGCCTTGATCTTCTGTATCATGCTCATAGAGTCGCTGAGCATGTATCCATGGCCAGTCTTGATCTTCTGTATCATGCTCATAGAGTCGCTGAGCATGTATCCATGGCCAGTCTTGATCTTCTGTATCATGCTCATAGAGTCAATGAGCAAGCATGCTTGAGTGAATGTATGCGTCTGTAGCCACTCCAGGGATTTTGTCACCGCCATGACCTCCATAGTCATGCTGCTGGTAGTTGTTGTACATGCGCCACTTGCCTCTTTGATGATTTCTCCTTTAGCTCTAGCCTAAAGGCTCATGCACTCCAACTGTGCTGAATCACAGAACCATCAGTGAAGACAACAGCATCTTCTTCCGATGTGTAGTCCTGTATTACTGCTTCAACTTCTGCGTTAACTATTGTAAGCAGCGAATCTCCACTTGGTTTGTTTATCGTGTTGACTGCTACAAAGGATTGTCTGTGTTCAGTGGGTATTGGTATCCACTCTTCTCCATGGTCAATATCTTGAATGGTACATTACCTGTTGTATGACCTCCCCTGCTCGGCCCAGCCACGACTGGCCACGTTTAAATCTATTTCCTTTGCAGTTGTCTAGTCCATTGTATAATGGGTGTGTTAAGTCTTAAGTGATTTTAAGGTAGGCAACTTTTCTATGCAGCCAAATTTTACTATTTATGTCTGGAAGGTCCAGCAGGTATCTCATTGCTCTACATGCTCTGTCTTTGGTGCATTCAAGTATGATGCACATTGCTTTGTTCTGTATCTTCTCTAGCCTGTGAATTTGAGTCTTGGTGAGAGTGAGTATCGCCAATGCGTATTCCATGATAGACAGGATCAACCCCTGGTAGAGAATGACTAGCAGACGTTGTCGGTAACATGTGGCAAACACGAACCTCGTGGCTACCAGTCCCTTTCTGGCCGGGGTGATCATGGTGTCCACGTGTGTCTTATATTGTAGACTTTTGTCTCTTGGATAAACATCACTTTGAGAGTCTCTATGGCATAGAGGCTAGGTACTCGCCTCACGTTCCTAACATGCACCGTTCACTTCCTCGTGGAGTGATCAGAATATTTGTCCAGAGATCCCTGATCTCAGTGTAGATGAGATTGAGCTCCTAGTCCTGTCGGAGAAGGACGATAAAACGTAGGTCCCGAGTGTTAAAGTTGCACACGTAAAAGAACCATTGACAGTTCAAAATCGAGAAGTCTGAAAGGCTAGAGTAGCACCGGCGAGGGTCCCTAATGTAGTTTAGAAAATGGTGAAGATATTTTGTAGGGATTGGTTTAAAAAAAATGTTCTAGTGAATTTTGACGAGACTGCAGGTTTTCCAGGCATCTCTTCTTGATTTTGAACAGCCAAGGGTTCTTTAACGTGCTCAACTTGAACACGGGACCTACGTTTTATCGTCCGTCTCCGATAGGACTAGGAACTAGATCTCACCTACACTGAGATCAGGATCTCTGGAAAAATATCTCTATGGCTCTACGAGGAAGCTAACCAAGTAACTTTGGAACGTGATACGAGTACCTAACCGCTACGCAACATAGACATCTAAGTTTCTGAACAGCTAGACACAGCTAGACACAGCTAGATACAGCTAGACACAACTAGACACAGCTAGACACAACTAGACACAACTAGACACAGCTAGACACAGCTAGATACAGCTAGACACAACTAGACACAGCTAGACACAGCTAGAATACTGGCAAAAATTAGCATAGACTTCAATTGTGTGTTCATTTCATTTGATTTGTTTTGCCTTTTTGAGTGTGCTTGTAAATCTGTGAGGTGTGGGGGAAGGGTAGAGCAGCACAAAACGTAGGGAAAGGGGAGTATGGCTTCATTTGCAAGTCAATAAAAAGTGCCAAAAATACAGAAAAATCTTCTTCAGTGATCAGACAGAATGCAGACACGAACAGCACCAACCGATGTATGAACAGCACCAACCGATGTATGAACAGCACCAACCGATGTATGAACACACCAACCATGTAGAACACACCAACCGATGTATGAACAACCCAACCATGTGACAACCAACCATGTAACGAACTAACACCAACCGATGTATGAACAACAACCAACCACCTGTATGAACAACACCAACCACTGTAAACTGAACAACACCAACCACTGTATGAACAACACCAACCACTGTACGAACAACACCAACCACTGTATGAACAACACCAACCACTGTACGAACAACACCAACCACTGTATGAACAACACCAACCACTGTACGAACAACACCAACCACTGTATGAACAACACCAACCACTGTATGAACAACACCAACCACTTTACGAACAACACCAACCACTGTATGAACAACACCAACCACTGTACGAACAACACCAACCACTGTACGAACAACACCAACCACTGTATGAACAACACCAACCACTGTACGAACAACACCAACCACTGACATGAAAAAACACCAACCACTGTAGAACAACACCAACCACTGTACGAACAACACCAACCACGTAGAACAACACCAACCACTGTACGAACAACACCAACCACTGTAGGAACAACACCAACCACTGTACGAACAACACCAACCACTGTACGAACAACACCAACCACTGTACGAACAACACCAACCACTGTACGAACAACACAACCACGTAACAAACCAACCACTGTAGAACAACACCAACCACTGTCAATAAACAACACCAACCACTGTATAAACAACACCACCCTTATACACCCACTGTATAAACCGCAAGTTTGTCGGGAATAACTTATTCTAGAGAATTCTCTCACATCTTAAACACAATCGATCGCTTAGAGTCAGTGATCCCCATCCTATTCAAGCTTAGGAAGTGAGCAGAGGTGGTGCTGCCAATATCGATCTCTTTGATGTGTACACGTTTCTTATTGAACAACTCAATCGTTTCAGAGGTCGCAAGTAAGTAACGATAAACGGATGAGAATTCCAGCCTAAGCTTTTCTGTAATCAATTATTCAATTATTCTCACAAACTCGAGAACACTGAAGTAATGACTAGAGAGGAAAACACTATCAATATCTCCATCGATAAACGCCCATTCTTCTTCTTCTAACGCTCCATATCGATCACTTGTTAACTACTCTGTGTGATTTGTATGTGATCTGAGCTTAAGAGCGATTGTATGTTGCGTCAGTTATCCGCATACATGTACCTCAGCACATCCCATTTCTGCGACTTTCTTTATTTACTAGGGTAGCTTTCCTAGGCTCCTATATCAGACGCCTCTTACGACATGCCTTGTAGGTCACAGTGTTATTATTCTTTGCTTACCTTGTAGGCCCCGGCATCTCAAAGGCGGATGAACGTCCATTTAAACAAGACAAAGATTTTACACACCTAGGGAGCACTTTTTCAGCTAACGAAAGAATAACTTCTTCTTCTCTTCCACTATTGACTTCTTTATAGAAGTGTTGCCGGGGTGAAACATAGTGATCTTGTGTGTGCTTGTTCTTCTCTTCCACCATTTACTTCTTTATAGAAGTGTTGCCGGGTGAAACGTAGTGATCTTGTGTGTGCTTGTTCTTCTCTTCCACCATTTACTTCTTTATAGAAGTGTTGGGGGTGAAACGTAGTGATCTTGTGTGTGCTTGTTCTCTCTTCCACCATTGACTTCTTTATAGAAGTGTTGGGGTGAAACGTAGTGATCTTGTGTGCTTGTTCTTCCTTCCACCATTGACTTCTTATAGAAGTGTTGGGGTGAAACGTAGGATCTTGTGTGTGCTTGTTCTTCTTCCACATTGACTTTTTATAGAAGTGTTGGGTGAAACGTAGGATCTTGTGTGTGCTTGTTCTTCTCTTCCACCATTGACTTCTTTATAGAAGTGTTGGGGGTGAAACGTAGTGATCTTGTGTGTGCTTGTTTTAAGGCACTTTGTAAGCTGATATTCATTGTCGTAAAGCTGTTCTTGATGCCGTCGCTCCATCTTTTGCGTGGTCTTCCTCTTGCCTTGTACTCATTATACATTTTCTGTGTGGCTCTCTGTGGTAGGCGATACCAAGGCATTCTGGTCAGGTGTCCAAACCATTTAATCTGTTGTTCTTTTATGAATTGCATAACTGGTTTCACATCCAGTCTCCTTCTGATTTCTTCATTTCTAATTTTGTCTCTTATTGTCACACCTGCAGCTCTTCTAAGACACCTCATCTCTGTCGTTATGATTTTCTGCTCATTAGCTGTTGTTATTGACCATGTTTGATACTGGTAACATAGTGTTGGCCAGAAAATCGTTCAAAGAATAACTAATGAAATTCAACACAGATGCAACAAAGCAAATCAAATGATAGGACAAATGGCGCCAATTTTAAGATGTAAACATGTCGCCATGAACACAAAAAGAGAATTGTTCAACACAATCTTTCTCCCCACATTATGCTATCATTTCCAAACCTGGACGCTGACAACAAACGATGAAGAAAACTAGTCACAACAGAGATGAAGTGTCTACGCAGAATGCTGGGTGTAACAAGAAGAGACCGGTTTAGAAATGAAGACATCAGGAAAAAGTGGGTACAACATCAGCACTGAATTTAATCAAGAAACAACAAATTAAATGGTTTGGCCACAGAAGCAGATTACCAACAGGCTTATAGCAATGCTACTTCGATACAGGGGATACTAACAAAAGGCCCACCAAGCGAAAAGTGGACCTCAGCGATAACAGAGGCAACGAAAGACATTGTTTATGAAGCGCACACAAATACCCGCTTGATAAATCCCTTCTAATGCTGAAGCTGTGAAGCAAAACATGATTTGATAGGCACACACAAAAGTCCGTTCTAGAAATCTCTTCTTATCCTAACTCTGTGAGTCAAAACATTCACAAAATAGATGAGACTGCAGTAAAACTATTTGATTGGCAAAACACGTAATCACAAAGTACTGTAGTTTTACAAATTACAATAACAATGACAAAATACAGCAACGTTGTGATCAACAAGGCCTTTATCAAGCAAACGAACAACAGTAGTGCCGAATTAAAAAAAATATATGGACGACTACATACAAACGTTTCTAATCAAAATCTTGGAATAAAAACGAATAACGAAATAAATGTAACACAAAAACACACATAAAAACTAGAAATAGAAGGGAAGAAAAATAATGAAAAATCTAGTAAATATATAACTTGAATACATGCAAAATATGCCCATATAGATTACAAGGCATAGGAAGAGAAAGTACTAAGAAGCATAGGAATGTAATACGTTGACCCACGTGGTCGCAAGGTACCATACAACGAAATCAATCGATTGATTTGCCTTGTTGGTCGAAACGTTGCTGTATTTTGTCATTGTTTTTGTAATTTGTAAAACTACAGTACTTGGTTTTTTCGTGTTTTTTCTTTGTCATCAAATGTTGATCCGCAAGGTAAGCTGTTCGTGCGCAGGTAGAGGCTGGTCGGTGCGCAGGTAGAGCTAGTTCAGTGCGCAGACAATGTCTATGAATCACTACAAGCATCATTTATTTTAGAATCACATTATCTTCGTTCGGGGCACATTGGTGTCGTTGAATGAGAGCAGACAGGCTGGGGCTGGCCACCATATCAGACGGCCAGCCAATGGATAGAGCTGACATTTTGAACGCCTTCGAAGGTTGGCAAAGAAGATTTCATACATTTAAACCAATCCACATCAACTACTAGATTGCAGGAGTTGGGTTTGAAGATTGGAGTAGCAAGAAAAGAACAACATAACAGGTACGTGAGTCGGCTCATCAATCAAAATAGAACTGGTACGGTCAGTCGCTGGACGCTGTTGGAGATATTGCGAAGGAGATCGGAGCACTATGGACATGTCCGGAGTGCAATGAATATATTCCAAACTGAGACTGAAACTGAAACATCATATGTTGATTTCTCTTACAATGTTTATTCAATCTGAAACGGAACTGGTCCCTAGGGGTTTGAACTCATTTATTTTTGAGATGACAATGTTATTTTGTTTTACTGAAAGGGTTTCTGCCTTCCAGCTTATCACCATTGACTTTGTCTCTTTAATATTTACTTTCATATTATATTCTTCAGTTCTTTGTATTAACTCGACCGAAACCATTGCTGAGGGTATTTTCGTTTTCTTCTGTTAGTGCTTGGTTGTATGCAATTAATAATTCTGAAATATTATCTACTTCTTTGTTTTCTGTTTCTCTACTTATATTATCAACATATGTTCGTTTTTAAAAACGTAGTAAAATCGATTGTTGGGGAGTTGAAGATGGATAAGGGGATATTCTTCGGTCTCTTCGAAACTGTCTGTTGGATGAGGACACTAAAATCGATGTTGAATCGATCAAGCGATTTAGGCAGTTTGGAGTTACCCGTTGTACAAATCGAACTGGATGTCTGAGAGGCAGAGTGAGAGGTGTGCTTGATCAGCGAGCCATAGGAACCATCAGTATGCATACTCTTCGATATCTGTTAGGGAGACTGAGCACCTATGAGTCTGCGCGGAGTGCAATGACGTCAGTTTAGTAACCAATAACCAAAACGTAGTGAGAACAGAACAGATCAGAAATAAAGAATAGAATCGAACAGTGCAAAGCAGCGTTCCAGACAATGAGAATCATTATATGCAACAAGTCATTGTCAATTGAGATCAGAATGAGAGTTATACAGTGCTAGATAGAACTAATACTGACATACGGATGCGAGTCATGGACAATAAACAAGCGAAATACGTAAAATTAAAGTACTTGTTTTTATTGTTTCTCTTCTTTTCCACTTCTGGTTTTGTGTTTCACTCATTTCGTTATTCGTTTTTATTCTCAGATTTTCATTAGATAGGTTTGAATGTTTCCATATGTAATCGTACATTTGTAGTGTTTCTCGAAATTCGTCATTCTTGTTGTATCGTTTGCTTGATAAAGGCCTTTTGGTCGAAACGTTGCTGTATATCGTCACTGTTTCTGTATTTTGTAAAACAATAGTATTTTGTTTTTACGTGTTTCTCTATTTTACCAAGTTTTACTGTTGTCTTCCCCTTTTTCGACAATAAACAAACAGATGGAAAATTTGAGTGCCACAGAGATGTGGTTTTACAGAAGAATGATGAGAATGACATGGACTTCAAATATGACTAATATTGAGGTATTGAATGAGGTCAAGACAAAGAGAAAGCGTATCATTAATATACGAAAGAGGCAGTCATCATTTTTCGGACGTGTGTTCTGTGCCTGGCTCTGTATCCAGCAGACATGGGGTCAGCTAATCTCTCTTAAGAAGAGCGAAAAGTGACAATTCGTAATCTGGTGACGACCAGTAGAACACACAGAACAACCCCCACCTCCCAGTGGTGTAGACCAGGAAACGTTGCCTGTGAGATCCAAGACTGGATCGCCTAAGGAAATGGACTCCCATAGATTCCTTTTGTTTCCAAAGTAGAATAAAAAGCATGCAGAAATCGACTGTGCTGGCACGTAGGCCTGGTTATTGATTATTGACTATCGGCTATTGATTATTTGTTACTAGTTATTTGTTACTGAACTGACTCAGCACACCGGGCAGACCCATGGGTGCTCAGTCTGCCCCAACAGATTTGGAAGTTCATGCATACTGATGGTTCCTGTGGCTCGCTGATTAAACACACTTCTCTCCCTGCCCCTCAAGCATCCAGCACTTCTTGTACAACAACGTATAATTCCAAACTCCCTAAATCGCTCTATTGATTGCCTGTAGGCCTATAGACGCCCAACTAACACAACCAACTCACGCTCTTAGGCACAAATCAACTATAGACCACCAACAATGGTTTTTACAAGTTGGCTGATGCAGATCAAACGAGAAATACATTCTTTATTTAAATAAGAATCACACCTTCCCATTTTCCTATCTCGTTTCTAGCAGAACTAATACTATATATATTGACAACTTTCCCAAGCTTTGCTGGGAAATATTACGGTAACCAAGTGCGGTAACCTTCCTTCTGAATATTGCATCAAGATTGGATTTTTTTATGCTTAAGAAAGTATTAGCTTGTCTTGGAAAATCATTTTGGCTCTGGAGAAAAGGAGGTGGGTTGGGGGGTGGCTCTGTCTGCTTCCAGTAGTATTGACTGTACGACTTCCGAACAGAGGAGTTTCAGGGCTGTGAATCCCACTCGCTGACCCGATTGAAAGAGATGGGTGTCAATATTGGTGCAGCCCGAAAAGAACGACATACTAAATATGCAAAGAGATTGATTAATCAACATCGAACTGGCGTGTTGGGTCGCTGGACGCTGCTGGATGTGCTGAGGCGGAGATCGGAGCACCTATGGACATGTCCGGAGTGCTATGATGATAGTCCTCATATAACTGATAACTGACTGTACGACTGAGCTTGTCAAAAGAACATTGTTAGCAATTTGTTGTTTCTGCATGTGAAGCAGTTAATTTGGTTTAACCTTCTTAGTCCTGACTTATTCATTCCTTCTTGGCACAGGCGGTATTTTATCAATCTCTTACATTTCTTAGTTTATTCTAGGGCAATGCGGACTCTGCTTTTTGCAATCACGTGTATGTGTGTTATGTGGGGAAAATGTCATGTGTAAGTGTGTTTCATGTGTGTGTGCGTTCTGTGTGTGTGTGTCACGCGTGTGCCCAGTGTATGTGTGCGTTCTGTGTGTGTGTGTGTGTCATGCGTGTGCCCAGTGTATGTGTGCGTTCTGTGTGTGTGTGTCATGCATGTGCCCAGTGTATGTGTGCGTTCTGTGTGTGTGTGTGTCATGCATGTGCCCAGTGTATGTGTGCGTTCTGTGTGTGTGTGTGTGTCATGCGTGTGCCCAGTGTATGTGTGCATTCTTAGTTTATTCTAGGCAATGGCCAGTGAATGTATGTGTGTTCTGTGTGGAATTGTCATGTGTAGTGTGTCCAGTGTGTGTGCGTTTGTGTGTGTGTGTCATGCATGTGCCCAGTGTATGTGTGCGTTCTGTGTGTGTGTGTGTGTTATGCGTGTGTCCAGTGTTTGACATCCTATCCATCGCCACCTTCTGCCTCTTATCTCTTGTTTCCCCTGCAATTGTCCCTCTCTATCCCAGAGTTCTCTGCTTATGATGAACAATCTAAACTAATGTCTTTTATTTTAAATCTCCTGTATTATCTTACTTCTGACCTGTCCCCTGCTGCATAGTTGACCATGTTCTATCTACACTCTGATACAGGAAACGATCAATGTTGAACTTAGCAAATAGCATCATGATGCTTGTAGTCGCCCACCCTATAATCCATCTTATAACATTCATCAACATCTTCAGTTTACAACAACTTCTCAGTTACAACATCTTCAGTTACATCATCTCCAGTTACAATATCTTCAGTTTCAAACATCTTCAGTTACAACATTCTTCTCCAGTTACAACATCTTCAGTTACATCATCTCCAGTTACAATATCTTCAGTTACAACATCTTCAGTTACAACATCTTCAGTTACAACATTCTCAGTTACAACATCTTCAGTTACAACATCTCCAGTTACAACATCTTCAGTTACATCATCTCCAGTTACAACATCTTCAGTTACAACATCTTCAGTTACATCATCTCCAGTTACAACATCTTCAGTTACAACATCTTCAGTTACAACATCTCCAGTTTACAACATTCTCAGTTACAACATTCTCAGTCACAACATTCTCAGTTATGACATCTCCCGTTAAACATCCATCAACATCTTCAGTTACAGCATTCTCAGTTACACCATTCATCAACATCTTCAGTTACAGCATTCTCAGTTACACCATTCATCAACATCTTCAGTTACAGACCATCATCCATTCATCAACCCCATCCATCTCCGTTACATCATCCTCGTTACACATCCTCTATACTAACACCTACACCAACATCCAACATCACAGACATGTTAAACCCAAATAATAACTCGCACTTGAAGTTTAAAAATAATATATTCTCTCACCTGTTCAAGTTTGAACTGTTTGTAGCTTTCATACTGTTGCTGGTTGTAACACAACCCAACAGGAGCACGAGAAACATCCAGGGGATTGTTGTTGTTAGATCTTCTTTAGTTAGCTCCATGTTGGATGTAACATCACAAACTCACTTCAATGTGTGGGCAGCGATACTGCATATTTCCGAAACATCACATATGTATATATTATAACATAACATGACATATGTATATACTATAATACTTTGAACACTTGATCCCACAATGAATAAAATATCACATCATTAAATTATAAAAGTAAAGTAAGTAAAGGAACCCTTTCATACCTTGTGGTATATAGGGCAATACAGTGTTAGGCCTGTATTTTCATTGACCGTCGGCACACGATGGGTGATGGGGTCAGCATCACGCCGGCCGCCTTTACTTTCCCAGAGCATGTCTGGTACCCAGTTGAGGCTGGGTCGACCTGAGAGCCGTCGCGGTCGGGAAAATTCCACGCCCTCTGCTGGAGTTGAACCCAGACCACCAGCCTTGAGAATCGAGTTCACTAACAACTACACTACCGCGGCTTTCAATTAAATTATATATATATATTTATCCCTCTCGTACTGATATACTGTCCTAGATTTTTTTTTCCGATCCAGAAGGACTTGAGCTTTCAGCTCTTCGGCTCGGTGCCATGGACATCGTAACCCTTCGGTTCGGTGCCACGAACACCGTAAATCTGGAGAAACTGTGGCTTTTCTGCAAGCCCGCGGAATTGAACCCGCACTCACAGAGGGCATATCACACGTCGTCCAACGCGCTACAAACACACTGGGCAGGCGGGCGTACTGTCCTAGATAGGGCCTGTTTGTAATTTCTTCATACCGCTCTGTCCTCTGCATCTCGCTCAATATCTTCCATGGAATCTAGTAGGTAATAAATCACATAGTCCAACGCCTAATATGTCTACAGCTGAAGGGTTGACTTCATTGCGCGAGATTTTGCCCAATATGGCTCATTCACTCTCCCCAGAAATGACACCCCACCTGCCAGGAGTATTGCACAAAGCACGAACTCGGTAGTTCCGGCAACAATCATAGGGGTCTATGGAATAAATACATTAGTGAACACAACAGCACGGTCCGGAATCGAACCCACGACCTTCGTAACGCAAAGCACATGTTTAACCACTTAGCCACAGAGACCTCTACATCGTGTGCTCTGTGAAGTCAATGATTCTATCATGATACAAACTTAGCTCATTCCAGGTCTTTCTCGCCTCTTCTCTTTCTCCGTCTATAGTTCGTCTCCATGTCCCTTTAGATCGCGACATGCCTGTCTTGCCTCCCGGATCCCATTTCAAAGCCACATGTGGTTGTCTGTTCTTCTGCATTTTTTCACCCTTACGCTGCTACATACTTTCTGAAGCCTGAGCTAAAAATAGTACATCTTTGCTTCTAGTTCACAAACGTGAATGTACGCCTATAGCAGTGACAGTAGCAGTGTATAACGTGTTAACACGTCTTTAACCCACAGAGGAGAGATAATAACAGACGTGTTAATGCGTCTGTAGAAGTGAATAGGAAAAACGTGTATATACGTCCTCAGTAGCTAAAGGGTTAATGTATGTCCCAACCGCAGCCAACGGTAACATAAGGCCAATAGCGTAACCGACAAATCGGAAATTACTGTTAGATATGGGGGCTTGTTTAGGAATATGTTTGAAAGAACACTGTAAGCTTTTATTTGCAATGTTACTCGATTCTATGCATTCATGATTATTTATTGATGACAAATGTTAATAAAATTGGTATTCCTTAGCTTTGAACTTAATGTGTAGCATAAGATAACAGTCATTTAGCATTCTGTTTTGTTTTGAAATGAATTAGTATATAAACAACAACACTGAAATGCAAGGATCACGCGACAGTTGTGGTCTTATTTCTTAGAAATTTTACCTGAGCCCGCCGGCCGTATGTTTATCGGAGCCCACACTCCAAGCCACTTCCAGCTCTACAAAGAGCTATGATATTTGCTCTATCCCTTTTCATGATAAGGTTTTATTACACAACATGTTTCTCATTTGCAGAGGCGGCTCGTCATTAAGGGCCAGTGGGGCCGGGCCCACATAAAATAATGTGTAACGTGTATTTATTATTTTATAAGTTACATAATAACAACGCCAAATTCATGTTTTTTTCAAAAATATTTGTCAGGCCCCACCAATAAAAATGATCACGAGCCGCCACTGCTCATTTGTCAGAAAACTGTCTAAGATTTGGTTGATTCTACTCTTTAATTCTGCATTACATTAGTGAAAAAGGGGACGACTGCAGTCAAACTTAGTAAAGTAGCGAAACACGTAAGAACAAAGTACTTTAGTGTTACGAAATATAAAAACAGGAACGATAGACGGCAACGTTTCAACGATTTGGTTGATAAATTGGTGAGACAGGCAACACTCAACGTTTCGGTACTAAACCTTTATCGTAGTTTACATATCTGTTCTTGATAAAGGTCTAGTACCGAAACGTTGAGTATTGTTTATTTTCATATTTTATAATTAATTTTTCACTACTTATGTAATTTTTTTTTTTTCCGATCCAGAAGCACTTAAGCTGAAAGCTCTTCGGCTCAGTGTTATGGACATCGTAACCCTTCGGCTCGGTGCCACGAACACCGTAAATCTGGGGAACCTGTAGCTTTTCTGCCAGTCCGCGTAGTGGAACCCACACTTACAGAGGACTAGTCACCCGTAGTCCAACGCGCTACAAACATACTGGGCAGACGGGCCACTACTTATGTAATACTGCCCATATCTGTCTTTTTTCAATCGCCTATGTGCTCAGTATTACCGCAGCCACCCAAACGATTTTCTCCAGATCTGATCTAATCCGGTCTGACCACCAATTAATAGCCGTCCATCGCAAGCGATGATGACAACAATCTCAGACGTGTACTGTTGCACCTCTCTGTGTGTGCGGAGGTGACTGTAGAGTCAATCCTAGAACAGAATCCCCGACCACAGGTGGGGCATAGATGATCAAGGTTAGACATGTGCGTGTTGTGTGCTCTGTCTTTTCGCGCTGCTCGTTTTCTCTGTGACTCAACAATACGATGATTCTCAGCTATTCGGTTCCTCATTTGTCTTTAAGCGCCACATTTGGCGATCTTGCGCAAAGATTCCCAGACGTCTGACCACCTCAGATTTGTTGATTTTCGTACATTGCATGAGACAGGCAAGAGGCTTAGTGACCGATTCGCCCAACACTTGCGCGATATACACCAATGCTATATGACCCTTGTAGCCACTCAATTCAATGATATAGCCATTTAGGAGCTCGCGATGTCCAGGTCACAGCCATCTGATCATGTTCCTCTGATGATCGTAGTCGATTTGCTCTGGAGATTGGTTATTGGTTACTAAACTGATGTCATTGCTCTCCGGGCAGACCCATAGGTGCTCAATCTCCCCCAACAGATATCGAAGAGTATGCATACTGATGGTTCCTGTGGCTCGCTGATTAAACACACTCTGGAGAATCGTTTTATTTCGTTGTATGGTACCTTGCGACATCTTGGACTCAACGCATTACATTCCTATGCTTCTTAGTACTTTCTCATCTCATACCTTGTAATCTATATGTGTATTTGCTTCATATATATAAGTTATATATTCACTTGATTGTATATTGTTTTTCTTCTTTTCCACTTCTAGTTTTTGTGTGTTTTATTGTATTGCATTCCTCTCGTTATTTGTTTTTATTTCCAGATTTTCATTACATACGTTTGAATGTCTCCGTATGTAATCGTCCATATCTAGTGTTCTTTGAAATTCATCTCTCCTGTTGTATCGTTTGCTCGATAAAGGCCTTTTGGTCGAAACGTTGCTGTGTATCGTCACTGTTTTTGCATTTCGTAAAACTAAAGTACTTTGTAGTTGTGGAAAATACTAACAACCTATGGGGTTAATGAACACCTAATCAACCTTTGCAAGAACATTTATACTGACAGCCAATGTACGATTAGAACAAATACAGGATTATCAGAAAAGTTTCACGTAGGGTCAGGAGTAAGACAAGGTTGCGTACTATCCCCGCTGCTATTCATCACGTATATTGACCACATCTGTAAAATAGCTAACACCAGCGAAGGAAACAACCTCGGAGAACTCTTAAATGAATTTCTTTTGCAGACGATCAGGCAATCATATCAACAACAGAAGAACAGCTACAACAACACATCAACAGACTCCAGTTAGCATGTAACGAATACAACATGAGAATAAACATAGACAAAACAGAAGTAATGACATTCGCCAGAGAGGAAAGCCTACCAATATCTCCATCGATAATCACCTACTCAAGTAAATCAAGTAAAAGATTTCACATACCTGGGGAGCATTTTTCAGCAAATGGAAGAATAACTAATGAAATTCAACACAGATGCAACAAAGCAAATCAAATGATAGGGAAATGGCGCCAATTTTAAGATGCAAACAAGTCACCATGAACACAAATAGAGCAATGTTAACACAATCTTTCTTCCCACATTATGCTACCAGTGCCAAACCTGGACGCTGACAACAAACGATAGAAGAAAACTAGTCACAACAGAGATGAAGTGTCTACGCAGAATGCTGGGTGTAACAAGAAGAGACCGGTTGAGAAATGAAGACATCAGGAAAAAGTGGGTACAACATCAGTACTAGACTTCATCAAGAAACAACAAATTAAATGGTTCGGCCACGTAAGCAGATTACCATCAGACAGTGCACCCCAAAGAGCAATGCTGCTCCGATACAATGGGTACAAAGCAAAAGGCCGGCCAGCAAAAGATGGACCTCAGATAACAGAGGCGACGAAAGAGACTATCTACGAAGCGCATACTAGGGTCCGTTTTAGAAATCTCTTCCTGACCTGACGCTGTGAGGCATACAAGATTCGAGAAAGAAAGAAAGTACTTTGTTCTTACGTGTTTCGCTACTTTAAGTACATTAGTAAACAACTGGTCTTGCAATATTACACAAATAAATACATACATACAAACTGTCATAAAAACAAATAATGTGAGTGAATGTTATATCTGTCAACAATTAATTATTCCATCTAGTGCCATCTGGTATATTCTCTCTCTCTCTCGTGATCCCATCTGGTAGATTCTCTCTCTCTCTCTCTCTCTCTCTCTCTCTCGCGATCCCATCTAGTAGATTCTCTATCTCACTCTCTCTCTCTCGCGATCCCATCTAGTAGATTCAAACAGTTATCTACCGCTACCACAAGCTGTGACACAACCTGTACACATGTCATCAGCTCTGACCTCATCAACTAATGTACATGATTTCAATACTAGAACTTCTCATCTTCATGTCAATCATTTATTTATTATCTGTCACGTAGGACTACAGCGTCAGATTCTTGTTTCAAAAGTAAAATTGTGAAACCCGTTTGTGTTTCATCTTTTGCGTGGACGTCCTCTTGCTCTGTTTTCACTATATTGAAGTAGCACTGTTATTTAAGGAGTCTCTGGGTCGTAGAGGTTAGGTACTCGTCTCTCGTGTCAAGGGTAGCAGGTTAAGGAGTCTCTGGGTCGTAGAGGTTAGGTACTCGTCTCTCGTGTCAAGGGTAGCAGGTTAAGGAGTCTCTGGGTCGTAGAGGTTAGGTACTCGTCTCTCGTGTCAAGGGTAGCAGGTTAAGGAGTCTCTGGGTCGTAGAGGTTAGGTACTTGTCTCTCGTGTCAAGGGTAGCAGGTTAAGGAGTCTCTGGGTCGTAGAGGTTAGGTACTTGTCTCTCGTGTCAAGGTGAGTTAGAGTCTGGTAGAGGTTAGTATTCGGAGTGCGTTAAGTCCTGGGTCGTAGAGGTTAGGTACTCGTCTCTCGTGTCAAGGGTAGCAGGTTCGTTCCCTTATGAAGCCATCTGGATATTTTTCCAGAGAACCCTGATTTCAGTGTAGATGAGATCAAGTTCCTAGTCCTATCGGAGACGGACGATAAAACGTAGGTTCCGTGTTAAATCTGAGCACGTAAAAGAAACCTTGGCAGCTCAAAATCGAGAAGAGCAGGCTGGACAGCCGCTTCCCGGGCAAAATTCATCCCAAAAGAATAAAAATTAAAATTCCTACAGAAATATCTTCACCACAATCAAAATTACATCGGGGACCCTTGCCGGTGCTACGGAGTTTGTGTACTGTAGCTGAGATCTTCCTGTGTAAGAAAGAGATCAGAACACACATGGTTACTCATCGAAGCGGAACAATGATGGTCCTGTCAATCAATCAATCAATCAATCTTTAAGACGCGATGTTTGTTGGTAATCTAATTATGTGGCAGAACCATTTAATTTGTTGTTTCTTGATGAAGTCTAGTACTGATGTTGTACAAACTTTTTCCCTGATGTCTTCACTTCTAAACCGATCTCGTCTTGATACTCCACGATTACATATTTCCTTACATATATATGTAATTATATATCTACTATACACGTCCTTACACACATAAGGGTGTCTCTGTGGCTAAGTGGTTAAGCCCTTTCCCTTGCGAGTCGAAGGTCGTGGGTTCGAGTCCGGACCGCGCCATTCTGTTCACGAGTGCATTTTTTCCAGAGACCCTAGGATTGTTGCTGGAGCTACGGAGTTCGTGTTTGTGCAATACTCTCGGCAGGTGGCGTGCCATTTCTGCTGGTGGGACCGAGCCGTATGGCGTAAAACCCGGTGCAATGAAGTCAATCCTTCGGCTTTTAAACCCTTTTTTTTTTTTTTTATTATATAACACACATATATGTAATTATAGAAGAATAACAAACGAAATTCAACATAGATGCACTAAAGAAATCAAATCATAGGACAAATGACATACACATTTTGAAATGCAAACATGTCACCATGAACACTGAAAGAGAATTGTACAACACAATATTTCTTCCAACATTATCCTATCAGTGCCAAACTTGGACGCTGAGATCAGACGACAGAAGAGAACTAGCCACGTCAGAGATGAAGTAAGGTAAAAAAAAAAGTAAAAGAACCCTTTCATACCTCGTGGTATATAGGTCAATACAGTGTTAGGCCTGTATTTTCATTGACCGTCGGCACACGATGGGTGATGTGGTCAGCATCACGCCGACCGCCTTTACTTTTCCAGAGTATGTCTGGTACCCAGTTGAGGCTGGGTCGACCTGAGAGCCGTCGCGGTCGGGAAAAATTCCATGCACACTGCGGGAGTTGAACCCAGACCACCAGCCTTGAGAATCGAGTTCACTAACAACTACGCTACCGCGGCTCTCCCACAGAGATGAAGTGTCTACGCAAAATGTTGGGGATTGCAAGAAGAGACCGGATTATAAATGAAGACATCAGAAAAAGTGGGTTACAACAACATAACTTCATCAAGAAACAACAAATTAAATGGTTCGGCCACACAAGTAGATTACCAACAGACAGTGCACCTCAAAGAGCAATGTTACTCCGATACAATGGATACAAAGCAAACGGTAGTCTACGCAAAAGGTGGACTAGAAATAACAGAGACAGTGAAAGATACCACATACGAAGCACTGACAATAGCCGTTCTAGAAATCCTGGTTCAGGTTGTGAGACACAACAAAATAAGAGAATAGATAGAAGAAAGATATATGAATTTAGTAACGGACAATTTTAATTAATATCAAAACCTACTTACACTTTTAGAGATGAATTATGAACAGTGATCTCCTTCTGGTCTCCAGATTACTTTGCACGGGCTAAACTAACGTCAACACAATGATGTCATCGGGGTCTCCAGAGTACTGTGCACCGACTAAGCTAACGGTCAAACAATGATGTGGTCCCCTGATCTCCGGAATACTTTGCACCGACTAAGCTAACGTCTACACAATGATGTAGTCCTGGTCTCCAGAATACTGTGCACCCACTAAGCTAACGTCTACACAATGATGTAGTCCTAGTCTCCAGACTACTGTGCACCCACTAAACTAACGTCAACACAATGATGTCATCGGGGTCTCCCGAGTACTGTGTGCAGATTGTGCTAACGTACACACATTGATGTAGTCCTGGTCTCCAGAATACTGTGTACCGACTAAGCTAGCGGTCAAACAATGATGTGGTCCTAGTCTCCAGACTACTGTGCACCCACTAAGCTAACGTCTACACAATGATGTATACCTTCCAGAAACTGACACCAACAAACAAATGTTATCCAACACTTGAGTAAACAGAGTCATATTGCAGCAGATAAGAGAAACGCACACATCACCACTCAACAGACAATTAAGAATCTCTCCAATTAGATTCTGGAAGAGGAACAAAGATGCTATCTAATTCTTTGACCAGTGTAACGATCAATCAAGCAATTACCGCTAGCTCATCCGATATTACAGATGACATTTTCGTTATCATTATCTATTAATGATGATACCTCCAACATCGTTCTGGGAAAATGGTTATTTGTTCCTTTATTCTTCTTTATTATAATTAGTAAATTAAATAATATCTGTTATTTAGAAATTATATCTTTCTTTATTCTTTTCTTATCTTCAATCATTTTTTTTGCCTCACAGCGTCAGGATAAGAAGAGATTTCTAGAACAAGCCATTGTGTGCGCTTCATAAATAGTGTCTTTTGTCGTCTCTGTTATCTCTGAGGTCCACCTTTTGCGTGACCGGTCTGTTCTTTTGTGTCAGTTGTATCAGAGTAACATTGCTCTTTGAGGTACACTGTCTGTTGGTAATCTGTTTTTGTACCCGAACCATTTAATTTGTTGTTTCTTGATGAAGTCTAGAAATTATATCTTCTTCTTCTCTTCTTCTTGGAACGCTCCATATCGATCACTTGTTAACCACTCTGTGTGATTTGTATGTGATCTGAGGCTAAGAGCGATTGTACGTTTTGCCAGTTATGCGTCTACAAGTAGGCCAGCATATCCGATTTCTGGGATACTTTTTATTTACTATGGTAGCTTCCTAGGTCCTACATCAGTCGCCTCTTACGACATGCCTTGTAGGTTACAGTGGTACTATTCTTTGCTCCCTTGTGAGCCTAGGTAACAAACAATAACTCACTCCACACGTGAAACACCCAATATAGCATGCTTCATTGCATGTACCTAATTCACAAGTAGCTTCTACTATAGCAGTTCTTACATCATTACACGTGTCCTTGACCTGACCTTGACATTACGCTTACTTCCAAGAATACTTTCAAACAATAAACAAACAATTAACGTTGTGCTCACGTGTATACTATCACATTCTTACCTTGAAAACTATTATAAAACATATACGTCCTCAGTGTCACATAATCCTGCCAGATTCTCTGAATCTCTTAACCAAACTATCCAACTGAACAACAATCCACGCTTCATAAAGATCTCTTTCTGATGTCACATTTACTAAGTTCCCAACTAATGTAAGCAAATCTGGCTTTATGTTAGCCAAGCTGGCCAGGATTCTAGACTGGCATAATATTAGTTTCCCGCATTTCATTCCAAATCTAATTTACTTGTTCTTACGATTAAAATAAATCTAGACATGGCAATGTTATTTATGCAAAGCTCTATTACAAATCGATGTAACTCAATTGTTCAGTGTTGGTTCCAATTACGACATCGATGGATTCAATTATTTCTTATTGGTTATTGGTTACTAAACTCACGTCATAGCACTGCTAGCAGACCAATAGGTGCTCAGTCTCCCCCAACAGACATCGAATAGTATGCATACTGATGGTTCCCGTGGCTCGCTGATTAAACACACTATTCACTCTACCTCACAGGCATCCAGTTCGACTTGAACAACGGGTAACTCCAAACTGCTTAAATCGCTTGATCGATTCAACATCGATTTTATGGTCCTCATCCAACAGACAGTCGTGAAGAGACCGAAGAATATCCCCTTATCCATCTTCAACTCCCCAACAATCGATGCTGTTGATGCAAGCCTGTCCGCTCTCTCATTACCGTAAACACCCGCATGCCCAGGACAGTATATCCATGTAAGCCGCTGGAGGTTAGAAACTTCTATAGACGACATCCACTCATACCAAAACCTGCCCTTCTGGATCTTGTGAAGCATCGACTGAGAGTTAGACACAACAACGGCCCCAGTAAATGAAGTCCCAGAGATTCAATGGAGGGCAGCAGTAACGGCCTCAACCTCCATCCTCATACTAGAAATAGTTGTCCTGTATGCTCCACTTCGCTCTGCAACAACCCAACCACGCGCATTAGCCAAGAAACTCCAGCCGGATTTCTCACCACGTTGAACCGACCCATCGGTATATACAACAACATCATCATCCCTTGCATTATCTTCTATCAGCTGCTTAACTGTGAGATCAGCCTTCATGTTGCCCCAATCTCTACATTCTCTTCCAAGAGTAATGATAACGTTGAGATAGTTGATCATGCTACCATCTGTTGGGATCCATTTCCCCCCTATGTTAATGTCCGCATCCAACAGTAGATCGCCAAGTGACCGAAGCGCATCTATATAACTTAAGATGTTGAATGCACATCTGGATCATTTCCCCTCTAGTTAATGCATCCAACAGTAGATCGCCAAGTGATCGTAGGCATCCCTTATCAGTCCTATACCCTTTAACGATGCTTTAGATGCAATCATGCCCGCTCTCTAGTTACCATGAACACCCTCATGACTAGAACAATAGATCAAATCGATTAAATCAAAATGAAGAATTAGCAAGAATCAATATTTATATACACAGGACGCACCCGCAGGGGCTCAGTAGCTTCGTATATGATCAAAATAACAATGATTGAGCACTTTCACAGTAGCTGCTGCGAGTTTCCCTTTACAACTAAGAAAGTCTGAGAATAGTTTGGCGACTGGAGGGGAGTGGGGAGCTAGAAGTATACCTTAACGAGATTTGAACCCTTACGTTCTTGACTGTATGTACAATACTAACTCTGCTCTACCATCTCCATAAAGCGTCAGAGTTGAGGAAATTGTAGGAATCGACCTATAACCTTTAACCTTTCATTGTGTACAACATACGAGCCACTAATGTTGTATATATTGTACCATGGCACTAGACAACAACGCGGTAGCAGTGTGACGACAGAAGAAGAAAAAGAAGTGTATATATATGCTAATGTTGTATCTCTGTTCTTGTCATAATGTTGTATCTCTGTTCTTGTTAATGTTGTATCTCTGTCTTGACTCTAATGTTGTATCTCTGTTTTGACTTAATGTTGTATCTCTGTCTTGAACTTAATGTTGTATCTCTGTTCTTGACGCTAATGTTGTATCTCTTTTCTTGACCTAATGTTGTATCTCTGTTCTTGACACTAATGTTGTATCTCTGTTCTTGACGCTAATGTTGTATCCTGTTCTTGACCTAATGTTGTATCTCTGTTCTTGACGTTAATGTTGTATCTCTGTTCATTTCGCTAATGTTGTATCTCTGTTCTTGACGCTAATGTTGTATCTCTGTTCTTGACGCTAATGTTGTATCTCTGTCCTTGCGCTAATGTTGTATCCTGTTCTTGACACTAATTTTGTATCTCTGTCTGACGCTAATGTTGTATCTCTGTTCATGCGCTAATGTTGTATCCTGTTCTTGTCGCTAATGTTGTATCTCTGTTCTTGACGCTAATGTTGTATCCCTGTTCATGACGCTAATGTTGTATCTCTGTTCTTGACGCTAATGTTGTATCTCTGTTCTTGACGCTAATATTGCAGTCATAAATCCTGATCAATTACTTCCTACCACTTTATGCACGTAATGTTACCAGCTAGCATTAACACACACAGCAACAAATGTGAAGACAGATTAAGTAAATAAACAGCTTTCTCCTGTGGGATTGTCCAATCTTAACTTCTTAATTGAATAATTCCAGTTTCTCTCCCATATTTATTTGTTTCTCCCTAAGGTATACACAACCCAGCACATCATATAAAAATGGACATATTGCAAATATTGAGGAAAAAATAAAGGAGATGAGAAAAAGAATGAGAATATCGTTTGTCAGATATAAGGAATATATATGTGATGTTATGTGATGTTATGTTATGTTATGTTATGTTATGTTATGTTATGTTATGTTATGTTATGTTATGTTATGTTATGTTATGTTATGTTATGTTATGTTATGTTATGTTTATGTTATGTTATGTTATGTTTGTTATGTTATGTTATGTTATGTTATGTTATGTTATGTTATGTTATGTTATGTTATGTTATGTTATGTTATTTATGTTTATTATGTTATGTTATGTTATGTTATGTTATGTTATGTTATGTTATGTTATGTTATGTTATGTTATGTTATGTTATATATATTATGTTATTTATTGCATAGTATATTATGGAATATGTATGTTGAGATGAGATAAGTATGTTAGATATATGTTATGTGATTAGAATATTATGTTATGTTATGTTATGCGATCGACGTCATGACACAATGGACATTCCCATTCGTGCTCTGTCCTCCGCTGCAGCAGCCATCCCAAAGTCCATTTGCTTACAGTACCCATGAGAAGTTGATCTTCTCTCTCTACCACGAAGACGACCTTGTCTGGCATGTTCTTCTTCTTCTTCTTCTTCTTCTTCTTCTAACCAGAGCTGCGAGTTTTCACTCTTGGGTGCCAATGCCAGTTTGTAGAATCTGCATGTGTTCTGTAATTGTGGGAGACTAGTGTAAAGGGTATTATGAACAGATGGGTGTGGTGGGAGGAGTTCTTGTCTAGCTTTATGTAGTCCGGGCATTCAAGCAAGATATGCTGTACTGTCTCACATGAATGACTGCACTTTCTACAGTGTGGTAGGTGTGTGGGGTTTATTCTGTGTAGGTGGTAATTCAGTCCAACATGTCCTGTTCTTAACTGGAAGATAGTGCTTTGATCTTTTCTTTGTAGCAGATTTATATTGTCCTTGGGGTTTGGTCTATTCATCTCTGCATACATGGCCCGACCAGTCGTCCCCATAGCCCATCGGTTCAGCCAATCTTCTCTGGAGTTGTTTTCAGAATCTGTTTTATACTTTGTATGCTAACAACTTTGTCTATTTGTGGTTTTGATGATCCCTGTTTGGCCAGATGATCTGCCTTGTCATTTCCTGGGATATTTGTGTGCCCAGGAATCCACTGTAGAATGACTTTAATATCAAAGGAGGAAATCAGATTGTGGATGACTAATGCCAATGACTGGATCTCGCTTGACTGATTCTGCTGTTCTTCTAAAGCTTGTAGTGTGGACTGTGAGTCAGTGAATACTATCATGTCTTGGACAATATTCTCTCCAAGTTCAAACTGCTGGTGGACTAGTTCTACAGTGGTCTTTATGGCTATAATCTCTGCCTCATAGTTGGAACATATATTACCACAAGGAGCACAGTAACTATAGGTAGTTCCATCTGGATATTTCAGGTATATGCCGAAGCCAGCGTAAGTAGTGGCTTTGAAAGCTGAACCATCAGTGTAGGCATGGATAGAGGAAGTTGGATAACTGTCTATTGTCTCAGTGCACAGGTTTTTAAGATCGGTGCAAGTGTTGCTTTGTTTATAGTTTTGTCAAGGAGGTATTTTTGGATTACTGGTTGTTTTATGTTTAGCCATAGTGGTGGGCCGGGGCATCTTGTGATCGGTTCTCTGTCAGTTGGGAGATGGTAATGTTCTTCGAGATTTTTCCCAACTTCCAGCAATGATTTTTGCTGGATTCTTTGATTGGATTTCCACCTGTCAATAGTTTGTCTGTTGGGATGGTTTTTTCTATTCTTTTATATCGCTCGACTGCTTCTATTAGTGCCCTTCGTCTCCTAATATCTAGTGGTTCGATGTTGGCGTCGATTTCACAAGCAGCAGTTGGGGTCGTTCTCATTTCCCCACATATAAACCTGAGACCCTGATTCTGCACTCTGTCCAGGGATGTTGTGATGTGCTCACTTGCTATAGCTTGGAGAGGAAGGCAGTTGCCCATTGTAGATCTTACATAGCCAAGATATAGTTGCCTAAGGGTGCTCTGTCTGGCATGTTCAAACTTAACGCCTAATTCTCGAACTCGTTCCAGTGTCTGTGAGTTGCCCATGGCACAAAATTGAGACCACATAATTAAAGGAATATATAAGAGGCTTCTGTGGCTTGACGGTAGTGATCTCGAGCATAATCCAAGAGTACCTTGATTAAACTACGCGGCAGGCAGTTATGAAGTACATTTCTTCGCGTGGATTTTAACGAACGATGAAGCCCGTCTGCCCAGCGTGTTTGTAGCGCGTTGGACTACAGGTGACTATCCCTCTGTGTGTGCGGGTTCAATTCCGCGGGATGGCAGAAAAAGCCACAGATTCCCCAGATTTATGTTCGTGGCACCGAACCGAAGGGTT
The DNA here is from genome assembly GCA_020796225.1 of Arion vulgaris. Taxonomy (NCBI): domain Eukaryota; kingdom Metazoa; phylum Mollusca; class Gastropoda; order Stylommatophora; family Arionidae; genus Arion; species Arion vulgaris. Next base: position 23,280,823 of record CM036776.1, read on the forward strand.
ACGATGTCCATGGCACCGAGCCGAAGAGCTGAAAAGCTCAAGTGCTTCTGGATCGAAAAAACCCCCCAAAAAAACCAACCATGCAAATAGACCTCACCGTTCAGAAAGCAATGGAAAACTAATGAACTTATAAGTGGTGCCTAGAAAATCAACGACACATTTACTGTGATTGATAGCGACGTCATGTAACGAATATGCCACGATTTTCATAAAAGATTAATAATGGTGAATCAATATTTGTAAACTTATCTATCAGGACACACACAAGAGTAGATGTTTTTGATAACCTAAATTGCTAGAGAGAGATATTAGATAGCAGTTACAAAGTGATAAATAAGTCAACAACTGGTGGGGAAACTGTCACTTAGGTAAAGTCGCTTAAAGGTTCGATGACACAAAACTAAACAATGTGAAATTGATTGAAATTTTCGTAACTTTATTTACGACATAGTTTGTATTTGATACTCTAGTCTGTTTAACAAATGTTTACCCTCATTTAAGTTTAATTTTCTCGACAAGTATCTGGTATCTGCTGTATTGAGATGAAATTTTGCATGCAGTCTTATATTTACGTTGATCAAAGGAAAATTTATTGACAGGTCGAAGTGTAACTTAAATTTTACATATCGACGAATTTCTTTAATGCTTTGGGAAAACTGTAGCAAAGCTGTGTTAATGATCTCATTTTACAGTAATACACGTCATATAGGTTGACGATAGCATCAAAGGCGGGTCCATATTTTTATAGCAATGGGTGCTATGTATAGAATTAACGAAATTATATAATTTGCATAGACATGTCGAAAAAAGTTATATAAGTTAAAAAAAAAGGTGAAGCTAATGTTTGTATACATTTTCAGAACGTACAATTAGATAACTCAATGACATTGTTCTTCCTTAACTTAATCTTCAATTTTCTTTAAGCACTGTGTCTTGAAGTGGGATGCAAAGGGTTCAAGAAAGAGAGGTCGACCTAAGGTGACCCTGAAACTAACTTTGCTGAGAGAGGCAGGAAATATCGGTCTCAGTTCCATGGAGGAGATTGAGCGAGTTGCCCAGGATAGAGCGGTATGGAGAAATTACTTGCAGGCCCTATGTAACGTATAACGGTACGAGAGGAATTATTATTATTATTACTGTGTCTTTGTAATCCAACATTTTCAGAATTGCTCGTCGAATAAACTTCTTGTCAAAGCTATCTACCAAAGGATGTACTATCGGCTAGTTGCTTATGGTTTGGAGGTTTTATTCGAGATGTATGCATTCAAGGAAGAAATAACAGTTACTCAAACCCAATGCAAATAATAATAAAGCCCATAACCCGTTAGGGACGTAGGGGTGTCAATGTGGAGACATCAGCACAAAAAGCATGCCATGAATCTCTGTCTTCAACTCTTCGAACAAGTGTGGAGAAACTCTGTCCCGATCAGCTCTTGATGTTGTCAAACCAGGATTTTCTCTGCCCTCCTTTCATTCTTCCACCCTCAACTGTTTCCTGTAGGATAGTCTTAGAGAGTGAGCTATGTATCATCACATGCCCGAACCACGCAAGTTTATGCCGTTTTACGATAACCCAATGCATGCACTCTTCTCTTCACGTAGTTTGACATAGATTGATAAAGTCTCCCACGATCAGCTTCTCAACCAGAATATAAGTACATCTTCATTGCAATGATTTGAAGTGTGCAGAATTTCACTTTCAATTCCATTCTATAATAAAGAATCAGCAAACGTTTCTTGTAAAGAGTGAGATATTACAAATAGTGGACGTTGCAAGAACTCACCCCACAGCTAGGCTATACTTCTGAGCACGTCCGTTCAAATGTGACACCAGTTTCTAAACGGCAGCAAAAAAACCCGTGCTCCGAGAAAATATTTTGTTGAACGCAGAACTTTGTGTGTGAATCTGTTAAATCTTTACAAATATATCCAGCTACACTGACAAGTTTTTATATTCCCCGTTAAAACAAACATGGACATAAGTTGTACAAAGCAGAAATTTGTTAATGAGGTCTTTCATATTTCAAGTCTGTATGCAAAATTTCATAATCTTAGTTGAATTGAGAGCGTTACATATTTTGAACATCTTGGCTCTATAATTATCAACAATGGAGATTGCAAAGAAGTTAGAAGAAGACTAGCCATGGCTTTCCAGGAGGTGGTCAGTATAAAGAAAATGTTGCACAACACAAGCAAAGAAACAAAAGTAAGACTTCTGAGAACATGCATATTCCCTGTGACAACATATGGATGCGAATATTGGACTGTAACACAAACATTAAAAATAAAATTGACGATTTTGAAACAAGGTGTTATAGAAACATTCTTAGAACATTCTTTACATAGAAAGGGAAGAAACAAGGACATCCTACAAGACCTGAATATCAAGGAGCATTGTCTCATAAATAACATCAAGTCCCAGAAGATGAAATATTTTGGCCACATTAAACGTCACAGTGGTCTGGAGAGAATGGTAATGGAAGACATGGTTCCTGGAAAACGAGAAAGGGGACGGCCAAGACGAAGGTGGCAGCAGGACATCAAAGAAACCTTGAGCATGACGCTAGAAGAGGCCGGAGAACTTGAAAGAGACAGAGAGCTATTTAGGCGGGCTGTGATGAATGCGATGTTCCGCAAGGGACACGCTACTACTTGAGTTGATTTGGTTGCATAGTTATAAATTTTTAAACAGGGACAAACATTTCTAAACGGACTATAGCTTCTGTATATAGCAGAAACTAGCATCAAACTTGGAGCGAGTTCGTTTACGTGTGCAACTACGTAAAACATGGGACATAAGTTGTTATCGATCGTCTCCGGCAGGACTAATAAATCGACCTCACCTACAATCAGGATTATCTGGAAAAATATCTCGATGGTTCAAGAAAGTAGCGAACCGAGTACCTTTGATGGTTCAACGAAGTAGCGAACCGAGTACCTTTGATGGTTCAACGAAGTAGCGAACCGAGTACCTTTGATGGTTCAACAAAGTAGCGAACCGAGTACCCTTGATGGTTCAACGAAGTAGCGAACCGAGTACCTTTTGAACTAATAGCAGTTCAAAATCAAGAATAGCAGCTGGAAAGTCGTTGTCCTGCAGACATAATTAAAAAATATTTCAAAAATTGTAATTCCTAAAACATTTACATCGGGGACCCTCGCAGGTGCAACGGTGCTCGTGCACTGCCGCTGAAATATTCCGGTGGAAAAAATGGTTAGTAGAACACATGGTTACTCACCGAAGTGCAATGATGATGGTCCTATCAATCAATCGAAACGACTTCCGTGTTAGACAACCTCAAGAGCCCTACCTTCGTGTAGATCCGGTGTAATGATATCCCGCCACTGATGTACTCTGTAATGTATCTCTGCCACTGGCATCCGTCTTCAAACATCAGATCACACGTGTCACTTTCCTATTGACAATTCTCTGGTTCATCTAATCGTTATTCTTAAATCAATATAAAAACTAGCCTGACAGAAAGAATGACAATCTGTGTTGGAGCAAGGGCAGACTACAGAATTACAAAGTTGGTCGTGGGCCGCGCTATGAAAACTAAATGTCATGAATACTTTATCAGAGAGTATGATTCTATGCTGATTTGATGAAAGCCTAGTTACACATAACATGAGTAATTCATTAGATCATCATCACTGCACTTCAGCGAGTAACCATGTGTGCTCCAATCTCCTTCTTACACAGGAAGATCTCAGCTGCAGTGCACTAACTCCGTAGCACCGACAAAGGTCTTCTTCTTCTTCTTTTCGTTCGTTCTTTACGTCCAATTTTAATCACTCTTTTTTTATATGTTTGATCTTTACCAAGAACGTGTATACGTTGCACATTGGTTTGGTAGGCCCTAAACGCATAGACTTCTACACGTTTAGGACATGTGCATCCGATTTCAGCCAAACCTCCTTAGTCGCCTCTTATGACATGCGTGGCAGGTAACAGTGGTTCTATTCTTTACACCCCAAATTTGGGCCCCTGTAACCACTCGGCGGGCCCCGGTAACCACTCAGGCGGGCCCCGGTAACCACTCAGGCGGGCCCCAGCAACCCTCTGGCGGGCCCCAGTAACCACTCGGGCGGGCCCCAGTAACCACTCGGGCCACCGACAAGGGTAATTATGAAGATGGTGAAGATATTTTTGTTGAAATGTTTTTATTTTCTAATAAATTATGCCCAGACAGCGACTTTCCAGCCAAGCAGGACTTTTTGGCTCCGCCGTTTTGGCGCGACCGTTTTGGCGCTGGATTTTTTGGCACAGAGCCGTTTTGGCGTCATTTAAAAATAACTTCATATTTAACTTAACGTTTATAAATAACTGTTTTCAATAAATTATAAATTTTTAATAAATCCAATGCAATGCAAAATATATCAATTAAAAAACGTTTAACGCATACTGTTAAATATTTTACTTTTAGCCAATGCAAATAATCAACTTATAAAACTTGAATAAAGTTTAACGAATCTTGTTCAATATTTTACCTTTAATAAGTTTTCCGAAAGTCCGTGTTTTTAAATCATCAAAAAATTATGCACAATTCCTCTCAGTTTCAGTTTGGAATATCTTCATTGCACTCCAGACATGTCCATAGGTGCTCCGATCTCCTTCGCAATATCTCCATCAGCGTCCAGCGACTGACCGTACCAGTTCTATTTTGATTGATGAGCCTACTCGTATACCTGTACTGTTCTTGCCACATCAATCTTCAAACCCAGTTCTCGCAATCTAGTAGTTGACGTGGATTGGTTTAGATGAAGGTCGCCAGAACTTCTTAGAATGATCTGCACTGAACTTATCGAACACATAAAAGTATCCTTCGTGATTCAACTTTTCTTTGCCACGCTTTGACGGAGCATTTTCCATTTTAATGGGTTCACAGAATTATAATAATAGTATGTGATAAATTTATCTAATTCTACTTATTTTGAGATTGAGTCTAGAACATTCTTACACTTTTATAGACTAAACGCGCACGTGTGATTATGCAGAAGCGGCAAATACCGGTTTAGGTCACTTTACGGGTAAACGGGTCAAGCTATTAACATTTGGAAGGGGCAGGATTTCTGACATTTGCGATGGACAAGATATGACACTCAGTCGGTCAACGTGTCAATTCTCGATCATCTCAAATGAAACGGCTGATGATATAATTCAGACACCTGGCATTTGTTCCAATAAACGCTGATGTATAAGTATATTGTTTCATTAGAGTTAATATACATGTACACTCAAAATTAAAATAGTATTAAGGTTATTGAAATTTATTGAGGAATATGTGCGCCAAAACGTCCTGCGCCAAAACGTCCTGCGCCAAAACGTCCTGCGCCAAAACGTCCTGCGCCAAAACGTCCTGCGCCAAAACGGTCGCGCCAAAACGGCGGCGCCAAAACCACGCCACCGACTTTCCAGCCTGCTTGTCTCGATTTTGAACTGTCAAGGGTTCTTTTACGTTCATTGTTCATTTGAAGATCATCTTCATCGGACATGTTCATAATTGCTTCGATCTCCTCCCAAGCATGTATATGACATGTCCATAATTGCTTCGATCTCCTCCAAGCATGTATCTCAGTGTGTTTAGACTACCAACTCCCGTTCTGTGTTGATTGATGTATCTACTGGGTTTTCTCTCGTGGTTTTCCGTCTTGTCGCACCTATCGGTATGCACAACTTGCGCAACCGAGATAGATAATACCCTTTATCTTCGTTGTTGAAATCTTCAGAGAGTTTAAATCTTTTACGTGCTCAAACTGAGCACGTGACCTACGTTGTATCGTCCGTCTCCGACAGGACAAGGAACTCAATCTCACGTACATTGAGATCAGGGATCTCTTGAAAAATATCCAGATTGCTCCACGAGGAAGCGAACCTGGAACCTTTGGCACGCACTAAGAGCATCTAACCTCTACGGCACAGAGGCTCCTAATTACACATAACATGAACACATGATGTCATGATGACAATACTTAAATCTCATTTGGTAGAATTTAAACAGGAAATAATGTTTGAGGTTTGCACTTTAAATCTCGATATAGAAGGAGACTGCAGTAAAACTATGACAAATGGCGAAACACGTAGTAATAAAGGACTGTAGTTTTACAAAATACAAAAACAAGGACAATACAGCAATGTTATGATCAAAAGACCTTTATCAAGCAAACGATATAACATGAGTGACGAATTTCACAGCACACAATATATAGACTATGACAGAGGTTTGGTCTTTACAAACTACACTTAAAAAAGAATAATATGCTAAAATACTATCAAAAAGTGCTATTTATTTACCGCACACAATCTCCTCTACATTCAAGGTATTTGCTAGACTGGAAAATAGTTGAATAAAAGGCAGTGATATTGTTTACGTTGGCGTGCTATTGTAGATCAATAAGTTTCATTTGCAGTGATATTCGAATTGTGTTTATGTCCATATCAAAAGAGATATTCTAACTGTGTCCACTTCTTCTTCTTCTTTGTTTGTTGTCACACTGTGACCGAGTTGTTGCCCAGTGTTGTAGTTTTCTGTTTCTGTCTTGCGCTGTTCTGGTGGCTTGGGTGATTGTTATTTTTGCTCTTTGACAGGATTCTGCTATGCCATCTAACCATCTTTTTGTGGTCTTCCTCTTGCCTTCTTTCCTGATGTTCTGTTGTAGAAGACTCTGTATACTGTGGAGTTTGGATACATTTTTATTAAGTGACCCAAACCACTTCATTCTTTGTTTCTTAATGTAATTCAGGCAAGGTTCTATGTTAACTTTCTCTCTTATGCTGATGTTGGTGACTCTGTCTTTTCTGGTGTTGTTGGTAATTTTTAATAGGCGTTTCATTTCACATATAGTTATTTTTGTGATCGCGCTTTCCACATCATTGTCCATGTTTAACTCTGGTAACACAAAGTAGGTATAAAAATGCTGCTTATCATCTGTTGCTTAGCTGTCAGTGTAATTATTGGGTTCCCTTAACAATGGGGCTGGCTGGTAGGTTACAGCATTTGCTTTTGTACTCTAGCCTCTATCTCTCTATCTAGTCTTCTGTGAATATGCTTCCTAAGTATTTGAATTCTTTCACTTGGTTTATTTTAGTGCCATTGACATGGATGTCTAGTTTATTATGTTTTCTTCCCATATTCATTATTTCTGTTTTAGTGTTGCTGATTTTCATGTCATGTTTTACACAATTTTTGTTCAAGGTGTCAATATGATGTTGTAGATCTTGTTCATTTTGATGTATCAGGCACTGATCATCTGCAAAAAGCAGTTCATTTATTTCATCATTATCTGAATTTGACTCTTGAATTATTTTATCCATGTATGCAATAAAAAGTAGTGGTGAGAGGACACAACCTTGTATGGCAAATGTTGTAATGGAGAGCCAGTTGGTATGGCTTGTTCTTGTCAGAAAACCACATATATTGTCTACTTTCTCAAAGTTAAAATTGTAAATAATTTTATGGACCTGAATGTATTGACATATAACCAGTTTTGAATATCTCGGTTTCAATCGTCTACATCAGCGTTTCCCAAAGTGGGCGGACCGCCCCACCCCCCAGTGGGCGCTGAAACGTTCTACGGGGGCGATAGTGGGTTCAGATGAATTTGGGGGATGTTTAGACAAATAGGGATCGGTGGCTTCTTAAAGAAGAAATTAATAATAAATATTTTTAAATAAATTATTTTCGTGATTTTGCGATTGAATAATCAATTAAAATTTGAATTCTGTATTTTAATTCATCTTATGCCCGTCTTACGCGATCCATTTTTTCATCAATTTTCTATTTCATGTATATAATCATTTGAAAATTGACCATGTATTACAGAAATATATATCAATTTTCGATGTCAAAGAAAAAAAATAGCATGTATATATGTGGGAGGGGGCGTTGGCAAACTTTTATAATGTGGAGGGGGCGTTACAAAGTTTGTGTTGTGCAAAGTGGGCGGTGGGCCGAAAAAGTTTGGGAATCTATGGGGGACAATAAGATGGAAATGAGATGAAGGAAATTAAAAGAAGAACAAACATGGCTTTACAAAAATTAAGCAGCTAGAAAACTTATGGAACGGAACTGATAAGAAAACAAAGATCAGAATAGTAAGAGCATGCATATTCCCAGTGGCAACATATGGGTCGAAAGCATGGACATTTAATAAAGCAGTGGAAAAGATATATATGCTTTTGAATATAAGTGTTACATAAGAGTTCTCAGTATATCATGGACAGAGAAGAGAACAAATAGATATATCCAGAAAGAACTCAAAATCAAAGAAAACTGGCTGATGCTACAAATAAGAAAGAAAAAATTGAAGTATTTTGGACAAAGAAAGAGGTTGGAAGGGTTGGAGAAGACCATTATGGAAGGAAGCATCCCGGTAAAGAGGAGAAGAAGAGGACGATAACGAAGAAGATGAATTCGTGATGTAATTGATGGTTTGAGCATGACTATTGCAGAAGAGGAACATCTGACCTATGAGAGAGAGAAATTGCGAAGGACTGTTAGTTTGACAAAGCTCTGCTCATAACAAGCTATTTAATGATGATACATGTACTGAACAGTACTATTCGGTGGGATGATTATAATCAAGTCGTGGATCACATATATCACGCGAGCTGTTTATCCCTGCCACACCTCCCACCACACAAATGACACAAAAACCTTCTAACCTATATCCTCTATCCTGATTTCTGTCGGTCAGATGATCGTCTGATTTCTTCAAGAGAGATATCTCTTATTAGTAGATTCAATTATTGTCATTGTGTGTGACTTCATTTAATATTATTGTATACAACATCCTATCCTGACCTACATCATAACTAGGGTAAATAACTTGGTGCACTTCCGGCCTGATACTTGATTTCTTATCTGTCTGTCTATCTGTTGGCTAATATTTACATTGTAATGTGGTCAGACGCACTTTGTGTCTGTGTTTATTTGTTGTTTCTTTTAACATAGCAGCACTGAGGTCATAAAGTTGACTTTTACCATAACAACATTGAGGTCAGAAAGTTGACTTTTACCATAACAACATTGAGGTCAGAAAGTTGACTTTTACCATAACAACATTGAGGTCAGAAAGTTGACTTTTACCATAACAACATTGAGGTCAGAAAGTTGACTTTTACCATAACAACATTGAGGTCAGAAAGTTGACTTTTACCATAACAACATTTAGGTCAGAAAGTTGACCATTACCATAACACCATTGAGGTCAGAAAGTTGACTTTTACCATAACAACATTGATGTCAGAAAGTTGATTTTTACCATAACAACATTTAGGTCAGAAAGTTGACTTTTACCAGTACAACATTGAGGTCAGAAAGTTGACTTTTACCATAACAACATTGAGGTCAGAAAGTTGACTTTTACCATAGCAACATTGAGGTCAGAAAGTTGACTTTTACTATAACAACATTGAGGTCAGAAAGTTGACTTTTACTATAACAACATTGAGGTCAGAAGTTGACTTTACATAACAACATTGATGTCAGAAAGTTGATTTTTACCATAACAACATTTAGGTCAGAAAGTTGACTTTACAGTACAACATTGAGGTCAGAAAGTTGACTTTACCATAACAACATTGAGGTCAGAAAGTTGACTTTACCATAACAACATTGAGGTCAGAAAGTTGACTTTTACTATAACAACACTGAGGTCAGAAAGTTGACTTTTATTATAACAACATTAAAGAGCCGCGGTAGCGTAGTTGTTAGTGAACTCGCTTCTCAAGGCTGGTGGTCTGATAAGCAAGAACCCGGTAGCAGTGTGACGACAAAAGACGAAGAAGAAAGTTATGAGAATTCAGAAAAGAACAATAGAATCCCGCGGAAATTATTAACGCTGAAAATTGGAGTGCTCTAAACTAACAATTAATGGTCATGAAGAAATATTGACATTACTTCTCAATCGACAACAAGAGAAGAAACTTAACCCTTTCGCTGCTACATACTTTCCGAAGGCTGAGCTAAAAATAGCTACTCATTGTTTCTAGGTCACAAACGTGAATGTACGCCTATAGCAGTGACAGTAGCAATGTATAACGTGTTAAAACGTCTTTAGCCCACAGAGGAGAGATAATAACAGACGTATTAATGCGTCTTTAGAAGTGAATGGGAAAAACGTATATATGCGTCCTTAGCAGCTAAAGGGTTAAAACACAATAAACATAAATAAAGAGCTAGAACCACTGCCAGATATCAGAAATGCTGTAAAAATGGTACCAACCAACAAAACTTGAGGTCAAGACAATATCCCTGCTGGCCTACTCAAAGCAACTAAAGAGGCTGGAATAAGCTGGCTACACAGACTATCCAATCAAGTCTGGATCACACAAGAAATACCGGAAGATTGGAGGGAAAGCAACAATAGTTCCCATCTGAAAGAGGACGAAAGTAACAACAGGGATTGTACGAAATATAGAGGAATACCGCTACCGATTCACACCGGAAAAATAATATGTAAAATACGTCACATAAAAAATACTGAGCTATACTATCGTACCACAAGTTACAGACAGTGACATTCTAGAACAGGGTTCCCAAAGTGGGCGGTACCACCCTCCAGTGGGCGCTGAAGTCTTCCGGGGGCGGGGGCGGCGATAGTGGGTTCAGAAGCATTTGGGGAGTTTTTTCGTGATTTTGCGATTGAATAATCATTAAAATTTGAATTCTGCATTTTAATTCATCTTATGCCCATCTTACACGATCCATTTTTAACATCAATTTTCTATTTCACGCATATAATCATTTGAAAATTGACCATGTATGACAGAAATATATATCAATTTTCTATGTCAAAGTGAAAATAGAGCATGTATATATATATACTATGGGGGCGTTGGCAAACTATTATAATGTGGAGGAAGGGGACGTTACAAAGTTTATGTTGTGCAAAGTGGGCAGTGGGTCGAAAAAGTTTGGGAATCTATGGCCTAGAAGAGTAGAAGCTGTACTGATGTTATATTCGTATTCAATAGTGGAAATGATTGTTCAATCGTGTTCTAGAAGAACAGAAGCTCACACAAGAACACATTATAGAAATCCTTTATATCCTCCCTCTGTGAGCCAAAACATAATTAGAGAAGGAGAAGAAGTTGAGTATGTGTGTTTGAGTATGTGTGTGTGTGTGTGTCTGTATGTGTGCATGCGTGTGTGCGTGCGTGTGTATCTGTATGTGTGCGTGCGTGTGCGTTTGACAGGTTCTGGTTATGACACAAATAATAATAAAACAAGTACACTAGTAAAAACTTAGAACAGATAGTTTATATTTACTTTTTTTATTGTTTATTTTCCAGTGACAATCTCTCACAGTTTGTCCATGTCTTGCGACATTCTCACACAGTTTTCCCAAGTCTAGCAACAATTTCACACAGTTTTCCCATGTCTAGCGACAATCACACAGTTTTCCCAAGTCTAGCGACAATTTCACACAGTTTTCCCATGTCTAGCGACAATCACACAGTTTTCCCAAGTCTAGCGACAATCTCACACAGTTTTCCCAAGTCTCGCGACAATCAGACAGCTTATAAATTAGCTTGATAAAGGCCTTTTGGTCGAAACGTTGCTGTTTATCGTCACTGTTTCTGTATTTTGTAAAACTATAGTACTTTGTTTGTACGTGTTTTGACAATCAGACACAGTTTTCCTAAGTTTATCGACAATCACACAGTTTACCCATATCAAAATGCAATATCATACAGTTTTCCTATTTACACATATTGAACGCTTCTACTGTAGTAAGCAGACCACACATAATTTCAGTTCACTTCACTTCAGTTCATTTCACTTCATTTGAGATCACTTCAGTTCATTTCACTTCAATTCAGATCACTTGACTTTAGTTCACTTCACTTCATCATCATCAAGGTGCGTATCCTTTATAGGACGTTGCTCTCTTTGCAGCACATCTGAAATTCACTCTGTCTCTTGCCAGTTCACCCACTTCGTCAATGGTCATGTTCATGGTTTCTTTAATATCTTGTAGCCATCTTCTTCTTGGTCTGCCTCTGCGTCCTGGGACCCTGCCTTCTAGTATTGTTCTTTCCAGGCCATCGTGACGTTTGATGTGACCAAAGTTGTAATTTTTCTGTATAGTATGTTGTTTATCAGCCAATTCTCTTTAACATTTAGTTCTTTCAGGACATCAATGTTCTTTCTTTTTCTGTCCATGGTATTCGTAGGATCTTTCTGTAGCATTTAGTTTCGAAGGACTGGATTTTCGTTCTTAATTTCTGTGTAATAGTCCATGATTTACAACCATAAGTAGCAACTGGGAAAATGCATGCTCTCAATCACTTCACTTCAGTTCACTTATTTAAGACTAATCTACTCTGGAGTATAGATGTTCAGAAGTTTGCAGAGGGAATGCCAGAGTTTTGTATCGTGTCTTTTCCTTTTGGCTTCTTTACAGTTCAGTCCTCTGTTATTCCAGGACTGTCGGAAACTGGCTTCCCAGCGCAGCTTGAGTCTTCCTGGATTATTGCAAACGGGCAACACTTATAGACAGTTTATCGGATGTGTATTTAACAGATGGCAGTTTGAAGTAACAACACATTACAGACTTAATGACAACTATTATAAAATAATGCATTAATTATTAGCCCTACAAATTTGAAAACGAGAAATCGTGTTCTGTAATGTGAAAACATTACTGATAGATTCAATACAATATCTACCGCAATACGAAACAAGTAAATGAATTACAGCTTACAAAGTGCATAAGATCAAGCACACACAAGATCACTACACTCCCCTCCCCTCCTTCCCAACACTTCAATAAAGAAATAAATGGTGGAAGAGAAGAAGAAGAATGAGAAAAACGCTGTCAGGGAATTCATTTTTGTTCACTTGTTCACTCCGTCATTGTATGTACACATATTAGCTGTAGCTTTATTTTGTTATTTTAAAATTTGATGAATGGTGTTAGTCTGTAGATATCAAGATTAAACATTTATCAAAGGAAACATAAGGAGAAAGAATAAATAAATAATAGTTAACGATTATAGTGTTTCATAGTAAGTTTTGAGCTAATTTGATGATCAATTAAATCAAGGCGCTGTTTGCGGCACATGGCTAAACAGAACAGAAAAATAGACGCATGCTACGGCAGTGAGTAGTTAATGTGTTAATAGAATTGTATATCCGTCAATATTAGACAATCAAAATGTTTCACTAATGCTCTTAATAGATGTGTAGCTCCCTATAACACATCCAAAAATACCAAAGACAAATATTAATACATTCTTTACAATAATATATTTTGGAACAGGTTCCTCATTGCCGGCGAGTGTCAGCACCTCTATCACAGCTGGTAGCAACAAAGTCAAAGAAGAACCAGCGAAAGCCCCAATGAGTGAGATCAGCAAGTCCAAGTGTGGAACAGCTGCAGCAAATCCAGCTGAAAAAAGGGGAAAAAAGAAACATGTACATTTAATTATGATTGTCCATGTTTGGGTTCATAAAATACATGATGATGATGTTCGTCCATCACGGGTGATGATGACCACAATTTTTTCATTCAAGGGAATGTAGTTACGTTATGTTTGTTTGTGTGTGCGTAGATGACTAGTGAGCCCGATGCAGACTTAAAATGTTCTTGTACAATGTGGATGAACGGGTGACTTGCGCGATGATTTGGTTTAAAGTGAGAAAGAGTTGCGAAGTTCGTCGATCTCAATCTCTCGCCCAATCCCTTCTACGTCCAGTGGCAGGACAAAGTCAAGACGTCTGCAGAAGGATCCCGGTGCAGCGGATGACCAGGGAGTTCTACGTGCCTGGCCGTGCTCACTAAGCTCCGCAACGCGTTGCTGAGACGCCGTCTTGTCCGTTGAAGCAGAGTATGTGGACTGCCGTGTCCAGTCTTCACATGCAGGGTTGGCAATCCTTGATTCACCGATTGGTTTAGTACCGAATCGGTTACCCGTGCTTGGTTAAGCTGGCCTGTCACAGCCGTTGCCCGGTGGTGGCTGCTGTCGCATGCTGACAACTACTAGGAGCCACAGGCGTATGCTGGAAGCCAGTTTTGTACCAAAGGGGATGGAACCATAAAATACATAGTTCTACCATAACTTCTACATTTCATGTTATTGAAACTGTTAAAATAGATGTTGTAAAAGTACTGCTTATTGAGGTATTGGTAATACTTGAATCTACATCACAAAACTACACTTGTGCGAGAATTCCGAGTGGTTTATCAGGAAAGTGGCAGTTAATTCGGTACACAGACAATATACTTCTTCTTCTTTCTCAAACGCTCCATATCGGCCACTTGTTAACCACTCTGTGTGATTTGTATGTGATCTAAGCCTAAGAGCGATTGTAGGTTGTGCCAGTTCTGCGTCTACAAGTAGGCCAGCACATCCGATTTCTGCACTGAGTTTTTTTTTATTTACTAGGGTAGCTTCCCTATGTCCTACATCAGTCGTCTCTTACGACATGCCTTGTAGGTCACAGTGGTACTATTCTTTGCTCTCCTTGGGACCCCTGCACTAAACGAGAATGCAATAGACTGAATGACTACTCGAGTCCACAATTCGCAACATTAAATTCATCTTCGTTCCTGAGCACATGGGTGTCGATGGCATTGAGAGTGCAGACACGTTAAATGGATCTGTCACTACATTTGAATTTCTTCGCTTCTCGTGTATCCTTTCCTTGATAAAGACCTTTTGGTCGAAACGACGCTATATACTGTTTTTGTACTTTGTAAAACTACAGTACTTTGTTTTTATGTGTTTCGCCATTACATAGTTTTACTGTAGTCTTCCCTTATATCAACAAATATTGCACTACATACTACATGTCCCCAATAGTAGTAACTTCTACTATATAGTGTCCTTGGTTCTCCTCCTCCCTACGGAGTTCGGGCTCTGTACAATACTTTGGCAGGTGACGAGCCATTTATGGTGAGAGGGACTGAGCCATATGGGGTAAAACCCGGTGCAATGAAGTCAATCCTTCGGGTTTAGATCCCTATTGATAATGCAAGCGTCCTCCACTGAACCTCCACATCTTCCACATTCATCCTAAACTCACCTCCACACCTTCCACATCCATTCTAAACTCAGCCCATCCACATCTTCCCCACATCCATCATTCAAAACTCCCCTTTTCCACCTTTCTTCCCTCACATCTCCCACATCCATTCTAAACTCACCTCCACATCTTCCACATCCATTCTAAACTCACCTCCATCAATCTTCCCACATCCAATCTCTAAACTCCACCTCCACATCATTCAACACACATCCATTCTAAACTCACCTCCACATCTTCCACATCCATTCTAAACTCACCTCCACATCTTCCACATCCATCCTAAACTCACCTCCACATCTTCCACATCCATCTAACTCCCCCACATCTTCACTCCTCCACATACAACTACATCCACATACACTTATCTTCCACATTTTCTTCACCTATCCTTCACTTGTCCTTCACCCATTGATATGTGACAATGCTTACCTGGCACTAACACCATCGTTGAGATACATTCTTTACCTGGCACTAATACCATTGACGTGATTCATTCTTACCTGCAGTGGCGGCTCGTCCTTAAGGGCCTAATGGGGCCGGCCCACCAAAAATAATATGTAACGTGTATTCATTATTCCTTAAATTAAAATGTAACCTAACCTAAAACCATGATTTTTCTGAAAATGTGTGTCTGGCCCCACCAACAAAAAGGATCATGCGCCGCCACTGCTTACCTGTCACTATAACCTTTGATGTCTGACAATGCTTACCTGTTACTAAGACCATGATAATCCTAAGCAGGTACTCTCCGTAGTTGTGTAAAGGTTTGAACTTGATGTATTGTTGCATCTTAGGCCAGATGATATCTATTGGTACGTACATCTGTATGTTGTATGAGATGAGGATGGCTAGAGCGTACATGAGCCGGACAGACAGATACAACCTGTAACATATAGATATATATATCAATGAGGGATGTTAGAAAATGGGATACTTCAAGTTGTAGTGGAGATTAGATAATATATCAACTGATGTGTTAAGTAATGTGTATGTAAAGTAATGTGTATGTAAAGTAATGTGATGTAATAAAACGGGTTTAAAAACCGAAGGATTGACTTCATTGCACCGGGTTTTACCCCATACGGCTCAGTCCTTCTCCGCAGAAATGGCACGCCACCTGCCAAGAGTATTGCACAAAGCACGAACTCCGTAGCTCCAGCAAAATCCTAGGGGTCTCTGGAAAAACTGCACTCGTGAACAGAATGACGCGGTCCGGACTCGAACTCACGACCTTCGACTCACAAGGCAAAGGATTTGACCACTTAGCCACAGAGACACCGAATGTGTGTGTGTGAAGTAATGTGTGATGTGAAGTAATGTGTTTTAGTATGTGATAAATTAGTATTTTTTTAGAATTAATGTTTAAAGAAGAATCCTGCAAATTTTCAGGCCAAATACATAACAGATGAGGAGCTTGTGAAACGAACAGACTATGCATCCTTGGAGACCATCATTAGGAGACGAAGATGGAGGTGGTTTGGACATGTATATCGTATGCCAGTGGGGGCATTGGCTAGGACAGCTCTCAGGTGTGTTTAATCAGCGAGCCACGAGAACCATCAATATGCATCCTCTTCGACATCTGTTGAAGGGGACTGAGCACCTATGGGTCTGCCCGGAGTGCAATGACGTCAGTTTAGTAACCAATACCAATCGGATGGACAGGGATGGAAGAGAAGGCCTGGACGCTCAGAAAGAACATGGAAAGAACGTTGGAAGAGAGTTGAAGGAGTTGCATGACATGCAGAGACGGTTGGTAGAAAGGCAGCAGAAAAGCAACATCTGGAGTCTTTTTGTGAAGGTTTAATGTCAGTCGAGGCCACATTCGAAGGGGATTAGCTTAGATAGAAACATTACGATTGAATCATTTTCCGCTATACAAATCATGTTTACTGAAATATGCAACATCTCTTCTGTCTGATGTCTGCTTCACATAGCACTACGATCTACTGATGTCTGCTTCACGAGCACT
The DNA here is from genome assembly GCA_020796225.1 of Arion vulgaris. NCBI lineage: Eukaryota > Metazoa > Mollusca > Gastropoda > Stylommatophora > Arionidae > Arion > Arion vulgaris. Next base: position 23,297,833 of record CM036776.1, read on the forward strand.
CACGATCTACTGATGTACGCTTCACATAGCACTACCGATCTACTATCTGATGTCTGCTTCACATAGCACTACCGATCTACTATCTGATGTCTGCTTCACATAGCACCCGATCTACTGTCTGTTTTATCGATCTACAATATTCTCTTACACTAGTCTCATGTAACCACTTCTTTCTTTCATACTCCGTCTCCTCATACTACTACATCTATCTTCACAAACTGTCTTGCACAGCAAATCTTCTCACAAAGACCATCTGTCTCAGACTATCAACACAGACACATACGTTATGGAGACATACCACCACAGTGAGATGACACAACACATGAAGCAATTGACACTCACCAGTCGTACTATCTGATGTCCATTTGGTAAGTTAAGTGTAACACTGCCTTTCAGGTCATCTCCAAACTTCAGGTAACCATAGAAACCAATGGCTGCGTACAGGCTGATCGTGCTGACCATCCCTAAGTTAAGTACTCCAACCCAACCACCGAACTCTTGTGGATTTCTCATATTGTTCTCCAGGGGCAGAACCTAGGGAAACACAAGCTATATGTATATATTTAGGAAGTGTGCGTGACATAGTTAACAGCAGAAGATAGTATATATATATATATATAATATTAATACTATTTCTCTAGAACCGTTATACGTTACATAATGCTGCAAGTAATTTCTCCATACCATACTGCCTTGTGCAACTATCTCAATCACTTCCAGGGGTCAAAGGCGCATGAGGGAGTGTGCCAGGATTAGTGAGCCGACACTAATCAAGACCCTGTCCGCTACCTCCACGTGGTGACTCTGGAAACAGACTTAGGTTCCGGTCTGGCTAATGGGGGCAGGGATCGGGGAGAACTACTGGCAGTGGTAGAAGTGCAAGTACGGAAAAGCAATGCAGGTCCATACGAACAAAATGCACGAATCTCCTGGCCAATGTCCAACAAAATATTGCCCAAGTTCCCGAACAAAAGAAACAGCAGCGAAACGTCTTGATAAAACCCATACTCCCTCGGAGTAAGGGCCGAATACAAATCGCCATCTCCGGAGCAAGAGACTCCATACACAAGCTCGAAGTTTAAGTCAAAGGTCCCGCCACAAATTACTAGTTTCTCTGCGGATGGGGAGATTAGTAAACATGAAAGGATGAGAGGTGCATCCAGTGACGAAACGTGTGCTCACATAGGGCGAAACTCGAAGCCCTGAGGAGGGGGCAAACATTACCAGATCGGGGGCAAGAATATCGGTCAAACATACAGATCGGGTCAGATGCGTAACGAATAAAAGTCTACCCTCGTGTCGGTACGAGGAAAGATTGCAGCTGACTCCGTATCGGTGGCCTGGCGCAGATACATCTACTGGGCAAGGTTGGTTGAGCGCAAAACAAAAAAGTTGCGTTTTAGTGCATAACGAAACCACCCTCCCTGGGAAAACAGGGCAAAGTACTGTTGCGATAACAACTAACATCCCCGAAGAACTGAGGCGGGCGATGCCTAACGGAACTGCCAGCCCTGGGGCAACCGGGCAAGGTATTGATGCAGTCACAACTAACATCCCCGAAAAAATGGTGCGGGTGATGGGGGCGAGCGCAAAATCTCAGTTGAGTTGCTAGCGCCGATTGAAACGATCCTCTACATTATTTGTGCTTGGCCCCAGTCCGATGTTTCCCGGGGCTAGTGAAAATGCGAAGTAGAAGCTGCAAATTGCCAAGTACCGACACGGGCCTCGAAAAGGCTGAGAATGTTCCTACTCTGGAACAAACTCAAAGTGGACAGTAAAATAAGGTCGACAATTTAAAGATCTGACAGGATGTCAGGATCCGAACATTGGCAAAGGACGATACTTTACACGGTGTTTTATATGAGTAAGACGCCGTCCGAGGCGCTAAGCTTATAACCCATGAAAATGTTCTTAATCCGGAACGACCTCACAGTCGAAGGGCATAACAGTGTAACTCACTCTACTGTTTTGACGTAGATCACAAAGCCCAAATAGACGCCAAAGCTGATCAAAATGGCTAAGATCCTGGCAGAAATAGTCGACAGAAAGGATCGTACCTAGGAAAGCTCACACTAGTAAATCAAAAGCTGGCTGAAACCGGATGGGCGGGCCTAGTCACCATGGGCGCTTAATCGACCCAACGTAGATCACTCAGTTCTTGTCAAAGGATCAATTATATATCACAAAAAGAATGGCCGTGAAGAACGTTCGAAAAGAAGAAGAAGAAGAATCTCTTCCATAGAATTAAGTCCGATATTTTTGGCATCTCTCAGCAAAGTTCGCTTCAGGTCTCCCTAGGTCGTCTTCTCTTTTTTTGAGCACCTTACCTCCCACTTCAATGACTTCTTTGTTATTCTTTGATCCTTTCTTCCTACGATGTGTCCAACATATCACCATCTTCTCTTTCTCTTTATTATAACAGTTGTTACTAGTAGTCGACCAGACATTTCTCTGATTTCATCACTTCTCCTGAATTCGTCCCATTTAATGTTCGTTATTTTTTGCAGACATCTATTTTCAAATGCATTCAACTTGATTTCTATATCTTTTGTCATTTTCCAACTCTCGCTGGCATATGTTAGGATTGAGACAATATGTGGATATGTGTAGGATCTATTAAAGTTGGACGACGTGTGACAAGCTTCATGTGAGTGCGGTTCAATTCCGCGGGCTTGCAGAAAAGCCACATGAACTCCAGATTTACGGTGTTCGTGGTACCGAACCGAAGAGCCGAAAGCTCAAGTGCCTCTGGATCGAAAAAAAGTAAGTAGCACAAGAACATGCAGAACTAAAGGAAGGACCTAGTAAGTACCACAAGAACATGCAGAACTAGAGGAAGGAACTAGTAAGTACCACAAGAGCATGCAGAACTAGAGGAAGGACCTAGTAAGTACCACAAGAACATGCAGAACTAGAGGAAGGACCTAGTAAGTACCACAAGAACATGCAGAACTAGAGGAAGGACCTAGTAAGTACCACAAGAACATGCAGAACTAGAGGAAGGACCTAGTAAGTACCACAAGAACATGCAGAACTAGAGGAAGGACCTAGTAAGTACCACAAGAACATGCACAACTAGAGGAAGGAACTAGTAAGTACCACAGAACATGCAGAACTAGAGGAAGGAACTAGTAAGTACCACAAGAGCATGCAGAACTAGAGGAAGGACCTAGTAAGTACCACAAGAACATGCAGAACTAGAGGAAGGACCTAGTAAGTACCACAAGAACATGCAGAACTAGAGGAAGGACCTAGTAAGTACCACAAGAACATGCAGAACTAGAGGAAGGACCTAGTAAGTACCACAAGAACATGCAGAACTAGAGGAAGGACCTAGTAAGTACCACAAGAACATGCACAACTAGAGGAAGGAACTAGTAAGTACCACAGAACATGCACAACTAGAGGAAGGAACTAGTAAGTACCACTAGAGCATGCAGAACTAGAGGGCATGACTTATTGAGCAACAAAAACTAGTATATCAAGGTGGATCAGCCTTCACTACTATATAACTATCTAGCTCTATCTCAGCCTCATTAGTTTTGTATGGGAATATTTCTGTTTCCCTGATATGCTTTTCGTTTTGAATCAACGAATCAAATAAACCATCTTCACGATCTCTGTGTTTGCTTTGACATTGTAAAAGCCCACATTCATATTTTAGTTATTTGTTTTATCGTTTTGTGTATATTGCTCTGCCTCTGAGCAAGATCTACTGGTACGAAAGGTTAGTTTAATTCATCTAGCTTGTTCCGGTCACAGTACATCAGTTTTGCGCGCACACACACACACACACAAAGAAAACACACTCACGCGCGCGTGCGCTCACGCACACTCACGCATATACAAGTGTTTAATCATTGTTCAGGAAATTGAAAATATTCATTCTGATTGTTAGTGTGTTCTGGGGGTAGGGGGCGTTATCAGTGTAGATTGAATGAAACACATGACAACTCTGATACACATGATGGGAGTCCTAATTTCTGAACAATAGTTCTGTGAGTAAATTATTTATCAGTATTTTGAGAGAACACAGAGCATCCTTTTCAACATATCGTTGCTATCGTTCGTTGATTTCAAGTCAGAGTTATCTTCTTCTTCTTCTTTTGTCGTCACACTGCTACCGGGTTGTTGCCCAGTGTCGTGGTTTTCTGTTTTTCTCTTGCGCTGTTCTGGTGGCTTGTGTGATTATCTTTGCTCTTTCACAGGATTCTGCTACGCCATCTAACCATCTTTTCCGTGGTCTTCCTCTTGCCTTCTTTCCCGATGTTCTGTTGTAGAAGACTCTGTATACTGTGGAGCTTAGATGCATTCTTATTAAGTGGCCAAACCACTTCATTCTTTGTTTATCTGTGTAATTCAAGCACGATTTTGTGCCAACTTTCTTTCTTATGCTGATGTTGGTGATTCTGTCTTTTCTTGTGTTATTGGTAACTTTTCGCAGGCAACGCATTTCACATGTAGTTATTTTTGTGACTGCGCTTTGATCAATGTCAATGTTTGGCTCTGGTAACACAAAGTAGGTATAAAAATGCTGTTGATCATCTGTTGCTTAGCTGCCTGTGAAATTTTGGGTGCCTTAACAATGGGGCTAGCTGGTAGGTTACAGCATTTGCTTTTAATACAACAGTTATCTTGTTGTATATAATATCAGTTCTTCTATTTGGAATCCGATTGTGGACGTTATATAAACATGTACAACACTATCTACATACTTTAAAGATGCGGTATTACAGTTTTACAGAAAAAGGTATGATAAGATTACGAACGAGGAACTCAGAGAACAAAGCAGATATCAGTGGAGAAAGAGTTCACGCAGAGACGCTGGCGATGAATAGGACACACATTGAGAAGACCGACCGGAAGCATTGCAAGACAGGCACTGTTTTGGAACCCGCAAGGAAAGAGGAGTAGGTGTAGGCCTAGACAGACCTGGAGAAGAGAGCTGGAGGCTGATATTAAAAGGATAGGTAAAACATGGAAAGAATTGGAAGGGATGGCAAGAGAGAGGAAGAGCTGGAAGAAGTTTGTTGAAGACCTGTGCTCCGTTGGAAGTTGAAAGGTGAAGAAAAAGAAGATTAGGCATACCATTGACATCTGATATGATTAACGAGAAGCTGATGGAGGAGATTACTTAGAAGAGGTTGGATGAGATAAATCATCAGATGATTAATGAGATTTAGCAAGAGATGATGAATGACACCAAAGAAGAGGGGCAAAAGAGAGAGTGAGAGAGAAAAAAAAAAGAGAAAGAGAGATTATACATAGACATTTAAAACAAAAAAACACATACAAACTTACTAAGCTGATTCCTTCAAATGCAAAAATTACTGTTCCAAAATAAAGTGGAATATCATCAAATGAACTGAAAGCTGGTCTCTTGGAAGTATCGGGAAGTCCCTGGACAATGTACTGCAGAATAATGATCAAACCTTGGGAGATAATAAAGAAAATATAAAGATATCAACTGATGATTTTAATCTTGACTCATTAATCTATCTGCTTACGTAGATAATTCACTACCACATAATGTCGCATGATTCTGAATTGGTAAGGGTCTCTTCTTCTTCTTCTTCTTCACCATTCGTCCCTAGGGAGGCATAGTTCCGCACCGGGGTCTTCCAAGCCCACTATCGACTGCCATCTCTCCCAGATCTCTCCATTCTTTTCCCATTTTCTTGCATTTCGTTTCCAAGTGTTCCTGATTCTTCTCTTACCTCTGTTCGATCGAAAAACCTGTCTTGTGATGCTGTCAGGAAGTTTTCTCGGCGTGTGCCCTATCCATCGCTACCTTCCTTCTGCGCCTTATTACTTGTTCCACTTGCCGTTGTCCATATGGATCTCAGAGAGATCTACAAATTATCATGTTAACGTGGATGTTTATATTAAGGCATATATTATAGGTATATTATATTAGGGCGTAGATATTATAGGTATATTATATTAGGTCTTAGGGGTTAGTTCACTTGCTTCGTCGACGTGAAGTTCAAGAATCAAAACAGAAGTGGGAGTTTTTTCGACCGTAACGGTTTTCATGTCAATAAAAAATGGGTACTGTAAGTAAACCCGGCCAAGAACGTGATTTTGACCACATCCCTCATCCTAATGTTGCTGGTAGCAACGTTGATAACACTCTCCGCTAGTGACTACTTGCCGTGGAAAATCCGAAGTTCGATACCAGCTCGGTCAAATAATGTTTGCGCACACGATTTGCGGTTGGACTAAAGGAGACTCAGATCCTAAGCTTGGGATCAAATTACTAGTACTTCTGAAGTTGGAATAAAGCTCGCTTGAATGGAGAAAGGCACTGGTAAAAAGGAAAACAACTCTTCACGCAACAATCAATCTGAGGCGATATATTATGCGCCAAGACTGTGCCTGAATTCTAGAAGAATGAACGACACAAAATCACACATCCTGTGTGTGTACATCCTGTGTGTACATCCTGTGTGTACATCCTGTGCTGTTTTTCAATGAAAGTAATGGGCCTGATAGTTAGTTAGTTAGTTTATTCCTTTCGTGCCAACGGCGGCACATAGGGCAGAGGTTTTAGATCTCCATGTAATGCGGTTCGTTGCTAGCAGTTGGAGATCTTGTATGGTTTTACATCCCAATAGTTGACTTTCTTGTTGGATGGTTCTTCGAAGAGTGGTCTTTGGTCTTCCACGTTTTCTTTTCCCAACTGGTGACCACATAAGGACTTGTCGATTTAGTCTCTTTTCGTCTGATCTAAGAACATGACCTAAATATTTCCACCTTCGTTTCCTTATAATATTTGATACGGGTTGTTGGTGTGTTCTATCTCTCACTGTGTTGTTAGAAACGAAATCACTCCATTTTACTTTTAATAATTTTCGTAGACATTTATTCTCAAAGCTGTGCAGTTTCTTATCAATTTTCTTTGTTGATTTCCAACTTTCACAACCGTAGGTCAGTACAGGAATCACACATGACCTAAATAATTTAACTTTTGTGCATATACTAAGGTCTTGAGATTGCCAGATATTCGTTAATTTAGTGAAGGCACTAGCTGCTATAGCAATACGAGAGTTTATTTCTTTCATCGTGTCTCCGTTGTTTGACACTTTACTACCCAAATATGTAAAATGTTTATAAATCCTCTGTTTCAGAAATACTGGGGTTTTTACGATTGAGGATTATTAGGCCTCAGATCAACCGACCATAGCAAGTACGAAGAAAACAGCACCTTCCATCTTGAAACCGGAACCGGAAAAAGTAAGGTTGATAGTATATACCTATATATTACAAGAACACGGTTGATTTTAATTATTATTTTTATGTCTCAGCTATTGTGCTTTATTCAAAGCTGCATTATATAGTCCATGCATGTCTACAACATATATATTTACATTGATTTAGATGTTACGGAATGTGATCAACCATCTTTTGTTAAGGATACAAGCCCGAGTGGTTACCGGGGCCCAAATTTGGGGTGTAAAGAATAGAACCACTGTTACCTGCCACGCATGTCGTAAGAGGCGACTAAGGAGGTTTGGCTGAAATCGGATGCACATGTCCTAAACGTGTAGAAATATATGCGTTCGGGGGCCTACCAAACCAATGTGCAACGTATACACGTTCTTGACAAAGATCAAACATATCACAAAGAGTGATTAAAATTGGTCGTAAAGAACGAACGCACAGAAGAAGAAGAAGTTAAGGATACAAAGAGAAGATGATTGAGGAAGAAATGTAGATGATAAATCTGAACATATATTTACAACAACGATGAGGATGATGATGTTGATTATAACGATGACTGTCAAGGCGGTGGTTGTGGTGATATTAAGAGTTGACGAAGCAATGAATGATAATGGTAGCACTCAGTATTGTAATCAATAGCGATATTAAGAGGACGAAGAGGAGATGAACGGTGAGATGACGGATTATGTTGTAGGACCATAAGATGATGAACGAAGATGTGGAGAACGAAGATGTGGAGAACGAAGATGTGGGAGGTGATGAAGTGGAGACGATGAAGTGGAGAACGAAGATGTGGGAGACGATGAAGTGGAGAACGAAGATGTGGGAGACGATGAAGTGGGGGACGAAGAGATGTGGAAGACGATGAAGTGGGAGACAATGAAGTGGAGAACGAAGAGATGTGGGAGACGATGAAGTGGGAGACAATGAAGTGGAGAACGAAGAGATGTGGGAGACGATGAAGTGGGAGACAATGAAGTGGAGAACGAAGAGATGTGGGAGACGATGAAGTGGGGACAATGAAGTCGGTTGTGAATTGGGAGGGATGATGGGGGTGTTAATGTGGAAGCGATGATATTGATGTTGGTGGTGCGTGGAGGACGATGATGTTGGTGGTGCTGTGGATGACGATGATGGTGATATGGAAAGCAATAAAGTGGATGTTGATTGTGATATAAGGGAGCTGATGTTGATGGTGGTGTGGTGAATGATGGGGATGAGGATGGTATGATGGATGATGATATTGGTGGTGATTGGAGGACAATGATGGTGATGGTGATGGCGATATGGAGGGCTATAATGTGGTTTGTGATATGAGGGAGGTGATGTTGATGATGGTGTGGTGGGCATGATGTTGGTGATGATTTGCAGATAATGAGATGATGCAGATGATGGAGTTGTGTCAAGGATAATGATGTTGACGGTAATATAGAGAACGATGATGTAGACAGTGATGTGGAGGACGATGAAAATGAAGGGGATCACGATGTAAAAATACAAGGAGAGTCACAAAAAGAAGATGTAGACAATGTTGCTCCTTGTTGCCCTGTGTTGCCCCGTGTTGCCCCTTGTTACCCTGTGTTGCCCCTTGTTGCCGCTTGTTGCCCTTTGTTGCCACGTGTTGCCCCTTGTTGCCCCTTGTTGCCACGTGTTACCCTGTGTTGCCCCTTGTTGCCACGTGTTGCCCTGTGTTGCCCTTGTTGCCCCTTTGTTGCCACTGTTGCCCCTGTGTTGCCCCTGTGTTGCCCTTGTTGCCACGTGTTGCAGTCAATAAGCTTTACCTGTTACTGTAAGAATGTTTGCGAAGGCAGAGAATGGTGCCAACATCTTCAGGTTCCTAACACACACATAGGGGATTAGCACCGCCGTCACCATCATGCCGTAATGAAGCGTTGTGGGACCATCTTTCAGGAAGTGACTACCAACCTGTTTCCACACAAAAGCTTGTAGTATTCAACAATATCTATATACACGACTATTGTTCACACAGTATGGCGTCAAAATATAAATTTATAGATATGTGTGTACGCACATACATACACAAACGCTCACATACACAAAATATACACACTTATTTCTGTCCTTGGGCACGCAGGAGTTAGGGGTAATGAACGAGCTGATAGATTGGCTGGCTTAGCTACAATATCAGAGGGAGCTGCAATGGATCGAAGTGACATTCTTCACGCATTGAGAAAGTCTTTCCGAACAGAGGAGTTTCAGGGCTGTAAATCCCACTCGCTGACCAGATTGAAAGAGATAGGTGTTAATATTGGTGCAGCCCGAAAAGAACGACATACTAAATATGCAAAGAGATTGATTAATCAACATCGTACTGGCGTGTTGGGCCGCTGGACGCTGCTGGATTTGCTGAGGCGGAGATCGGAGCACCTATGGACATGTCCGGAGAGCTATGATGATAGTCCTCATATAACAGATAACTGATACACACAAACACACACGAACACGCACAAACCAATATATAAATTCGAATTGTACACCCATAATTATGCAAATCTTCTTTTTCTTCCAAAGCTCCATATAAATCACTTGTTAAATCACTCTTTGTGATTTTTATGTGATCTGAGCCTAAGAACGATTATACATTGTGTCAGGTATGCGTCAACAAGCAGGCTAGCACATCCGATTTCTGTGACGCTTTTATTTACTAGGGTAGCTTCCTAGTCCCTACCTTAGTCACCTCTTACGGCATGCCTTGTAGGTCGCAGTGTTACTATTCTTTGCTCCTTGTGAGCCAAGGCAACACCGGCGAGGCTAATCAGAATAAGAAGTCTGTTTCATTATAAATAAGTGAGAGACAGTTAATTATTCTTCTTCTTTGTGTTCGTTCTTTACGACCAATTTTAATCACTCTTTGTGATATGTTTGATCTTTGCCAAGAACGTGTATACGTTGCACATTGTTTGGTAGTCCCCTAAATGCATAGACTTCTACACGTTGTTTTTGTTTTTTTTTCGTTTCAGAAGCACTTGAGCTTTCGGCTCTTCGGCTCGGTGCCATGGACATCGTAACCCTACAGTTCGGTGTCACGAACACCGTGAATCTGGGGAACCTGGGGCTTTTGTGCCAGCCCGCGGAATTGAACCCACACACACAGAGAGCTAGTCACCCGCAGTCCAACGAGCTACGAACACGCTGGGCAGGCGAGCCTTCTACATGTTTAGGACACGTACATCCGATTTCAACCAAACCTCATTAGACGCCTCTTACGACATACGTGGCAGGTAACAATGGTTCTATTCTTTACACTCCAAATATGGGCACCGGTAACCAGTCAGGCGAGACAATTAATTAAGTTGTTAGTGTATAATTTACATAGCGTGACTAATTAATTATCCATTTTTATGTTCTTTTCATGCACAGTAGAGCTTGAAATTAATTGAAAACTTAGTATCACATTTTTAAGTAGAAAAAATCAATTTCATTATCGGAGGATCCCTAACCTATAAAAACAAACTAAAAGTGAGATTTTATTTTGATTAATCATACCAATGAAATCAACAATAAATCCTAAAAGCATATCTCTTATGACATCATTGCAGTGTCATCTGATGATTGCACGTGGCGAGGACGGTTATGTCATTAAACAACAATTTAAGTTCAGCAATTAACTTCTAATAAAGTCAACAAATGTGTTTCTGCAATGTCGTAGTAAATCTAGCGATTGATTGTACGATTGAAGGAAAATAGTTTGCTAGAATATGGACATTTACGGTCTCAATATTTGGTTGATATTAATGCCGAGATTGAGACTGAAAGATTGCTCTTTGTTCGAATATTCACTAGAAAATGTAATTTAGTTTTTTTGTTTCTTCTATCACGCAAGTATTTTTTGTAGCATTTTCCGTAAAATAGAGTGAAATATACAATTTTATATTTACAAGAACGTAAATCTCAGGTGAAGCTGAGAACTTCTTCTTCGACGAAGCTGAGAACTAATATCTAATATTGATTACCTTATGTGTAGAATAAACATATATATATATATGTCCGCGTGCCCAGCGTGTTCGTAGCGCGTTGGACTGCGGGTGACAAGCCCTCTGTGAGTGAGAGTTCAATTCCGCGAGCTGGCAGAAAAACCACAGGTTTCCCAAATTTACGGTGTTCGTGGCACTGAACCGAAGAGCTGAAAGCTCAAGTTCTTCTGGATCGGAAAAAATATATATATATATATATTGTGGCGTCTGTGGGTTAGTGACTCTGTCTATTAACCCCGACGTTCTGAGTTCGAATCACGCTGCGGACAGTTTGCTTGCAAATTGTTTCCGTTGATTTTAACAAAGGACGATGGCGCCACCCGTTCAGAAAGCAATGGCAAACTACTGAACGTATAAGTGGTGCCTAGAAAATCAACGACTTGTTTACTGTGGTTGATGGCTACGTCCTTTGGAATATGCCACGATTTTATATATATATATATATGTGTGTATATTAATCTGAATGCGTAAACTATCCATTTGTGTGCCATCGTATTGCTTTTATGCATGTGTAGTGTCAACATGTTTGTAAGGTAGCCATGTGTGTGTGTGTGTGAGTGTGTGTGTGTGTGTGCAGTACCTTAGTGTGTTATGTTAATGTGTGTTTACTGTCTATGTGTTTATGCATGTGTAGTATTAACATGTTTGTAAGGTAGCGATGTGTATGTGTGTGTGTGTGTGTGCAGTACCTTAGTGTGTAGGAAATGTCTAAGGTTAATGTGTGTTTACTGTCTATGTGTTTATGTGTGAGCACTGTGTATACATACATCGCTGATGTTGGTAGCCACAAAGACGATGTACACGCTACAGAATCCAAACTGTGTGAAGATCAGGAGTCCATTCACAAAACCTCTGTATGTAACAAATAGAAAATAATAGCAACAGTAACATTAGATACAGTATTAAATTTTGTCATAACAACAAAGGGGAATAGGTATATCTCTAGTATTTAAGAAGGTTAGCAGTACACGTGGTGGTTGTAGTAGGGTAGTAGTGGTTGCTGTAGTAGTGGTAGCAGCAACAGTAATTATAGCGGTAGCGGTGGCACCAGTGACAGTGGTAGTAGTAGTGGCAGTAGTAGTAGTAGTAGTAGGAGTAGAAGTACTAGTAGGAGTTATCGCAACAGTAGTAGTAGTAATAATAGTAGTACTCGCAGCAGTAGTAATAGTAGCAACAGTGGTAGTAGTAGCATAAGTAGTGGCAGAGGTAGCGGCAGTACTAGCGACAGTGGTAGTAGTAGTAATAGTAGTGGTGGTAGTGGCAGTAGTAGTAGTAGTACTAGTAGTAATAGTAGTTGTAGTAATGGGCCTACCAAACCAATGTGCAACGTATACACGTTCTTGGCAAAGATCAAACATCACAAAGAGCGATTAAAATTGGTCGTAAAAAACGAACGCAAAGAAGAAGAAGTAGTTGTAGTAATAGTAGTAGTAATAGTAGTAATAGTAATAGTAGTAGTAGTTACAGTAGTAGAAGTAATAGTAGTAGTAACGGTTATAGTTGTACTGATTCTACTAATATTACTTTTATTATTGGTTACTGGTTATTGATCTGACGACATATGGCTTAGGACAGACGTGTATATGCTCAGTCTATCCTAGCCTATGACCATTAGTAGCATGCTGTTAGTTCCTGTGACTAGTACAGTCTTCACTATGGATGTGTCCTCGTGATGCTTATCTTATTTTGTCCTACCTATTCTCTTATACACATAATATTGGAATGCACAAAAAACAAAAATAATGTCAACTGACAAAGCAAAAGGCTCAACTAACACCCAAATAAACAATGAAGAACTCCAATGTGCAGAGAGCTACGAATATCTGGGTTCAATAGTTAACAATGACGGTGACTGTTCCAAAGAGATCTCAAGAAAATTGTATTAGCAATCAGGAAATTAAACACTATGAAGAACACGTGGCAAAGCACCAGCAAAATATTAAAATTGAAAATACTGATAACATGCATTTTTCCAGTGGCTACTTATGGTTGTGAATCATGGACTATTACACAAAATTAAGAACGAAAATCCAGTCCTTCGAAACTAAATGCTACAGAAAGATCCTACGAATACCATGGACAGAAAAAGAAAGAACACTGATGTCCTGAAAGAACTAAATGTTAAAGAGAATTGGCTGATAAACAACATACTATACAGAAAAATTAGATACTTTGGTCACATCAAGCGTCACGATGGCCTGGAAAGAACAATACTAGAGGGCAGAGTCCAGGATGCAGAGGCAGACCAAGAAGAAGATGGCTACAAGATATTAAAGAAACCATGAACATGACCATCGACGAAGTGGGTGAACTGGCTAGAGACAGAATGAATTTCAGATGTGCTGCAAAGAGAGCAACGTCCTATAAAGGATACGGATCATGATGATGATTCTCTTACTTATCATACTTTGTGTATAAGTTTACCTCTGTTAACTTATCATACTTTGTGTATAAGTTTACCTCTGTTAACTTATCATACTTCGTGTATAAGTTTGTCTCTGTTAACTTATCATACTTTGTGTATAAGTTTACCTCTGTTAACTTATCATACTTCGTGTATAAGTTTGTCTCTGTTAACTTATCATACTTTGTGTATAAGTTTACCTCTGTTAACTTATCATACTTCGTGTATAAGTTTGTCTCTGTTAACTTATCATACTTTGTGTATAAGTTTACCTCTGTTTACTTATCATACTTTGTGTATAAGTTTGCCTCTGTTAACTTATCATACTTTGTGTATAAGTTTGCCTCTGTTAACTTATCATACTTTGTGTATAAGTTTGCCTCTGTTAACTTATCATACTTTGTGTATAAGTTTGTCTCTGTTAACTTATCATACTTTGTGTATAAGTTTGCCTCTGTTAACTTATCATACTTTGTGTATAAGTTTACCTCTGTTAACTTATCATACTTTGTGTATAAGTTTGCCTCTGTTAACTTGATTATTATTGAGTTCTTCCGCTTTGAATTCAGGAGTAGTCATTGCGCCTTATATATGACGCATCCAACTGATTTCTTTGTGTAGGCTTGCTTTCCTTATTACTAATAGCTCAAGCATTCAGGCGAATCTTACTTCGACTTCAGAAGTAGTTCTCATCAAATTGCTTGTTCTGAGCAGTACTTTCCCACCCTAGCATTCCTACTGAATTTCTCTCTCTCTCAAAGACCAGACGTCCCGCTTCTGTAGCCGCCATGATAAAATCATCAGGTACATTCTAAATCCATCTTCTCCATAGTCATAATTTCTATTTTCTCTCCTGTAAAAAAATAACATATCAGTCATATTTGTTTTATCCGTTGTCATTATTTTTATTTTTGCCACATTGAGATATAGATTTTGTTTTTCTTTTCTCTTTCACTTCCATTATTAATTCCCAATCCCTTTTCCCGATGTTGACAGTAACACTGTATCGTCAGCATATCTTAGTTCAGGTATTTCTCTGCCTCCAAATATAAAAGCATCATTTTGTTATTTTTTGCTATCTTCTGCAACATTTCTCACAATGCTTTTAGCAGATATGTTAAACAAACAAGTCTGAAACCATGACGAGAAATGTTACAGAAGATAGCATTCGCAGCTACTTTGATTAAAACAGACTGGTCGAATCATCGGCTTTTTTAAAACTATATTTTTTCCTATCCTTTCCTTTTTTAAAAATATTTCTACACATCATTTTTTTACATATATACACATGCAATCTACCTGTTCCTAATTTTTCAACTTTCCTCTGTTATATTTTGTGCAGTCTTTTAGCCTAGCTATTTTAGCAACTGGTTACATTATCTCATTTTAAATCTGATTATAGCGTAGACGTGTAAATGAGGTTTTTTTATTTATTGTTTCTCTAATATTTATCACTTATTTTTTAGTTTGAAGATTTTGCTAAAGTTATGAAGATTGTTGAGTAATTCTTGAAACGACCTAGTGACCCAGCTATGGGGTTAAAGTTCCCAGTTCTGCAGATTCTGAGATTAAACAACAAGGTTACTATCTACGGAATTCTGTGTCAGTTGTCCAGATTTGATATCTTAGACTAATTTACTTCTGATAGCTGTGAATGAAGTATATGACCAGGTGTCTTAAAGAAGTTGTAATGCCCGCGTGCCCAGCGTGTTCGTAGCGCGTTGGACTGTGGGTGACTAGTCCTCTGTGTGTACGGGTTCAATTCCGTGGGCAGGCAGAAAAAGCCACAGATTCCCCAGATTCACGGTGTTCGTGGCACCGAACCGAAGTTTTACGATGTCCATGGCACCGAGCCGAAAAGCTGAAAGCTCAAGTGCTTCTGGATCGGAAAAAAAAAGAAGTTGTAAATGAAGTTAGTATTGAGTCAGTAACTAGTTAGTATTGAGTTGGTAACTAGTTAGTATTGAGTCGGTAACTAGTTAGTATTGAGTCGATAACTAGTTAGTATTGAGTCGGTAACTGGTTAGTATTGAGTCAGTAACTAGTTAGTATTGAGTCGGTAACTGGTTAGTATTGAGTCGGTAACTGGTTAGTATTGAGTCGGTAACTAGTTAGTATTGAGTCGGTAACTGGTTAGTATTGAGTCGGTAACTAGTTAGTATTGAGTCGATAACTAGTTAGTATTGAGTCGGTAACTAGTTAGTATTGAGTCGGTAACTGGTTAGTATTGAGTCGATAACTAGTTAGTATTGAGTCGGTAACTAGTTAGTATTGAGTCTGTACTAGTTAGTATTGAGTCGATAACTAGTTAGTATTGAGTCGGTAACTAGTTAGTATTGAGTCGGTAACTAGGTAATATTGAGTCAGTAATTAGTTAGTATTGAGTCGGTAACTAGTTAGTATTCAGTCGCTAAGCTCACCTGTCCAGCGTGTTCGTAGCACGTTTAACGACGGGTGTTAAGCCCCCTGTGAGTGCGGTTCAATTCCGCGGGTTCGCAGAAAAGCAACAGGTTCTCCAGATTTACGGTGTTCGTGGCACGGCATCGAAGGGTTACGATGTCAATGACACCGAGCCGAAGAGCTGAAAGCTCAAGTGCTTCTGGATACACAAAAAATTGAGTCGGTAACGAGTTAGTATTGAGTCAGTATTGAGTTAGTATCTAGTCAGTAACGAATTAGTATTGAGTCGGTAACAGGAAAATATTGAATCAGTAACCAGTTAGCATTGAGGCAGCAACGAATTAGTATTGAGTCGGTAACGAGATAGTATTGTGTTAGTAACGAGTAAGTATTGAGTTAGTAACGAGTAAGTATTGAGTTAGTAACGAGTAAGTATTGAGTTAGTAACGAGTAAGTATTGAGTTAGTAACGAGTAAGTATTGAGTTAGTAACGAGTAAGTATTGAGTTAGTAACGAGTAAGTATTGAGTTAGTAACGAGTAAGTATTGAGTTAGTAACGAGTAAGTATTGAGTTAGTAATACGTTATATTACCTTCCAAACCTAGACAATCGTCGTGTTCGGGCTGGACCTGTCTTTAGAGATACCTCCATGACATCTGAGTAGTCCAATGAGGAACTTCCGGTTCTGGAAGATTAGAAATTAAAGCTGTCTCTACCAAATGTACAAACAAATGTTCGATGAGCATATCATATCTTGGTCAATCATCATTAAATAGCTTGTCCTGGGCAGAACTGAACCACTATAACAGTCCTCCGGAATGTCTCTCTCTCTCATATACCAGATGTCCCGCCTATGCAGCCGTCATGTTCAAACCATCAGTTACATCCTGAATACATCGTCTCCGTGGTCTCTCTCTCTCTCTCTCTCTCTCTCTCTCTTCTCCTACTTCCATAATAGTTTTCTTCAACCTTTCGTGTCTTCGTATATATCCAAAATACTTTAATTTTCTCATTCCTATTTTTAGCATCGACCAGTTATCTTTGATTCTCTCACCAAAATACACATATACACACATGCACACACAGACATATACACACATAGATACATACAGGCAAACACACACACACACACCACAGACACCTACTACACACACAGAAACACGTACACACATATGTATGAAAATTATAACTTGCATCAGTCGAGAGCAAGTATGTAATCCCTACAAAAACTACTTTGTAAGCAATCTGACGCTGTCGCTGTGTGTTAGCTGAAAGACACTAAACACCTAGGAGAATGTCTTATCTTTCCTGTTGATGATTATGTATTTTATTAATGGTGTCAGCTGGAATGGAACTCTGCTTTTTGTCCGGCATCGTGTTCCAATTTCACCATCAATTCTCCATTTCGCAGTAAAAGCGAAAATCTCTATCGGATGCACACTTTGACCTACATAATGCTTTAACCTTTGACATTTATGATCATGGTAGAACATTCAAGAACGAAATGGAAGCATTTGAAGCAAGGTTTTACAGAAGAGTTCGTTAAAACATCCTGAACTGAGACGAGAAAACACTGACATCCTACAAGACCTGCATATCAAGAAGCATTGGTTCATAAATAGCATCATGTCCCGGAAGATGAAATATTTTGGCAACATTAAACGTCATAGTGGTTTGGAGAGAACGGTAATGGAAGACACGGTTCTTGGAGTACGATGCATTAGACGACCAAGATGAAAGGTGGCAGCAGGACATCAAAGAAACCTTGAACATGACGTTGGAGCAGGCTGGAGAGCTTGCTAAAGACAGAGAGTTCTTCAGGCGGGCTGTGATGAAGCGACGTTTCGAAATGGACACGATACTTCATGATAAAGATATGGTTACATGCTGTTCTTCAAACTCTCTTGTATGTAATGGTGTATGTATCATTCGATAATTTGAAGAAATATGTTTGAAGCTACATTTTATTTGTATCCACATACGTCATCAATAACTGACCATCTGCGACAAGTAATTCGCTCAGTAGATTCTGTTCGTAATTCTGCTCAGTAGACACTATGCGTGAACTCACTACCAATGACACTGCGAAAACAAGTACTCCAATGCTATATTGAACCAATTCTTATGTATGGCAGCGAATCATGGACACTGAACAAACAATCAATACGATCATTGGAAGCCACAGAGATGTGGTTTTACAGAAGAATGTTGAGAATTCCATGGACAGCAAAGAAATCAAACGTGGAGGTTTTAAATCAGGCCTGCACACAAAGAAACCTTATCAAAAGAATAAGAATCCGACAATCAAGGTTCTTCGGGCATATAATGCGAAGAGAAGGTTTAGAACATTTGGTGACTACAGGTAAAATTCAGGGAAGGAGAGATCATGGAAGACAGAGGGAGAAGATGTTGGATGGCCTGACATCATGGTTCGACAAAATATCGACGTCAGAACTGATTACATGCACAAGCAAAGAGAGTTGTGGAGAGACATGATCGCCTACGCCGGCAGGCATGGCACTTGATTGATTGAGATTCTGTTCTAAATTATCTTTTTCACAATCCTAGTCTTTAACATTTACATGTGGCCAGCTCTCTTCCTCGCTGTCTACATCTCTAGCTCAGGGAATTAGTCACATGAGATCCACTGGGCAAAGAGGTACATGCATGTCCAAATATGTTCCATGTCTTTTTCAGTTCAAATTTTAGTGTTCTACATATTTGAGATCGCCCTCATTCTAATATATTGAAATCGCCTATATTCAAATCACTTGACAACCCCGACATTCTAATTATTTGATAATCCCATTTTCAACAATCCCATTACATCAGTCAACACAGAACGGGAGTTTTTGTTTTTTGGGTTTTTCCCGATCCAGAAGCACTTGAGCTTTTCAGCTCTTCGGCTCGGTGCCATGGACATCGTAAATCTTTGGTTCGGTGCCACGAACACCGTAAATCTGGGGAATCTGTGGCTTTTTCTGCCATCCCGCGGAATTGAACCCGCACACACAGAGGATAGTCACCCGTAGTCCAACGCGCTACGAACACGCTGGGCAGACGGGCAGCGGAGTTGTTAATCTAAATACAATTAAATACATACTTGGAAGGGAATCGGAGCAATTATGTGCGATGTGCGTCGTGCGATGTGCGTTGTGCGATGTGCGATAATTCCTCAAATGAACAATAATAATCCCATCATACTAGCAACTTGACAACACCAACTTTAGTACTTAGACATCGTCACTTACCCACATCAACATCATCAAAGTTACAACTCTCAGAATCTCATTGAAGAATCAATTAACTATAGTATTCTGACTGCATTTTATGTTCGATTCATGATCGCCTACGCCAGTCCTCACAGCACCTGATGATGATCACTATATCAACGATGAGCTAAACTTATACCAAGGCCAATAAATCCAAAAATACAGTAAAACAATCAAAGGGAGATAACTGTTTATTTAATCATACCTCATTTAACATGGTTGATAACTTACCGTTCATTTAAGATATGACTGCAGTAAACTAGTATATGCATACAATGTACTGCTATTGCACCAATGATGAGAATTCCAGAGATGCCAGTCTGCAGATGAACAGACAAACAAACAAACACACAGTTAGTAAAAGAAATGTTTGAAGTTATAAGAACCTTCAGTTATTTGTGTAGCGAATGTATATCTTGAAATATATGAAAAATTCTTCCAATTTAAGTACATAATACTTGGATTCTCCGAAAGGAGTTAATTCTTATTTTCATGTTTGTTGGCCTACACTCTCTGATGTAACCAATAAAAGGTTCGCCTTAGGTTGAAAGGGCGTGCCTCGGCAAAGAGGCTTTAATCCCTAATAAACAAACAAACAAAATTCTTCCAATCTTAGTCTATCTTATATCAATAAATATGCGAGTATGTCCCTGATGTTTACAACATGTGGTTCTGCGTCATTCATTGGGTCCCTACACGATTGTAGTTAACAAAACACAAAGGGATCCATCCACGTGCAGATTGAATTAGGTACGTAGAGAAGGCGTAGGCTGCCAAGTCCATATTGCCAGTTAATAAATTCAACAAAAAAGTTGCCAGTAGCTGTTCCGTAGCGTTCGTGTTTCAGATATATCGTAAATAATTTCTACATAAGTTACACTTTTGTTTGTAAACAACTGAAATAAGAATTTGCTCGTATATTAATGCTTTTGTTTCCTTGGAAATGTTATTCTCATTAAATATTAACTGTATAGTTTGTATTGCAAATGTGTATATGTTTAGCTAGTGTAGTCTCATGTCGTTCTCAGAAACAAGAGACGGAACAACCCCAAACATTTCATGAAGATCTGGTTGCCATAGTGGTGGGGGTCAAATCCAGTGGACATATTTTTGTCTCTGCGCTAACGACCAACGCTACCTGGAATCGAACCCCATCTGTATTTCACGGCCCTCATTTTGCAATGATATTTTTTTCTTCGATATTTTACCAATCAACATAGCATAGGTTGTCTATGTGCTAATTGAATGCAGAGACATATACATCATTTACAACTAAGAAGCGGATTGCGTCCCATTTGTAACTATAACGGATCACTCGCGTTTGGTTTATTGCCCTTCTCATTTCTAAATATTAGTTAATATAAGAAACTACCGATCTGAAATACAACAAAATCGATATACTTTACACCCTGTATATAAAGTCATAAATTTGTGCACTCTCAAATATGTGAAAGCTGCACAATTTTGTCATAAAGCAATAAACGAAAGTGCACTCTAAAAAAACCCAAAAAAACCAACAACACTGTCATCGATAGCTAGAGCACACCCATTATGTAGACCTCCACAGACCGCCAGCCAGACTACAGACAGCCCAGTATCCGACGATGTGAGAATGCCAGAACGCAGACCAACACCAAATACCCTTTCCAAGTCCTAAACAAGTGACCCACAGTCCACCTAGAGAACAGGCACACCTAGGCAGTAGACCTCCACAGGCCGCCAGCCAGACAACAGACATCTCAGCACCCGACATGAGAATGCCAGTCAGCCAAGATCAAACATACCAAATGTCCTTATTAGGACAGAACGGACATACAGAACAAGACCAAATGTCTTTATTAGGATAAAACAACACAGAACAAGGCTAAATGTCTTTATTAGGACAAACACTGAACATGTTAACAAGACAAAATGTCCTTATTAGGATAAACATACAGAACAAGACAAAATGTCTTTATTAGGATAAAACAACACAGAACAAGACAAAATGTCTTTATTAGGATAAAACAACACAGAACAAGGCCAAATGTCTTTATTAGGACAAACACTGAACAAGACAAAATGTCCTTATTATGACAAACACAGATCAAGACACAATATGTAACACACAGTCTACACCAGGACAAGTCCCAGGCCACATGGCCACACCAAGAAAAAAGGCCAATACGCCCTGATATAACCAAAAAAAGACATATGTCTTAGGTTGAAAGGGCGTGCCTCGGCCACATAGAGGCTTAACCCACCAACTAACAACAACAACAACAATTCTTCCACATAATAGGACCGCTTTTTCTGAGAGTGCTAGAGGAAGCACTACAACGACAGAAACTTCCACACAACCTAAACCAAGCATACATTACACTCATACCTGAACCAAGCATTCATTACACTCATACCTAAACCAAGCATACATTACACTCATACCTAAACCAAGCATACATTACACTCATACCTAAACCAAGCATACATTACACTCATATCTAAACCAAGCATACATTACACTCATACCAAAAGGCGCTGCTGACAAGACACAAATGAAAAACCACAGACCGATATCTCTACTAAACACAGACTACAAAATACTAACCAAGTCGCTAACGCTGAAACTTTCTCTCTTTATGCACACCCTAGTTCACACGGACCAACAATGCAGCATACATAGACCAACAATGCAACATACATAGACCAACAATGCAGCATACAGAGACCAACAATGCAACATACAGAGACCAACAATGCAGCATACAGAGACCAACAATGTAGCATACAGAGACAGAGATCAACAATGCAGCATACAGAGACCAACAATGATGCATACAGAGACAGAGATCAACAATGCAGCATACAGAGACCAACAATGCAGCATACAGAGATCAACAATGCAGCATACAGAGACCAACAATGTAGCATACAGAGATCAACAATGCAGCATAGAGAGATCAACAATGTAGCATACAGAGACCAACAATGCAGCATACAGAGACCAACAATGTAGCATACAGAGACCAACAATGCAACATACAGAGACCAACAATGCAGAATACAGAGACCAATAATGCAACATACAGAGACAGAGACCAACAATGCAACATACAGAGACCAACAATGCAGCATACAGAGACCAACAATGCAGCATACAGAGACCAACAATGCAACATACAGAGACCAACAATGCAGCATACAGAGACCAATAATGCAACATACAGAGACAGAGACCAACAATGCAGCCTACAGAGACCAACAATGCAGCATACAGAGATAACAATGCAGCATACAGAGACCAACAATGCAGCATACAGAGACCAACAATGTAGCATACAGAGACCAACAATGCAACATACAGAGACCAACAATGCAGCATACAGAGACCAAAAATGCAACATACAGAGACAGAGACCAACAATGCAGCATACAGAGACCAACAATGCACCATACAGAGACCAACAATGCAACATACAGAGACCAACAATGCAGCATACAGAGACCAACAATGCAACATACAGAGACCAACAATGCAGCATACAGAGACCAACAATGCAGCATACAGAGATCAACAATGCAACATACAGAGACCAACAATGCAGCATACAGAGATCAACAATGCAGCATACAGAGACCAACAATGCAGCATACAGAGATCAACAATGCAACATACAGAGATCAACAATGCAGCATACAGAGACCAACAATGCAGCATACAGATATCAACAATGCAGCATACAGAGATCAACAATGTAGCATACAGAGACCAACAATGCAGCATACAGAGACCAACAATGCAGCATACAGAGACCAACAATGTAGCATACAGAGACCAACAATGCAACATACAGAGACCAACAATGCAGAATACAGAGACCAATAATGCAACATACAGAGACAGAGACCAACAATGCAACATACAGAGACCAACAATGCAGCATACAGAGATCAACAATGCAGCATACAGAGACCAACAATGCAACATACAGAGACCAACAATGCAGCATACAGAGACCAATGCAACATCAGAGACAGAGACCAACAATGCAGCTACAGAGACCAACAATGCAGCATACAGAGATCAACAATGCAGCATACAGAGACCAACAATGCAACATACAGAGACCAACAATGCAGCATACAGAGATCAACAATGCAACATACAGAGACCAACAATGCAGCATACAGAGATCAACAATGCAACATACAGAGACCAACAATGCAGCATACAGAGACCAACAATGCAGCATACAGAGACCAACAATGCAGCATACAGAGACCAACAATGCAACATACAGAGACCAACAATGCAGCATACAGAGATCAACAATGCAACATACAGAGACCAACAATGCAGCATACAGAGATCAACAATGCAACATACAGAGACCAACAATGCAGCATACAGAGACCAACAATGCAGCATACAGAGACCAACAATGCAGCATACAGAGACCAACAATGCAGCATACAGAGATCAACAATGCAGCATACAGAGACCAACAATGCAGCATACAGAGACCAACAATGCAACATACAGAGATCAACAATGCAGCATACAGAGACCAACAATGCAGCATACAGAGACCAACAATGCAACATACAGAGACCAACAATGCAGCATACAGAGACCAACAATGCAACATACAGAGATCAACATTGCAACATACGAGATCAACAATTGTAGCATACAGAGACCAACAATGCAGCATACAGAGATCAACAATGCAACATACAGAGACCAACAATGCAGTATACAGAACAGAAGCATCATCAAACACACACTTAATACGAGACATAATACAATACACACATGAAAAAGACACACAATCAGCAATACTGTCCCTGGACCAGGAGAAAGCCGTCGATAGAGTGACTTTCCAATTCTAAACAGACCATCATGCTTGGTAATGGATAATGCATCCTATCACAACGCAGTATCAGCGGAAGACAAAGTACCAACTGCATCAAATACAAAAGATCAAATTAGGACTTGGCTTGCTAAGGAAAATGTCAGCTTCGATGATACATATTTGAAACCCGAGTTGTTGCACCTGGTAAGGATGACAAATAAGACAAAGGTGTTTCATATTGACAAAATCATTGCGGAATACGGCCACACGTCTTTGCGACTACCTCCATATCATGCTCACCTCAATCCGATAGAGCTTATCTGGGCTAAAGTAAAAGGGCAAGTTGCCGAACAGAACAGGACGTTTAAAATGTGTGATGTTGAAGTTCTGACACGTGAGTCCCTCTCAATGATAGACATGCAGTTCTGGAAGAAGTGTGTTGAACATGTGCTCCGAGAGGAAGACGAGTACTGGCACCGAGATGGATTACAATTTGTCCAGCCAGTAACAATTATCAACCTCATGGAATCGTCAGATTCGGGATGATACAAATCATATTTTGATTACAGACTGAGAAATAGCAACGTATACATTTCCATATCCAAATGCGTCTACCATCATACAATTTGTGGTGAAGTTAAGACACCCTGGGGTCTAATGGTGACCGAAGGGAGGACTAACTGTTGCATATTGTATCCAAGTTCACGATTGCACATAAAGGGCAACACATTTAATTACTTGACCTATCAAGTTAATATGGAGATACACCTATGAATAGAATTGACATGGACAAATTCTAGGGATTACTGTACAATCTAAAATTTGAGCCCCGTATTTGCAATTGTCATAAAAGATCAAAGGAATTCGTCGATGTGCAAAATCCGTAGCATCTATGGACTACTGGTTAGCTTTATTTTAGCGTCATGGATATTCTAAGGCTGCATGCAAAAATCACTGAGATCCAACAGGTAGTTTTTCGAGAAAATCAATTTCAAACGTGCTCACGAATTAATGGACAGACTATAGCACTAAAGTCACTGCAACAAACAATAGTCGGCAACGCAACAAACAAAGTAAACATGTACAAAGCAATCATGCTAAGCACAATCCCACACACAAACAAAAATTCATACAAAACAAATCTCACACTGCTAGCAGAATTCAGATACCTCATCTGGCTATGCAGAAACAAAGCAAAACACGAACAACAACGATACAACGCAGGAATTTTCAAACAAATATATGACCAGAAAGCAGCACACATAACACAAAGAGCAGCTGACACACACAAACACACTGAGTGAATGAGAAGAGAGAATGAGGGGATTTGTAACACCCCTAAAACTGAGAATAACAAAGAAAACATCACCAAGTAATAAGAATGAAAGAATCATTTTACACTTCCATAATGTATTTTCATAAAATGTTGTAACCCATCCCATGACAAACCTGCACACATAGAAACATGTGTATATATATAAAATGTCATATGCCTTTTAAGATCAATAAAAAATTTTTTTAAGTGTTGGACTGCGGGTGACTAGCGCTCCGTGTGTGCGGGTTTAATTCCGCGGGCTGGCAGAAAAGCCACAGGTTCCCCAGATTCACGGTGTTCGTGGCACCGAACCTAATGGTTACGATGTCAATGACACCGAGCCGGAGAGCTGAAAGCTCAAGTGCTTCTGGATCGGAAAAAAATATATATGATAAAATTCGGTCACGGTATTTTGGTTAAGATCAAAATGTAGTATCTGCATCGCTTGATATCTGCCGCGTGGCACAATATTTGGTGTTCATAAAGGTATCAGCCTGTGTTACGGAACTAGTGCCCACTTGATCGAAGCCGAAGGTTGAGAGCCTTCATTAAATGCCAATAGCTACCCCTTACAAAACTAGAAGCACCATCGATCGAAAGATTGATGGTGCTATATTAGTATATATATATATATATATATATATATATATATATATATATATATGGAACTGCAGTAAAACTATTTGATTGGCAAAACACGTAATTACAAAGTACTGTAGTTTTACAAATTACAAAAACAATGACAAAATACAGCAACGTTTCGACCAACCAGGCCTTTATCAAGCAAACGAACAAACAGGAGTGACAAATTAAAATGAAACACAAATGGACGACCAAATACAAACGTATCTAATGAAAATCTGGAATAAAAACGAATAACGAAATAAATGTAACACAAAAACACACATAAAAACTAGAAATAGAACGGAAGAGAAACAATGAAACATCTAGTAAATATATAACTTGAATACATGCAACATATACCCATATCGATTACAAAGCATGGGAAGAGAAAGTACTAAGAAGCATAAGAATGTAATACGTTGAGACCACGTGGTCGCAAGGTACCATACAAAGAAATCAACCGATTCTCCAGAGCAAATCGACTGCGATCATCCGAGGAACATGATCGGAGGGCTGTGACCTGGACATCGTGAGCACCTAAATGGCCAGTATCATTGAAATGGGTGGCTACAGGGTCAACAGAGCATTGGCATATGTCGCGCAAGTGTTGGGCGAATCGGTCACTGAGCCTCTTGCTTGTCTCACCGATATAAGCTTTGTTACACCGCTTACAGATAATGGCATAGATAAGATTACGGCACTCGCATGTGAACTCATCGTCAATAAGAAACGTGCCTAAATGAAAAGATACAGTACGCGTCTGTATCATTTGGACAGTGCCAAAATGAGTCTGGATATTGGACTTAAGGCGACTGTGTACCAACATATCCTTAAGACTTCTGTCCCGTCTGTAAGACACCAAAGGATAGTTGAGGAAGACAGAACGGGTCTCAGGATCTGACCTAAGGATAGACAGATGACGGAATAAAACATTTTTCACCAGGTAACTATGGGGGTGGTAAGTTAAGATAAGTTTTACTCTGTCAGAGTTAGTAGTCCTATGCTGGCTGGTAAAGGCCTGCTGGCGAGTGATTTTCTGAACTCGATGCATAGCCGAGACAAGCACCCTCTCCGGGTATAGGCGCCTACGAAAGAAATCAAGCATCTCGCGAGCTCTCTCAAGAAAATCATCGCCCTCACTACAAAGGCGACGAAGGCGTAAGAGCTGCGAGAATGACAAAGAGTCACGACAATCCCGGGGATGGGAAGAAGTATAGAGGAGAAAACTATGTGCATCAGTAGGCTTGTAATATACTGATGTAGTGTTAGCGGATAGGCGTAAGGTGATAGTAATGTCAAGAAAGTTGACACAAGTAGTGGAGATGTGAGAAGTAAAACGAATAGAAGGTTGAAAACATTAATGAAATTAATGAAGCGTGACAAATCGGCTTCAGGCATATCAGTGATGCCAATACAGTCATCAATGTATCTCATGGATACAGTAATCAACTTCTCATGGGTACTGTGAGCAAATGGACTATGGGATGGCTGCTGCAACGAAGGACAGAGCACGAATGGGAATGCCCAATGTGCCATGACGTCGATCGCATAACATAACATAACATCAATGTATCTGTGATAGATGGAAGGGGGCCATCATATGTAGTCCATACTAGGTGTTCAAGATAACCCATGAATAGACAAGCATAACTAGGTCCCATTTTAGTACCCATGGCAGCCCCACTGATCTGCTCAAAGAATTGGTCATTAAACTGAAAGGAGTTAAGAGTGAGAACTAGTTCCGCAAGACGAAGGAGAGCAGAAGTTGACACAAGTGGATTAGTTCTCCTATTGAGAAAGAACGGGAGAGCTATAAGGCCGTCAGGATGAGGAATAGAAGTGTACAATGAGCACACATCAAGGAGGAAGAGACTGTAGGTTCTCTCGTGTAGCAACTCAATGGTAGAAAAGACAGACAAAGCGTGGTTCGTATCCTTCAAAAATGACGGGAGTGTGGTGACTATGGGATTAAAGATGATATCAAGGAATTCGGAGATGTGTTCCGTAGGGCAAGAGCAAGCAGAAACGATAAGTCTACCGGGATTGTGCAGTTTATGAATTTTGGGGAGCATATAAAGGCGGGTTTACCCAAACAGCTATCGATCACACAGAGTGATGATGCACTGGATGGAAGGTTGTTCGTGGCAATTAAGTTCTTAATGACTTCACGAACCTTATTATTATTAGACTGAGTGACATCAGTAGGGCTAGTTTTATAAACTGAGTGTCACGCAGTTGGTTATGACCTTCCTGAGGGTAAAGATCTTTGCTCCAGACGACTATAGCTCCGCCTTTGTCGGCGGGTTTGATAACAATGTCATCACGTCGACGGAGGTGTGATAGAGCACGAAACTCCGACGGTGACATGTTAGACTGCCAAAGGCGTTTGGGGTGGAGCAGTCCAATATCATGTATAGTATTCTTGATGTAGAGATCAAGAGCGTTAGAGGCACCAGGTTTGGGTGTCCAGTCATGTTTACGAGTAGAAAACTTGGAAAACATACTCGTGTCAGGACATTGGTCAGAGTCAACCTGGTTCTGAAAGTGAAATTTCAATCGCAAGCCACGGTGAAACGAGTCACATCTTGAAGAGTTGAGTAGTGGTCAATGGTGAGTCGGAGAGGAACAAACTTAAGACCCTTACTTAAAACAGATCTCTCGTTGTCCGATAATGGAAGGTCTGGAGGAATACAAACCACCTGTGTGGAGGGGGAAGATCGTAGTGGACAATTGGAAGGAGTGATAAAAGGTACAGGGCGAAGAAGGTTAAATATGTATAATTTATAAACATTTCACGTTGTACTGTACGGGGATCCACCTGGTATGGAGCGTCCGGCGAGGGCCCAATAAAATAATTAATCCCAAAACAATAATAAAATTGGGTCAAAAATGTCAATTCAAACAGTTCAATATGATAACTATAATCGGTCAATGCCAAACAGTTACAATATGATAACTATAATTCGGTCAATCTCAACGTCATTTGATCATAAGGTCAATGAGCATTGTAATAACGGTAAGAAACTTAATTGATAACTATAAGGATGGTTTATGATCAATTGCAAGCTCAACAGTTACAATATGATCTATAATCGGTCAGAACGTTCAATATGATAACATAACGTCAATGCTCAAACAGTTCATATGATAACTATAATTGGTCAATGCTCAAACAGTTACAATTGTATATAATTGTCATGCTCAAACGTTCAATAACTATAATTGTAAGCTCAAACATAATATATAACTATAATGGTCAATGCTCAAACAGTTACAATATGATAACTATAATCAAGCTAAACGCAATGATAACTTAATTCGGTCAAGCTCAAACGATATATAAAATTGGGTCATCAAACAGTTACAATATATCTAATGGTCAATGTAAACGTTAATATAACTATAATGGTCAATGCTCACGTTCAATATGATCTTATGGTCAATGCTCAAACAGCAATATAACTATAATTCGGTCTTCAACGTTACAATGTATATAATTGGTCAATGTAAACATTAATGATAACTATAATGGTCAATGCTCAAACGACAATATATATAAGTCAATGCTCAATTACAATATAATAAATTGCATGCAACATACAATTTATCGTGTCAAACGTTCAATAATAACTATATTTATTTGACGCAGGCATGTGAGGATTCAAATGGTATATCGTTCAGAACAGTTATCAATCTTTAGACCGATCAGACTCTGAATGAGTTAAGTAACAGACCGTGCGTATTTCTCAGTATGATGCAAATCTTCGAAATCCATCCTTAATTTTTTTCTTTAAAATAACCTTCAATTGTAATTTTGATTTTGCTGCTTATGCCGCCCATCTTGCGGCCTCGCCTGATGCGGCCGCCTCCCTGCATCATAGCACGGCACGGTCCTGAAGTAGATTATGTGTTGCGTTGTCCAGAAAGTCAAAACTAGAAATCTGTTATTGAATAAAATTGTTTGCATGAGATTGTCATCAATGTACACATCTCGTCCTTTTCAAGACCACCACAATCATCCTGACCTCTTAACATGACAACTGTATCGAAATGAAGGTACAAGTTGAAGTAAAATAATTTCTTTTTGTATGATTTTCCCTCTCACGAAAAATGTGGATACACCTATGACTTATCACAAGTTGCAAATTTGTTCTATTGCTGTAAATTTTATTTTGTGCTGCCAAAATAATGATTAGGTAGTCATAGATCAAAGAAAATTGCCGCCTCAATAAAACAAGAGTATCTACATAAATTTAAATTATACAGAGTGTTCCAGATAAAAGCAGCTTTGTCAAAGGAAGCATATCTGGCATATGTTTATGAAAATGAGGTTAAATTATGACGTAATATAGGTCAAAGAATTGGCAAAGCAACATCAGCTTTTAAAAGTCTAAATAAAATATAGAACTGCAAGTTATATAGTATTAAAACTAAATTACGAATTTTCAATTCAAATGTTGTATCAATCCTAACATATGCCAGCGAGAGTTGGAAAATGACTAAAGATATAGAAAGCAAGTTTAATGCATTTGAAAATAGATGTCTCAGAAAAATAATGAATATAAAATGGAACGAATTCAGGAGAAGTGATGAAATCAGAGACATGTCTGGTCAACCACTAGTGACAACTGTTATAAGAAAGAGAAGATGGAGATATGTTGGACACATCTTGAGGAGAAATGATCAACGAATATCAAAGCAGGCATTGAAGTGGGATGCAAAGGGTTCAAGAAAGAGGTCGACCTAAGGAGACCCTGAAGCAAACTTTGCTGAGAGAGGCAGGAAATATCGGTCTCAGTTCCATGGAGGAGATTGAGCGAGTTGCCCAGGATAGAGCGGTATGGAGAAATTACTTGCAGGCCCTATGTAACGTATAACGGTAAGAGGGGAATTATTATTATTATTATAGGTCAAATACGCGAGTCTTTTTATGATGGTATGTAATTATGGTAAGGAAAGGGGCGATCAACCAATGTGACGAAAAGACGAGCTAATCACTACTGGTTTAAATAGTAAATAGACACAACGCAATGAGTACTTGGCAACTTTTGACTTGTCAATGGGGCTGCTGGAAAAATACAGACCTAAAACCGTGCTACCCTATATGAAAATCGTGGCATATCCCTTGTAGGACTTAGCCAGTATAATGAGTAAAAAGCAAGAGGAAGACCACGCAAAAGATGGAGCGACGGCATCAAGAACAGCCTTACGAAAATGAATATTAGCTTACAAAGTGCCTTTAAACAAGCACACACAAGATCACTACGTCCCCCCCCCTCCCCAACACTTCTATAAAAAAAGCAAATGGTGGAAGAAGAAGAAGAAGAAGCCAGCAACCACAGTAAACGAGTCTTCGATTTTCTAGGCACAACTTATACGTTCAATAGTTTACCATTGCTTTCTAAACGGTGAAGTCTATTTTTATCATAAGTAAAAATCCAAAGGAACTACTGTGCTTCCAAACTTGCCCACCGCAGAGTTTTGAACCAGGTACGCTTGAGTTGTGATCAAGCTCACTACCGCTTAAGCTACAGACACCCACTACCTATATACCACGTGATATAAAAAAGGTTCCATTTTCTTTCCTAATGACCTAATTCAGAAATGCAGATATTTCGGTTTGTTTCGATCCAGAAGCACTTGAGATTTTAGCTCTTCGGCTCGGTGCCATGGACATCGTAACCCTTCGGTCGGTGCCACGAACACCGTAAACTGGAGAACCTGTGGCTTTTCTGCCAGCCCGCGGAATTGAACCAGGCTCACAGGGGGCTTGTCACTCGTCCTCCAACGCGCTACGAACACGCTGGGCAGGCGGGTAAATGCAGAGATAAAGAATAATATGAAAGTAGATGTAAACTAAAATCAGCTGATTCAAGATAACATTAAAAATATTGATAGGGCTCTACAAAGCCACCAGTATGTGCACAGCTGATAGAAACCTCTACTAGGTTATCAGGACAACGTAATCACTTAATGATGTCAAGTGTCATAGGCGTCACAATAACCCGACCGTAGTATTTGTTTGTAGTTTTGTTAAGTGTTGTCAAATCTAATGTCATTTTCTGAACACAGTAACTCTATGAGAATAAGTAACGAAATCATACATAGCAACAATAGAACAAATCAAATCATCGTCACCATCACATAGCTTGTCCTGAGCAGAACTTTACCACCCCAACAGTCCTCCGGAACTTCTCTCTCTCATAGGCCAGACGGCCTGCCTCTGCAGCCGTCATGTTCAGACCATCAGTTACATCCTGAATCCATCTTCTCCGTGGTCTTCCTCTTCTTCTCTTTGCCGGTATGCCTCCTTCCATGATGGTCTTCTCCAGCCTTCATTTCTTTTTATATGTCCACAATATCTCAATTTTCTCTTTCTTATTTGTAGCATCAGCCAGTATTCTTTGATTTTGATTTATTTGTGGATAGATCTATTTGTTCTCTTCTCTGTCCAAGATATATGGAGGACTCTTCTGTAACACTTTTATTCGAAAGCAAATCAAATAATAGAAAAAACTGCGTCAATTTGGTTATGCAAACAGGTTACCGTGAACATTAAAAGAGAATTGTACAATACAATTTTTCTCCCACCATTATGGTACCAGTGTCAAACCTGGACGCTGACATTACATGTTAAATGATAGAAGAAAACTAGTCACGACAGAGATGAAGTATCCACACATAATTCTGGGAGTATCCAGAAGAAACCGGTTTAGAAATGAAGACATCAGGTAAAAAGGGGGTACAACATCAGTACTTAACTTCATCAAAGAAACAACAGATTAAATGGTTCGGTCACATAAGCAGATTACCAACAGACAGTGCACATAGGCAGATTACCAACAGACAGTTGTCTCAAAGAGCAATGTTACACAGATACAATGGATACAAAGCAAAAGGTCATCCACGCAAAAGATGGACCTCAGAGATAACAGATGCGGTTTATGAAGCGCACACACAAATCCGTTCTATAAATTTGTTCTTATCCTGACACTGTGAGACAGAAAGTGTTAGAGAAAGAAAAGAAGAAGAAGAACTATCTCGTCTACCTAACACAGAACTATCTCGTCTACCTAACACAAGAACTATCTCGTCTACCTAACACAAGAACTATCTCGTCTACCTAACACAAGAACTATCTCGTCTACCTAACACAAGAACTATCTCGTCTACCTAACACAAGAACTATCTCGTCTACCTAACACAAGAACTATATCGTCTACCTAACACAAGAACTATATCGTCTACCTAACACAAGAACTATCTCGTCTACCTAACACAAGAAGTATATCGTCTACCTAACACAAGAACTATCTCGTCTACCTAACACAAGAACTATCTCGTCTACCTAACACAAGAACTATCTCGTCTACCTAACACAAGAACTATCTCGTCTACCTAACACAAGAACTATATCGTCTACCTAACACAAGAACTATATCGTCTACCTAACACAAGAAGTATATTACAACAGGGACAGAGCTATATCAGGAAAACCCGGTGTAATTAAGTGAGTTCTTCGCCTTGAAAGTTTTGTTTTGAAACGGGATTTTCCTGAAAACCATATCGTCAGATAAGTCTCACTCCAGTTGTAGACTTTCATTATGTGTGCATACGTCTATATGGCCTTTTTCGTCTTTACAGATGGTCAATTGGCAAGTGTTTTACTGTGACAACTTCTGAGTTTTCGCTTTTCTCTCTTGTCGTTCAGCTCGTATATAAGTCTCTTCTCAAAAGACTGCGCCCTTCATCTACCTCATTCTACTGGATTCTCCGAAGGAGTTAATCTTATTTTTCATGTTTGTTGGCCTCACGCTCTGATATAACCAATAAAGGTTCGCCTTAGGTTGAAAGGGCGTGCCTCGGCTTAAGAGCTTTAATCCTACAAACAAGCAAAAACAAACTGGCCCTTTCGTAATTTGGCTTTCCACTCTGTCATCACTAGTCCTCCCATGTGCTGGGATCTATGAAAAGTTTTCATTGAGGCTTTGCAGATATCTTTATATCTGAGCAGTGGTCTGCCCTGGTGCCTCTTCCTCCGAGTTCACAGAACAACATTTGTTTTGGTATGCGGCAAGTTTCCATTCTTCTCACATGTCCCAACCATCTTAGTCGTCTACTGCTGATCATGCCCATGATGGAAGCAGTTTGCACGTTGCAGTACTTCAGAGTTGGTTATCTTGTCGTACCACCTGATGTTCATAATCTTGCATACGTCTACAAGGTAACTAAACTAACCACTACACTATAACGGTTTGTAATCGTTACAAGACATGTTTGTTAAACAAATATATCATATGTTATCATCACAATACCCTATGGATCATAAACAGATGCAGTGGCGGCTCGTCATTAAGGGCCAGTGGGGCCGAATACCACCAAAAATAAGGTGTAACGTGTATTTATTATTTTATACATTAAAATATATCCTAACCGAAACCATGATTTTTCCGAAAATACCTGTCTGGCCCTACAAACAAAAATGATCACGAGTCGCCACTGAACAGATGTATCATGTACTACCATCTCAAGATATCTTGTATTATCAATAAACAGACAGACAAGAAGAAGAAGAAGATGAAGAAAAGAAAAGAAGAAGAAGAAAGAAGAATAAGTGTTATCTTACTGACCCATAATCCAGCATTCTTGACAGCGATTGGTAGAGCAAGGATGCCTGTTCCAATGTTGCCTTTGAGTAAGTGCATCAAGGTCTGCATGTTACTGTTAGGTGCACAGTATGATAGCGCATGTGAGAAGTAATTAAAAAACCAATCACACATTTTTTTACATTTCTGATAACTAATATATAATTATAATTACATTGGATTGTGTTAGAAATGTTGAAAATAATGCTAGAGTAATGAGATTCTCCAGTTTGATGTTGGTTATCAGTGATCATTTATATGAGGACTATCATCATGGCACTCCAGACATCATCATATCACTCTAGACATCATCATAGCACTCCAGACATGTGCATAGATGCTCCGATCTCCGTCTCAACAAAATCCAGCAGCGTCTAGCGGCCCAACACGCCAGTTCGATGTTGATTAATCAAAATTTTTGTCTATTTGGTATGTTGTTCTGTTCGGGCTGTACCAATATCGACATCCATCTCTCTCAATCTGGTCAGCGACCAGGATTCCTCTTCTTCTTCTTCGAACGCGTCATATCAACCACTTGTTAACCACTCTGTGTGATTTGTATGTGATCTGAGCCTAAGAGCGATTGTACGTTGTGCCAATTATGCGCCTACAAGTAGGCCAGCACATCCGATTTCTGCGATCCTTTTATTTACTAGGGTAGCTTCCCTAGGCCCACCATCAGCATGCAGTGTAGGCCGCAGTGATAATATTCTTTGCTTTCCTTGCGTGCCCGGCATCACACAGGCGTGCGACTGCGATTCACAACTCTGAAACTCCCCTGTTCGGAAAAACCTTCTCAATGCGTTAAGAATGTCATTTCAGTCCCATTTCAGTTCCCTCTGATATCGTAGCCATGCCAGCCAATCTATCAGTTCGTTCATTTCCCCTGACTCCTGATGTTGGTTATTGCACTAGCTAATCTTAGAAAAAAATTATATTAACCCTTTCCGTACCATGGCTGTTACTGAGTTCTGACACCATTTGTTTTACGACTTAATTTTCATCACACAAAAGTTTTTTGTTAACATTGTTTACAGTAGGAGCCCCAGACAGACGGATTAGCGTAATGCATAAACATTCGCCTATCGACTCGGACACAAGAAGGGTATGCGTTCAATCCCACACTCAACGTTCCCTACGTGAGGAAAGGAATTGGCTCTCTCTACCTCTTGCACACTAGGGTCAAAAAGTAGGAAGTGACAGGCACTTCATAGCCTAAAGTTGGAAAAAGCTACGGGAAAATTTGTAAATCAATTAATATCTATCATTCTAAATATTATTTAGTTTAATAAATTTGTTTTACTATTTATAGATAAGATAAATTCTTGGAAGGTTTATATATATATATTTTACAAATCTAAATATAAACTACAATAATAGCTGGTAGTGCGATTCACGTTTGTATATATGTCCTTTTTTCGTCTTAACGGACGATCAATTGGCAAGTGTTTTACTGTGACAACTTCTGAATTTTCGCTTTTCTCTCTGTCTTTCAGCTCATACATAAATCTCTTCTCAAAAGACTCTGTGCCCTTGCACAATATCGCTTTCCACTCAACTCTGTCATCAGATAGTTTGTCCCATGTGCTGGGACCGATTGAAAAGTTTTTCATTGATGCCTTGCAGACATCTTTATATCTGAGCAGTGGTCTGCCGTGGGCTGCTTCCTCCGAAAGTTCACATAACAACATTTGATTTTGTGGGGTACAACATCAGTACTAGACTACATCAAGAAACAATAAATTAAATGGTTCGGCCACGTAAGCAGATTACCAACAGAAAGTGCACCTCAAAAGCAATGCTGCTCCGATACAATGGGTACAAAGCAAAAGGGCGGCCACGCAAAAGATGGACCTCATAGATAACAGAGTCGACGAAAGACACTATCTACGAAGCGCACACAATAGCCCGTTTCAGAAATATCTTCTTGACCTGACGCTGTGATGCAAACAGGATTCGATAAAAAAAAGAAAAGGAAAGGAAAAAGAAAAAATTTGGTATGCGATAAGTTTCCATTCTTCTCACATGCCCCAACCATCTTAGTCGTCTACTGCTGAGCATGCCATGTTGGAAGGCGGGTTTACACATTGCAGTACTTCAGAGTTGGTTATCTTGTTGTACCACCTGATGTTCATAACATTGCGGAGACATCGAAGGTAAAAAATATTAAGTCTCCTCTCGTGTCTTGAGTAGGCTGTCCATGTTTCTGAGCCATATAGTAAATATCTAATTACACAGGCTCGATATATTTGATTCTTCGTCTGCAATGTTAGTTTTGTCTTGTCCCACGCTCGCTTTGATAGTTTACCGAATGTATTACTCGTGTTTATACGCTACTACTATAGTAGGCAATGGTATGAATTAAATGAAATGCCCACATAAAATTAGCACTTAACGGTAAGATGAATATATTAAGAATATTTTACAACCAGTTTTCTTCTGAAATCACATTAAATTATTCACACAATTCACGATGACCTCTAAATATCACATTATTTTATCACGTGATAATAACACTGCCAATTCTTTCTAGAATGTTATACGTTCCACTTGGAATCTCTCAGAAAATAAAAGTTACAGTTTTGCTTTCCACATAAACTTGCAGGGTGAACGTAGTGAAGAGAAATTAATTCAACCACTGCGGTTTTTTTAAGTTGTTAGTTCATGTGAATATAATAGATGAATTCAAGGGATGAACGATCTGAGAAGAAATATATGTTTGTGATACATGTTAGTCTATTCAGTTCATTGAACAAATCTGCAACATTTAATATGTTGAATAGTATCCCGTGAAGGATTCATGCCTTCAGTAAAGTACACTTGGAGCTCTCTACGTTAAGATCAACTTTACTCAATCGTTTAAAATAAATGCTAATTTAAATGTGTTTACATTTCTTTACTGACCCAGATTACAGATATATTTTATTACACCTGTATTTCTATCTCATTACATATATTACAAGTTTTATGAATGTTAAGTTGAACATCAAACACTCTACATGGACATTGAAGAAATATAAGATAATATACTAGGAAATAAGATGTGAAGAGTTAGAATGTGTGGTTAAGTATTTAATGTGTGATTTTCAACAAATCTTCAGCGAGTAAACACAGTTTGGTAAATTTTAACTTTGAAAGGACGATGGTACCACCCGTTCAGAAAGAATTGCCAAACTACTGAACGAAATAATGCCTAGAAAAAATCACAAAATAGATGAGACTGTAGTAAAACTATTTGATTGGCAAAACACGTAATCACAAAGTACTGTAGTTTTACAAATTACAAAAACAATGACAAAATACAGCTAAATACTTTGTGATTACGTGTTTTGCCTAGAAAATTCACAAACAGCGTAAAAAAGCTGGGGCTGATTCGCAAAGTCATGTAAAGGATATGCAATTAACTAACTAAATTAACTCTAAGTGGACCAGGGAAAAAAATCATGATTTTACAAACCATTGATTTTTAGAATAAAAAAAAAGCCTTTAGTGTGGCTTCAGGTAAAAAAAAAGTCTATTCCAAAGTCACGTAGTGTAGCGTTTGGTCCACAAGGAGTTAAGTATCTGAACTTAACAAATTCAAATGTCGTGTAGCTAGACAAGAACACTGTGCTGGTATTCAAAGAAAAATAGTAAAGCAACAAAGAACCGGTGTCGTTAGTCGCCACACGCTGAGTGACATACTGAGGAAAGGTGATCGGAGCACTTATGGACTAATTAGTTCGATGTGCAGTGATGATGATCCGACGACTAAACTAAACTTAAAAATATATGCAGATTTATATATTTATATATATATAATTTGTATGTATCATTTGTTGGTTTTATTGCTGTGTACATCAAGAGAAGACCATTCATTTCTTGCCAGCTAGACAATGAAAGACTGTATACATTTCTCTGAACTTAATGCATCAACTGACCTTGATCCTGTACTTCTCGTTTACCTACAAGTTTGTCTCTTAGTACTTTTGTATATTTAAATGTAGCACTGTTACAAGTACTTATATTAGCACTAGTACAAGTATGAGAGTTAGTAAAGTATGAGTGTTTGTAAAGTATGAGAGTTTGTAAAGTATGAGTGTTTGTAAAGTATGCATGTTTGTAAAGTATGAATGTTTGTAAAGTATGAGTGTTTGTAAAGTATGAATGTTTGTAAAGTATGAATGTTTGTAAAGTATGAATGTTTGTAAAGTATGAGTGTTTGTAAAGTATGAGAGTTAGTAAAGTATGAGAGTTTGTAAAGTATGAGAGTTCGTAAAGTATGAGAGTTAGTTAAGTATGAGAGTTTGTAAAGTATGAATGTTTGTAAAGTATGAGAGTTAGTTAAGTATGAGAGTTTGTAAAGTATGAATGTTTGTAAAGCATGAATGTTTGTAAAGTATGAATGTTTGTAAAGTATGAGAGTTTGTAAAGATAGTAGTGTTAGTAAAGTATGAGAGTTAGTAAAGTATGAGAGTTAGTAAGTATGAGATTAGTAAAGTATGAGATTAGTAAAGTATGAGAGTTAGTAAAGTATGAGAGTTGTAAAGTATGAGATTAGTAAAGTATGAGAGTTAGTAAAGTATGAGAGTATTGTAAAGTATGAGAGTTTGTAAAGTATGAGAGTTTGTAAAGTATGAGAGTTTGTAAAGTATGTCATGATTTCTGGGACGATTAACGAAAATAATGAAAACAGAACAAAATGACAGACATTACAACTAACATACACGTACCAGAACAGCAAACAGATACCTGGTACAGCCAACAACCGATACCTGGTACAGCCAACAGATACCTCGTACCACCAACAGATTTCCGGTACAACCAACACATACGCGGTACAGCCCAAACATACCAGGTACAAACCAAACATACCTAGTACAACCAACACATACCTAGTAAAACCAACCCGGTACAACCAACACATGCCCGGTACAGTCAATCAATATCCGGTACAACCAACGCATATCTGGTACAACCAACACGTGCCCGCTATAGTCAACCGATACCCGGTACCATCAACACATACCCAGTACAGTCAACCGATACCAGGTACCATCAACACATACCCAGTACAGTCAACCGATACCAGGTACCATCAACACATACCCAGTACAGTCAACCGATACCCAGTACTATCAACACATACCCGGTACAGTCAACCGATACCCGGTACAACCCACACATACTAAAATAACCAATCAATACCCGGTACATCAAACACCCACTGAAATAACGAATATATTTCCGATACAACAAACACATTCTAAAATAAACAACACATACCCGGTACAACCAACACATACCCGGTACAACCAACACATACCCGGTACATCAAACACCCACGGAAATAACTAACACATTTTCAATACAACAAACACATACCCGATGCAACCAACATACAACAAACACATAAACAGTACAAACATACCTTATTTTATTGGTCAACTTGTTTTCCAATTGTGCTTTCTCAGAAGTTTTATTAGAATGTCCGTTTCTGTCTGGCGTACTACCATTTGTACTACCATTTGTAGACAACGTAACAACAGTGTGGCCCACATTATCATAACTGCCAATATCATTCTTGGGTTGAGCAAAACTATCCTCTTCCAACGATTTGTAGACTTTTAAAGCAACAACGTTCTCAGCAACTGAATCGTTGTCAAATGGTACTGGCAAGCCAGGCATTGTGGGAAACAGTCTAACTTAATATGGTCAGGTTTGCAGATCTTGGTAGGTCAAGGCTCAAGCTGGCTGGATAGGTCTTCGACTAAAATTAAAATAAAATATGTCATATTAGAAAATAGAGAGACTGAGACTGAGCTGAAGCAAGATGAAATATATTGATATGATATTCTATGTGTGGATATACGAAGTCAGCTAAAAAAAAAAAGGATCGGATTTTTGTCCGGGAAAAAAAAACAATTACTCACCGGAAGTATTTAACCTTAATTCCCTTCAAAGTACTCTTCTTCTCTCGAGATCCCGCCTAGACTGATGAACCAATTTTTATCATGAATTTTACCCTGGTTTTAAGGGACTCCGTTCCTCCGTACAGCTTCTCGCGAAACTCTGTGTTTTGGGGCCATGTTTCTTTTCTTAGACCTGCTATCAGTTGACAATCTTGCAGTACGTGCTCTGCCGTCATGTTCGCCTTTTCACAGGGCACAGGCTAGTTGTGCCAATTTTAAATGT
Source organism: Arion vulgaris (assembly GCA_020796225.1). Taxonomy (NCBI): domain Eukaryota; kingdom Metazoa; phylum Mollusca; class Gastropoda; order Stylommatophora; family Arionidae; genus Arion; species Arion vulgaris. Next base: position 23,338,721 of record CM036776.1, read on the forward strand.
GTTAAACACGTGGGCGCGGAGCTTGTTGTGGTCGGTACAGAGGCGGAGTATAGCAACTTGTTCACTACGAGACAGACCATAGTACCCGTTGCTGTACTCTTCTTCTGACTGCACACCTCTCTCTGTGGTCCCGTTATTGTTGGAAGTGTTTCAGGTTGGTCTCTTTGAAAATGTATTTTCGCGCTCCGTATAATTTCTTCATGTGACTCAAATTGTGTATGTCTCTCTCTGCGGTATTTTTAACTTGTGCAACATTCCAAAATTGCACAGAATTATGTCATGCAAGTCCAGAGTCATACGAAAAACAGGAATCTTGTGTTTAGCCAAGAAAGTCTAAATCATATCCAACGAATGGACGGGTGCGTGTAGCTGACAATTTGTTTATTTCTCTACAGATCTGTGATTTATTGCGCTGCAGAGCATCACGATGATGATGTCAAGTTTCTATTGTCAACAGATCCGTTTATTTCGTCGCAGAGCATCACAATGATGATGGATGACCTCCAGGTAGTACTACTTGTGTAATATGTTGGTCTTAAGGTGGATTTTGTGATTGACAGTTGTCCTGTTTCATATATTGTTTTCACAATCCAGAATCCAGGTCAGACTGAGGTAATACCCTTCAGACGGTCTGGAAATGAGCCCAATACAGCATCAGAACCAAGATTAACATATACCACATATTAGTGCTAATAACATATACCACATATTAGTGCTAACAACTTTACTATACGGATCAGAGAGCTAAAGAAAGACAGTAATATGTCAAAACTCTGCACCTTCCATACAACTTGTCTGCTAAAGATCTTACTCGCTGTTTATCACAGGAACTATATATTTCTAACCAAGAACTGCGTACACAGTGTCAGAATTAGAATATGAATGCCATTATCCATAAGAAAACGCTGGAGATGGACGGACATGTGCTACGCATGGAGAGAGACTATGTGACAAAAACTGCACTGAGATGAAGACCAGAGGGTAAACGAAAACGTGGAAGATCCAAAATACCTGGAAGAGAACAATAGAACAGGACTAAATGAGGAATCATAGCTGAAACATATACAGATGATGACCAAGAAAATAATGGCTGCATTTGCTACCTAAGCGCACAGTACGTTACAAATGAAAGAAATAGCTCAATGTTATGTCGATCAGATATTTCGACATCTATATCTTGCTGACTATGACTCTCTCTCTCTGCAATCCTTCCTGAAGTCTGTCTCATATCTAATCTGCTCTATTCTCTCCGTTCTGTTCTATGATTCCACTGTTATGTCGATCAGTATATTTCGACATCTATATCTTTACTCCTGATCTATGACTCTCTCTCTCTGCTCTCTCTCTCTCTCCTGCAATCCTTCCTGAAGTCTGTCTCATATCTAATCTGCTCTATTCTCTCCGTTCTGTTCTATGATTCCATTGTTATGTCGATCAGTATATTTCGACATCTATATCTTTGCTCGATCTATGACTCTCTCTCTCTCCCTCTCTCTCTCTCTCTGTGCAATCCTTCCTGAAGTCTGTCTCATATCTAATCTGCTCTATTCTCTCCGTTCTGTTCTATGATTCCACTGTTATGTCGATCAGTATATTTCGACATCTATATCTTCACTCAATCTATGACTCTCTCTCTGTGCAATCCTTCCTGAAGTCTGTTCATATCTAATCTACTCTATTCTCTCCGTTCTGTTCTATGATTCCATTGTTATGTCGATCAGTATATTTCGACATCTATATCTTCGACTATATTCTTATCCCTTTTCTTCTCTGTGCAATCCTTCCTGAAGTCTGTTATATCTAATCTACTCTATTCTCTCCGTTCTGTTCTATGATTCCATTGTTCAGATCTATCGTTGTCTGTCCGACTCTATTCTTTGTCGATCTATGTCTCTCTCTTCTCCTTCTCCGCTATCCTGTACCCTAGATCTGATCCATCCATCTCCTTAGATCTTCTATCTCGTTTTAATCTATCATTTCTTTGCACTCTGCTCTATCTCGTTAGTCTTACTATGTTACGCCCGAATGATCTCTCTTTGCCCCTGAAGTATGGTCTGTACTGGGTCTCTCCTTTCTTATCTGACCTAGTCCTTGGCTTTTATACAGTCAAATCTTAAAAGTACATTTTACAGATTCACACTCCAATAACTGTGTTTGCTTTTGTATAAAATTCAGTACCGTGAAAAAATACAAAAACTATCTTTGTAGATTTATCTCTCGCGCGCTCTCTCTCCTCTCTCCCTAGCATGTGACGCCCTTGCTCTTAGGGCAGAAACAAATCCATACTATTCTTCACTTTACTTGACCTTCCTCTGTATTATGTTCCAGCTATGGTTCATTAATTTAAGTTCTTGTTCTACTGTTCTGTTTCATGTCGTTTTGAGTGTTCCACGTTTTCGTGTATCTACTCGTATCCATCTCAGTGCAGTTTTTGTGAAAGTTAGTCTCCATGCGTATCACATTTCTAATCCATATCATTATTAATGATCTCTGTTAATTTAGTGAACGTCACTTTCTCTAGTCACTTGTAAATTCATTATCTATTCTAACAAAACAACAACTTTCTTCTTACATCTAATTCATTATCTCTTCTAATTTAAAAGATTGCTAGTAATAGCTGGATTGTTTCCTATTACCAAACTTTACAAAAATATATTCCAGTCCGTGTTTAGATCTGTTTGAAATGCGTATTAGCAGTCAATAAGTTAAAACTAATGTACAATCACATCTTCCATTAACTTTTAAATGCAATCATATCAAACTAAGAAAATGTCTGGACGGTCACAGCGCGGCCTTCGTTATAGAGTCGGTCGTGGTCACAGTGTACGAGTCCTACAGCTCAGATCGGGTCAAGAACGTAAAATCAGACACCTTTCAATTAATGTCTTTTTTTGCAAATGATCAAATTGGAATGATATGTTGGGAGTAACAAGAAGAAACCGGTTTATAAATAAAGACATCAGGAAAAAGGTGCGTGCAACATCAGTACTGAACTTCATCAAGAAACAATAAATTAAATGATTCGGCCACATACGCAGATTACCAACAGACAGTGAGCCTCAAAGAGCAATGTTTCTCCTATACAATGGATACAAAGCAAAAGGCAGTCTACGCAAAAGGTGGACCACAGAAATAACAGAGGCAGTGAAAAACACTATTTATAAAGCACAAGCAAAAGTGTGTTCTATAAGTATCTTCTTATCCTGATGTAAAACAAGATCAGAGAAAAGATAGAAAGAAAGAAGAAAAATATTAATGACAAAGTTCCAAACACAGACCTGTCAATAAGAACAGGGCAGGAATCTATGATGGTCGCCCGAGTGGTTACCAGTGCTCAAATTTGGGGTGTATAGAATAGAACCACTGTTACCTGTCACGTATGTCATAAGAGACGACTAAGGAGGTTTAGCTGAAATCGGATGCACATGTCCTAAACGTATAGAAGTCTATGCGTTTAGGGACTACCAAACCAATGTGCAACGTATACACGTTCTTGGCAAAGATCAAATATATCACAAAGAGTGGTTAAAATTGGTCGTAAAGAACGAACGCAAAGAAGAAGACCTAAAGATGGCCCAGGTCGGGATGTGAAAATGGCTATTTGTTGGGTATACCCTGCAGAGGATACAGTCGAGTGTCACTAGACAAGCACTTGAGTGGAACCTGCAAGGAAAATGGAAGATCCTAAACAGACCTAGAGACATAGACTTCTTGAGGAACTGATGAGTGTTAGACAATCCTGTATAGTCATAAAGAAAAAAAGTCATAAATCGGAAACAGTTAAGGACAACTTGTGATGTCCTATGCTTCACGTGGAGCAGAGATGAACAATCACGTTCTCTAGTTAATCGTCACATTCCATATGAGATGATTGACAACTAGACACATTCAAACAGCAGACACATAGTACCAACCCAATAGCGCTATCTAACTCAACATTTATCTGACTCTCAGTCGATGCTTCACAAGATTCAGAAGGGCAGGTTTCGGTATGAGTGGATGTCGTCTATAGAAGTTTCTAACCTCCAGAGGCTTAAGTGGATATACTGTCCTGGGCATGCGGGTGTTTACGGTAATGAGAGAGCGGACAGGCTTGCATCAACAGCATCGATTGTTGGGGAGTTGAAGATGGATAAGGGGATATTCTTCGGTCTCTTCTCGACTGTCTGTTGGATGAGGACACTAAAATCGATGTTGAATCGAGCAAGCGATTTAGGCAGTTTGGAGTTACCCGTTGTTCAAGTAGAACTGGATGCCTGAGGGCAGAGTGAGAGGTGTGTTTAATCAGCGAGCGACGGGAACCATTAGTATGAATACTCTTCGATATCTGTTGGGGAAGACTGAGCACCTATGGTTCTGCCGGGAGTGCAATGACGTCAGTTTAGTAACCAATAACCAATAACTAATAACTAATAACCAATAACTAATAACCAATAACTAATAACTAATAACCAATAACTAATAACCAATAACTAATAACTAATAACTAATAACTCAACATTTACTCACTTTTAATATATCTCTCCTTTATATAACCACAATTAAATTATTTTTCTATTATAACCTTGAAATGTTGCTATTGCATGTCACAACGTTGGAGATTAGTTTACACAACATCTACTACACTCTTGAAGTAAATTTAAATGTTGCTATTGCATGCCACAACGTTGGAGATTAGTTTACACAACACCTACTACACTCCTGAAGAGAAGGGAAACAAGTATCACAAACTTATGAAATCAATACCACGATGTTGAGTGAGATGTTGACAACACTTCAATCTCAACTTGTCAAACTGATCTGTTCCCTACTATCACAATATAAGCAGGTACAATGAACTCGTCCATATCGTGTGTATCATATTTAAGCAGTGGTGATAACAATAGATAACAATCATACTGACGTCATAAAGATGAAGTAACAGGGATTATAGATATGGATACTTAAACATTATTTCAGATAACTAGTGACACAGCAGTTTGGATATCACTGATGTAACAACATCATATTATCTCATCGATAACAGGATACGCTTACCAGATAATTTAGGGAATGTTTAGCTCGTGATTTGTGAAATTCTTAATGTGTAATTTGTCAATTTCTGATCTCGTGGTTCAATAAAAAATATCAACTATTGATTGGACAAATCACCTGTGTGGTGCCAGGGCCCGCAAGTGAAGCAAAGAATAGTACCACTGCGACCTACAATGCATGTCGTAAGAGCCGACTGATGTAGGATCTAGGGAAACTACCCTAGTAAATAAAAAGAATCGCAGAAATAGGATGGGCTGGTCTACTTGTAGATGCATAACTTGCACAACGTAAATCGATCTTAGGCTCGGATCACATACAATTCACACAGAATAGTTAACAAGGGGTCGATGTGGAGCGTTTGAACAGGAAAAAGAAGAAGAAGAAAGAAGTTCTTTAAACTCCTCAAACTGAAACAATCACATTTTCCCAACTATATTCTTGACAAATATCCATGCTCGCATTCTTAACCCTTTAGCTGCTAAGGACGTATATATACGTTTTCCCATTCACTTCTAAAGACGCATTAACACGTCTGTTATTATCTCTCCAATGTGGGCCAAAGACGTGTTAACACGTTATACATTGCTACTGTCACTGCTATAGACGTACATTCACGTTTGTGACCTAGAAACAAAGAGTAGCTATTTTTAGCTCAGCCATCAGAAAGTATATAGCAGCGAAAGGGTTAATTTTTTTTTTTTTTTATAAATAATACTCTATTTCTTCAATCCGAGATATTGTTTAATTGCAATCCATTTTTTCTCGTTATGTCAGAATTCTTTATTCTCCAAAGATTTCATAATTCTTGTCCAAATCATAAAGTGTGTGTGTGCTTTCTTACAATGGCGAACCACGTTAAAACAAAGTAGGCCTACTGTCATCATCATCAAGGTGCATAAAGGTGCTCTCTTTACAGCACATCTGAAATTCACTCTGTCTCTAGCTAGTTCACCCACTTCGACGATGGTCATATTCATGGTTTCTTTGATATCGTTCTATTAAAGGCCTACTGTAGTTTTACAAAATACTATTGATTATTGGTTATTGGTTACTAAACTGACGTCATTGCACTCCGGGCAGACCCATAGGTGCTCAGTCTCCCCAACAGATATCGAAGAGTATGCATACTGATGGTTCCTGTGGCTCGCTGATTAAACACACCTCTCACTCTGCCTCTCAGGCATCCAGTTCGACTTGAACAACGGGTCTACAAAATACAAAAGCAATAACAAAAGCAGCAACGTTTCGACCAAAAGGCCTTTATCAAGCAAAGATAAAACAGAAGTGAAGAAATTCACTTCTTACACTGCACACTGCATATAGAATGAGACAATAAATTACTAACGGTCCTAAAATGAAAATAAGTGACTAAATAGAATAACGAAACAAATGCAAAAAACGTTAACATACTAATTCCTCTTCAATTTATATTACTAATGAAGTTTAGAAACTCAGGGAACTCCACAATCTTGTTTGATACGAATGGAATAGGAAGATCGTATGCATTTGAAAATAGATGTCTGCGAAAAATAATGAATATAAAATGGAACGAATTCAGAAGTGATGAAATCAGAGACATGTCTGGTCAACCACTAGTGACAACTGTTATAAGAAAGAGAAGATGGAGATATGTTGGGCACACCTTGAGGAGAAATGATCAACGAATATCAAAGCAGGCATTGAAGTGGGATGCAAAGGGTTCAAGAAAGAGAGGTCGACCTAAAGAGACCCTGAAACGAACTTTGCTGAGAGAGGCAGGAAATATCGGTCTCAGTTCCATGGAGGAGATTGAGCGAGTTGCCCAGGATAGAGCGGTGTGGATAAATTACTTGCAGGCCATATGTAACGTATAACGGTACGAGAGGAATTATTATTATTATAGGAAGATAGTAAGTAAATTAGAGCCAGCAATCAAACGTTTAAAACGAAGTACAACCACACCATACTTGCACATTAAGAATCAACATCAAACTGGCGTGTTGGACCGCTGGATGCTGCTGGATTTGCTGAGACGGAGATTGGAGCACCTATGGACATGTCCGGAGTGCTATGATGATAGTCCTCATATAACTGATAACTGATTCAAGCTTATAAAACGATTTACAGCAGCCCTTTAATTCTACAGTTAAAATCAAGCGTTAATAAGGGATTAAATAATAATAATAATAATTCCTCTCGTACCGTTATACGTTACATAGGGCCTGCAAGTAATTTCTCCATACCGCTCTATCCTGGGCAACTCGCTCAATCTCCTCCATGGAACTGAGACCGATATTTCCTGCCTCTCTCAGCAAAGTTCGTTTCAGGGTCTCCTTAGGTCAACCTCTCTTTCTTGAACCCTTTGCCTCCCACTATGTTAGTTTGAAAACTAATCTCAATTAAACATCACTCAGTCACTCAGTGATAAATATCTCATTTCTGATACTTGTATCATAACTTGGATTAGTAATATAGCACGTTCTCGTCCCGTGGTACACAAATATTTATGTTACTGACGAGAAGTGCGTGTATTTCTGACATTCCATTTTAATAACGTTAGTTTTTCTTTTGTTTTTTTTTCTTTCTCTAATCTTGTTTGATCTCACACCATCTAGGTAAGAAGGGATTTCTTACATACGCTTCGTACATAGTGTCTTTCACTGCTTCTGTTATTTATGTGATCCACATTTTACGTGTGAGACCATTCGCCTCGTATCCACTGGATTTTAGTAACATTGCTCTTTTGAGACGAACTCTCCATTGGTAATATTCTCTTGTTGCCGAACAACTTAATTTGTAGTTTCTTGATGAAGTTTGTTTTTTGTTTTTTTCCAGAAGCACTTGAGCTGAAAGCTCTTCGGCTCGGTCTCATGGACATCGTAACCCTTCGGCTCGGTGCCACGAACACCGTAAATCTGGGGAACCTGTAGCTTTTCTGCCAGTCCGCGGAGTTGAACCCGCACTTACAGAGGACTAGTCACCCGTAGTCCAACGCGCTACGAACACGCTGGGCTGACGGGCCTTGATGAAGTTTAAAGCCGAAGCATTGACTTCATTGCACCAGGTTTTACCCCATATGGCTCGGTACCTCTCAATGGCACGCCACCTGCCGAGAGTATTCCACAAAGCAGGAACTCCGTAGCTCCAGCAACAATCCTAGGGATCTCTGGAAAAAACAAAACTCGTGAACAGAACGGCGCGGTGAAGTTCGGTACTGATGTTGTATCCACTTCTTTCCTGATATCTTTATTTCTAAACCGGTCTATTCTTGATACTCTTCGAGTTCATTCTGTGTATAGAACACTTCATCTCTGTTGTGACTTCTAAAGATTGTGTAGACACTTCATCTCTGTTGTGACTAGTTCCTTTGATACTCCCAGCATTCTGTGTAGACACTTCATCTCTGTTGTGACCAGTCTCTTCTTGATACTCCCAGCATTCTGTGTAGACACTTCATCTCTGTTGTGACTAGTTTCTTCTTGATACTCCCAGCATTCTGTGTAGACACTTCATCTCTGTTGTGACCAGTCTCTTCTTGATACTCCCAGCATTCTGTGTAGACACTTCATCTCTGTTGTGACTAGTCTCTTCTTGATACTCCAAGCATTCTGTGTAGACACTTCATCTCTGTTGTGACCAGTCTCTTCTTGATACTCCCAGCATTCTGTGTAGACACTTCATCTCTGTTGTGACTAGTTCTCTTCTTGATACTCCCAGCATTCTGTGTAGACACTTCATCTCTGTTGTGACTAGTTTCTTCTTGATACTCCCAGTATTCTGTGTACACTTCATCTCTGTTGTGACTAGTTTCCTTTGATACTCCCAGCATTCTGTGTAGACACTTCATCTCTGTTGTGACTAGTTCCTTTGATACTCCCAGCATTCTGTGTAGACACTTCATCTCTGTTGTGACTAGTCTCTTCTTGATACTCCCAGCATTCTGTGTAGACACTTCATCTCTGTTGTGACTAGTATTCTTTCTGTCTGTATGTGTCGATCAAGAAAATAATATATCAACAAAACACTTTGATAATGATGATGGAGAAGATGGGAGAACTGGCTAGAAACAGAGTCTTTCAAAAAAGCTGTTATGATAGTTTCTTCCCGTTACATGACAGTTTTACTATATTACTAAGCTGTTGATTTCCCAAAATGAACGCGGGAAGTTTTATCCAGGTTCATCATTTTTAATGCCCGGATGAAGATGATAAGAATGTTGCCATGACGATATAACTTTTATCAGAAATGTGTGCAACCTCACCATATTTGTATCATGTTTTACTGCACGATTCTCCACCAGGCGGCCTATAGGCAACTGTAGAATGTGCCCATTGTTCATATCTCAATAACTATAATTAATTTAACCAAATCTAATATATTCTTTTTTGACCACGTTATGCACCACAGTGGTTTGGAGAGAAAGATAAAGGAAGGCATGGAGTACGAGGCAGGGAACTATCAAGACGAAGGTGGCAGCAGGACATCAAAGAAACCTTGAACATGACGCTAGAAGAAGCGGGAGAACATGAGACAGAGAGTTTTTCAGACAGGCTGTGATAAAAACGACGTCAGCAAGGGACATGTTACTATTTAAATGTATTACAACTCATTTTCTTAACTATACGCCAATCAACAAATATGAACCTCCATTACAGATGAAGCATTCCCATCATGCTTCGGTATACATAAACTGATGACATCAATCACATAAAAACTATCATGAGCCGTTCATATCGTCAGTGATCGAATAAATTTAGCGTGCTCTAACTATAAAGGCATGCATCTAGAAGCTAAATTCAAACGTTCCATTTCGACCACTTGTTAAACCGTTCTTTGTGATTTGTATGTGATTTTAGCCTAAGAGCGATTTACGTTGTGTAAGTTATGCGTTTACAAGTAGGCCAGCATATCCGATTTCTGTGATTATTTTTTTATTTACTAGGAAACTTCCCTAGGTCCCTCTACCTCAATCGCCTCTTATGGCATGCCTTGTAGGTAGCTAGGTAACAGTGTTACTATTCTTTGATCCTCTTGCGAGGCCCGGCAATACACCGACGATCAAATGATCTAATAAATAACAGCAGTGGCGGCTCGTGATAATTTTTCTTGGTGGGGCGAGACAGAAATTTTTGGAAAAATCATGGCTTAGGTTAGGATATATTTTAATGTATAAAATAATAAATACACGTTACCCCTTATTGTTGGTGGGGCCGGCCCCACTGGCCCTTAATGACGAGCCGCCACTGAATAACAGATATAAAACAAAATTGATACACAGACACATACATACAAACATATCAGAAGTGTGAATCTACCAGCATACATTATGTCATCCACGTCATGTCTCTTAGTTATGCAGTTGATGTCTGCAGTGAAATAAGTTAAAACAGAAGTGGAGATTGTCTATGACATGTGTATGTATGACATATAAATGACGTACTGAATAAATGAACGTCAGGGAACAGGACTAAAGTTCTTACGGTAGTTCAGTAACCGATCCTTGATAACTGAATTCATAGCAATGATAACATCACATTCATTGAGAACCAGGTCTGATATGTATCACTGACTTCTTCTCTTCTTCTCTGCCACCATTTACTTCTTTATAGAAGTGTTGGGGGTGAAACGTAGTGATCTTGTGTGTGCTTGTTCTTCTCTGCCACCATTTACTTCTTTATAGAAGTGTTGGGGGTGAAACGTAGTGATCTTGTGTGTGCTTGTCTTCTCTTCCACCATTTACTTCTTTATAGAAGTGTTGGGGTGAAACGTAGTGATCTTGTGTGTGCTTGTTCTTCTCTGCCACCATTTACTTCTTTATAGAAGTGTTGGGGGTGAAACGTAGTGATCTTGTGTGTCTTGTTCTTCTCTGCCACCATTTACTTTTTATAGAAGTGTTGGGGGTGAAACGTAGTGATCTTGTGTGTGCTTGTCTTCTCTTCCACCATTTACTTCTTTATAGAAGTGTTGGGGTGAAACGTAGTGATCTTGTGTGTGCTTGTTTTTCTCTGCCACCATTTACTTCTTTATAGAAGTGTTGGGGTGAAATGTAGTGATCTTGTGTGTGCTGTTCTTCTCTTCCACCATTTACTTCTTTATAGAAGTGTTGGGGGTGAAACGTAGTGATCTTGTGTGTGCTTGTTCTTCTCTGCCACCATTTACTTCTTTATAGAAGTGTTGGGGGTGAAACGTAGTGATCTTGTGTGTGCTTGTTCTTCTCTGCCACCATTTAATTCTTTATAGAAGTGTTGGGGTGAAACGTAGTGATCTTGTGTGTGATTGTTCTTCTCTGCCACCATTTAATTCTTTATAGAAGTGTTGGGGTGAAACGTAGTGATCTTGTGTGTGCTTGTTTTAAGGCACTTTGTAAGCTGATAGTCATGTTCGTAAGGCTGTTTTTGATGCCGTCGCTCCATCTTTTGACTGACTGAGTGACTTATCACTACAATCTCATATTTTATTTTTGTGAGTAATCTGATCCATTTTGTTGTTGATTATTTTCCACCAGGTTAAACCATGCAGTAGTTTTTTTGTAAGGCGCTGGAACTGGATAGGACACATTTTGCAAAAACCGGAGGGAAATATAACAAGAAGGGTTCTTGTCTGGAACCCGCAGGGACAGCGAAAGAGGGGAGGCGAGAAATACATGGCGATGAGATTTGGAGGCGGAGATCAACAGTATAAAGAAGAGCTGGAGGGAGCTGCAGGAGATAGCTAGAGATAGGAAGACTTGGCATGAGTTGGTTGAGGATCTATGACCCAACCCGGGGTAAAAAGGCAAAGAGAGAGGGAGAGAGTTTTTGTGTGTGTTTAATACTTACTTTTTCCAACCATGTTCTCCTTTGTCGGCAACAAAAGTACACTCCAAATTTCGTTCTCTAGTCTTTGACTCCCTTGGAGGTTAGACAAGCAACAAATGCACTCCATTCCTCACTATTCTTGTCCGTTCTATGTATTGTGTTCCAGTTATGATTCATTTTCTTCAGTTTCTGATCTACTGCTCTTTCCCAGATTGTATTGGATCTACCACGGTTTCGTTTACTCTCTTGTGCTCAGTGCAGTTGAGTCATTCACATCACGATATATACCGTTTATGTTTTTGGTCAATTTGAGCTACATTGAATTCTACAGGGTGTTCAACTTAAAAGCAGCCTATGAATGGAGCTAATCTGGCATATATGTATGGAAATGAGAAGGTTCAGTTATGACGTAGTATAGGTCAAGGTTGTGTGATGGTGTGTAATTGTAGTGCGGGAAGGGTGATGAACAAATGTGACGTAGGACGAGCTAGTCAGAACCGGTTTAAATAGTAAATAAACACAACGCGTTAGGTCATCTGGCAACTTTCGATTTGTCAATGGGGCTGCAATTGTCTTGAACACCCTGTATAATATCATTTTACACTTGATGCAAAAACAAAATAACTTGTTAAAAGAAAATCTTCACAAAACGGCAACATTCAATTTTAAACTTGGCAAAACATGTAAAAACAAAGTACTGTAATACTGATGAGGTCAAAGCGGATCAGATCAGGAGAAAACCGAGCGGAGGCTGCAGTGATACTTAATAAACTGCCGTTTTAGGACAAAGACACGTATCACATAATCAATCAATCAAGTGCCATGCCTGCCGGCGTAGGCGATCATGTCTCTCCACAACTCTCTTTGCTTGGTGCATGTAATCAGTTCTGACGTCGATATTTTGTCGAACCATGATGTCAGGCCATCCAACATCTTCTCCTCTGTCTTCCACGATCTCTCCTTCCTGAATTTTACCTGTAGTCACCAAATGTTCTAAACCTTCTCTTCGCATTATATGCCCGAAGAACCTTGATTGTCGGATTCTTATTCTTTTGATAAGGTTTCTTTGTGTGCAGGCCTGATTTAAAACCTCCACGTTTGTTTTCTTTGCTGTCCATGGAATTCTCAACATTCTTCTGTAAAACCACATCTCTGTGGCTTCCAATGATCGTATTGATTGTTTGTTCAGTGTCCATGATTCGCTGCCATACATAAGAATTGGTTCAATATAGCATTGGAGTACTCGTTTTCGCAGTGTCATTGGTAGTGAGTTCACGCATAGTGTGTTCTTCATTTTCATAAAGCTGCTTTCGTTTGAGCTATTCTACTCCTAATCTCTGTTGTACATCTTCCATCTGGTGTTAAGAATGTTCCTAGATACTTGAATCGATGGACTTGTTTCAGTGTTGTGTTATTTATTTTGATATTGCATGTTGGTGTTTCTTGTTTCTTGGAGACAACCATAACCTCTGTTTTCTTTATATTCATGCTTAATCCTTTCTTTTCACTTTCTCTCACTAGTATGTCTATCAAGTCTTGCAGATCGTGTTCATTTGTAGCCATGAGAATTGTGTCATCAGCGTACCTTAGGTTGTTTATATTTTGTCCACCGACTGCTATTCCTGTCTTTTCTTCTATAGATCTCATGATGTTTTCACTATATAGGTTGAATAGGTCTGGTGAGAGTACGCACCCTTGTCGTACTCCTAACTGTATCGCCTGATAGATTCCAATCTTACTCTCTAGTCTAATGGCTGCGGTTTGTTGCCAGTACAAATTCTTGATCAGTCTAAGATCTTTACCATCAATATTTATATTTTCTAACATGCTGATTATTTCTCCATGTTTTACTTTATCGAAAGCTTTCGCGTAGTCTATGAAACATAGGTATAAGTCCAACTTCATTTCTATTGATCTTTCCATTATTGTTCTTATTGTATATATTGCGTTGTTTGTTCCTCTGCGTTCAACAAAGCCACATTGTTCTTCCTAACTTCTGGTCTTATTTTGTTTCGTACCCTTTTCATAATAATGCTGAAAAGTAGTTTTGTTACGTGACTCATGAGGCTGATTGTGCGGTGTTCTTCGCATTCTATCGTTCCTGCTTTCTTGGTAGTGCTATAAAAATGGATTGTCGTAAATCTTTGGGTACATATCCAGTGTTGTAGATGTCATTGAATAATTTTGTTAAAACGCCTATGCCCAATTCGCCTGTTGCTTCTATTTCTTCTGTTGTTATGTTGTCTGGTCCTGGGGTTTTCCTTTTTTCGTGTGTCTTATGGCATTGATAACTTCTGATGGAAGTATTTGTGGTCCTTCATGGTTGTAATTAATGTGTATTTCTTGTCTGTTATCACTGTATAAGTCCTTAATGTACTCTGTCCATCTTTCTATTTTCTTGTCTGTTTCCATCAGGATATCTCCCTGCTTTGATTTTAAACATCCAGTAGTTGTACGTTTACGTCTGCCAAGTAAGTTGTCTACGTTTTCGTATATTGATTTGGGGTTTTCTTTGTGTTCTGTTTCGATCTGTTTGCATTTTTCATTTAGCCACTCTTCTTTTGCTGTTTTACATTTTTGTCTTATCTCTTTATTGATTCGATCGTATTCTGCTTTATTATGTTTGTTTTTCCTTCTATTTTCCATTAATTCCAAAATGTCTTCCGTCATCCATTTCTTTTTTGATCCGTTGACATGTTGTGTGGGTTAGTTCCTTTGACGTTTGTTGGATTGATTCTTTAAGCATCTGCCATTGTTCTTCTATTGTTTCTATTTTTTCCATAGCGTTATATCTGTTTTGTATAATGCGTTTAAATGAGTCTTTCACTTTTGTGTCAGTCTTGAGTGTTGAGGAGTTCGATATGATGTTTCTTGCGCCCCTCTTTATCTTCTTCAGTTTTATTCTTACTTTTCCTATCAGTAGTGTATGGTCACTGTCGCAATCTGCACCTGGTCTTGTTTTTATATTTAGTAGTCCATTTCGAAATCGTTTATTTATCATAATATAATCAATTTGATTGTGTGTGTTGTTATCTGGACTTCTCCATGTCCATAGTCTTCTCGGATGATGTTTAAACCAAGTGTTGCCAATTATCATGTTGTTTATTGTTGCCCATTCTATAAGTGTGTTCCCCTTATCGTTTTTCTCTCCTAGGCCACATAAGCAACCATAATAAATAATTAAATCGTTAAACGAACCAAAGTCCAACGTTTCGACTATAAGCCTTTTTCAAGGATAAAGAAATACAACAGGATAACTTAAGAAACTAAATCATAGAACTAAGTAGGATGGATGGCTAGAGATTGATACAAGTCCATACTTACCTGCTGCTCTAAGCACAATGTTAACAATAAGAGCGAAAGTTACTACATTGCTACATAGTTTAACTGCAGTCTTCCTTTATATCTTCTTTTCTTCTTTTGTTGTCACACTGCTACCGGGCTGTTGCCCAGTGTCGTGACACTGCTACCGGGTTGTTGCCCAGTGTCGTCACACTGCTACCGGGTTGTTGCCCAGTGTCGTGGTTTTCTGTTTTTGTCTTGCGCTATTCTGGTGGCTTGTGTGATTGTTATTTTTGCTCTTTCACATGATTCTGCTACGCCATCTAACCATCTTTTCCGTGGTCTTCCTATTTTTTTGGGGCGGGGGTCTCTGTGGCTAAGTGGTTAAGCCTTTGCCTTGTGAGTCGAAGGTCGTGGGTTCGAATCCGGACCGCGCCGTTCTGTTCACGAGTGCAGTTTTTCCAGAGACCACTAGGATTGTTGCTGGAGCTACGGAGTTCGTGCTTTGTGCAATACTCTCGGCAGGTGGCGTGCCATTTCTGCGGAGAGGGACCGAGCCTGATGGGGTAAAACCCGGTGCAATGAAGTCAATCCTTTGGCTTTAAAACCCATTGGCTTTTTAATCCTCTTGCCCTCTTTCCCGATGTTCTGTTGTAGAAGACTCTGTATACTGTGGAGTTTGGATGCATTTTTATTAAGTGGCCAAACCACTTCATTCTTTGTTTCTCTATGTAATTCAAACACGGTTTTGTGCCAACTTTCTTTCTTATGCTGATGTTAGTGATTCAGCATAAGAAAGAAATTATATATGGATAATTTTAAACATACACACGTCAATTATGTAACTACTTTAGCAAGAAATATTTCTGCTGTTTTTACCTCTAGATGATGATGTTGTCATGTTGCAAAGTATCTATGTAGTTGTGGGTGTTTTACAGACTGGTATCATCTCTGTAGAACCGTCTGACAATGGAAGAACTTGTGGCCACTAAGGCATTACTTTGGCTGGAGTCACAAAACTACACTCGTGCATGCATTCTGAGTGATTCATTTAGTATGATGCAAAGGTGAGGCTAGTTCAATGCGCAGGCAATGGACTGAATCACTACAAGCTTCAACAATTTGCAGAATTACAATTATCTTCGTTCTGGGGCGCCGTTGACAATGAGAGAGCAGACAAGCTGGCTGTACTCTGCCACCATATCACGGGGCCAGCCAATAGATAGAGCTGATTTTCTGAACGCCCTCAATGAGTGTGGAAGAAAAGAGGATTTTTAATTAAACTAATCCACATCAACTACTACATTGCAGGAGCTGGGATTGAAGATTGGAATGACCAGAAAAGAATAGCATAACTGGTATATGAGTGGGCTCATTAATAAACATCGAACTGGTACAGTCAGTCGCTAGACGGAGTTGGAAATATTGCGACGGAGATCGGAGTAACTATGGACATGTCCGGATTCAATGAAGATATTCCAAACTGAAACTATCACATCACAAAGAGATATCATTACCGTCCCATATAGCCTGGTGACCAAGAGGTGTTGATTCAAGTCCGTATGTAATGTTTCTTCTGGTCATGTTGTGTGTAGTTTGACCACTGTGACCGAATAGATATTGAGATAACATTACTACTACAACCACTACAATATAACTATTACCATTACAATTCCACTACAATATGCAACCATACAACTAATACAACCCTACAACTACAACATTTAATACCCACTACACACAATCACTACAATAGATACATCTACCATAAGCACCATAACCATGCCAACATTAATCAGCACTGGTAAATTATAAATTCATATTTATTACAGTCAGCAAACGCTTCCTTTTCTAACTGCTAATTAACGTAAGAATCAATAACACAAATATCAACATCATAAATGAGAAGATCATGAATAATAACATCATAACACACTAAACATGTTCAAATCCAGTTCTTGTCAACATCCAGGTGGACTTCATAAATCATATCGTTTGTCTACAACTTATCATCATTGCTCTTATATTTGTGCAGACAATTTGTATTAATGTAAGTGATATACATGATATTAGTGGAGACACAGTGAAATAATATGATGATATTAATGAGACACAGTGTAAATAATTAGATGATATTAGTGAGACAGTTAAATAATATAGATGAATCAGTGAGACATGTAAAGATATAGATGATATTTGTGAAACAAAGTGTAAATAATATGATGATATTTGTGGAGACAAGTGTAAATAATATAGATGATATTAGTGGAACAAATGTAAATATATAGATGATATTAGTGAGACACAGTGTAAATAATATAGATGATATTAGTGGAGACAAAGTGTAAATAATATAGATGATATTAGTGGAGACAAAGTGTAAATAATATAGATGATATTAGTGGAGACAAAGTGTAAATAATATACATGATATTAGTGGAGATTAAGTGTAAATGATATAGATGATATTAGTGTAGACACAGTGTAAATAATATAGATGATATTAGTGCAGACACAGTGTAAATAATATAGATGATATTAGTGAGACAAGTGTAAATGAATATAGATGATATTAGTGGAGATTCAAAGTGTAAATGATATAGATGATATTAGTGTAGACACAGTGTAAATGATATAGATGATATTAGTGGAGACAAAGTGTAACAATGTACATGTTTTGTTCTATCATTCGCCAGCTATGAATTAAGATGTAGTCATCCCATCCAATATGGCATCTCTAACTGATTTTTGCATGATGGCTTGCTGTCCTTATCATCAGTGTTACTCTCCATTAAAGAAAGACATACTTTGACTTCAGGTGTACTTGCAATTTAGATCTAAAAAAAATAATGATCACGGTTTTTTGTAGTCCAACTCTTATTGGCATTTGTATCCATTCTTCAACGAGTTCAATATCTTCAAATGTTGAATACAGTCCTGCCATGACCCATCCAAGATTTTTTTTCTGTTCAACTTATTTCCCTTCTGTCTCTTTACTTCCATGTGCAGAGGATGTTGTGTGTGTCAACAATGACTTAAAGGTATGCCCATGCACGGCACATCCGTGTTCTGTCTTCCATAGTAGGATAGTCAAGACGGTATCGTATTGCCATGCATGACGTGTCTTTAGTGCACCCAAATATGATGTGAATAGCCTTGATCTGTATTCTTTCCGGTCTTTTTATCTGCATACGGCTGAGAGTCAGGATCGCCAGAATATACTCAATCACAGACTAGATGAGATCAGAGATTCATCATTTACACCAGTGGTGGCTAATCATTAAGGGCCAGTGGGGTCTGGCTCCACCAAAATGTATTTATTATTTTATAAATTATTTGTTCCTAATTATTTCATTTAACGTGAAACTGATTAGCTTTGAAAGTTGAATATATAATGCTAAAATATCATATATAGTCTGAAATTCAGCATCTTTCCTCCCTAATTAGCATACTTCACGCATTTCCAGCACACTGTTTCTTTATGGCCAGTCTATTTAGTCCGTCTGTTAACAGAGCGACCTCTGACCTCCTTTTCAACTGGTTATGTATCACAGACAAATATGTGATTTTCATTTATTCACTAGGGAAATACTTACGTGACCAAGCCAGTGCACAGATAAAAGGTATTATTGCGCTAAACATTTGTCAGGGTGTGCAAATACTGAATGATATATAAAAATAATAGCAATAATTAACTAACAATCATAGAATAGTTTAAGGTAACTGCCCGCTCCATCAATATACATCTGTGTACGACAATGTACGATTAAACAAGTTGACGAGTTGTGACTTACATATTCAAGTAAATGTAGAATAACTTCCCAAAATAGACAAATAATAGTAAATGCTAAAATATAACCTAATCCAAAAACCATAATTTTTCAGAAAATATTTGTCTGGTTCACCAACAAAACTGATCACTGAAAGTAGTAAATGACAAATTTGCGATCACACCTAAGCAGTTATAAAACCTAAATTGTGAACAAACCTATGCGGTTTGAACCTTAAATTTGCGATTACTCCTAAGGAGTTATAAAACCTAAATTGTGAACAAACCTAAGGGTCAGGATTGTCAGAACATACATCACCAGGTATACATCTACTGTAAATTTGTGAACAAATCTAACCTTTTCAATCCGTAATTATTTTGACCTCTGGACGATTTATTTTACAATTCCAATTTAACATTTAATGTCAATTAGTTTAAACCTTTATAACTCTTGTACTGTTTCTCTAAAGTATGACATATTATATATTAAATTGTTGCTAATCGGATGTGGAATACAGTAATATAATAATATTTCACATCACATGATATATATTTGAGAAAATTAGGTTAGCATGACTATTTATAAAAAAAATGATACAAAATATTTTTACTCTCGGGTTTGTATTACATCTTCTTCTTCTTCTTCTTCACCCTTCGCCCTAGGGAAGCATAGGTCCGCAACCAAGGCCTTCCAAGCCCGCCTATCCAAGGCCATCCTTTCCAGATCTCGCCACTCTCTCCCCGTCCTCTTGCATTCCATCTCTAACTCCCGTCTCCAGGTGTTTCTGGGTCTTCCCTTACTTCTATTGCCCTGGGGTTCCATCGGAGAGCCTGTCTCACGATGCTGTCAGGGTGTTTCCTCAGTGTGTGTCCTATCCATCTCCACCTTCTGCTCATTATTGTATTACATCTTAATATTCATAGATGTTTCCAGAAGTAGCAGTTAAATGAAGATAATCCATGTGTGAACATATTCTATAAGTTTCATTTAACTAGGTGAACTAGTTTTTATAATATTCAATTTTTAGTGCAGACATGTCAACAAATGGAAATTCCAAAACAAAATTAGCATGCAAAGATCAAACTAAACTACGTAATATATTTACTTGCAGAAAAATATTGATGGTCACTTATAACACATTTCACTCACCCTACCATTTTATTATGGAAGATATTGAGAATTATACAACTCAAAATATTATTTTTTAGCATATAAATGACTTGAATTAGGAATGTGAAACGTCCATTCTTTAGATGCAATTATTACATTAGGTTTAGAATTACAACTATCGTTACTGCATTCCATAAACAATCAAATGCTGTTATTACCATCAATTAAATCTTCGTCATTACTATCACAAGTTATAATTTCATCTAGCAATACTCAAGATTGCACTGTATAAACTCATTTTGGTCTTTATGACAAGGTTGGCAAATGTCAGGACACATTATCGTTTTATAAAAAAATATGACTCGACTTCAACACAAAAAACGACATGCTTTCCCACTTTCAGATCTTTGTTAAAAGGAGGTAGAAATGTACCTTCATATAAGTACTTTCGGTTCCCTGAAGATTTTTAAAACTTCAGTAACATGATTGTGAAGAAATATTCCTTTTTGTCAACAAACATCCAAAAGCCGATATATTGATTTTGCAACATCATGAACATTACTCTGAACTGATATATCAGCTCAGCAGTCCTGATGGGCTAAGGAATTATAAAACCTAATTTATGAACAAGCCTAAGGAGTTATAAAATAAAATTGTGATAAAACCTAATGTGTTATAAACCTTAACTTTATGATCAAACCTATTGTTAATATAGGGAGAGATATTGATCAAAGCTAACGGATTGTAAACCACAAATTTATGATTAAACCTAAGGGGTCATAAACCTTAAATTATGTTTAGCAAACTAAACAAATCTACTTGTCCGGAGTGCAATGAAGATATTCCAAACTGAAACTGAAACAAATGATGAAAATGTCCACAATTGTGTAAATATGAATGTAATATGAACATAAACATGTGGGCATCTGTAGCTTAAGCGGTAGTGAGCTCGATCACAACTCACAAGTATCTGGTTCAAATTCCGCGTGGGCAAGTTTGGAAGCAAATTCATTTCCGTGGATTTTACTAAAGGTAAAAATAGCCCTCACTGTTCTCTTTCTCTCTCTCGATCAACCTTAGACTGATGTACCAGAAAAGAAAAAATAATCTGGTCAGCAATGGCGGAATTGCGGGAGGGCCATTCAGAATCAGGACTGTTTGATTCTGGACACAACTTTGCTAGCGCATTTCCGCCATGTTTGCTCGGGTATTTTCTGGTTTCATTTGCCGAGCTACTGAGTTAGTGCTTGAGCAACGCTGTGAGCTATCTTCTTTGCGTTTGTTCTTTACGACCAATTTTAATCACTTTGTGATATGTTTGATCTTTGCCAAGAACGTGTATCGTTGCACATTGGTTTGGAAGGCCCTAACGCAGACTTCTACACGTTTAAGGCGTGCATCCGATTTCAGCCAAACCTCCTTAGTCACCTCTTACGACATGTGTGGCAGGTAACAGTGGTTCTATTCTTTACACCTCAAATTTGGGCCCTGATAACCACTCGGGCGACTGAGCTATGAATGTTACATGGAATGCTTTTTGCTGTGTCGACCACGGGTTTGTTGTGGGTATTCAGAAAATGGTGGACATCGGTTATGCAACACACTCAATCTGCCGTATGCAGTATTTTGCATGTGCAGAAAGCTGAATTTTGTCGTGATTGATGTTCCCTTCCAACATGAATCGCAATTCAAGTGATGAACAGTTTTGTGTTGACACTTTAGTGACGGCCATATACATTTATGCGGTGCAGGTTGTGGTGGTACGGCTGTTTCATTCTGGAATTAGTTCACGACACAGGAGACAGATGTTAGCATTTTGTGTGATTTTCGTTGGCACAGGAACGGAGCAATTATGGGGTGACCCGTTGCAGTGAATTTGGAACCGTACATATGAACTATAAACCAGATTTCCTCATAAATCTCATTCATGTGGAAATCTGATTCATGCAACCTTAGCATGGGTGGATTTCATCACATCTTCAGCGCCATTTGGAGCTCTGGTGCTTATCCTGCGGCGATGTGTCTGGTTTTAGCCAGCGTTTACTGGGTTCACTCTCCATCAGCCTTTGGCTGTCCCCAGCCGACCTGCAAGGCAATCATTCAGAAATCACTGGCAAACTACTGAATGAATAACTGGTAGCTAGAAAATCAACGGCTGGTATACTGTGGTAGGTGGCTACGCCCTGTAAGGCCTATGGCACGATTTTCATTTCATGAACTGTAACATGCTTTTTAAGGGTTTTAAAGCCGAAGGATTGACTTCATTGCACCTGATTTTACCCCATATGGCTCGGTCTCTCTCCGCAGAAATGGCACGTCACTTGCCGAGAGTATTGCACAAAGCGCGAACTCCGTATCTCTAGCAACAATCCTAGGGATATCTCGAAAAAACTGCACTCGTGAACAGAAGGCCGCAGTCCGGATTCGAACCCACGACCTTCGATTCGCAAGACAAAGGGTTTAACCACTCAGCCACAGAGACCTCCTAACATGCTTTATGGCTTGCAGATGTATAGGATATATTTAACTTGAGTCGTAAGCAAGCAACAAGTGTGTTCTCTATTTATTATTTAAATTTGTTTTCTACTTACACCTTTTAGTTCCCCTTTTCTTATTGAGAAATATTTCACCAATGTAAATAAACAGAACATTCAGTTCTAAACAATTTGATATATAAATTGTAGATGTTCCATAAATACAAAAACAAAACAGTTTTATGATAAAAATAATAACATCTGTCTGTATAAAATTGTATGATTAAGAAAATGGTTTGTAAAATATTGGATTTCTGTCATGATCCACTAAGAGTTAATAAATTTTACAGCAGCATAATTACATCTACACAAAAGCCCTTAATAATAGATTTTATAGAAATAACACCAGGTGTATACATCTACACAAATGCCTTAACTATTTCCATGCCAATCGCCCACACTGCGCCACAGAAAAATTTCGTTGGACGCTACTCGCAGTACACTGCGCCATTCGAGTTGCTTCCCTTATAAGAAGTCATTCTATTTTTACTTCTACTATTTTACTGCTGCTACTTTTTAACCTTGTTATTTTAATATGTTGTCCAGTTTTCTTCAAATTAGTTTATAATACGATATATATGTTTATATAGTGACGAGTAAAGTTTTTTATATTTTTTTAAATTGCTCTTTTGCCTCCCTTGAATTAATCGTTAAAACGTTGAGGAAAAAACTGCACATGGAAAGAGTTAATAAATTTAACAGCAGTATAACACCAGGCATACATCTACCCAACATGCCTTTACTCCTTGTGGACCAAGCGCTACAATGTGTGACTTTGGGTTGGACGCGTTTACCAGAAGCCACACTAATGGGCATTTTATATTCTAAAAACAATGGCTTGTAAAAACATTTGCCCGGGTCCACTAAAAGTTAATAATAGATTTCACAGCAGTATAACAACAGGTGTATACATTCACTTAAAAGGCCTCAATTCACAGCAGTATAACAGGTACATAATAATAATTCCTCTGTACCGTTATACGTTACATAGGGCCTGCAAGTAATTTCTCCATACCGCTCTATCCTGGGCAACTCGCTCAATCTCCTCCATGGAACTGAGACCGATATTTCCTGCCTCTCTCAGCAAAGTTCTTTCAGGGTCTCCTTAGGTCGACCTCTCTTTCTTGAACCCTTTGCATCCCACTTCAATGCCTGCTTTGATATTCGTTGATCATTTCTCCTCAAGGTGTGCCTCAACATATCTCCATCTTCTCTTTCTTATAACAGTTGTCACTAGAGGTTGACCAGACATATCTCTGATTTCATCACTTCTCCTGAATTAATTCCATTTTATATTCATTATTTTTCACAGACATCTATTTTCAAATGCATTCAACTTGCTTTCTATATCTTTAGTCATTTTCCAACTCTCGCTAGCATATGTATCAGGTATATACATCCACTTAAAAGGCCTCAATAATACATTTCACAGTAGTATAACAACAAGCATAAATCTACACAAAAGCCCTCACTGATAGATTTCACAGCAGTATAGCAACAGGTGTATACATCCACTTAAAAGTTCTCAATTCACAGCAGTATAACAACAGGTATAAATGATAGAAGAAAACTAGTCACAACAGAGATGAAGTGTTTACGCAGAATGCTGGGTGTAACAAGAAGAGACTGGTTGAGAAATGAAGACATCAGGAAAAAAGTGGGTACAACATCAGTACTAGACTTCATCAAGAAACAACAAATTAAATGGTTCGGCCACGTAAGCAGATTACCATCAAACAGTGCACCTCAAAGAGCAATGCTGCTCCGATACAATGGGTACAAAGCAAAAGGCCGGCCACGCAAAAGATGGACCTCAGAGATAACAGAGGCTACGAAAGAGACTATTTATAAAGCGCATACTAGGGCCTGTTTGTGTTACCAGAGCCAAACATGGACATTGAACAAAGCGCAGTCACAAAAATAACTACATGTGAAATCGTTGCCTCGAAAAGTTACCAACAACACAAGAAAAGACAGAATCACCAACATCAGCATAAGAAGAAAGTTGGCACAAAACCGTGCTTGAATTACATAGATAAACAAAGAATGAAGTGGTTTGGCCACTTAATAAGAATGCATCCAAACTCAACAGTATACAGAGTCTTCTACAACAGAACATCGGGAAAGAAGGCAAGAGGAAGACCACGGAAAAGATGGTTAGATGGCGTAGCAGAATCCTGTGAAAGAGCAAAGATAACAATCACACAAGCCACCAGAACAGCGCAAGACAAAACAGAAAACCACGACACTGGGCAACAACCGGTAGCAGTGTGACGACAAAAGAAGAAGAAGATACTAGGGCCTATTTTAGAAATCTCTTCCTGACCTGACGCTGTGAGGCAAACAGGATTCAAGAAAAGAAAGAAAGAATAACAACAGGTATAAACCTCGGAGAACTCTTAAATGAATTTCTTTTGCAGACGATCAGGCAATCATATCAACAACAGAAGAACAGCTATCTATGAAGCGCATACTAGGGCCTGTTTTAGAAATCTCTTCCTGACCTGACTCTGTGAGGCATACAGGATTCGAGAAAGAAAGAAAGATAAACATCAACTTAAAAGGCTTCAATAATAGATTTGATGGCAATGTATGTGCCTAAAACACATCCCGACACACCAAATAGAAATATGAGAACATTCTTGAGTAGAATATACTTGGGTAAATGTTCATCTTCTGCAGATAGCGTGATGGTTTCGATGAGGACTGGTAGGATAAGACCAAGCGATGAGCTGGCTAATGCACCAATGAGAGATATCAGCAAGTCTAGATGAGGGATAGCTAAAGAAAATCCAACTGGAGAAATAATCAAAAAGTACAAATTAATCAACATCAAAAATATAAATTGTCAGAATAAGACGGCCCATACTTTATTCTTGGGTTACACAAACGTCATTGTTGTACAATCACTACCTATAGGTGCATAGCACTGTTGTACAATCACTACCTATAGTTACATAGCACTGTTGTACAATCACTACCTATAGGTGCATAGCACTGTTGTACAATCACCACCTATAGGTGCACAGCACTGTTGTACAGTCACCACCTATAGTTACATAGCACTGCTGTACAATCACCACCTATAGTTGCATAGTTTCTGTCAGATCATGGCACAATATATGTATCTCTCTCTGTATTGAGTTCAAGCTGTGATTCATTTCTTTCAGTTGTTATCAGTTATATGAGGACTATCATCATAGCACTCTGGACACGTCCATAGGTGCTCCGATCTCTGCCTCAACAAATTCAGCATCCCACACACTAGTTCGATGTTGATTATCAATCTTTTGTAAATTTGGTATGTTGCTCATTTCAGGCTGCACTAATATTGACACTCATCTTTCTCAATCTAGTCAGCGAGTGGGATTCACACTCCTGAACCTCCTCTGTTTGGAAAGACTCAATGCGTTAAGAATGTCATTTCACTTGTTGCTCTACTGTTCTCCTCCATGTCGTTTTGAGTCTTCCATGTTTTTGTTTACCCTCTGGAGTCCATCTCAGTGCAGTTTTTGTGACAGAGTTAGTCTTCATATGTATCACACTCCGATCTATCTCCAGCGTCTCTTTTAAATTTGCATATATTATTAAACGAATGTTTCATAAAATCAAATTTAAAAAACATATGCTTATTAAACACATATTCATATTTCTGCTAGACAATATTGACCTAAGTCAAGCAAACATTTTATGCAGGAGTTTGTAGCAGGAATGCCCAAGATGACAACCTAGTCAGCTATGAAGAAGCAAAAAAGCATCGCCAAAGGGCACTACAAAGCAAAGTGGGATGAAGAACACCCAAAACACACAACAAGGATGATGGATATTACCAACTGTCCACGCCCGAGTGGTTACCAGGGCCCAAATTTTGGGTGTAAAGAATAGAACCACTGTTACCTGCCATGCATGTCGTAAGAGGCGACTAAGGAGGTTTGGATGAAATCGGATGCACATGTCCTAAACGTGTAGAAGTCTATGGTTTAGGGGCCTACCAAACCAATGTGCAACGTATACACGTTCTTGGCAAATATCAAACATATCACAAAGAGTGATTAAAATTGGTGTTAAAGAACGAATGCAAAAGAAAGAAGACCAACTGTCCAGAACGGACCAGACAGCCATACTTCGCCTCCGGACGGGTCACAACAGAATGAGACACCACCTGTACACTAAATTCAAGATAGGAACCAACAACCTGTGCCCCGGTGGCTTTGCGAGTATGACAACAAAGCATATAATACAGAACTGGCTCCAGTATGCAGACCTTAGAAGAAAGAGGTGATCCACTTAAACCAGCGCCCAAGACAAACTGTATGGCGTGGCTGATAATCTGAGGCAGACGGCTGCCTTTATTAGAGAATTGAAAATCCCAATCTAGTGAGAATGCGGAAGACAAACTGTATGGCGTGGCTGATAATCTGAGGCAGGCGGCTGCCTTTATTAGAGAATTGAAAATCCCAATCTAGTGAGAATGCTGAAGACAAAGGTATGGGTGATAATTGAGACAGGCTGCCTTTAGAATTGAAAATCCAATCTAGTGAGAATGGAAGAAGAAGAGGTATTAAATGCAAGATTTGATCTGTTGTTATCCATGTTCAACTCATCAAACACATCCTCCTGTATTTATATTAGTCTTGGTGTATCTCGTATAGAAGATGGAAGTGATGAAATCAGAGAAATGTCTGGTCAACCACTAGTGACAACTGTTATAAGAAAGAAAGATGGAGATATGTTGGGCACACCTTGAGGAGAAATGATCAACGAATATCAAAGCAGGTATTGAAGTGGGATGCAAAGGGTTCAAGAAAGAGAGGTCGACCTAAGGAGACCCTGAAATGAACTTTGCTGAGAGAGGCAGGAAATATCGGTCTCAGTTCCATGGGGAGATTGAGCGAGTTGCCCAGGATAGAGCGGTATGAAGAAATTACTTGCAGGCCCTATGTAACGTATAACGAGAGGAATTATTATTATTATATCTAGTATATGTTTTCCAAGAATATCTCCTTCCAGAATTATTTGTTCTACACATCCATGTTTATATATATCTACAAAATACTTGACTTTTCTCTATTGTTCTGTTCTTATGATCTAATTTTCTTCATTCTGAACTCTTGCTGGATAGATTGATTTGTTACTTTCTCTGTCTATAGAATTTTGAGAACACTTCAAGAACATTTGTATTCTAAAGCAGTGTTGTGTGTTGTTGTGTGTGTTGTTGTTGTTTTGTGTGTGTGGGTTATTGTGTGTGCTGTTGTTTGTTGTTGTTGCTGTGTTATTGTGTGTGTTGTTGTGTATTGTTATGTGTGTTATTGTGTGTGTTGTTGTGTGTGTGTTGCTGTGTTATTGTGTGTGTTGTTGTGTGTGTTGTTGTGTGTGTTTCCCACTGATTATCTCAATATCCAAGTCTTACATTTCTATGTTGTTACTGGGAATATACAAACCATTACTACTCTCTGTATTGTCTTCTTCTGTCTGTTTCCTCTGTATTTCTGTCTGTTTCTGTGTTTCACTTAATGTTTGTCTCTCTGCTTCACTGAATTGTGTTTTTGTCTGTTTCACTAGATTTTTTTTATTTATTTTCACCTGCTTGTAATCATGGCAGCTAATATGGCATCTCTGACTGGTTTTAGTGTGAAGGTTTGCTTTTCTTTCACCAATGTCTATCTCCAATATCCATCACCAATGTCCGTCACCAATGTCCGTCACCAATGTCCGTCACCAATATCCGTCACCAATGTCCGTCATTATTTTGGTGAATCTTACATAGACTTTAGAGGTACTTGTATTTAGATCCTCAAGTGAAGGATCAGGATCTTCTGTAGTCCAACTACATACAGTGTGCACAACGAGAATTATTATTTTGTTGATCAAGCTAACTTTGAACTCTGGACTTTCTCCAGCATGTGATCCACTGGCTCAGAGTGTTATGAACTTGGCGTTCAAGGATCCTGGTTTCCCAGATACAAGATTTCAATTACTTGAACTTATGTTACCACATCTTCATTGTTTGTTACCAAATGAATCAATATATAGGAAGGGGTCTTTGGTTAAATGGCTAAGCTTTTGCCTTGCATTCTAAAGGTTGTGGGTTCGAATCTGGACTGCTTCATTCTGTTCAAAGTGTATTTTTTCCAGAGATCCCTAGGATTGTTGAAGGAGCTACGGAGTTTGTGCTTTGTGTAATACTCTCGGCAGGTGTCATGCCATTGCTGCGGAGAGGGACTGAGCCATATGTAGCACAATGAAGTCAATCCTTCGGATTAAGATCTTTTGTTTTGATTAGAATCTAGATATTCAAAAATACAGTCATGATACCTGTTATGTTATATGATCGACGTCATGGCATATTGGGCATTCCCATGCATGCTCTATCTTCCGCTGCAGCAGCCACCCTAACGTCCATTTTCTCACCGCACCCATGAGAAGTTGATTAGTACACCTTCTCTCTCTACCACAAAGATGACACTGTCTGGCATGTCCAAACTTAACTACTAATTCTTGGACTTTTTCAAGTGTCTGAGACTCACCCATATCATATATAAGGAGATTGATTAATCAACATCAAACTGGCGTGTTGGGCCGCTGGACGCAGCTGGATTTTCTGAGACGGAGATCGGAGCACCTATGGACATGTCCAGAGTGCTATGATGATAGTCCTCATATAACTGATAACTGATATAAATGAGAGCATACCACATTTATAACATCGGCTCTGTCCATACTTCTGCCCACTTGAATCGGGGTGTTGTTTGCAAGAAAGTCAGCACGATCATTACCATGCACTCCAGCATGTCCAGGTGTGTACAGTCAAGTCACTTTCTTGAGATGTGATCTCCGAATGCTGTCCACCCATTCCATGCGCAGAAACAGTGTGATACAGGTGATATCAATGTTGAATATGGCAAGCTAGTACACAAGCCAGGACAATGTAGTGAGGCTACGTGATGACGTATAAGGTAGTATCTCTATAAGTACTTACGTGTGCCTAGAACTAAGACTATACGGAATGGATACTCTCCGTATCTACGTAGAAATCTCTTTCTGAGATGACGTTTGATCTTTGGCCAGAGAATGCATACCGGCACATAGAACTGGATGTTGTATGAGATGAAGATGGCCAGGGCATACATTAATCTCACCGACAAGTACAACCTGGCATGACAGTATTAATAAAAGATTGAGTTTACAAGACAACATCATCATCAAGTGATACAACCACCATTACTTTCTCCAAACCTGCCCACTCCATACTTGTAAGCATGACCTATTATTGGAAAGTTAAAACTGAGATATATGTCCCCCAACCACAGAATTTAACAAATATGACAAACTACATCCCCCCTCCAATGTTGACAAGTATGGCTATCTATTACATTTGTACTCTGCACAGAATGTTTGGAGACAAGACATACAAGAGAGAAGACACAATTGGAGATATAACATCAATCAAGTGCCGTGCCTGCCAGCATAGGCGAGCATGTCTCTCCACAACTCTCTCTGCTTGGTGCATGTAATTAGTTCGACATCGATCTTGTGTCGAACTATGATGTCAGGCCATCCAACATCTTCCCCCCCTGTTTTCCACAATCTCTACTTCCTAATTTTACCTGTAGTCACCAAATGTTCTAAACCTTCTCTTCGCATTATATGTCCGAAGAACCTTGATTGTCTGATTCTTATTCTTTTGATAAGGTTTCTTTGTGTGCAGGCCTGATTTAAAACCTTCACATTTGTTTTCTTCGCTGTCCATGTAATTTTCAGCATTCTTCTGTAAAACCACATCTTTGTGGCTTCCAATGATCTTATTGATTGTTGGTTGATTGTCCATGATTCGCTGCCATACAAAAGTATTGGTTAAACTTATTAGTGATATGACATACAAGATAAAATATCAGATAGGAAACATAAAAGACAAAAGATGGAAGAGAATAACATCCCATCATGCACTGTGTTCAAACACTTAAACTAACCAATCATCTTCTGGCAAGCTCAAGGTCACGCTGTCCTGAACTGTGTCCCCAAATCTGAGGTAACCATAGAAACCAATAGCAGCATACAAACAAACAGTTCCCACCATGCCTAAGTTTAACACTCCTGCCCATCCCAGAAAGTCCTCGGGGTGCAACATGTTGTTCTCCAGCGGCAGAATCTAACAATAGATTAGAGAGAATACAAACATGATTTGTTACTCAGATACAACAGATACAAAGCAAATGGCTGTCCATGAAAAAGGTGGATACAGAGATAACAGAGGAGACATAAAAACACTGTTTATAAAGCATACACAAAAGCTTGTTTTAGATATTTCTTCTTATCCTGACGCTGTGAGGCAAAACAGGATTCATCATCATCATCAAATAGCTTGTCCTGAGCAGAACTTTGCCACCCCAACAGCCCTCCGGAATTTCTCGTTCTCATAGGCCAGATGTCCTGCCTCTGCAGCCGTCATGTTCAAACCATCAGTTACATCCTGAATCCATCTTCTCCGTGGTCTTCCTCTTCTTCTCTTTGCCGGTATGCCTCCTTCCATGATGGTCTTTTCTAGCCCTTCATGTCTTTTTATATGTCCAAAATATCTCAATTTTCTCTTTCTTATTTGTAGCATCAGCCAGTTTTCATTGATTTTGAGTTCTTTCTGGATAGATCTATTTGTTCTCTTCTCTGTCAAGATATACGAAGGACTCTTCTGTAAAACTTATATTTAAAGGCACATATATGTTTTTCCACTGCTCTATTAAATGTCCATGCTTCACACCCATATGTTGCCACTGGGATTATGCATGCTCTTAGTATTCTGATATAATCATGATGATATTATACGGATTGTTCGGTGATTCGAAATGTGCAGAGCTCTGGCTTTCACTGCTCAGGTCGGAGGAGATGTTGTGAAGGAAGACAGTGGTGGTTTTGCCATGACTAGAGCAGTCTCACTATGGAAACACCAATGCTGACACAACATCCTCTGCACTTGGAAATAAAGAGACAAAAAGGAAATAGGTTAAAGAGGAAAATCTTGGATGGGTCAGCCAGGACTGTATTGAGCAGGTGTGTACACTTGAAGATATTGATCCCGGTGAAGAATGGATACCAGTGCCACAGGAATCGCTCATCCTTTTCTGTATGCATCGAACTTGATAAAGAATGCAGGCAACACAACCCATTGTCGGGAGGCAGAGGTTCAGGCATTAATTTATGAGAACGCATCTGAGCATGATGTAATCATTTATACGGATGGTTCGGTAATTCGACATGTGCGGAGCTCGTGGGCTTTCACTGCTCAGGTCGGAGGTGATGTTGTGAAGGAAGACAGTGGTGGTTTTGCCGTGACTACGAGCAGTCTCACTATGGAAATCATGACGGTTACCAAAGCGATGATTTGGCTAGAATCACAGACTTTTATCCATGCATGTTTTCTCAGTGACTCAATGAGTATGCTCAGGAAGATTGAAACAGGATGGGCTAGGAGACATTGGATGGTGTCGCTGGGGAGGTCTAAGCTGACAAAGATCAATTTTATTTTTGTGCCAGGGCACGCTGGTGTAAGGGGGAATGAACGTGTGGATAGGCTTGCAGGTATGGCTGCTGTACAAAGCGGGCGAGCAATGGACCAGGCTGATATTATAAATTCCTTAAGGGAGAGGGACGTGTACATGATTCACGTAATAGCGGTGAATCTACAACACTAACCAGACTGCAGGAACTCAAAGTTAAGTGTGGTGTAGCTCGACAAGAACGCTATGCTGGCAGACAAAGAAGAATTGTAAACCAACAAAGAACCGGTGTCGTTAGTCGCCACCGCTGAGGGACGTACTGAGGAGAGATCGGAGCACTTATGGACTAATTTGTTTGACGTGCAGTGATGGTGATCCTGCGACTAAACTAAACTAAACTAGTATTCTGATCTTTGTTTTCTTATCAGTTCCGTTCCAAACTGTTTTGAAAACAGGATTAAAGAAAAGAAAGAAAGACAAACATGATTTTTCTTGTGTTAGCTCAGTTCAGTCACATGATTTACTATTTGACCTGGTGGTCAGTGTGGATAATTGGTTAAGCCGTTGCCTTGCTTCCTGAAGGTCATGTGTTCAAATCAGACAGTGCTGTCCTGTCCCCAAGCACATTTATTCCAGAAATCCCGTAGGACTGTCGCTGGAGCTATGAAGTTTGTGTCTTGCGCAATACTCTAGGCAGAATGTATGCTATTTCTGCGGGGTAGACAATAAGCCCTATGGGGTAAAACCAGGTGCGATAAAGTCAATCCTTCACCTTTAGAGCCTTTGTTAGCCTGCTTGACCTCATCTTCATCAGGTGTCGTGCCGGCTGGGGTAGGCATTCTCTCTCTCTCTCTCGCGATCACCACCCAGACCGATGTACCAGATTTCCCCATAAATTCTATTCATGTGGAAATCTGATTCATGCACTTTAGCTTTGGTGTTTTACGTCACATCTTCAGCACCATTTGGAGCTCTGGTGCTTATCCTTTGGCGATGTATCCGGTTTCAGCCAGCGTTTACTCGGTTCACTCTCCGTTCTGTAGCCATCTAGTGTTTTTTACGGTGTGGGGTAGCTTGCCCCATACTCAACCTCCTTAGTCGCCTCTTACGACATGCGTGGCAGGTAACAGTGGTTCTATTCTTTACACCCCAATTTGGGCCCGGTAACCACTCGGGAGGGTAGGCATTCATGAATCTCTACATATCTCTGTCCCTGGTATTCACTATCATCTCAGATGTTGATGCTCTTCTGTGCCATGAAGTCAGGCTGTCGAATATTTTACTTTCTCTGTCTTCCTCTGTCTCATCTCCTTTCGATTTTAGCGTTGTTACAATGTGTTCTAAATCTCCTCTCCTCATCACATGTCCAAAAAATGATGAGTGCCTCTTTCTTATATTGATAATAAGCTTTCTCTGTGTCTTGACTTCATTTTTGTTTTTGTTTTTTCGATCCAGAAGCACTTGAGCTGAAAGCTCTTCGGCTCGGTGCCATGGATATCGTAACCCTTCGGCTCGGTGCCACGAACACCGTAAATCTTGGGAATCTGTAGCTTTTCTGCCAGTCCGCGGAGTTGAACCTGCACTTACAGAGGACTTGTCATTCATAGTCCAATGTGCTACGAACACGCTGGGCATGCGGGCATTG
This sequence comes from Arion vulgaris, assembly GCA_020796225.1. Taxonomy (NCBI): domain Eukaryota; kingdom Metazoa; phylum Mollusca; class Gastropoda; order Stylommatophora; family Arionidae; genus Arion; species Arion vulgaris. The sequence continues at coordinate 23,372,363 of CM036776.1, forward strand.
ACTTCATTCAACACCTTCATATTTATCATTTTAGCAGTTCATGGGATTCTCATGATTCTTCTGTCAAACCACATTTCTGTGGCCTCCAGGGAGTTTTCAATCTGTTTGTTTACTGTCCGTGACTCGCATCTGTATGTCACTACTGGCTCCATATAGCACTGAATAACTCTCATTCTGACCTTAATTCCTCTTAGAATACTCCATATCGACCACTCTGAGTCTAAGAGCGATTGTACATTGTGCCAATTCTGCATCTACTAGTAGGCCAGCACATCTGATTTCTGCAAAGCTTTTTATTTCCTAGGTAGCTTCCTAGGCCCCTACCTAAGCCGACATGCCTTGTAGGTGGCAGTGTCACTATTTCGTTCCTCCTCTTGCGGGCTCCAACAACACATGGGCAACAATAACAACGTAACTGATTGGCTACGAATTGAAAAACGGGTTGTCACTGAATTGAAATTATCTTCTATATTCCCATTGCAAGTGTATGTACAAATTCAGCTGCAGTTTCGTTAATTATAAACCAATTTTTATGAGTAATATACCATTTTGTAGGTAAATGAATTTTTTCTTTAAAACAGATTATAAAGAAATATACAGTGGCGTTCGCAGCAGCTCATGGGAGCCAATTAGTTAAATTATGTGCTGTGCTGTTTGTTTGTTGTTTTTTTTTGTATTTGTTCTTTATCATTAAATTTAACTACTCCTTGTGATCTGTGTGGTTTGCGTTGGAAACGTGAGTCTTCTTCTTCTTCTTTGTGTTCGTTCTTACGACCAATTTTAATCACTCTTTGTGATATGTTTGATCTTTGCCAAGAACGCATATATGTTGCACGTTGGTTTGGTAGGCCCCAACGCATAGACTTCTACACGTTTAGGACATGTGCATCCGATTTCAGGCAAACCTCCTTAGTCGCCTCTTACGACATGCGTGGCAGGTAACAGTGGTTCTATTCTTTACACCCCAAATATGGGCCCCGGTAACCATTAGGCGGGCCCGTAACCACTCGGCGCGAACGTGAGAATGTTGCATCATAGTTAGACAAAACTGATGCCCTAGACTCACAAATGTAGTACATTACTGATGCCCTCAAAAAAAACTTAACAAATTGATGCCCTTAACAAACTTACCAAACTAATGCCCTCAACAAACTTACCAAGCTGATGCCCTCAATGGCAAAAATAGCAGTACCAAAAAACAATGGCATCTCATTAAATGAAGTAAATGCTGGCCTCGTACTGACATCTGGAAGTCCTTGGACTATATACTGGATGATAATCAGCAAACCTGGAGAACAGAAATACAAGATATTGTACACATGTTAATCCTAATCCAGAAAGGGTTTAATGGGTTTACAGCCGTAAGATTGACTTCATTGCACCGGGTTTTATCCCATATGGCTCAGCCCCTCTCGCAGAAATGACATACCACCTGTCAAAGTATTGCACAAAGCACGAACTCCGTAGCTCCAGCAACAACTCTAGGGGTCTCTGGAAAAAAATGTACTCGTGAACAGAATTGCGCGGTCTGGATTTGAACCTACGACCTTCGACTCGCAAAGCAAAGGGCTTAACAACTTCGCCACAGAGACCCCCTGTGATAAAATAAATGAGTCTAAGGAAAGAGATTAATGTAATGTATAAGCGTTCATCTATTGTAATGTAATGTATACTCGAACACAAGAGGATTGTAGGTTTAATCCTCTACATCAGCGTTTCCCAAAGTGGGTGGTACTGTGGACGCTGAAGCGCTCTAGGCGCGGGGAGCGATAGTGGGTTCAGAGGAATTTTGGGGGTGTTCAGGCAATTCGGGGTCGGTGGCTTCTTAAAGAAGAAATTAAAAATAAGTATTTTAAAATAAATATTTTCGTGATTTTGCGATTGAATAATCATTTAAAATTTGAATTCTGCATTTAAATTCATCTTATGTCCATCTTACACGATCCATTTTGTCATCAATTTTCTATTTCATGTATATAATCAGGTAGAACAGCACGGATGGAGCAAAAACATCAAAACAGAAAGGCAGTAAAACTTCCCACAAGTGCAAGTATACCTTGCCCACACTGTACAAGAACATTTTAAGCCCATATCGGGCTCACTAGTTATCTACGCACACACAGACAAACATAGCGCAACTACATTCCCTTGGATGAAAATTTTTGTGGTCATCATCACCCGTGATGGACGAGCATCATCAATTTTCTATGCCAAAGATAAAATAGAGCATGTATATATATATATATTGGTGGGCATTCAAACTTTTATAATGTGGAAAGGAGAGGGCAGTTCAGTTTATGTTGTGCAGGTGTGCAGTGGGCGGTGTGCAGTGGGCGGTGGCTGAAAAAGTTTGGGAATCTATGCTCTACATCATTTAAACGAATCCGCGTCAACTGCCAGATTGCAAGTGCTAGATTGCAACTGTTAGATTGCAAGTGCTAGATTGCAACTGTTAGATTGCAAGTGCTAGATTGCAACTGTTAGATTGCAAGTGCTAGATTGCAACTGTTAGATTGCAAGTGCTAGATTGCAACTGTTAGATTGCAAGTGCTAGATTGCAACTGTTAGATTGCAAGTGCTAGATTGCAACTGTTAGATTGCAAGTGCTAGATTGCAACTGTTAGATTGCAAGTGCTAGATTGCAACTGTTAGATTGCAAGTGCTAGATTGCAACTGTTAGATTGCAAGTGCTAGATTGCAACTGTTAGATTGCAAGTTCTAGATTACAAGCTGCTTCATTGATTGACTAAGTGCTAGATTGCAACTGTTAATTGCAAATGCTGATTGCAACTGTTCCAGTTGTCAAGTTCTAGATTAGCAGCTGTCTCATTGATAGTTTACTACAGTCTGTCTTCATTGTTATATAGTTTAACTAAGTCTGTCTTCATTGTTATATAGTTTAACTACAGTCTGTCTTCATTGTTATATAGTTTAACTACCATCTGTTTTCATTGTTATATAGTTTAACAAGTCTGTCTTCATTGCTATATAGTTTAACTAAGTCTGTCTTCATTGTTATATAGTTTAACTACCATCTGTTTTCATTGTTATATAGTTTAACTACAGTCTGTCTTCATTGCTATATAGTTTAACTACAGTCTGTCTTCATTGTTATATAGTTTAACTACATCTGTCTTATTGTTATATAGTTTAACTACAGTCTGTCTTCATTGCTATATAGTTTAACTACAGTCTGTCTTCATTGTTATATAGTTTATCTACAGTCTGTCTTCATTGTTATATAGTTTAACTACAGTCTGTCTTCATTGCTATATAGTTTAACTACAGTCTGTCTTCATTGATATATAGTTTAACTACAGTCTGTCTTCATTGCTATATAGTTTAACTACAGTCTGTCTTCATTGATATATAGTTTAACTACAGTCTGTCTTCATTGTTATATAGTTTAACTACAGTCTGTCTTCATTGTTATATAGTTTAACTACAGTCTGTCTTCATTGTTATATAGTTTAACGACAGTCTGTCTTCATTGTTATATAGTTTAACTACAGCTTGTCTTCATTGTTATATAGTTTATCTACAGTCTGTCTTCATTGTTATATAGTTTAACTACAGTCTGTCTTCATTGTTATATAGTTTAACTACAGTCTGTCTTCATTGTTATATAGTTTAACTACAGTCTGTCTTCATTGTTATATAGTTTAACTACAGTCTGTCTTCATTGTTATATAGTTTAACTACAGCTTGTCTTCATTGTTATATAGTTTATCTACAGTCTGTCTTCATTGTTATATAGTTTAACTACAGTCTGTCTTCATTGTTATATAGTTTAACTACAGTCTGTCTTCATTGATATATAGTTTAACTACAGTCTGTCTTCATTGTTATATAGTTTAACTACAGTCTGTCTTCATTGATATATAGTTTAACTACAGTCTGTCTTCATTGTTATATAGTTTAACTACAGTCTGTCTTCATTGATATATAGTTTAACTACAGTCTGTCTTCATTGTTATATAGTTTAACTACAGTCTGTCTTCATTGTTATATAGTTTAACTACAGACTGTCTTCATTGTTATATAGTTTAACTACAGTCTGTCTTCATTGTTATATAGTTTAACTACAGTCTGTCTTCATTGTTATATAGTTTAACTACAGACTGTCTTCATTGTTATATAGTTTAACTACAGACTGTCTTCATTGCTATATAGTTTAACTACAGCTTGTCTTCATTGCTATTGATAAATTACAAAACAGCCGCCACATGATAAAGTTGGTCACAGACAAGTCACCTGTTACTGTGAGAATGTTTGCAAATGTCGAGAATGAAGCCAACGTCTGTAATTTTCTCACACAGACATAAGGAATTAAGGCTGCTGCAACAATAACCTCGTAGACACGTAGACCGGGTCCTTCTGGATGGAAGTGACTGATAACCTAGGTTAGAGGAACATAAAAGTTGATTTGTAGATATGTATAATATAATCAATATCAATAGATTTTCAATGCAAGCAGGTCTATGTCTTGAGATATATGTAATAAGGTCATTGTAATGAGGTCATTGTAATAATTGTCTCCGAAAATTATTAAAAGTAAAATGGAGTGATTTCGTTTCTAACAACACAGTGAGAGATAACAACCCGTATCAAATATTATAAGGAGACGAAGGTGAAAATACTTAGGTCATGTTCTTAGATCAGACGAAAAGAGACTAAATTGATAAGTCCTTATATGGTCATTAGTTGGGAAAAGAAAACGTGGAAGACCTAAGACCTCTCTTCGAAGAACCATCCAACAAGAAAGTAAACTATTGGGATGTAAAACCATACGTGATCTCCAACTGCTAGCAAAGAACCACATCACATGGAGATCTAAAACCTCTGCCCTATGTGCCGCCTTTGCACGAAAGGAACAAACTAACTAACTAATGAGGTCTACGTAAGGAGGTCTTCTAAAACTTCATAATTGAGAAATAAAATATGAGACCAATACAATGAAACTGGAACATCAATGTTATGTAATTATGTAATGAGATCTGCAACATCAATGTTATGTAATTATGTAATGAGATCTGCAACATCAACGTTATGTAATTATGTAATGAGATATGCAACATCAATGTTATGTATAGATCTCAACATCAATGTTATGTAATGAGATCTGCAACATCAATGTTATGTAATTATGTAATGAGATCTGCAACATCAATGTTATGTAATTATGTAATGAGATCTGCAACATCAACGTTATGTAATTATGTAATGAGATATGCAACATCAATGTTATGTAATGAGATCTGCAACATCAATGTTATGTAATGAGATCTCAACATCAGTTATTAATATGTAATGAGATCTGCAACATCAATGTTATGTAATTATGTAATGAGATATGCAACATCAATGTTATGTAATTATGTAATGAGATCTGCAACATCAATGTTATGTAATTATGTAATGAGATCTGCAACATCAATGTTATGTAATTATGTAATGAGATCTGCAACATCAATGTTATGTAATGAGATCTGCAACATCAATGTTATGTAATTATGTAATGAGATCTGCAACATCAATGTTATGTAATGAGATCTGCAACATAATGTTATGTAAGAGATCTGCAACATCAATGTTATGTAATTATAATGAGATCTGCAACATTAATGTTATGTAATGAGATCTACAACATTAATGTTATGTAATGAGATCTGCAACATTAATGTTATGTAATGAGATCTGCAACATCAATGTTATGTAATGAGATCTACAACATTAATGTTATGTAATTATGTAATGAGATCTGCAACATCAATGTTATGTAATGAGATCTGCAACATTAATGTTATGTAATGATGAATGAGATGCAACATCAATGTATTAATAGAATCTGCAACATAATGTTATGTAAATGAGATCTGCAACATCAATGTTATGAATAGTTGCACAAGCAATTAATGTTATGTAGCAAATTATGTAATATAGAATGCACATCAATTCTAGTGTAATGAGATCTCAACATTAATGTATAATATGAAATGTAGATGCATAGATCAGTATCTTGATAACTCTATATAATAACACGCTGAGATGTTGAATATGCAGAGATTGATGTTGTACATTGCGCTGTTACTGGCAATTTTTAGTTGCTCACAAAGACAATGTACCACGCAAAACCAAATTGAGTGAATATCAGAAATGCTACAATCTATACCTAGGGATATTGATCACTATAACAACATCATTCTAATCATAACAAGCAATACATAAATGCAAATATTAGTTTAGTTTAGTAGTCATTAGATCATCATTACTGAAAAATCGAACCATTTAGTTCATAAGTGATCAGATCTCCTACTCAGTATGTCTCTCAGAGTGTCGCAACTAACGACACCAATTCTCTTTTAGTTTATGGGACAGATCATCATTACTGCAAAATCGAACCATTTAGTTCATAAGTGATCAGATTTCCTCCTCAGTATGTCTCTCAGAGTGTCACAACTAACGACACCAATTCTCTTTTAGTTTATGGGACAGATCATCATTACTGCAAATCAAACCATTTAGTTCATAAATGCTCCGATCTCCTCCTCAGTATGTCTCTCAGCGTGTCGCAACTAACGACACCAATTCTCTTTTAGTTTATGGGACAGATCATCATTACTGCAAATCAAACCATTTAGTCCATAAATGCTCCGATCTCCTCCTCAGTATGTCTCTCAGCGTGTGGCAACTAACGACACCAGTTCTAGTTTAGTTCAGGCAACAGATCATCATCACTGCCCATAGAACCAATTAAGTCATAAGTGTTCCGATCTGCTCAGTATGTCTCTAAGCGTGTGGCAACTATCAACACCAGTTCTTAGTGTAGTCGACAGATCATCATCACTGCACATCGAACCATTTAGTTCATATCTTCAGTATTTCTCTCAGCATGTGACAACCAACGACACCAGTTCTATGTTGGTTTACTATTCTACCAGTACAGTGCTCTTGTCTAGCTACACCACATTTGACTTGCTTTTTGTTTGCTTGTTTGTTTCGTTCACCCGCTGTCAATTCAGGCGGAAGTTATGATGCTTGGTATTAGCTTCTGACCGAGTTTTGCGTGAGACCTGCCTACCATTTTACTGGTGTCCCCGCCATGCCGTGAGCTATCATCGTCTTCAGAGATACTTGAAGATTAGATCCTTCAAGTGTGGTCGTTGCAGGAAACCTGTTGTCCACGAAACGCTTGCCTTGAGTTCACATAAAAAGACACACCCGTGATAAAACATTTACTAGAGGGGAAAGTTGAGGAGGAAAGAGGAAGATCGAGAGATAAGTGGAAGGGAAACTTTAAGAAATGGACAGGTTACAGTCTGGCAGTGTGCAACACCAAGGAAAAAGACAGAGGATGCTGGAGATTCATTGAAGCCAACCTTCGATGTGGAGACAGCACCTGATGATGATGATATTCTCTAGCCTGTGTTGTGTAGTGTTTTTTTTTCTTTTTTTCTTTTTTTCTTTCGTCGCTTTCAACTCAGACGAAGTTTCATCTCTGAAACTGATTTTCGCGTGAAAATCCGTTTTTCCAATTTCTTACAATGGCAGCAGCGTGCTCATTGTAAATTACTTTACACTGGCAGCCGTGTGCTCAATGTACTCGTAATTAGTATTCCCTCGCCATACAGGCAGATTTTCTCCGACTTCAGAGGTACTCACGTTATCGTCCTGAGTAAGACCAGGGGACTCGAACAAATGCCGGACAGTAGGTTCGAACCCGAGCTATGAGGCGTCTCACAGCTAGCAGGCCGAGCTACTATCAACTACTCTAGGCAGTCCCCGTTGTGTAGTGTAAAAATAAATGCAGACATTTTTCAGTGTTCTTGGCCATCCACTGTATTAAGTTCCAGCTATAGTTTTTTCTTTTAGTTTCTGTTTTACTGTTCTCCTCCATGTGGATTTGGGACTTCCCATTTTGTTTATACTCTGGTGTTCATCGCAGTGCAGTTTTCAAGACAAAGTTAGTTTCCATGCATATCCAATGTTTGTCTAAACTGCAGCATCTCTTTTGGATGATGGTGTTCATATTCTCTTGTTGACATTGTGTAAGCAGATCTTGGGGATTGGATCTCTGGGACTTAATTTACTGGGGCAGTTGTTGTATCTGACTCTGTCAATGCTTCACAAGATCCAGAAGGGCAGGTTTTGGTATGAGTGGATGTCGTCTATAGAAGTTTCTAACCTCCAGCGGCTTACGTGGATATACTGTCCTGGGCATGCGGATGTTTACGGTAATGAGAGAGCGGACAGGCTTGCATCAACAGCATCGATTGTTGGGGAGTTGAAGATGGATAAGGGGATATTCTTCAGTCTCTTCGCGACTGTCTGTTGGATGAGGACACAAAAATCGATGTTGAATCGATCAGCGATTTAAGCAGTTTGGAGTTACCCGTTGTTCAAGTCGAACTGGATGCCTGAGAGGCAGAGTGAGAGGTGTGTTTAATCAACGTGCCACAGGAACCATCAGTATGCATACTCTTCTATATCTTTTGGGGAGACTGAGCACTTATGGGTCTGCCCGAGTGCAATGACGCAGTTTAGTAACCAATAACCAATAAGCAGATCTTGGTTAGAGATAGTTCTTGTCCTGAACACACTTAAGATCTTTCTCATATAAGATCTTTCGCATATAAGATCTTTCTGCTATATAAGATCTTTCAATAAGACTTCATATAAGATCTTTCACATATAAGATCTTTCACATATAAGATTTCTTTCGAGACAAGTTGTATGGAAGGTGAGAAGTGTGGACATATCTTGTTCTGTCATTCTCCAACATTCTGATCTGTATAGTCAAGTTGATAGCATACAGCTGTGATATATATTAATCTTGGTTCTGACGCTGTATTAGGCTGAGTTCTAGACCCTATAAAGGTTCTGCAACAGCCTGATATTGAAGAAACTTGGCTATTTAAGAGCATAAAAACAAGGAAAATTAAATATTTCTGACACATCAAACGACATGAGTGCTTAGAGAAGATAATTTTGAAGGGAATGGTGCCTGGAAGAAGAATGAGAGGAAGACCTAGAAGACGATGGGCGCAAAATGTCATTGACGATCTGAGAATAACTGCTGCCTACGACGGTCAACTCGCACAAAACAGAGAGTTTTTCAGGACTTCTGTCATGGGAGCCAAGTTCCAGAAGGGACAAGCTACTTGATGATGATGATGATGATAAAGGGTAATGAATGTACCTCATGCCTCCCCCAGTCTGCTTTTAATATGAGATTCAGCTCCACAATCATGGTTCATAACACTTCCAAGATATGTCAATGCAGTTGAAAATGGTATAATATATATAGTTTAATTTATTTGGCTCTATTACAAATCATAACTAATCTTCATGCATTGAGAGAGTCTTTCCAAACAGAGGAGTTTCAGGGCTGTGAATCCACTCGCTGACCAGATTGAAAGAGATGGGTGTCAATATTGGTGCAGCCTGAAAAGAACGACATACTCAATATGCAAAGAGATTGATTAATCAACATCGAACTGGTGTGTTGGGTCACTGGACGCTGCTGGATTTGCTGAGGCGGAGATCGGAGCACCTATGGACATGTCTGGAGTGCTATGATGATAGTCCTCATATAACTGATAACTGATAACTAGTCTTATAATTTACCTTACTGGTTTCGAAAATCTCTGCAGGCTAGTAGGACCAGTTTGTAGACATACTTCCATCACATCAGCATAGTCCATAGCTAACCTACCAGTTCTGGAGAGTAACATTTTTACATGAAACTTAACAAATATCATTGACAGTAGCTATACAGTGACTTATCTCATCAACTACAGTACAGTACTACATGTTAGACAGTATACAAGTCTACGTGTTTAGGTGCCTACCAAACCAATGTGCAACGTATACACATTCTTGGTAAAGATCAAACATATCACAAGAGTGATTAAAATTGATCATAAAGAACGAATGCAAAGAAGAAGAAGGAACAAGATTATGGACAGAGAAGAGAACAGATAGATCTATACAGAAAGAACATAAAATCAAAGAAAACTGGTTGATGCTACAAATAAGAAAGAGAAAATTAAAGTATTTTGGACATATAAAAAGACATGAAGGACTGGAGAAGACCACCATGGAAGGAGGCATACCGGCAAAGAATAGAAGACCACAAAGAAGATGGATTCAGGATATAACTGATGGTTTGAACATGATGGAAAAAATGCGACATCTAGCCTATGAGAGAAAGAAATTCCAAAGGACTGTTGGGGTGGCAATGTTCTGCTCAGGACAAACTATTTGACGATGATGATGATGATGATGAACACAAATGTTTAACTCTTTCCATGCTGAGTAATTTCCTCCATTTTTAAACAGTTAATTCAAGGAGATAAAAAATAAAATTTTAAACAACCAATTCCAACTACTCAATAAACAAACATATATATATATAAAAATTAAGAACGAAAATCCATTCTCAAACTAAATGCTACAGAAAGATCCTACGAATACCATGGACAGAAAAAGAAAGAACACTGATGTCCTGAAAGAACTATATGTGAAAGAGAATTGGCTGATAAACAACATACTATATAGAAAAATTACATACTTTGGTCATATCAAGCGTCACGATGGCCTGAAAGAACAATACTAGAGGGCAGGGTCCCAGGACGCAGAGGCAGACCAAGAAGAAGATGGCTACAAGATATTAAAGAAACCATGAACATGACCATTGACGAAGTGGGTGAACTGGCAAGAGACAGAGTGAATTTCAGATGTGCTGCAAAGAGAGCAACGTCCTATAAAGGATACACACCTTGATGATGATATATATATTATAAACTAAATTGAAGAAAACTGGACAACCTAATAGAATAACAAGGTTAAAAGTAGTAGAAGTAAAACAGACTTCTTATAAGGAAGCAACTCTATTGCGCAGTGTACGGCTAATGGCACTCAACGAACTTCCGCTGTGGCGTAGTGTGCGGCTAAAAGCGTGGAAAGAGTTAAATATATACATTTATTCTCTGTGTTAAAATTAAACATTAAATAGCTTAATTTATTGTCTCCGCTAACAATGCATACTAAATATCGTGCTCTGTGCTTACCTTTTACATAATTTATGGCTACATTTGACAAGGATGTGCATACAGTGGACTGCTATTACACCAATACAGAGAATCCCAACCAAGCCAGTCTGAAAGAGAAGCATAGAAAAGCTGAGATGGGCAACCTTTTGTATGACAAAATTGTCACTTACCACTCAATTTAAACATATCCTAAACACCTTCAAACAATAAAATATGTTTCTGTTCATACTACATAATTACACAATCAATGAAAGTTTCATACTACATAATTACACAATCAATGAAAGTTTCATACTACATAATTACACAATCAATGAAAGTTTCATACTACATAATTACACAATCAATGAAAGTTTCATACTACATAATTACACAATCAATGAAAGTTTCATACTACATAATTACACAATCAATAAAAGTTTCATACTACATAATTACACAATCAATAAAAGTTTCATACTACATAATTACACAATCAATGAAAGTTTCATACTACATAATTACACAATCAATGAAAGTTTCATACTACATAATTACACAATCAATAAAAGTTTCATCAGTTTTTAAGAATAAATAACTTTTTTTACATTGTTTATGTCACAAGATGAAGCCCTTATTTCAAGCTGAAATTGTATCTTCTGCTTCTTCTGCGTTCTCACTAGATTGGGATTTCAGATTCTCTAATAAATGGAGCCATCTGCCTCAGATTATCTGCCATGCCATACAGTTTGTCTTCTGCGTTCTCACTAGATTGAGATTTGGATTCTCTAATATAGGCAGCCGTCTGCCTCAGATTATCAGCCATGCCATACAGTTTGTCTTCTGCATTCTCACTTGATTGGGATTCTGGATTCTCTAATAAAGGCAGCCATCTTTTTCAGATTATCAACCACGCCATACAGTTTGTCTTTTGCATTCTCACTGGATTGGGATTTCGGATTCTCGAATAAAGGCAGCCATCTGCCTCAGATTATCAACCACATCATTCAGTTTGTCTTGGACGCTAGTGTAAGTGGGCCACCTCTTTCTTCTCAAGTCTGCATAATGAGGGCAGTTCTGTGGGATAAAATTCCTATGATTTCTACTTCCTCATTTGTGCCGACCTCTTCCTGCAGTAAGTTTTGGCCACCCTCGTGATGGTAGGTCTGACAGTCTTACTGCGTGGCTAAACCTCCGAGGCAGATTGGCAACCATAGAATTCATTATCCCTTTACTCATTGTGAGGGGTCGTTGCACCATGTCATGCGCCTTACGGCCTGGTGCATCCGTTTTCTGCCAGCATTTGTTTCTGGTTAGCATTCCCTAGCGGACATGTGCATCCGATTTCAGCCAAACCTTCTTAGTCACATCTTACAACATGCGTGGCAGGTAACAGTGGTTCTATTCTTTACATCCCAAATTTGGGCCCCGGTAACCACTCGGGCAAATTGCATCAAAAAAAGAACAATTGTTGAATTTGTGCAATTTTATCACATTTTACTAAACTGAAATAAAAAATAGTTATGTCCATATGTGAAGCCAGAAATTATGAATGACCTTAGGTTAAGTTAGTAAAGGTGGACTGGAGTATAAATTTAATACAACTGTTTAAATCTTTGAATACTGAATGCTATTCTAAGTAGCGTTTGTACATTGGCGTCCAACACAAACATCACATAGCGTGACATCTAAACTTCTAGGAATTAAAGCACAGGGTTATCATGACACTTAGGAAAGAAATAATCTCATCACCGTGGTAGTAGTAGTTAGTAGTAGTGGTAGCGGCAGTAGTAGTAGTAGTGGTAGTAGTTGTGGTAGCGGTATCAGCAACAGTAGTAGTAATAGCAGTAGTAGTAGTTAGTAGTAGTATTAGCGGAAAAGCAGCAATATTAGTTGCCGGAGCTATGAGGTTCGTGCTTTGGGCAATACTCTCGGCAGGTGGTGTGCCACTTCTGCGGAGAGGGACAGAGCCACATGGAGTAACACCTGATGCAATGAAGTCAATCCTTCGGCTTTAAAATCCTTTTTTTAGTTTGATGTTGATGACAATTTGCAAAGTGTTTCATTACCACTGCTAACATTAACATTATTATTTGTTGTGATCTACATGTTACACTTCGTGTCTGTTATAGTTTACTACTACTACTGCCACTACCACTACTACTAACTACTACTCCTGCTACTACCACTACTACTACTACTACTCCTGCTACTACCACTACTACTAACTACTACTCCTGCTACTATCACTACTACTAACTACTACTCCTGCTACTACCACTACTACTACTACTACTACTGCCGTTACCACTACTACTAACTACTACTCCTGCTACTACACTACTACTACTACTACTACTGCTGCTACTACTACTGCTGCACCACTACTACTAACTACTACTACTACTGCCGCTGCTATCATTATTACTAACTACTATTACAACTACTGATACATATCTTTGATAGCAAGAAATGGAAGTCTCTGAGGTCATAAGACTAATGTAGCTTTTCTATGCAATCAGTAAATGTTAAGTAGAAGGAATTCTGATGGGAGAAGTGAATGGTAACTACATACGGAAGACGTTGAAAATTGGTAATTATTTGTCATACATTACATAATGGTAATGCCAAGCACATCACAAAAAGTGGACAAAGAATGTCATACTTTCCAGGATTAATTGACTACAGATTATTTCCACTCAGCCACAGACACCCCCAAACAAGGGGTTTTGTCAAATAATAATAATATCAAACTAAATCTTGTAAAACAATAATAAGAGCAGCTCATAGCATGTGCCTGTGCAAACACTATTAACGAACCCTACCTGATTGTTTCTGTGTCTGGTAATAACAAGCGTCTGAGAAAGACACTCCCTTGTGAGTCATTTTTTTAGAATGGCTCATTGGTTGTGTACGTAAGGACGCTCGTATTGCTAGGCTAGGCGATTGGGGTCGTAAGGACTAGGGTAAGTGGTTCGAGTCCCGTGTTTGTCTACTTGTTTTTCGGAAGCTCTTAATACCTGTATCTGTTCATTTGTTGATCATATTCGTTACTTCAGTTGCTTCCTCTGGGGTTCTTGTAAAAAAAACTCCTTGTGCTCATCTTAGAATTAATTTGAAGCTACTTTGAATGATGTGTACATGTTTGTTATATGTGTATATATGTGTGATATTGTGTCGTCTCTAATATATACAGGCACAACAAGCTCATAGCATGTGCCTGTGCAAACACTATTAACGAACCCTACCTGATTGTTTCTGTGTCTGGTAATAACAAGCGTCTGAGAAAGACACTCCCGCGTGAGTCATTTTTTTAGAATGGCTCATTGGTTGTGTACGTAAGGACGCTCGTATTGCTAGGCTAGGCGATTGGTGTCGTAAGGACTAGGGTAAGTGGTTCGAGTCCGTGTTTGTCTACTTGTTTTTGGAAGCTCTTAATACCTGTATCTGTTCATTTGTTGATCATAAAACAATAATAATAATGTTATTACCCATAATCCGCCATGCTTGACAGCGATTGGCAGGGCTAGAATACCTGTTCCAATGTTCCCTTTGATTAAGTGCATCAATGTCTGTAAGTTGCTGTCAGATCAAGAATGTTTAACAAAATTGCTATAGAAACAGAGAATCAATAACAGTGTAAGCAGGGATTTACATTGTTCTTTCTTTACTCTAATCCTGTTTTGCCTCACAGCGTCAGGATGAGAAGAGATTTCTAGAACATGCCTTTTGTGTGTATTTCATAAATAGTGTGTTTCCCTGCCTCTATTATTTCTGTGGTTCCCCTTTTGCATGGATGACCTTTACTTTTGTATCTACTGTATCTGAGCAGCATTGCTCTTTGAGGCACACTGTCTGTTGGCATGCTTACGTGAACGAACCATTTAATTTGTTGTTTCTTTATGAAGTTTCATCTTCTTCTTCTTCTTCTTTTGTCGTCACACTGCTACCGGGTTGTTGTCCAGTGTCGTGGTTTCTGTTTTTGTCTTGTGCTGTTCTGGTGGCTTGTGTGATTGTTATCTTTGCTCTTTCACAGGATTCTGCTACGCCATCTAACCATCTTTCTCGTGGTCTTCCTCTTGCCTTCTTTCCCAATGTTCTGTTGTAGAAGACTCTGTATACTGTGGAGTTTAAATGCATTCTTATTAAGTGGCCAAACCACTTCATTCTTTGTTTCTCTATGCAATTCAAGCACGGTTTTGTGCCAACTTTCTTCTTATGCTGATGTTAGTGATTCTGTCTTTTCTTGTGTTGTTGGTAACTTTTGCAGGCAACGCATTTCACATGTAGTTATTCGTTGCCTGAAAAGTTTCATAAACAGTATTTTTGCAGTCTCTCTTATCTCTGAGGTCTACCTTTGCATGGACAATGTTTTGTTTTGTATCCACTGTATCCAGAGTAACATTGCTCTTTGAGGCTGTTGGTAATCTGCTTATTTGGCCCAACCATTTAATTTGTTGTTTCTTGATGAAGTTCAGTACTGATGTTGTACCCACTTTTTCCTGATGTCTTCATTTCTACATCGGTCTCTTCTTGTTACCCCCAGCATTTTGCATAGACACTTTATCTCTGCCGTGACTAGTTTTCTTCTATCACTTGATGTCTGCGTCCAGGTTTGGCACTGAGAGCATAATGTTGGGAGAAAGATGTTGAACAATGCTCTTTTAGTGTTCGTGGTGACATGTTTGCATTTTAAAATTTGCGGCACTTGTCCGAGTGAGAAAGACATGATCATAAAAAAAAACTAGTACATGTCATTAGCAAAATATAGACAATATAGACAGTAAACAAACAGTTTTCTTAAACTCATACCTTGCTGCGGGTTCAATCATCGAGCGCTCAGATATCAAGAAAGGGTGATGAGAATCTGAAGTTTGAAATATTGTGTGTATCTCTTCAGTGTCTAACATTAAACCACCAGTCGGATACACCATCAAACTATCATCAGAGTCATTATTAGAAGTTTGTACTCGAGAAATGGAATAGTTCTCCTCCTTGCGCTTTCTCTCATCAGTGAAATGTGTGGCGGCGGAGGCGGCTGGAGCATCATCATCACTAGTGTAGTTAATTTTATCATAATGCCCAGGGCCTTTAAATAAATATGTGTTTTCATTATCCATGTCCATTCTGTGTATTAACTCTTTCCACGCTTTAAGCCGCACACTGCGCCACGGCGGAAGTCCGTTGCACGCTTTAAGCCGCACACTGCGAAATAGAGTTGCTTCCCTTATAAGAAGTCTTTTTAGTTTTACTTCTACTGTTTTACTTACAGTACTTTTTAACCTTGTTATTCTATTGGGTTGTCCAGTTTTCTTCAATTTAGTATATAATAATATATATATGTTTATTTATTGACGAGTAGTTGGGATCGTAATTTAAAAATTTTTTTTTTTTTTACGTCCCTTGAATTAACTGCTTATAAATTGAGGAAATAAATGGGTCGTGGAAAGAGTTAAGCGACACACTTGTGTACATATATCTGAGATAATCTTGCCATGTTCAGTCTGTGTACTAAACTACACACTTGTGTACAGATGTTTGGGAGATTCCAGCCATGTCTTTAATGATTTAATCTGTTGAAAATAGGAAGAATAAATGTACAATAGATTAGGTCAATGATGTACTACATCATTGATGTACTAGTTCACAGATGTACTACATCACTGATGTGCTATGTCACAGATGTACTACATCACTGATGTACTAGGTCACTGATACAATATAAAACCAACACAAGACATCAATGATGTACTAGACCACTGATGTACTAGACCACTGATGTACTAGGTCCCTGTTGTACTAGGTCACTGATGTACTAGGTCACTGATGTATTAGGTCACTGATGTACTAGGTTACTGACATACAAAGTCAACGATGTACTAGGTCACAGATGTACTAGGTCATGGATGTACTAGGTCACTGATGTACTAGGTTAATGATGTACTAGGTCACTGATGTACTAGGTCACTAACATACTAGGGTACTGACATACTATGCCACCAACATACTAGGTAACTGACACACTAGGTCACGGTTGTACTAGGTCACTGATACAATAGAAAACCAACACAAGACATCAATGATGTACTAGGCCACTGATGTACTAGGTCAACGATGTACCAAGCCACTGATGTACTAGGTTACCTGTGTATGAAAGGTGTTAGAGAACTTTCTTCATAACCAAAATAGACAATGACTACTTCCTGGTTCAGTTATTTTCTACTTGAGTCAGCAAACAAAAATGTGTGTTTGACTTAATGGATAAACGTCAATGATGGAAGTTAGCAATTAAAATAACTTGTAGTCACACCTCCAACTAATAAGGTTTTATTACTAGAATCAAGTGTGAAATATTATGTAAGTCAAGGACTGAATGGACAATACGACAAGTAACTACATTTGTGATTATATCAAAATGGAAATGAATAGATATTGACTGCAGGATAAAATAATGAACTGTAATAATACCACCATTACATTGGAAGAAAATGCAGAGATTAAAGCAATTGAAAAAAAAGACATCAAAATGAATGGAAAAACAAACTAAAACTAATTAGAAATTAGACTTCAAACTTAATGGAAAAAAGATATAACAATTCAAGCGAAAGTAAAAAAGAAGTAAAGGAACCCATTTTCATTTTGGAATGCAGTGTTAGGCCCTTATATGTCATATTTTAGTCTTACCAACAGACAGTGAGTCTCAATGATCAAAGCTACTCTGATACAGTGGATACAAAGCAAAATGCAGAGGATGCAAAAGGTGGAACTCAGAAATAACAGAGGCAGTGAAAAACACTATTTATAAAGATCACACGAAAGCCTGATCTATAAATCTCTTCTTATCCTGATGCTGTGTGACAAAACAGGATTACATAAAAGAAGAAGATATTTTAGACTTTTTAACACAGAAATGTGTGTGCTCTTACAACAAATGTAACCACTTCAAACTGATGTGCTTATACAGCTTCTATACAGCTTGTTTGCTCTAACTATTCAGTTATAAGTGTGTACTTAATACATATACAATGTACGCATATGGATATCTACAAATATTATCTACATTTATATAGACATTCTATTTACGTTTGAAAACTCAAAGAGACATATCTACCACATTCAACAATAAATGTGTCACCAAGTGAGATGTGAATAATCTATCCCTCGGCAGATATGTATGTCGGACCTCGGTGTCTGGGAAAAGTAGATTAGTACTTGCAAGATTAAGTGAGACGGCATGGTCTAGAAACAGAAATCATGAAGTATAATAAACTATAAGTATAAACGAAAGATCTACAACTTACAAAACTTGCGTCTCTTGTGATCAACGGATGGGCAAATGGATGTGTTAATGTGACTAACAGAACGTCTACCGTCTACTACTGAGCAAGAATAATTGAGTTATGGTTTGGTAACAATATAATGTTGGCAATAACTATCAGCAGCGATATAGATGTCACGAATGACTCACCAATTTAACTTATCTTAGCATTACTTCATTATATATTAGTCAACCGGTTAACAACAAAGTTTGTGTCTGCTGTACTGTTGTGTGAGCAGGCAGTGTCACGAGTGTGAGTCATTGACTGTCACCCGCTCATTGCTAAACTACAACTTTACCACAAGTTTGTTATTCACAAACTGTAACTCACCTTGTAAGGTAACTAGTTTTAAATTAGAATAATTGAAATGAGAAGATAATGTAATGTTATATTAAAGAAACTTTTGAGCCACTTTTATTACCGGATTTCAGTTTCCATAGCAGAAGACTTGACTAGGAAGAAAATACCCGACTATATGGGGTCATCACTAAGGTTACTTCCGTCTTGGCATAATGCTCACTATGCACTAGTATAAGTTGCATGTTTTCAATGAGTCATTTTGTTTAATTGATAATTATTATTCAAACTTACTTAACTAACTAACTAATATGCAGGTATGTGAGACTTATGGTGGACATAAATGTCAAATATTAAAATTGAACATAGACACGTATTCCTCTCAACAGTCATCACTTAGCCCTGAAGAGACAACGACCATCTTAAACTTCCAAAGAAATCTTTCTTTGCTGTATATTTCCACCATCTTTGTGTTTCTGTATGATATATGTGTGAGAAAGAGAGAGATTGTTTCGCCTCATGTATGTATATAGTTAGTAATAAGTCATCAGATCATCACCTGCAGTGACACATGGCCATAGCTAGTCTGATCTCATCTTAAGTATGTCTGCCAACAATCGGCTGCTAACGGTTCCATTAAAAAAAAAGGGTTTTAAAGCCGAAGGATTGACTTCATTGCACCGGGTTTTACCCATATGGCTCGGTTTCTCTCCGCAGAAATGGCACGCCACCTGCCGAGAGTATTGCATAAAGCACGACCTCCGTAGCTTTGGCAACAATCCTAGGGTCTCTGGAAAAACTTCCATTTATATGTTGGTTTAAAACGTCTGCGTGGCCTTTTTCGTCTTTACAGACGGGCATTTGACAAGTGTGTGAAACTGACGACTTTTGAGTCTGTTAGTTTTTTTTCTTCAAGCTCATCCCTAAGTTTCTCTTCAAACGATTCAACACTTTTGCGTAACGTTGTTTTCCAAATACCTCGGTCATGAGCTAGTCTTCTTCTTCTCTTCCACCATTTACTTCTTTATAGAAGTGTTGGGGGAATGTAGTGATCTTGTGTGTGCTTGTTTTAAGGCACTTTGTAAGCTGATATTCATTTTCGTAAGGCTGTTCTTGATGCCATCGCTCCATCTTTTGCGTGCTCTTCCTCTTGCTTTGTACTCATTATACTTTTTTGTGTAGCTCTCTGTGGTAGGCGATACCATGGCATTCTGGTCAGGTGTCCAAACCATTTAATCTGTTGTTCTTTTATGAATTGCATAACTGGTTTCACATCCAGTCTCCTTCTGATTTCTTCATTTCTAATTTTGTCTCTTATTGTCACATCTGCAGCTCTTCTAAGACACCTCATCTCTGACATTATGATTTTCCTCTCATTAGCTGCTGTTATTGGCCATGTTTGACACTGGTAACATAGTGTTGGCTAGTGTTTCTCATTTATTTGGACCGATAGAAAAGTTTTTCATTGAGGTCTTGCAGATATATTTATATCTGAGCAGAAAGTCTGCCTTGGAAACTCTTCCCTTCCGAAAGTTCACTTAGCTTCAGTACTTTGTACTTTAGTACTTTGTGATTACGAAAGTTCACTTAGCTTGAGTACTTTGTACTTTATTACTTTGTGATTACGAAAGTTCACAGAACATCACCTGTTGGAGTATATGGTTATTATCCATATTTTCTCACATGTCCCATGTATCTTAGTCTTCTTCTGCTGAGTATTCCCATGACGGATGACATGTTTGCACGTTGCAGTACTTCAGCATTAGTTATCTTGTCGTACAAACTGATGTTCGTAATCTTGCTTAGACATCGAAGATGAAAGATGTTAGGTCTCCTCTCGTGTTTTGAGTAGGATTGCCATGTTTCTGACTCACATAGTAAAGATCTAATTACACAAGCCCGACGGATCTGAAATTTTGTCTGCAACGTTCATTTTGTGTTGTTCGAAGCTCTCTTTGATAGTTTGCCGAACGCACTACCTATTCGGGCGTTGCTTTCTTCATCAAGAGAAATACTCGTAGGGACTATGGACCCAAGATAGCAAAGTCTTCATCGACAATATCAGTTTTTTATAGTTTGTTTTTTTAGTTTCAGTTGTCAGATCATCATCTCTATACATCAAACAAATTAATCCATAAGGGCTCCGATCTCCTCCTCAGTATGTCTGTCAGCGCGTGCCAGCTAACGACACCGATTCTTTGTTGGTTTATTGTTCTTCGTTGACTACCAGTATAGTGCTCTTGTCTAGCTACACCACATCTGACTTGGAATTCTAGTAGTCTGGTTAGTGTTGTGGATTCACCACCATTACTTTAATTAATCATTTACACATCCTCTCTCCCTTAGGGAACTTAGAATATCAGCCTGCTCCATTGCTCGCACGCCATACATGCAATCCTATCGGCACGTTCATTTCCCCTTACCTCTAGTTTGTTCCTTTCGAGCCAACGGCGGAACATAGGGGCAGATGTTTTAGATCTCCATATGATGCGGTTCTTTGCTAGCAGTTGGAGATCTTGTATGGTTTTACATCCCAATAGTTTACTTTCTTGTTGGATGGTTCTTCAAAGAGTGGTCTTTGATCTTCCACGTTTTCATTTCCCAAATGGTGACCACATAAGGACTTGTCGATTTAGTCTCTTTTCGTCTGATCTAAGAACATGACCTAAATATTTCCACTTTCGTTTCCTTATAATATTTGATACGGGTTGTTGGTGTGTTCTATCTCTCACTGTGTTGTTAGAAACGAAATCACTCCATTTGACTTTTAATAATTTTCGTAGACATTACATTTATTCTCAAAGCTGTCCAGTTTCTTATCAATTTTCTTTGTTGATTTCCAACTTTCACAACCGTAGGTCAGTACAGGAATCACACATGACCTAAATAATTTAACTTTTGTGCATATACTAAGGTCTTGAGATTGCCAGATATTCATTAATTTAGTGAAGGCACTAGCTGCTATAGCAATACGAGAGTTTATTTCTTTCATCGTGTCTCCGTTGTTTGACACTTTACTACCCAAATATGTAAAATGTTTAATTTTCTCCAGTGTTTGGTCATTTATTACGATGTTGTAAACTCAACAGAGTTTATGAGGTCCATAATTTTGGTCTTGACAGAATTAATCTGGAGACCAACCTGCATAAATTAAAATCAATTTAAGCGAGTTAAGAACATCACAAAGGAAATCATCATTAAGGAAATCAATTTTGTGTTATCAGAGCCAAACATGGACATTGAGCAAAGCGCAGTCACAAAAATAACTACATGTGAAATGCTTTGCCTGCGAAAAGTTACCAACAACACAAGAAAAGACAGAATCACCAACATCAGCATAAGAAAGAAAGTTGGCACAAAACCGTGCTTGAATTACATAGATAAACAAAGAATGAAGTGGTTTGGCCACTTAATAAGAATGCATCCAAACTCCACAGTATACAGAGTCTTCTACAACAGAACATCGGGAAAGAAGGCAAGAGGAAGACCACGGAAAAGATGGTTAGATGGCGTAGCAGAATCCTGTGAAAGAGCAAAATAACAATCACACAAGCCACCAGAACAGTGCAAGACAAAAACAGAAAACCACGACACTGGGCAACAACCCGGTAGCAGTGTGACAACACTGGGCAACAACCCGGTAGCAGTGTGACGACACTGGGCAACAACCCGGTAGCAGTGTGACGACAAAAGAAGAAAGAAGAAGGACATCACATACATAGGGGGGAGGGGTGTGGCCATTATTTCAGCAAATGGAAGAATAACTAACGAAATCCAACATAGATGCAATAAAGAAAATCAAATCATAGGACAAATAGCATCGTTTTTTAAATGCAAATATGACACCATAAACACTAAAAGAGCAATGTGCTACACAATATTTCTCCTCACATTAAGCTACCAGTGCCACAACTCTACGATGACATCAAATGCTAGAAGAAAACTAGACACGGCAGAGATGAAGTGTCTACGCAAAATGCTGGGAGTATCAAGAAGAAACTGGTGTAGATATAAAGACATCAAGAAAAAAGTGGGTACAACATCAGGACTGAACTTCATCAAGAAAAAAGTGGGTACAACATCAGGACTGAACTTCATCAAGAAAAAACACATTGGACGGTTCGGTCACATAAGCAGATTACCAACAGACAGTGCACCTCATAGAGCAATACTACTCCAATACAGTGAATACAAAGCAAAAGGTAAAGGTGGACCACAGAAATAACAGAGGCAGCTAAAAACAGTATTTATTAAAAGCACATAAAAGTCCGTTCTAGAAATCTCTTTTTATGCTAAATAAGAAAAAGATAACATTTTGAACTGGTGTTAGATGGTTACCATTTAAAGTGATATTTGTTGATCCGCTACTGGTACTGTCATAAAACTGGTACTTGTCGGTTAATTTACCAGCATTATTCTGTATTATTCTCATTAATATTCATCCTTACTTTTAAATTAACAATTTTTTTATCATCCGTTGTGCAGTTTCTACGTCGGAATTTCTTTGTGCATAAACAAATATTTTGCAGTCCCACGATAGAAATTGATGTGAAATTTTTACAGTAACCGGACATTTTGCATACACTTATTTGTAAACATTGTTTTCTTTTGGCCAGCAATTTAGTTTCAGCAACTAGAGTTTTATTACAAGAACTGTATTTGAAATTGGAACAACTGTTCTTTCAATGTATTAGTAATTAGTTTGCTGCATAAATGTGTGCGGTTGAATTGATTTTTGCACGCAGACGGCCATGCCATATTTATAGGGTTTGCGTAGAGACAATTCATACGGGTAACTCATACGGTATCTGTCCAGAAAGAACTCAAAATTAAAGAAAACTGGCTGATGCTACAAATAAGAAAGAGAAAATTGAGATATTTTGGATATATAAAAATACATGAAAGGTTGGAGAAGACCATCATGGAAGGAGGCATACTGGCAAAGAGAAGAAGAGGAAGACCACAGAGAAGATGGATTGAGGATGTAACTGATGGTTTGATCATGACTGCTACAGAGGAAGGACATCTGGCCTATGAGAGAGAAATTCTGGAGGATTGTTGGGGTGGCAAAGTTCTGCTTAGGACAAGCTATTTGATGATTGTGTTATGTTATGTTATGCGATCGACATCACGGCACATTGGGCATTCCCATGCATGCTCTGTCCTCCGCTGCAGCAGCCATCCCAAAGTTCATTTGCTCACCGTACCCATGAGAAATTGATTACTATATCTTCTCTCTTTACCACGAAGACGACACTGTCTGGCATGTCCAAACTTAACGCCTAATTCTCGAACTCGTTCTAGTGTCTGAGACTTGCCCATGTCACATAATTGAGAGCGTACCGCATTGATGATATCGGCTCTGTCCATACTTCTGCCCGTTTGAGTCGGGGCATTGTTTGCAAGAAAGTCAGCACGCTCGTTACTCTGCACTCCAGTATGTCCAGGTGTGTACAGCCAAGTCATTTAATGATGATGAAATCATACGGTATTCCAGTATTACTGCTAGGGTTTGGCTGAAATCGGATGCATGTGTCCTAAACATGTAGAAGTCTATGTGTTTAGGGCCTACCAAACCAATGTGCAACGTATACACGTTCTTGGCAAAGATCAAACATATCACAAAGAGTGATTATAATTGGTCGTAAAGAACGAACGCAAAGAAGAAGACGACTACTATAGTTATCTAAGCCTCTTCTTGGAAGGAAGTCTGCCATTGCTTTTCTTCCTGGAAGTGGCCATACTGGTCCATGGCCGTAGAAATGATCTCTAATACATAAATTCTCTGTTTACGTCGTGAGTTTTGAGATAATAACCATTGTCTCTGTCGGCTGACCCGTACTCATCCACCACCTGCTCCCATGACTTCGCATTACCGAGGCCAACAGTAATTAGAAGACAATACCTGTAACGTTCAGGTACTAAGAAAATCTCATTTATAAATGAGATGCTACGTGACTCCGGAACTAGCCGTTTTTGGTGTATTATTTATGTGTTTACATGCATATATGTTTTATAATGCAAAACATATATTACCATAATAAATTTTTTTTAAATATATTATTTATTTTCAAGATGTCTAATCTCGTTGATTAAAACATGCTTTTTTGTTCTTCTTCTTCTGCGTTAGCCATATCTTGATAGTACATTCAATTAGCTTTCCAACCAGAGGCGGCTGGTCATTAAGGGCCAGTGGGATTGGGCCCCACCAAAAATATTATGTAACGTGTATTTATTACTTTATAAATTAAAATATAACAACCCAAATGCATGCTTTTTCCGAAAATTGTTGTCTGGCCCTACCAACAAAAATGATCACGAACCGCCACTGTTTCCAACCATATATAACATGCCTATGTTCAATTCAAGGAGTATATATGGCTTCTAGTAATAGAACAGGCCTTCAAAAATAACAAAAAACCTTAAAAACCCATGAACGTTTAAGAGTTAAAAGGGTATTCCACCTTACCAAAAGGCGTTCTGTAGACTGACAGAGAGAATGCACATTTGATCTCATTTGATAGAGGTTTACTATGAAGAAGATGGATTCAAGATGTAACGATGATTTGAACATGACGGCTGTAATGGTTAGACATCTGACATATGAGAGAAAAATTCCGAGGGACTGTTAGGGTAGCAAAGTTCTGTTTAGGACAAACTACAATTACACACCGTCACACAACCTTGACCTATACTACGTCATAACTGACCCTTCTCATTTCAATACACATATGCTCAACAAATAAACAAGGAACAGGTATTAAGAGCTTCCGAAAAAAAAAAACAAACAAACACGGAACTCGAACCACTTACCCTAGTCCTTACGACACACGGAGAATATATACAAGCACAATAAGCTTACAGCATGTGTTTGTGCAAACACTGTTCAAACCCTACCTGATTGTTTCTGTGTCTAGCTGTAACGAGCGTTTGAGAAAGACACTCCCTCCGTGAGTCATTTTTTTTAGAATGGCGCATTGGTTGTGTCCGTAAGAGCGCTCGTATTGCTAGGCGATTGGTGTCGTAAGGACTAGGTAAGTGGTTCGAGTCCCGTGTTTGTCCATTTGTTTTTTCGGAAGCTCTTAATACCTGTTCCTTGTTTATTTGTTGAGCATATTCGTTTCTTCCTCTGGGGTTCTTGAAAGAGGCTCCGTGTGCTCATACATATATGCCAGATTAGCTCCATTCATGGGTTGAACACCCTGTATTTGATGATGAGAATTGATTTTGATTAACCTTCCTCCAGTTTGCCCCCATGTTCCCTTCTTCTATCTATATCATTGCCATGTCCTCTTTGGCACATAAAGCTTCCACCCAAGATCTCCGTTGTTGTTGTCCTGCTGTCTTTCTATAAATATTTTTTCACGTCAAGCCACAATCTATCAACTCTTTTTATCTACCGTTTTTCTTTATGTTTTCGTTGTACGTCCATGGCTTCCCCCTTCCCCAAATCGGCTGTCCGCAGGAGAGTTGTCCTAGCAGCTAATAACCGCACTGACATACAACACATACCCAAACAACAAGCACAATCCACATACTTCATCGTCCTTTAATGGTGGTCTCCAGTGATGCACAGTTTATTCGTTTTAAAATATCTTAATCCTTTAGCTGCTAAGGACGTATATATACGTTTTTCCCATTCACTTCTAAAGACGCATGAACATGTCTATTATTATCTCTCCTCTGTGGGCTAAAGACGTGCTAACACGTTATACATTGCTACTGTCACTGCTATAGGCGTACATTCACGTTTGTGACCTAGAAACAAAGAATAGCTATGTTTAGCTCAGCCTTCAGAAAGTATGTAGCAGCGAAAGGGTTAATTTGCATTTGGTCAAAATAAGTGTAGGGTTCTTCTTAAACATTTATATTGGAATGTCTCCAACTTGTGTATGATGTTTTGGGTCGTTTCTCAACACTTACTACAGTATAATAACATCTCAACACTTACTACAGTATAATAACATCTCAACACATACTACAGTATAATAACATCTCAACACTTACTACAGTATAATAACATCTCAACACATACTACAGTATAATAACATCTCAACACTTACTACAGTATAATAACATCTCAACACTTACTACAGTATAATAACATCTCAACACTTACTACAGTATAATAACATCTCAACACTTACTACAATATAATAACATCTCAACACTTACTACAGTATAATAACATCTCAACACTTACTACAGTATAATAACATCTCAACACTTACTACAGTATAATAACATCTCAACACTTACTACAGTATAATAACATCTCAACACTTACTACAGTATAATAACATCTCAACACTTACTATAGTTATAATAACATAACACATACTATAGTTATAATAACATCTCAACACTTACTACAGTATAATAACATCTCAACACTTACTACAGTATAATAACATCTCAACACTTACTACAGTATAATAACATCTCAACACTTACTACAGTATAATAACATCTCAACACTTACTACAGTATAATAACATCTCAACACTTACTACAGTATAATAACATCTCACATGGCACTGCTTCTACATATTTTAACAGTTTAAAATAATGTAATTTTTTGGTTTTCGAGAATTTGTTGTGTATGGCAAACGTTTGACTTGCTTTCTTGAATGTTATCTCCACCCCACTCCCAGTTGTCTTCTATAAACCATTCATTTGAGTAACATCTTCATCGCACATGTTCATAATTGCCCCTGTTGTTTGTTTATTATTTTTAGAACCCCCAGGAATTATGGGTTTATTTTACCCTTTTATCTATATTGTACCGATGGTTGATCATATTGTTATTGTCTATATTGTACCGATGGTTGATCATATTGTTATTGTCTATATTGTACCGATGGTTGATCATATTGTTATTGTCTATATTGTACCGATGGTTGATCATATTGTTATTGACTTATGTGGTCACCAGTTGGGAAAAGAAAACGTGGAAGACCTAAGACCACTCTTCGAAGAACCATCCAACAAGAAAGTAAACTATTGGGATGTAAAACCATACAAGATCTCCAACTGCTAGCAAAGAACCGTATCACATGGAGATCTAAAACCTCTGCCCTATGTGCCGCCTTTGGCACGAAAGGAATAAACTAACTAACTATCTACTCGTATATTGAGTGGTGGAGAGTATCTGGCTTTCTTGAAGACCCAGGAACCTCTAACAACTCTAGGTGTGTAGTGTTATGCTTAGTGTTGTGGAGAGTCCTACACGGGTAGAGTCTCTGATCTCCTCCCAAGCATTTATTTCAGTGTGTTTAGACTAACAAATCTTGTCCGGTGTTTGCATGGCTTTCCCATCTTGCAGCATCTATAGGTATACATAACTTGCTCAACCTAGATAGAGAATACCCTTTATCTTCTTCGTTGAAATCTTCAGAATGTATATTTTCTCTTGGAGCGTTGATGATGTCACTTTTGTAAATAGGAGGTTCAATCTCGATCGCAGCATTGCCCGTCAGTGCATCCGCTCACTCATTGCCCTTCACCTCAGAATGACATGGAATAAAAATGAAGATGTCTGCAGTGTTGCGTTTAGCATTAGTTGCATCCACTACCTTCGTACATTACTTGTCTTGTTCTTCCATATCATGTTCATACTCGCTCAGCATGCATGCGTGAATGTTTAAGTCTTTGGCAGCTCCAGTGATTTTGTCCCCACCATGACATCCAGTCCTTATAGTTCATATTTACACACCAGAGAGGTGCAACAGTACACGTCTGAGATTGTTGTCATCATCGCTTGCGATGGACGGCTATTATAATAGTTCATATGTACGGTTCTAACTTCACTGCAACGGGTCACCCCATAATAAAATCACACGAAATGCTAACAACCATTTCCTGTGTCATGAACTAATTCCAGAATGAAACAGCCGTACCGCCACCCAAAGCAACCAACACCGCATAAATGCATATGGCTGTGGCTAAAGTGTCAACACAAAACTGCTCATCACTTGAAATTGCAATTCATGTCGAAGAGAATATCAATCACAACAAAATCCAGCTTTCTCCTCCATAGTCATGCTGCTGGTAGTTGTCTCATATGAGCCACTTGTCTCTTTGCTGACTTTTCATTTAGTTCTAGTTGTAAAGGTCCAGGTATTTCGACTGTGTTGAATCACAGAACCATCAATGTCGATAACAGCATCTTTCTTTAATGTGTAGTCATTTATTAATGATTTTTTCTTCTTCTTTACGTTCATTCTTTACGAGCAATTTTAATCACTCTTTATGATATGTTTGATCTTTGCCAAGAACGTGTATATGTTGCACATTGGTTTGGTAGGCCCCTAAACGCATAGACTTTTGCACGCTTAGGACACGTGCATCCGATTTCAGTCAAACCTCCTTAGTTGCCTTTTACGACATACGTGGCAAATAACAGTGGTTCTATTCTTTACACCCCAAATTTGGGCCCTGGTAACCACGCGGGGGATTAATGAGTTCTGTGTAGACTATGAATTGTGACTTGATCTGTTTACCGTAGTGTTCAATGAGCATAGTTATCCACTTTTCTCCATGGCCTATGTCCTGGGTGGCACACAGCCCTTACCTACTTGCTGACAACCAAACTGTGTCTTCAACAGAGGCAACCAACAACCAGCTGTACCCATACAGCGTATCTATGTCACATAAATTAAGTTGACAAGCAAAAATATTAAAAATCATACAACAAAAACTATTACTACCAGATTAATTTATTATGTATTCAATAATAATTACAATATAATAACTTTATTGTTCATTTTAGGATCAACTTCATCACACAATATATAATAACTTCCATATCCAACAAAATATGATGTCAATAATGTAAATATTACAGTACTTGAGTAATTCAGATAATATAACCATCAGTACTTGAGTACTTCAGATAATATAACCATCGGTACTTGAGTACTTCAGATAATATAACCATCGGTACTTGAGTACTTCAGATAATATAACCATCGGTACTTGAGTACTTCAGATAATATAACCATCGGTACTTGAGTACTTCCAATAATATAACCATCGGTACTTGAGTACTTCAGATAATATAACATCATACATACATGAAGACCCTTGAGGAGTATGGTGTACAAGGACAATTATTAGGCAACATTATGTCCCTATACAAAGAAAGTCAAAGCTTAGTAAGAACAACAGTGGGAATGATAGACTGGTTCCCTATTACATCAGGCGTCAGATAGGGGTGTGTCCTCTCACTACTACTTTTTATAACATACATGGATAAAATTACACAGGAGTCCAAATTAGAAATGGAAACAATTAATGAATTGTTGTTTGCAGACGACCAATGTTTGATTTACCAACAAGAACAAGAGCTACAACATCATATCGACACCTTATATTATAACTGTAACAAATATGACATGAACATAAACAGCCAAAACTGAGGTCATGAATATAGGAAGGAAACATAATACACTAAACATCAACATCAATGGCAGTACAATAGAGCAAGTACAGGAATTCAAGTACCTAGGAAGTGTATTTACAGAGGATGGAAGACTCGACAGAGAGATAGAAACTAGAGTCCAGAAAGCAAATGCAATAACCTACCAACTAGCGCCACTACTTAGACATCCAAACATCTCACTGACAGCTAAACAATAGTTGATCAACAGCTTCTTCATACCCACTCTATGTTACCAATGCCAAACATGGACAATGAATAAGAAACATACACAGAAAATAGCAACATGCGAAATGAGATGTCTCCCCAAGTCACCAACAACACAAGAATCAACAGAGTAACGAATACCAGCATCAGAGAAAAGGTTGGAACAAGACCATGCTTGAACTATATAGCTAAAAATTGAATGAAGTGGTTTGGCCACTTAGTAAGAATGCGAACAGACTAAACTGCTTATGAAGCTTTCCACAACAGAATATCAGGAAGGAGGACGAGAGAAAGACCGAGGAAAATGTGGATAGATAACGTAGTTGAATTCTGCCAGCGGACTAAGAAAACCATCACACAAGTCACCAGAAAACAAATACATAAAACCACGACACTGGGTTAACAGCCCGGTAACAGTGTGCTGACATAAACAGAGAAGCACAAAACAAATACACTGGGTTAACAACCTGGTAACAGTGTGCTGACAACAGCAGAGAAACAACAAGACAAAAAAATACATCAAACCACGACACTGGGTTAACAACTCGGTAACAGTGTTCTGACATAAGCAGAGAAGCGCAAGACAAATACATAAAACCACGACACTGGGTAACAACCCGGTAACAGTGTGCTGACAAAAGAAGAAGATACATACATATATATATTTTTTTTCTTTACTTTAAAAGGGACACAACCTCCCCCTTGGAAATGACAGCCACCGTTTTTTGTAAAGCTACAATGATAGAAATGATCTCCCCTTACAAACAACCCTGAAAAATGCTCCACTTAGAAATGATAGAACCTGGCCTAGGAAAGTTAGACCAGGGCTACTTTTGACATTCTGATAGATAAAGTCTCCTTCTAATGAAAAGTTATCTATAAAGATGAAAGTTGACTAGGTCAGATACTGCCTTAACTCTTTCCACGCCCATTTATTTCCTCAATTTTTAAGCAGTTAATTCAAGGAAGTAAAAAAAAAAAAAAATTTTTAAATTACGATCCCAACTACTTGTCAATAAATAAACATATATATATATATATATATTATTATATACTAAATTGAAGAAAACTGGACAACTCAATAGAATAACAAGGTTAAAAAGTAGTAGAAGTAAAATAGTAGAAGTAAAACTAGAAAGACCTTATAAGGGAAGCAACTCTATGGTGCAGTGTGCGGTTTAAAGCGTGCAACGGACTTCCGCCGTGGCGCAGTGTGCGGCTTAAAGCGTGGAAAGAGTTAAAAGTTTGTAGTTATCACAATATGTTATTTACTGTATGTCTGTAAGGGACATAACTGTTGGAAGGGGCAGACAGAACTAGAAATTGTATATTTCTCCAATTTGATTTGACTTTGTGGGCACTGTATAGCACTTTGGGGGGCCCTGCATGGCACTTTGTGGGCACTGTGGGGGGCCCTGCATGGCACCTTGTGGGCACTGTATGGCACATTATATGCCTTGTATTGACATTGAGTAGATAATTTCCCATATGTAACTCTTTCTAGTCTGGGACATCCTTGTAAGTTAGAACATCAAATAATACACACCATTTTCTCTGTTCTTGGCCGTCCTCTGCTGTTCTTGGTCAGTCCTTGGCTGTCCTCAGTATTGAGTTCCAGTAATAATACACACCATTTTTCTCTGTTCTTGGCCGTCCTCTGCTGTTCTTGGCCGTCCTCTGCTGTTCTTGGCCGTCCTCTGCTGTTTTTGGCAGTCCTCTGCTGTTCTTGGCCGTCCTCTGTATTGAGTTCCAGCTATGATTCCTTTTCCTTCATTTTGTGTTCTCCTTCAGGTTGTTCTCTTCTTTACCCATCAACCCTCAGGGAGGCAAAGGTCCACAACCAAGGCTTTCCAAGTCCGCCTATCCAAGGCCATCTTTTCCAGATCTCCTCCTTGCAAGGTCCTTCTTCTTCCTCGGGTGGCGAGCTATGAATTTTCCTGGTTGTGGTTTCTGTAGCTATCTAGTGTTTTTACAGGGTGGGGTAGCTAGCCCCACGTCCAACCTTCTTAGTTGTCCTTTACGACATGCGTGGCAGGAAACTGGTTCTATTCCTTACACCCCAATTTGGGCCCATGTAACCACTCGGGCGCCAGGCTGTTTTAGGGCGTCCACATTTGTTTACCCTCTGGTGTCCATCTCAGTGCAGTTTTTGTGACAAAGTCTTCATACTAAAGACATGTCTAATCCATCTCCAATATCTCTGTTAGTTATGGTGTTCATATTCTCTTGTTGACACTGTGCAAACAGTTCTTGGTTAGAGATAGTACTTGGTTAACACATGCGTAAGATGATTCGCAGACTTTTTCGAACGCTCCATATTGACCACTTGTTAACCACTCTTTATGATTTGTATGTGATCTGAGACTAAGGGTGATTGTATGGTATGCCGGTTATGCGCCTAAAACTAGGTTAGCACATCCGATTTCTGCGATGCTTTTTATTTACTAGGCTAGCTTCCATAGGCCCCTACCATAGTTGCCTCTTACGACATGCCTTGTAGGACGCAGTGTTACATTCCTTTGCTCCTCTACGAGCCCCGGCAACACACAAGCAATTCACATGCAATTTGTATGGAAGGTGAAAAGTGTGGACATATCTTGTTCTGTCATTCTCCAACATTCTGATCCGTATAGTCAAGTTGAAAGCACACAGCTGCGGTATATATTAATCTTGGTTCTCTTATGTAACAAATACTAACATAATTTAATGTTTGCATGCTTTCTCTCTCTCTCTCTCTCTCTCTCTGTTTGTTTCTGAAACAATAATAAAAACATTCACTCTTTCTCTCACTCACTCATTCTCTCACTCATTCTCACTCACTCACACAAAGATAATATATTCACTCACTCACTCACACAAAGAGATAATATATTCACTCACTCACTCAAACAAATAAAATATATAAAGGAATCTAGGGCAAATGGATTGAATTCATTGCATCAGGTTTTTTGCAATCAGATTTCTCTCCCTGTTGGCAGAAATGACAATAATCCTGGGGATCTCATGAAAAAAATTGCACCTGTGACTCGGTCCGGATTTGAATCCCCAACCTTCAGAACGATAGGTACAAATCTTAACCACTTCATATTAGAGACTTCCAAAGATAACACATTCCCTCTTTCACTCAAAGAAGTGTTAAATATCCACATTTATCCATTGTAATCCACCTGCCAATAAAATGACATTTGAGAACAAATAAATACGACAGCAAACATCAGATGGGATGTATCACCAGCAGGCAATGGGAACTGTCAGCATGTGTTACTGTCATCTTCTATAAGAGACTGCAGTTCTGTTAACTAATTCATTCACTACCTTTTTTTATCTGATAGCACGCTATGAATTCAGGCACACTCACAATGCCTAATATGGCACCTATGACTGATTTTTGAGTGAAGCTTTGCTTTCCTTAATACCAGTGTACCTCACCATTCAGGCGAACCTTACAAGAAGAAATCATTGCACATAAGAATATGCATATTTTTGAGTGAAGCTTTCCTTTCCTTAATACCAGTGTAACTCACCATTCAGGCGAGCCTTACAAGAAGAAATCATTGCACAGAGGAATATGCAGATTTTTGAGTAAAGCTTTTCTTTCCTTAATACCAGTGTAACTCACCATTCAGGAAAGACTTACAAGAAAAAAATCATTGCACATAAGAATGTGCATATTTTTGAGTGAAGCTTTACTTTCCTTAATACCAGTGTACTTCACCATTCAGGCAAACCTTACAAGAAGAAATCTTTGGCACACAGGAATAAGCAGATTTTTGAGAACTCAGTTTCTGACTTGCCACAATAATAATGGTTGAATGTACAATGAGGACATGCATAAATTTCATTCTAGTGTTGGTCAATAGTACTGAGGTCAGTCTTCCATGTAGATGACCTCTCTATAATACAACAACCAACCCTAGCAAACAAAATGCTGGCAAGAAATCGGATGTGCTGGCCTAGTCACCACAGGCGCATAACTTGGCACAACGCACAATCCCTCTTAGGCTCAGATCACACACAAACCACAAAGAGTGGCTTAATAAGTGGTCGATGCAGAGTGTTAGCAGAAGAATACAGCAACCAGTAACCAGGTTCCATAACTCTACAGCCCAAGTCAGTTGGTCCAACATAGTAGAGTTGTCTCACTTCGACTGCAAGAACCAGCTGCATTATCTCATCTTGGAACAGTCCAAATTGATCAGCTGTCACCTGCCTTCTGAAAATAAAATTATAAATCATTCTCAGCAAAGTCTACCTATAAGTACACTTATTCAAATGTGTGAAGCTATTAGTACAACTGTTGTGTGAGATGTGTGAAGCTATTAGTACAACTATTGTGTGAGATGTGTGAAGCTATTAGTACAACTGTTGTGTCAGATGTGTGAAGCTATTAGTACAACTGTTGTGTGAGATGTGTGAAGCTATTAGTACAACTGTTGTGTCAGATGTGTGAAGCTATTAGTACAACTGTTGTGTCAGATGTGAGAAGCTATAAGTACAACTGTTGTGTCAGATGTGAGAAGCTATAAGTACAACTGTTGTGTCAGATGTGTGAAGCTTTTAGTACAACTGTTGTGTCAGATGTGAAAAGATATAAGTTCAACATTTCAAGTTTAACATAAACATGTCTAAGTTACAGAACTTCACATGCAGACTAATCCTTGTTTTGACCAGGTATCAGCTACAGGTATACCTGCCCCATACTAATTACAAATGTTCTACACTAACTACAGGTATACTTGCCCCATCATCAATCATCATCAAATAGCTTGTCCTGAGCAGAACTTTGCCACCCCAACAGTCCTCTGGAATTTCTCTCCCCATAGGCCAGGCAGCCGTCATGTTAATACTTGCCCCATACTAATTACAAATGTTCTACATTAACTACAGGTATACCTGTCCCATACTAATTACAAATGTTCTACACTAACTACAGGTATACCTGGCTAA
This sequence comes from Arion vulgaris, assembly GCA_020796225.1. Taxonomy (NCBI): domain Eukaryota; kingdom Metazoa; phylum Mollusca; class Gastropoda; order Stylommatophora; family Arionidae; genus Arion; species Arion vulgaris. The sequence continues at coordinate 23,407,606 of CM036776.1, forward strand.
TCTGGGCATTTCCATCTTGATCTGGTAAATCAGGGAAAAGATAAATAGATAAGTTAATCAAGATAAAAACTATAATGTCATAAATCATTTGATATTTCTAATTTGCTTGGAGTAAAATTATAGTAATTATTCGCCTGAGTGGTATGGGGCCCAAATTTGGGGTGTAAAGAATAGAACCACTGTTACCTGCCACGCATGTCGTAAGAGGCGACTAAGGAGGTTTGGCTGAAATCAGATGCACATGTCCTAAACGTGTAGAAATATATGCGTTTAGGGGCCTACCAAACCAATGTGCAACGTAAACACATTCTTGGCAAAGATCAAACATATCACAAAGAGTGATTAAAATTGATCGTAAAGAACGAATGTGAAGAAGAATAGTAATTATTATGTGTGTAAAATGACCATCAGAATAGCAGCTTTCAATGTGAGCAGATGTTTCTCAACTAAACAGCTGTTTCCCAACTGAACAGCTGTTTCCCAACTGAACAGCTGTTTCCCCAACTGAACAGCCAATGTTAAACTAATAGTCACTGTCCAAATGAACAGCTGCTTTTCAACTGAACAGCCTATGTTAAACTGAACAGCTAACGTTAAACTGAACAGCCAATGTTAAACTACACTCAGGGAATCTCTATGGCTAAGTGGTTAAGCTATTTTTGTCATACGCTCCAAAGTTTGTGGATATCTTTTTAACCTGTTTTGTGCTTTGCAAATATTTGCTTAATTTGTGTTTCAATATTTGTTTATTTGAAATATAGTTTTACTGACAATGCTACAAAATCTGGACAGGTCAAAGGAGAGAAGTCACACTAAATGTGACATCTTGGTCTTCCAGGTTGGGCGATTGGGTGACGGGCTAACTACCTGGGGGTCTCTGTGGCTGAGTGGTTAAGCCCTTTGCCTTGCAAGTCGAAGGTCGTGGGTTCAAATTCCGGACCGCAGCCTTCTGTTCATGAGTGCAGTTTTTGTTTCAAGAGATCCCTAGGATTGTTGTCGGAGCTACGGAGTTCGTGCTTGTGCAATACTCTCGGCAGGTGGCGTGCCATTTCTGCGGAGAGTGACCGAGCCATATGGGGTAAAACCCGGTGCAATGAAGTCAATCCTTTGGCTTTAAACCCATATAAAACATAATGCAGTTACAATAACTGAACTCGAGCGGAACCCGCAAAAAAAAAAAAGGAATGTCCTAAACAGACCTAGAGATGGAGTATTCTTGAGGAACTGAAGGCTATCAGATTATCCTGAGAAGTCATCAAGAAAACGGCCAGAGACCAGGGACAGGGAGGAAAAATGTTGAGGGCCTATGCTCCACGAGGAGCATAGAGGAATAAGAGTAGAGACAAGTGGTTTTACTATTAAAAAAACTTGTTACTGCTTGTTAGGGCAGCTGTTTAGGGCGGTGTTGGACAGGTGGGACGAGAGCCTGAGGAATTTAATGACCGCATGGCTAGTGCAGTCATCGCGAAACAGTTCAGATTAGGATTTTTCATTTATGCCGCAACAGAAAAAAGACTATAGTATATGTTACTATAGTCTTCCTTGAACTCGCTCCACAAGGCTGGTGGTCTGGGTCCAGCTCCCGCAATGCGCGTGGAATTTTCCCGACGCACGGCTCTCAGGTCGACCCAGCCTCAACTGGGTACCAGACATGCTCTGGGAAAGTAAAGGCGGCCGGCGTGATGCTGACCACATCACCCATCGTGTGCCGACGGTCAATGAAAAATACAGGCCTAACACTGTATTGACCTATATACCACGAGGTATGAAAGGTTCCTTTACTTTATTTTATAGTCTTCCTTATTCTTGATATATGTCTACATAACTATACCCAGCAAATCCTCCAACAAATCCCCAGCAGACCATATACAAAAGTTGAAATAATATGACATGCAACAGAACTACTTCATTCCAGACATCCATTTTAAAAAGGGAAAAGCAATAACAAAACCACAAATGTTTCCACATGTAATCGTCCATTTGTAGTGTTCCTCGAAATTCGTCATTCTTGTTGTATTGTTTGCTTGATAAAGGCCTTTTGGTCGAAATGTTGCTGTTTATCGTCACTGTTTATGTATTTTGTAAAACTGTAGTACTTTGTTTTACGTGTTTACCTATTTTTCCAAGTTTTACTGCAGTCTCCACCCTTTTTCGATAGAACAGACAACGGTTTCTGAAGCAAGTTTTAACGTGGTGAAAAGTTGCATAAATTTTATTAAAATTTCAAATGAATTATATCTGGGGTGGGATTTTCCAGCCTACTTGTATTAATTTTCAGCTGCTAAGGGTTCTTTTATATGCTAAACTTGAATGTGATACCTATGATTTATTACTCGTCTCAGTTATGACTAGAAACTAGATCTCACCTACACTGAGATCAGGAATAGCTGAAAAATATTCTGATCGATCTATTTCAGTGGGAAACAAATTGAGTCCTTTTAGTTATGTGATATTCCAACGATAGTTGATTGATATTCTGATAATCTTCCTTCTTCTTTAACTCCCAACGGAGCATAAGTCTTCAACAAACTTCTTCCAGCTCTTCCTCTCTCTATCCGTCCCTTCCAATTCTTTCCACGTCTTGTCTAACCTTTTAATAACAGTCTCCAGCTCTCTTCTCCGGGTATTTCTAGGTCTTCCCCTACTCCACTTTCCCTGCGCTGGTTATAAAGCAATGCCTGTCTTGCAATGATTCCAACCGACCTTCTCAATGATCCATCACAAGAGTCTTTTCATTAGTTTTTTTTCCACTGGTATCTGCTTAGTTCTTTCTCTGAGTTCATCGTTCATAATCTTATCGTACTATCTCAGTCCCTCAATTCCAACAATAGTTGTGGGAGATTCCAACAATAGCTGTTTGATTTCTAAAAACTTGAGAAGCAGCCAGAACTGAAAACACATTATTGATAGATTTCTCGTCTTCTCACTTTATTAAATAATCTCTGTGTCTGTGGCTTAGGGGATAGGAACTCGGTCTATTAACTCCGACGTTCTGTGTTCGAATTATGCTGCAGACAGTTTGGTTGCAAATTGTTTCGCGTGGATTTTTACAAAAGGACGATGGCGCCACCGTTCAGAAAGCAATGTCAAACTACTGAACGTAATAATGCCTAGAAAAATCACAAACAGCGTTAAAAGCTGGGGTTGATTCGCAAAGTCCTGTAAAGGATATACAATTAACTTTTTTAAATTTTTACAGATATTTCTGTATTTGCTCAAAGTAAAAATATCTTTGAAGTTTAGCTTCAATAAAAGTTCCCCTTTAATCAGAAGAGAGGTATATGCTATATCCTAGAGTAAGAGCGTTGCCATAGTAATCTTATCTGTTACACACAAACAACCAATCAGAAGACATAACCGTAATGCTTATGACGTATGTCGTAATGTCCCGGAGCCTTTTCAGAATTTAGGGTATGAAGTGCCTGTTACTTCACATTTCTAGGTCATAGTATGCAGGACGTAGGTAGGAGGGCAATTCCTTTACTCCCATGTGGAATGTTGACTGTGGGATTGAATCCACAACCCTCTTGTGTCCGGGTCGATGCGCGAACGCCGGTTACACATTGCGCTAATCTGTATTCGAAAATCATGGCATATCCTCTTTACATGACATATATCAATAAGAGTAAACGAGTTGTTGATTTTCTAGGCACCATTTATACGTTCAGTAGTTTGCCACTGCTTTCTGAATGGTGAGGTCTATTTTTATTGTTCGTAAAATTTCAAGGGAACTAATTTGCTTCCAAACGTGTCCGCCGCAGAGTTTGAACCAGGCACGCTTGGGTTGTGATCAAGTTCACTACCATGTAAGCTACAGAGGCTCATATATCCGCCCATATTAGATAAGAGAAAAATAAAAATAGTACATATGGTCGAAGAATGGAAACAAATACATGATTATAAAAAGAGCATGCAAATTCTAGTATAAATTACTTCAATTTGTTTTATAGTTACAAGCAATTTGTTTTTTTTCATCTTTACTATGTAAACTAGGTATACAGAAACAAACTTGAATTAATCTTTTATATGTAAATTAATGCACATAAATTATCAAAACAATACACAGAACATTACGACCAAAGGCTGATATCATCCTTTGCTTGATAAAGGCCTTTTGGTTGAAATGTTGCTATGTATTGTATTGAAACACGTACAAACAAAGTACTATAGTTTTACAAAATACAGAAACAGAATACAGATACTTTGTTTGTACGTGTTTCACGATTTACCAAGTTTTACTGCAGTCTTCCCCCTATTTTGATATGTATTGTATTCATATTTTGTTAAACTACAATACTTTGTTTTGTTAATGTGTTTCGCCATTGCTACATAGTTTTACTGTAGTCTTCTCTTTATATCGATGTAAAAACATTAGCAAAAAGTAATAAGCATTTTGTAAAGTCAAGGGGAGATTACTAAGATAAACATGCACAAACAGGAAATCACAATCCCACAAAGGTCAACAAATTAAAAACCAAAAACTACAAAATAATCATGAAAGCAGATGACTGGTTTCAGACTCAAATTGCATGCATGTTCCTCACCCAAATGTCTAATCACTTCTATAGACTGTGGGTTCCTTTGTATGACATCTGTGGTACCCTCTTGACATCTGCTCATCAAGCCAGACGACTGCTGTCTGGAAGTATTTGGTATATTCTGTAGACGAGGTACACATTCTTTCAGTTGATGAGAAGCACATCTGGTGTGCTGTACCGAGTCTATGTTACGAGAGTTTAATGCAGTCTGTTCGTTTGTCATCCCCTTCCCTAACAACACACTCTTGGGATAAAATAACGGTCTCTGTGGAGCTACTGAGCTAGGTATCTTTATCCCCTGGAGAAATGAACAAGTTGATGATGAATTCACATTTTTGCTTGTGGATACACTATACTTTCCCTGGTAGTTGCTATGATCTGGCAACCTTATCTTAACAGACTGGGCTGGTAGAGAACCCTCAGCAATACTCTGCTCAATTTTGGTAAAAATATTCTTGTGATCGAGAGCAGATGAAGTTGATAACGTGCGATTAGTATTGTTGGTACTTTTGTTCAACATAGATTCATTTACTGTGTGTCGTCCTGAAAGTGGTGACCTTTCTAACTGTCTTTGACCTAATCCAGGCAACACTGTATTATTTGTATGTACATGAGAAAGGCTATCTTTTGCACTAGAAGGAAAACTGGAGATAACTGTTTCTGTGGTTTGTCGCTTTGTAATTGGATATTCATTTGGTTGACTCCCTTTTGTATCCTTACTTACTACTATCCGAGTGTCCATGCAATTTTTAATATGATTCTTTTCTTTGAAAAATGTATTTCTTTTCACACTGGGTGGACACTGTGCCATCATACTGCTCACACAAGGCTGGTAGGTCCTGTCAAGAACAGCAGGAATATTGCCATTTCCTGTTACAGAACATCCTTCTGGTGACCTAAGTGACTTCCTAGGAATACTGCCATTTCCCATTACTGAACGTTCTTCTGGTGATCTAACGATCTTCCTAGGAATACTGCCTGAAGCGGGAAAAAATGCCACTTTCAGAATATCTTTCCAGTTTTCTAAACACTTTCTGAGGACTACTATCTAATGCAGGATTAATGACAATATTTCTTGGAGATGTGGTCCCACTAACTGGCACTTTCAAAGCTGTTTGCAGCGTACTGATGCCTGCTCTGTCTGATGTACACGATTTTGACATCATGATTGACTGACAAACAGCTGGTATAGTTTTGTTTCCGGTACTTCTGCTGCTAGTAAAAGAACAAAACTTGGAAGATTTGACATCATGTATGCCAGACTTTGTTCCTGTAAGCAGAGATTTGAAAATGTAATATTTATCCTACAGATTGATCGACTGTGACAACCATGATGGGCGGATAAATGAATGAAAACTAGATCGACTGTGACAACCATTTTGGGATAAATGTATGAAACTAAATCGACTGTGACAACCATGATGAGCGGGATAAATGAATGAAACTAGATCGACTGTGACAACCATGATGAGCGGGATAACTGAATGAAACTAGATTGACTGTGACAACCATGATGAGCGGGATAACTGAATGAAACTAGATCGACTGTGACAACCATGATGAGCGGGATAAATGAATGAAACTAGATCGACTGTGACAACCATGATGGGCAGGATAAATGTATGAAACTAGATTGACTGTGACAACCATGATGTATGGGATAAATGTATGAAACTAGATCGACTGTGACAACCATCATGGGCGTGATAAATGTATGAAACTAGATCGACTGTGACAACCATGATGTGTGGGATAAATGTATGAAACTAGATCGACTGTGACAACCATCATGGGCGTGATAAATGTATGAAACTAGATAGACTGTGACAACCATGATGTGTGGGATAAATGTATGAAACTAGATCAACTGTGACAACCATGATGGGTGGGATAAATGTATGAAACTAGATCAACTGTGACAACCATGATGGGAGAGATAAATGGATGAAACTAGAGGAGAACAACTTTCATTCAAAGTTTTATAAAAATGAAGGCACTTGTCAGATGTTTTTGACCCCATTCTGGGTAATAATCTGCAGAATTATTCAAAAGCAAATAAGGTATTAACAGTATTATTTTAAAACAAAATGATTGATACTATTCGGACCATTAGTTGCGCACCATAATCAGACCAACAGATAGCTTCATAGTAAAAACTAAAAGGAAAAAAAGAAAGTCTTGATTAATCAAGAAAGTGTTGAGTATACTTGAAATTATAGGACAAAATAAACACAATACAAATCATGGATAATACAGGAATATTTTCAGTTTTGAACGAAGCGCTATGTTAGTTTAGTTAAATGAACACAATCTACGTTTCAAGGAAGTGTGTGTTTTACTTAAATGTGAGATCGCCCGAGTGGTTACCGGGGTCCAAATTTGGGGTGTAAAGAATAGAACTACTGTTACCTGCTGCGCATGTCGTAAGAGGCGACTAAGGAGGTTTGGCTGAAATCGGATGCATGTGTCCTAAGATTGTAGAAGTCTATATGTTTAGTGGCCTACCAAACCAATGTGCAACGTATACACATTCAAAGATCAAACATGTCGCAAAGAGTGATTAAAGTTGATTGTAAAGAACGAACGCGGGATAAACTAAAAAAAAATAATTATGAGAAAATACTCACCAAAGAGTTCTGAGTGAGATGATCCTTCCAGCTTAACAGCTATTCCTAAGTTTTTTAAAGCCTGTCCTTCTATTTCTTCTTGATGTTGTACCTGTGTCTTCAATTTTTCATACGCTGAAAGAGTTGTTAGTTCTGCAGGGGATGTGTGGGATTTCTGGGCAGATGGACTGCAAATTTGTGATACAGATGTTGATGAGATGTTGTGTAATAAACCTGATGGTTTGCTAGACTGTGAAATTATTGCTGTAGGCGATGATCTTGAAAAGATGACAGGAGATGTTACAATCTTTCCTAAATGTATTGTTTGTTTTATTTTTCCTGGCTTGCTAGAACTCCACCCAGTAAAGTCTGCGGCTGTACGAGCGTTTAGTTGTAACTTATCACTTGGTACAACAACCGCGTCTGTTTTAATATTCTGTTGCTGCAGATGAGATTTCTGTGCTGAGCCTGCAGTAACAGTTCCAGATTTTAGGTTAGCAAGACTGGATGCTTTCTGGGAATCATGATTTTCTACTCTAGTATTATTCTGCGGATTCTGTTTGGAAGACACAGTTGCACTCACAAATGATACTCCTGCTTTGGTTGAAAGTAGATTCTCTGAAATAGAACTAACAATGCTGAGTGTACTAGTCCTGTTTCCTAATGACTGCACTTTTTTCTGTACAATATTCTGGTTTGACTTGGAAGGTAATATATTCAATTGATGTTGACCTGATGGCAACGGTTGATGATTTTGTTGTATTTTTGTACTGCCATTTTTAAACCCTGTATTAGGTTTCTGATTTGAATTCTCTGGAATTTGATTGACTGCAACAACTGGGTTAATGGATTTGTTAGCAGGCACTTGATTGACTGCAACAACTGGGTTAATGGATTTGTTAGCAGGCACAACTGAGCTAACATTTGTCCATGATGAATTACGAATGTCCTTGATGACTCCCACATTTGTAGATGATCTCACAGCTGTGTTATGTTGTTGAGTATCACCTACAGCCTGTACTTCTTTCGATGATTTCTCCTGCTTTAATTTTACTGTCTGCTGCTGTGAGTCAGACTTTTGTTGTGACATCTTCTGCTGATGAGAATTTCTATGGGGAGTGTTGGTCCGTACTGGTTGCTGAGAAGCAGATGATGATGATGCTGGTTCAGGTTTTGTTGATCCATTATTGTTATTGATATCATTACGTGCTTCTAAGAATGAGTAGTAGCTGCTGTTGAATGTTGTAGCTGGTGTTGGACGTACCTAAGAATGAAATAAAACAACAGCACTGTCACAATCAATGCAGACACATTAACCAAGACAAGACATTGTTCAAAGACAACACAAGACACTGATCACAGACAAATGTGCAAAGACAACAATCATATTTCAAAGTTCTCCAGTCAAAATAGAATATATATAACAATATGAGAGATTAATTAACACAATCAAAATAGAATATATATAACAATATGAGAGATTAATTAACACAATAAAAATAGAATATGTATAACAATATGAGAAATATTAATTAACACAATTAAAATAGCATGAAGAAAATGATACACCCTTTATTTTGTTTACTGTAATGGTATTCTATCTTGAACTCTTTCACTTGATAAAGATCATTCAGTTAGTCTCAATTTAGTCTGTAGGTCTAAATTTATATCCTCTTCATGTCATAGTTGATGCATAAGTCATTCACAAGTAATCTCCGTTGCTGTCCATCTTCTGCCTTTCTACACATGACATCTCATGTAAGTCCAACCTTTCATCCATGTCTGTTTTCTGCCTTTCTACACATGACATATCATGTAAGTTCAACCTTTCATCCATGTCTGTTTTCTGCCTTTCTACACATGACATATCATGTAAGTTCAACCTTTCATCCATGTCTGTTTTCTGCCTTTCTACACATGACATATCATGTAAGTTCAACCTTTCATCCATGTCTGTTTTCTGCCTTTCTACACATGACATATCATGTAAGTTCAACCTTTCATCCATGTCTGTTTTCTGCCTTTCTACACATGACATATCATGTAAGTTCAACCTTTCATCCATGTCTGTTTTCTGCCTTTCTACACATGACATATCATGTAAGTTCAACCTTTCATCCATGTCTGTTTTCTGCCTTTCTACACATGACATATCATGTAAGTTCAACCTTTCATCCATGTCTGTTTTCTGCCTTTCTACACATGGCATATCATGTAAGTTCAACCTTTCATCCATGTCTGTTTTCTGCCTTTCTACACATGGCATATCATGTAAGTTCAACCTTTCATCCATGTCTGTTTTCTGCCTTTCTACACATGACATATCATGTAAGTTCAACCTTTCATCCATGTCTGTTTTCTGCCTTTCTACACATGACATATCATGTAAGTTCAACCTTTCATCCATGTCTGTTTTCTGCCTTTCTACACATGACATATCATGTAAGTTCAACCTTTCATCCATGTCTGTTTTCTGCCTTTCTACACATGACATATCATGTAAGTTCAACCTTTCATCCATGTCTGTTTTCTGCCTTTCTACACATGACATATCATGTAAGTTCAACCTTTCATCCATGTCTGTTTTCTGCCTTTCTACACATGACATATCATGTAAGTTCAACCTTTCATCCATGTCTGTTTTCTGCCTTTCTACACATGACATATCATGTAAGTTCAACCTTTCATCCATGTCTGTTTTCTGCCTTTCTACACATGACATATCATGTAAGTTCAACCTTTCATCCATGTCTGTTTTCTGCCTTTCTACACATGACATATCATGTAAGTTCAACCTTTCATCCATGTCTGTTTTCTGCCTTTCTACACATGACATATCATGTAAGTTCAACCTTTCATCCATGTCTGTTTTCTGCCTTTCTACACATGACATATCATGTAAGTTCAACCTTTCATCCATGTCTGTTTTCTGCCTTTCTACACATGACATATCATGTAAGTTCAACCTTTCATCCATGTCTGTTTTCTGCCTTTCTACACATGACATATCATGTAAGTTCAACCTTTCATCCATGTCTGTTTTCTGCCTTTCTACACATGACATATCATGTAAGTTCAACCTTTCATCCATGTCTGTTTTCTGCCTTTCTACACATGACATATCATGTAAGTTCAACCTTTCATCCATGTCTGTTTTCTGCCTTTCTACACATGACATATCATGTAAGTTCAACCTTTCATCCATGTCTGTTTTCTGCCTTTCTACACATGACATATCATGTAAGTTCAACCTTTCATCCATGTCTGTTTTCTGCCTTTCTACACATGACATATCATGTAAGTTCAACCTTTCATCCATATCTGTTTTCTGCCTTTCTACACATGACATATCATGTAAGTTCAACCTTTCATCCATGTCTGTTTTCTGCCTTTCTACACATGACATATCATGTAAGTTCAACCTTTCATCCATGTCTGTTTTCTGCCTTTCTACACATGACATATCATGTAAGTTCAACCTTTCATTTTCATCTCCCATGTCCATCTCCGGGTTTTCTTTGGTTTGCCCCATTATCTCCTTCTGTATTATATCCATTGGAGAGTTATCTCTGAAAAAGTGCCCTGTGGCACTCAACATACATGTCAACTCATCCGCCCGAGTGGTTACCGGGCCCAAATTTGGGGTGTAAAGAATAGAACCACTGTTAACTGCCACGCATGTCGTAGAGCGACTAAGGAGATTTGGCTGAAATCGGATGCATGTGTCCTAAACTTGTAGAAGTCTATGCGTTTAGGGACCTACCAAACCAATGTGCAACGTGTACACTTTCTTGGCAAAGATCAAACATATCACAAAGAGTGATTAAAATTGGTAGTAAGAAACGAGCGTAAAGAAGAAGTTCAACTCATCTTCACCTTCTTTCTCTGACCGTAAATATCAGTAACATGCAAGCAGGGTTTTTTTTTCACCGATTCGCATTTGTAATCCTATATGGCCAAAATATTTGCAGGATTCTTGTAAAACATCTACATTGAAAGGTCTTAAATTTATATGTAATGTCTGCTGTTATTCTTCACTATTATAATCTATTTTAACACTTTCTACAAGTTTAGTAATGAAAGTTCGAATTATTCGCTGGTGATATTTAATAATGCTACGGTTCACTCTATCATCTATTAAACAAATAATTTATACATAAGCTGAAGTCGTCAATAGTCTTCTTCTTTCTTCTTTGTGTTTGTTCTTTAGGACCAATTTTAATCACTCTTTGTGATATGTTTGATCTTTGCCAAAGAGCGTGTAGCACATTGGTTTGGTAGGCCCTAAACACATAAACTTCTACACGTTTAGGACACATGCATCCGATTTCAGCCAAAACTCCTTAGTCGCCTCTTACGACATGCATAGCAGGTAACAGTGGTTCTATTCTTTACACCCCAAATTTGGGCCCGGTAACCATTCAGGCGCGCCAATAGTGAGGTTGGTAACACTTTCAGCTAGTGACAACTTGATGTTGGAATTCTAGGGTTCAAAACCAGCTTGGTTCCCTCCCAAACAAATTCTTAGTGTGAACATGCTGCGTGGTTGGACTACAGGATACCTTGACCCATACAAGTACTTCTGAAGTTGAGCTAGGCTTGCCTGAATGGTGAGGGACACTGGTGATAAGGAGAGCAAGCCTGCATGCAAAAAACAATCAGAGGTCCTGTATCAAGTGCCATGCCTACAAGTGAATTCATAGCAGGTTGATGAATACAAGAAAATATAGAAAAAAAACAGTTTACAACCACCATTGTACTCTACCACACTACCAACATTGTACTCTACCACACTACCACCATTGTACTCTACCACACTACCACCATTGTACTCTACCACACTACCAACATTGTACTCTACCACACTACCAACATTGTACTCTACCACACTACCAACATTGTACTCTACCACACTACTAACATTGTACTCTACCCCACTACCAACATTGTACTCTACCACACTACCAACATTGTACTCTACCCCACTACCAACATTGTACTCTACCACACTACCAACATTGTACTCTACCACACTACCAACATTGTACTCCTACCTACCCCTACCAACATTGTACTCTACCCCACTACCAACATTGTACTCTACCCCACTACCAACATTGTACTCTACCACACTACCAACATTGTACTCTACCCCACTACCAACATTGTACTCTACCCCACTACCAACATTGTACTCTACCACACTACCAACATTGTACTCTACCACACTACCAACATTGTACTCTACCACACTACCAACATTGTACTCTACCACACTACCAACATTGTACTCTACCCCACTACCAACATTGTACTCTACCACACTACCAACATTGTACTCTACCCCACTACCACCATTGTACTCTACCACACTACCAACATTGTACTCTACCCCACTACCACCATTGTACTCTACCCCACTACCAACATTGTACTCTACCACACTACCAACATTGTACTCTACCCCACTACCAACATTGTACTCTACCACACTACCAACATTGTATTACCATACCAACATTGTACTCTTACCCTACCAAGCATGAGATTGAAACCAATTAATTCAGGGTGTCTCTGTAGCGTAGAGGGTGTCTCTGTAGCGTGAGGTGTCTCTGTAGCGTGAGGGTGTCTCTGTAGCGTAGAGGGTGTCTCTGTAGCGTAGAGGGTGTCTCTGTAGCGTAGAGGGTGTCTCTGTAGCGTAGAGGGTGTCTCTGTAGCGTAGAGGGTGTCTCTGTAGCGTAGAGGGTGTCTCTGTAGCGTAGAGGGTGTCTCTGTAGCGTAGAGGGTGTCTCTGTAGCGTAGAGGGTGTCTCTGTAGCGTAGAGGGTGTCTCTGTAGCGTAGAGGGTGTCTCTGTAGCGTAGAGGGTGTCTCTGTAGCGTAGAGGGTGTCTCTGTAGCGTGGGGTGTCTCTGTAGCGTAGAGGGTGTCTCTGTAGCGTAGAGGGTGTCTCTGTAGCGTAGAGGGTGTCTCTGTAGCGTAGAGGGTGTCTCTGTAGCGTAGAGGGTGTCTCTGTAGCGTAGAGGGTGTCTCTGTAGCGTAGAGGGTGTCTCTGTAGCGTAGAGGGTGTCTCTGTAGCGTAGAGGGTGTCTCTGTAGCGTAGAGGGTGTCTCTGTAGCGTAGAGGGTGTCTCTGTAGCGTAGAGGGTAGGTGCTTGACTCGTTCCAAAGGTTCTTAGTTTGCTCCCTCTTGGAGACATGGGGATATTTTTTCAGAGATCCCTGATCACAATGTAGGTGAGATCAAGTTCCTAGTGCTATCGGAGACAGACGATAAAATGTAAGTCCCGTGTTCAAGTTGAGCAAGTAACAGAACCCTTGGCAGTTCAAAATCGAGGAGAGCAGGCTGGAAAGCCACTGCCCAAACAAAATTCATTAGAAAAGATTAAAAATAAAATTCCTAACATATCTTCAAAAATTACAACCGTGACCCCCGCCAGTACTACAGAGTTAGCCCACCTCCACTGAGATCTTCTAGTGTAAGAAAGAGATTGGAGTACACATGGTTACTCACCGAAGTGCAATGATGTTGGTCCTATCAATCAATCAATCACATCTTTCCTATTGTCATTGCACGGGATGACAAACAATACAAAAATTCCAATCTTGATATAGGGGAGACCTCTGTTATATCATTTGCTTGATAAAGACCTTTTGGTTGAAACGTTGCTGTGTATTGTCATTGTTTTTGTATTTTGTAAAACTACAGTACTTTGTTATTATGTGTTTCGCCATTTTGTTAAAAATCCACCAGTTTCTACGGCTCATCTACACATGAAACAATAACTTTCATCTACACATGAAACAATAACTTTCATCTACACATGAAAGACCACAAACAGAGAACTGTGGGATAGGGCAGGACAACGGCAGGTGGAACAGGAGATAATGAGCAGAAGGTGGAGATGGATAGGACACACACTGAGGAAACCCCTGACAGCATCGCGAGACAGGCTCTCCGATGGAACCCCAGGGCAATAGAAGTAAGGGAAGACCCAGAAACACATGGAGACGGGAGTTAGAGATGGAATGCAAGAGGACGGGGAGAGAGTGGCGAGATCTGGAAAAGATGGCCTTGGATAGGCGGGCATGGAAGGCCTTGGTTGCAGACCTATGCTTCCCTAGGGGCGAAGGGTGAAGAAGAAGAAGATACATGAAACAATAACTTTCATCTACACATGAAACAATAACTTTCATCTACACATGAAACCATATTTTATCAAGCTCTCCTGTTATCTCTTATGTAGGGACAACATAATATCACAACACACTCTAGCAGAAACTGACCGTACTGGACCCTGGTGGACCTCCTGAAGAGGTCACTGGATTCAGAGATTTCGTTCCAACATCCTTTCTGTGATTAGACAATATTTTCATCGGATCTGACTGAGATACCGGAACTATCTCCTTAACAGACAGACTGGCCGTGACATTAACTACTTTCTGTAGCACCGCAGGACTTACAGGCAGTATGGGAATTTGTGTCATAGGACTTGTTGTTGCATTTATTGTGACAGACTCGTTGACGTTGTTGATGTGACTTGACAGGATTGATGACTGGCTGAGGATGGACGTCTGAAACATCTGGGACATGGATGCCACAGAGTTTGGGAGATTGATGACGACAGTGTCCTTGTTCTCATCAGCGTTATCTATGATGCTGGAAACTTCTATAACATCTTCACTTTTGAGTGCATGGCATTGTGCTATCTCAGCGGTCATGGCTCCTGCGTCTATGCCAAGATAGATCTTCCTCAGTTTTCCTCTGTGGAATAATAGAATGAGATCAAAGATATTATCGTTAGTATAGGATAACTTGGTGCAGATATTCTACAACTAGTGATACATGTCTCTCGTACATACTGTAGCCAGTTCTATGTCTCTCGTACATACTGTAGCCAGTTCTATATATGTCTCTCGTACATACTGTAGCCAGTTCTACATGTCTCTCGTACATACTGTAGCCAGTTCTACATGTCTCTCGTACATACTGTAGCCAGTTCTACACATCTCTCGTACATACTGTAGCCAGTTCTACATGTCTCTCGTACATACTGTAGCCAGTTCTACACGTCTCTCGTACATACTGTAGCCAGTTCTACACGTCTCTCGTACATACTGTAGCCAGTTCTATGTCTCTCGTACATACTGTAGCCAGTTCTACATGTCTCTCGTACATACTGTAGCCAGTTCTACACGTCTCTCGTACATACTGTAGCCAGTTCTACACGTCTCTCGTACATACTGTAGCCAGTTCTATGTCTCTCGTACATACTGTAGCCAGTTCTACATGTCTCTCGTACATACTGTAGCTAGTTCTGTATGTATCTCCCACATACTGTAGCCAGATCTAAGTGTCTCGTACATACTGTAGCTAGTTCTATGTCTCTCGTACATACTGTAGCCAGTTCTACATGTCTCTAGTACATACTGTAGCCAGTTCTAAATGTCTCGTACATACTGTAGCCAGTTCTATGTCTCTCATACATACTGTAGCCAGTTCTATGTCTCTCATACATACTGTAGCCAGTTCTATGTCTCTCATACATACTGTAGCCAGTAATATATGTATCTCGTACATACTGTAGCCAGTTCTACATGTCTCTCATACATACTGTAGCCAGTTCTACATGTCTCTCGTAGATACTGTAGCCAGTTCTATGTCTCTCGTACATACTGTAGCCAGCTCTATATGTCTCTCGTACATACTGTAGCTAGTTCTATATGTGTTTTGTACATACTGTTGCCAGTTCTATATGTCTCTCATACATACTGTAGCTAGTTCTCTATATGTCTCTCGTACATACTGTAGCCAGTTCTATATGACTATATACTGTAGCCAGTTCTATATGTCTCTCGTACATACTGTAGCCAGTTCTATATGTCTCTCGTACATACTGTAGCTAGTTCTATGTGTCTCATACATACTGTAGCTAGTTCTATACGACTCTCGTTCTATGGTTCTGAGACAGACTACAGTTAGATCTACATGACTTGGAGGCAGATCTACATGACTTGGAGGCAGATCTACATGACTTGGAGGCAGATCTACATGACTTGGAGGCACATCTACATGACTTGGAGGCAGATCTACATAACTTGGAGGCAGATCTACATGACTTGGAGGCAGATCTTCATGACTCTGAGACATGTTACATATAGCTGTACATGGCTCTGAAACAGGTCTATGTGACTTGACTTGAATAAGAGACTGTTGACTTGAATAAAACAGATGAGATGAACTGACACTTCTGTAATCTGTAACTGATAAAGGAAAGAACTTACTGCGGCAGCAACTCTCTGCTCAGTGTTTCATGTACTTTCTTACTCTCTTTAAACAACATTCTGTGGAGATAACAATGAGATATGCTGTTGAGATATAACAAATAGACTGTTGAGATAACAGTGAGATTGTTGAGATAACAATGACACTGTTGAGATAACAATGACACTGTTGAGATAACAATGAGACTGTTGAGATAACAAATAGACTGTTGAGATAACAAATAGACTGTTGAGATAACAATGAGACTGTTTAGATAACAGTGAGACTGTTGAGATAACAAATAGACTGTTGAGATAACAATGAGACTGTTGAGATAACAATGACACTGTTGAGATAACAATGACACTGTTGAGATAACAATGACACTGTTGAGATAACAATGAGACTGTTGAGATAACAATGAGACTGTTGAGATAACAAATAGACTGTTGAGATAACAAATAGACTGTTGAGAAAACAATGAGACTGTTGAGACAACAAATAGACTGTTGAGATAACAATGAGACTGTTGAGATAACAATGAGACTGTTGAGATAACAATGAGACTGTTGAGACAACAAATAGACTGTTGAGACAACATTGAGATATTCTGTTACAAGCTATACCACATTTCTACATTATAAACATCTAGAACAAACTTGTACCTAGTCTGCATCCATCCCTGCGGCCACAACGGCTTGATATCAGAGTCCAAATATGCTTTCAGTTGATCATCAGTATTCTGACTGCGAGATTTACCTGAACTGTAATATTTCATCTTTGTGGACACAATGTTCTGCAGCAAATCTCTGTGCAGGAAACAACAAGACATATTGTACCAAACGATTACTGTACTTTATGTAGTGGACTACGTATGAGCAAATCTCTGTGCAGGAAACAACAAGACATATTGTACCAAACGATTACTGTACTTTACGTAGTGGACTACATATGAATTTAGAGAGAGCCGTATTAGCAGTAAGGTAAGTAAAAAGTAAAGTAACCCTTTCATATCTTGTGGTATATAGGTAAATACAGTGTTAGGACTGTATTTTTCATTGACCGTCGGCACACGATGGGTGATGTGGTCAGCATCACGCCGGCCGCCTTTACTTTCCCAGAGCATGTCTGGTACCCAGTTGAGGTTGGATCGACCTGAGAGCCGTCGCGGTCGGGAAAAATTCCACGTGCCTTGCGGGAGCTGAACCCAGACCACCAGCCTTGCGAGCGAGTTCACTAACAACTACGCTACAGCGGCTCTCCGTATTAGCAGTGTTATTGGTAAACTCGCTTCTTAACCTACTGGTCGTGTTCAATCCACAGTGGGTGTGGAATATTTTCCGGCTGTAACGGCTTTCAAGATGACCCAGCCTTAATTGCGTACCAGCAGAAACACTAGGAAGTAAAGACGGCCGACATGATACTGAGCGCAGGACACACTGTGTACCGACGATCAATGAAAAATATGGGCTAACACTGTATTACTCTACACACCTGGAGATATAGAAGTGTTTCTTTACTTTAATAATAATAATTCCTCTCGAACCGTTATACGTTACATAAGGCCTGCAAGCAATTTCTCCTTACTGCTCTATCCTGGGCAACTCACTCAATCTCCTCCATGAAACAGAGACCGATATTTCTTGCCTCTCTCAGCAAAGTTCGTTTCAGGGTCTGCTTAGGTCGTCCTCTCTTTCTTTACTTTACTATGTATAATTTAGATGTACATAATTGTGATGATCTTGTGTCATAGTGTATGGTAGCTAGTAAAAGTATCATGATATCATTCAGTCATTCATGTCACAGTGACAAACATAGCATATTTTTTTAAAAACAGCATGACATTCTGTCACCCATGTCAGAGTGACTAACATAACTGAAACCATTCTGTAACCCATGTCAGAGTGACTAACATAACTGAAACCATTCTGTAACCCATGTCAGAGTGACTAACATAACTGAAACCATTCTGTCACCCATGTCAGAGTGACTAACATAACTGAAACCATTCTGTAACCCATGTCAGAGTGACTAACATAACTGAAACCATTCTGTAACCCATGTCAGAGTGACCAACATAACTGAAACCATTCTGTCACCCATGTCAGAGTGACTAACATAACTGAAACCACTCTGTAACCCATGTCAGAGTAACTAACATAACTGAAACCATTCTGTAACCCATGTCAGAGTGACCAACATAACTGAAACCATTCTGTCACCCATGTCAGAGTGACTAACATAACTGAAACCATTCTGTCACCCATGTCAGAGTGACTAACATAACTGAAACCATTCTGTCACCCATGTCAGAGTGACTAACATAACTGAAACCATTCTGTAACCCATGTCAGAGTGACTAACATAACTGAAACCATTCTGTCACCCATGTCAGAGTGACTAACATAACTGAAACCATTCTGTCACCCATGTCAGAGTGACTAACATAACTGAAACCATTCTGTCACCCATGTCAGAGTGACTAACATAACTGAAACCATTCTGTCACCCATGTCAGAGTGACTAACATAACTGAAACCATTCTGTCACCCATGTCAGAGTGACCAACATAACTGAAACCATTCTGTCATCCATGTCAGAGTGACTAACATAACTGAACCATTCTGTCACCCATGTCAGAGTGACCAACATAACTGAAACCATTCTGTCATCCATATCAGAGTGACTAACATAACTGAAACCATTCTGTAACCCATGTCAGAGTGACTAACATAACTGAAACCATTCTGTCACCCATGTCAGAGTGACCAACATAACTGAAACCATTCTGTCACCCATGTCAGAGTGACTAACATAACTGAAACCATTCTGTCACCCATGTCAGAGTGACCAACATAACTGAAACCATTCTGTCACCCATGTCAGAGTGACTAACATAACTGAAACCATTCTGTCACCCATGTCAGAGTGACCAACATAACTGAAACCATTCTGTAACCCATGTCAGAGTGACCAACATAACTGAAACCATTCTGTCACCCATGTCAGAGGGGACTAACATAACTGAAACCATTCTGTCACCCATGTCAGAGTGACTAACATAACTGAAACCATTCTGTCACCCATGTCAGAGTGACTAACATAACTGAAACCATTCTGTCACCCATGTCAGAGTGACTAACATAACTGAAACCATTCTGTCACCCATGTCAGAGTGACTAACATAACTGAAACCATTCTGAATAATTAACACACAAATAAAAACTAGCAATAAAAAAGAAGCAATATATATTGATGCAAAAATAAAAATGTACCATTTCTTTATTTTTCTTTAATCTGTTGCGTCTCACAGCGTCAGGATTAGAAGAGATTTCTACAACAGGCATTTGTATGTGCTTCTCTAATCATGTTGCGTCTCACAGCGTCAGGATAAGAAGAGATTTCTAGAACAGGTATTTGTGTGTGCTTCATAAATAGTGTTTTTCGTCACCTCTGTTCTCTTTAAGGTCCACCATTTGCATGGACAGCCTTTTGTTGTGTATCTACTGTATCAGAGCAGCATTTCTCTTTGCGGTGCACCGTCTGTTGGTATTCTGCTTATGTAGCTGAACCATTTAATTTCTTATTTCTTGATGAAGTTCAGCACAGATGTTGTACCCATTTGTTTCCTGATCTCTTCTTCTGCGATCAACTTCTGCTATGCAACTACTCCGGTATGTGTCATAAGCAGGGCGGTGCGCTTGAGATCTTCTGTGATCAACTTCTGCTATGCAACTACTCCGGTATGTGTCATAAATAGGGCGGTGCGCTTGAGATCTTCTGTGATCAACTTCTGCTATGCAACTACTCCGGTATGTGTCACAAGCAGGGCGGTGCGCTTGAGGTCTTCTGTGATCAACTTCTGCTATACAACTACTCTGGTATGTGTCATAAACAGTGCAGTGCGATTGAAGTCTTTTGCGATCAACTTCTGCTATGCAACTACTCCGGTATGTGTCATAAGCAGGGCGGTGCGCTTGAGGTCTTCTGCGATCAACTTCTGCTATGCAACTACTCCGGTATGTGTCATAAACAGCGCAGTGCGCTTTAAGTCTTCACCGGTCCGCTATAGTTGGTTTTTTTTAGTGCTGCTGCCGTTGGTTTAATTTCTAAAGGTAATTCTCATATCAATATTACATAAAATGTACCTATCAATCCTGCAAGCAATCCTACAATCAATACTACAATCAATCCTACAATCAATCATGCAAATCACTCCTATAATCAAGTGTGCAAATCAATCCCACAATCAATTATGCAAATCAATCCTACAATCAATTATGCAAATCAATCATACAAATCAATCGAGCAAATCAACCCTACAATCAATCAAACAATCAAGCAAATAAATCTACAATCAATCATGCAAATCAATTCTACAATCAATTGTGCAAATCAATCCTACAATCAATCATGCAAATCAATCCTACAATCAATCGTGCAAATCAATCCTACAATCAATCATGCAAATCAATCAAACAATCAAGCAAATCAATCTACAATCAATCATGCAAATCAATTCTACAATCAATTGTGCAAATCAATCCTACAATCAATCATGCAAATCAATCCTACAATCAATCGAGCAAATCAATCCTACAATCAATCATGCAAATCAATCTGACAATCAATCAAGCAAATCAGTCCTTAAAAACTAAAATTATCAACATGAAAAGCTTATGTCATTACCTGATCTCTGCATTCCACTGAAACCTTCGTCGTGGTCCTCTAGGTTTCTTTCGATTGTCAGTTTTCTCTTCTCCCTCACTCTCGGTTGATATCTCTTCTTTGACAACATCTGCGATGTCTTGATTCATTTCTTCTCCCATCCTAGAAGATTAGATATTACTTATTACTTTCTAAGTATTCATTCACTCAAGATGGAGCTGGAGTCATTCACAATTTGAGTAGCTAAGCTAATATTAGTTATCTTAACCCTTTCGCTGCTACATACTTTCCGAAGGCTGAGCTAAAAATAGCTACTCTTTGTTTCGAGGCCACAAGCGTGAATGTACGCCAATAGCAGTGACAGTAGCAATGTATAACGTGTTACACGTCTTTAGAAGTGAATGGGGGAAACGTATATATACGTCCTTAGCAGCTAAAGCGTTAAACAACAAAATACTGCATGGAAGCAAAACTGATATGAAAATATATATCATAGTAGTCTTCTTTGCGTTCGTTCTTTACGACCAATTTTAATCACTCCTTGTGACATGTTTGATCTTTGCCAAGAACGTGTATACGTTGCACATTGGTTTGGTAGGCCCCTAAACGCATAGACTTCTACAAGTTTAGGACACATGCTTCCGATTTCAGTCAAACCTCCTTAGTCGCCTCATACGACATGCATGGCAGCTAACAGTAGTTCTATTTTTTACACCCCAAATTTGGGCCACGGTAACCACTCGGGTGATCAGAGTAGTAAGAGCATGCATATTCCCAGTGGCAACGTATGGGTGTGAAGCATGGATATTTTAGAAGGCAGCGGAAAAACATATGTTGAATATAAATGTTACAGAAGAGTACTCTGTATATCACGGACAGAGAAGAGAACAAATATCTGTGCTGTTGAATATAAGTGGTACAGAATAGCCCCTCGTATATCATGGACAGAGAAGAGAACAGATAGATCTATCCAGAATGAATCAACATCTTTGATAAGTGGCTGATGCTACAAATAAGAAAGAGACATTATAGATAGTTTTAAAAAGACATAAAAGGTTGGAGAAGACCCTTATGGAAAGAGGCTTTCCTCAAAAAGGGAAAAGACCTCAGAGAAGAAGGATTCAGGATGTAAGAGCATGCCGGCTGCAGAGGTGAAACATCTGGCCTATCTTCATCTTTTGTCGTCACAATGTTACCGGGTTGTTGCCCAGTGTCGTCACACTGTTACCGGGTTGTTGCCCAGTGTCGTCACACTGTTACCGGGTTGTTGCCCAGTGTCGTCACACTGCTACCAGGTTGTTGCCCAGTGTCGTCACACTGTTACCGGGTTGTTGCCCAGTGTTGTCACACTGCAACCGGGTTGTTGCCCAGTGTTGTGGTTTTATGTATTTGTCTTGCATTGCTCTAGTGGCTTGGGTGATAGTTATTTTTCTTTTTGTGACAGGATTCTGCAAATGTGATCTAATCATCTTTTTCATGGTCTTCCTCTCGCCTTCTTTCCTGATGTTCTATTGTAGAAGACTCTATATACAGTGAATTTGGTTTCATTCTTATTAACTCTTTCCACACTTTAAGCCGCACACTGCGCCACGGCGGAAGTCCGTTGCACGCTATTAGCCGCACACTGCGCCATAGAGTTGCTTCCTTATAAGAAGTCTTTCTAGTTTTACTTCTACTGTTTTACTTCTACTACTTTTTAACCTTGTTATTCTATTGGATTGTCCAGTTTTCTTCAATTTAGTATATAATAATATATATATGTTTATTTATTGACGAGCAGTTGGGATCGTACATTTTTTTTCTTTCTTTTTTTTTTTACCTCCTTGAATGTTAATTGAGGAAAAATTGCTTAAAAATTGAGGAAATAACTGCGCGTGGAAAGTTAAGTGGCCAAACCACTTCATTCTTTGTTTCTCGATGTAATTCAAGCAAAGTTCGGTTCCACCTTTCTTTCTCAAGCTGGTGTTGGTAACTATTTTCTGGTGTTGTTGGTAACATTTCGTAGGCATCGCATTTCACATGTAGTTATTTTTGCGACTATGCTTTGCTCATTGTCTATATTTGGCTCTGGTAACACAAGAGTAGGCCTATGAAAGAGAGATTTTATAGGACTGTTAGGGTGGCAAAGTTTTGCTTAGGACAAGCTATAGCATGAACATTAGTTAAGTTATTCTAATATCTTTCTCTCCCAACTTGAATAACTCTGTTATTGATGGTACTGTTTTTTTAAGAACTTTGATGAACGTATCAGTTAGTCTGTACTCATCGAGGCAAAGTTCTACCGCTTCTCGAACAAGTCAGTAGTTCAACTCTGTGTTTCCTTCTCTTAAATCTTCTTCTTTATTGTTAGATGTATATGTTTCTCAAGAGCTGTCATTACTTCTCTAACCGTATCATCACTAGTTAGAATTATTTGTACTTGTCTCAAAGTTGTCTAGAAATCTAACAGCTCTCATTTCTCTCTTCTATTATCTAGTCGGGTTCTAAGCGGATCTAACAACTCTCATTTCTCTCTTCTATTATCTAGTCGGGTTCTAAACGGATCTAACAACTCTCATTTCTCTCTTCTATTATCTAGTCGGGTTCTAAACGGATCTAACAACTCTCATTTCACTCTTCTATTATCTAGTCGGGTTCTAAACGGATCTAACAACTCTCATTTCACTCTTCTATTATCTAGTCGGGTTCTAAACGGATCTAACAACTCTCATTTCACTCTTCTATTATCTAGTCGGGTTCTAAACGGATCTAACAACTCTCATTTCACTCTCCTATTATCTAGTCGGGTTCTAAACGGATCTAACAACTCTCATTTCACTCTTCTATTATCTAGTCGGGTTCTAAACGGATCTAACAACTCTCATTTCACTCTTCTATTATCTAGTCGGGTTCTAAACGGATCTAACAACTCTCATTTCACTCTTCTATTATCTAGTCGGGTTCTAAACGGATCTAACAACTCTCATTTCACTCTTCTATTATCTAGTCGGGTTCTAAACGGATCTAACAACTCTCATTTCACTCTTCTATTATCTAGTCGGGTTCTAAACGGATCTAACTACCAAGGATTAACTTCATTTATGAGCACCAGGTTTCCCCATATGGCTCAGTCCCTGTCTGCAGAAATGGCACACAATCTGCTAAGAGTGTTAAACAAAGCACAAACTCCATAGCTCCAATCCTAGAGATCTCATGAAAAAATGCACTTGTGACCTGGTCCGGATTCGAACCCATGATCTTCAGAATGACCGGCAAATATTGTAACCAGAGCTCCAAATGGCGCTAAAGATGTGACAAACCACACATCCATGCTAAGGCTGCATGAATCAGATTTCCTCATGAATAAGACAAAAAATTTGCAGAATTTATGGGAAAATCTGGTACATCAGTCGGGTGATCGTGCGAGAGAGAACTTGTACCCAAGATTTCATCCACAGTTTAATTCACTAAACTTAACCCCAAGATTTCATCCACAGAATGATCCAACAAATTTAGATGCATGAACTGTATATTTAGTTGTACAATTTCCACAGTAATGAGGAAGTACATGAGAACCTCCCATAATTAGGTTTTATGCTTACAAAACTGTTTTAATAACGATGGTTTCAAGAACATTTACTCCATGTTTATCACCACACACAAATAGTGTTAAATCATAGGTCCCCAAACTGTTTTCGAGCCACCGAACGCTTTGCGAGACATAAATTTTGTAACCCTCCCCACCCACCCCTTCAACCATTAGAACAGTTGTCCGCCTTCAAGCAGTTTGATATTTGTGATGTAACTAGCAACTAATAATACATTACTGCTTATGCAGTTAAATTATTGAAAAAGTTGTGTTTATAGCCTATTATGTGATTTGTGTTTTATAAGGAGCCACCGGCGCGGTACCGCCCACTCTGGGAGCTTATGTGCTAGATAAATAAACACACATGTGACTTGTAAATATATGTTTGGCATCACATAACTTGTCGGGGGACTACCTAGAGTAGTTGATAGTAGCTCGGCCTGCTAGCTGTGAGACGCCTCATAGCTCGGGTTCGAACCTACTGTCCGGCATTTGTTCGAGTCCCTTGGTCTTACTCAGGACGATAACGTGAGTACCTCTGAAGTCGGAGAAAATCTGCCTGTATGGCGAGGGAATACTAATTACGAGTACATTGAGCACACGGCTGTCAGTGTAAAGTAATTTACAATGTGCAAGCTGCTGCCATTGTAAGAAATTGGAAAACGGATTTTCACGCAAAAATCAGTTTCAGAGATGAAACTCGTCTGAGTTGAAAGCGGACGAAAGAAAAAAACAAACAAACATAACTTGCCTCCAAGAAGACAAATCACATAATAGGCTACAAACACACAAGTTACACAAATCACACACTTGGCTACTAGAACACAGATCACACACTTGGCTACTAGAACACAGGTCACACACTTGGCTACTAGAACACAGATCACACACTTGGCTACTAGAACACAGGTCACACACTTGGCTACTAGAACACAGGTCACACAGTTGGCTACTAGAACACAGGTCACATACTTAGCTTTCTGCACATCTATCCCATGCTGTTCCTCTAGTGCTGGCATCACTTTCTCAATTGCTGTTGAGAAGATAAAGGCACCAAGTTAACTTCTCTCATTAAAATGATACTATATTCAGTATATATATTAGACACACCTTGAGGAGAAATGATCAACGAATATCACAGCAGGCATTGAAGTGGGATGCAAAGGGTTCAAGAAAGAGTGGACGACCTAAGGAGACCCTGAAACAAACTTTGATGAGAGAGGCAAGAAATATAGGTCTCAGTTCCATGGAGGAGATTGAGTGAGTTGCTCAGGATAAAGCGGTATGGAGAAATTACTTGCAGGCCCTATGTAACGTATAACGGTACAAGAGGAATTATTATTATTATTATAATTACTATATTCAGTATGCTTTAAAAATGTATGCATGTTTGTATTATCTAATCAAGCTATCACCTCTATAATAGCTTATGCCATCCACTAATATGGACAAACCTAAGTTTAGTTTTGTTTAGTCGTTGGATCATCATCACTGCACATCGAACCAATTAGTCCATAAGTGCTTCGATCTTCTCCTCTGCGTTTCTCTCAGCGTGGGGCAACTAACGATAACCCTAGGCTTGTCGTGACTCTTTGCCATTCTCGCAGCTCTTGCGCCTTCGTCGCGTTTTTAGCGAGGACAATAATTTTCTTGATAGAGCTCGCGAGATGCTTGATTTCTTCCGCA
Source organism: Arion vulgaris (assembly GCA_020796225.1). NCBI lineage: Eukaryota > Metazoa > Mollusca > Gastropoda > Stylommatophora > Arionidae > Arion > Arion vulgaris. The sequence continues at coordinate 23,433,933 of CM036776.1, forward strand.
GGCGCCTATACCCGGAGAAGGTGATTGTATCTGCTATGCATCGAGTTCAGAAAATCACTCGCCAGCGGGCCCTTACCAGCCATCATAGGACTACTAACTCTGACAGAGTAAAACTTATGTTAACTTTCCACCCCAATAGTTCACTGGTGAAAAATGTTTTATTCCGTCATCTGTCTATCCTTAAGTCAGATCCTGAGACCCGTTCAGTCTTCCCCAACTATCCTTTGGTGGCTTACAGACGGGACTGAAGTCTTAACTCTTAGTGGACCAAGCGCCACGCTAAGTGGCGTTGAAGTGGACGCGTTTTACATTCCGCCACGCTAAGTGGCGTTTGGTTATCAAACGTGAAAGCGCTTGTAAAAACGTGACTTTTGCCCTGGTCCGCTAAGAGTTAAGGATATGTTGGTACAGTCGCCTTAATTCCAATATCCAGAGTCATTTTGGCACTGTCCAGTGTGGCGTCGGCGCTGCAACATGTGTGCTTACATGACACAGACTGTATCTTTTCCTTTAGCCACGTTTGTTATTGAAGATGGTTTCACATGCAAGTCCCGTAATCTTATCTATGCCATTATCTGTAAGCGGTGTAACAAGACTTATATCGGCGAGACAGACAAGAGGCTCAGTGACCGATTCGCCCAACACTTGCGCGACATACGCCAATGCTCTGTGACCCCTGTAGCCACCCATTTCAATGATACTGACCATTTAGTAGCTCACGATGTCCAGGTCACAGCCATCCGATCATGTTCCTCGGATGATCGCAGTCGATTTGCTCTGGAGAATCGGTTGATTTCGTTGTATGGTACCTTGCAACCACGTGGGCTCAACGCATTACATTCCTATGCTTCTTAGTACTTTCTCTTCCTGTGCCTTGTAATCTATATGTACATATGTTGCATGTATTCAAGTTATATATTTACTAGATTTTTGTTTCTTTTCTTTTCTATTTCTAGTTTTTATGTGTGCTTCTTTTGTTACATTTATTTTGTTATCAGTTTTTATTCCCAGATTTTCATTAAAAACGTTTGTATGTAGTCGTCCATATGTTTTTGTAAATTCGTCACTCCTGTTGTTCGTTTGCTTGATAAAGGCCTTGTTGGTTGAAAGGTTGCTGTATTTTGTCATTGTTTTTGTCATTTGTAAAACTACAGTACTTTGTGATTACGTGTTTTGCCAACCAATGATGCCAGTTCTTAGTTTAGTCGCAAGCCTATAGGCACGTTCATTTTCCTTTACACCTGCATGCCCTGGCACAAAATTAAAACTGATTTTTGTCAGCCTAGACATCCTCAGCAACTCCAACCACTGTCTCGGAGCCCAGCCTGTTTCAATCTTCCTGAGCATACTCATTGAGTCACTGAGAAAACATGCATGGATAAATCTGTCTCTACTCAATCATAACACCGCCCCCCTTAAGTGTGGACATGCCAGACAGTGTCGTCTTCGTGGTAGAGAGAGAAGATATAGTAATCAACTTCTCATGGGTTCGGTGAGCAAATGGACTTTAGGATGGCTGCTGCAGCGGAGGACAGAGCATGCATGGGAATGCCCAATGTGCCGTGACGTCGATCGCATAACATAACATAACCTCGCCCCTACCCATATTGTGGGCATGTCCATGTATAACCAGCAAATCAATGGGCTAGGATCTCATCATTCAAACTGTTACATAATTTGAACAAGTTTGTCTGTAGTTGAGCTTGAAGAAAAGATTGCTAAGCGATATTCAGAGTGTCACATGTTTGAAAAAGCTCACATGGAGTATGTCGACCAGATCATGCTTGCATCTCATTGAGACTGTATGTAGTGTGGTGTGAAATGCGTCACTCCTGTTCTATCGTTGACTTGATAAAGACCTTTTGGTCAAAATGTTGCTGTGTACTGTTATTGTTTTGTTGTAAAACTACAGTACTTTGTTATTACTTGTTTCGCCATTGTTACATAGTTTTACTGAAGTCTTCCCTTATATCATCATTGTTACATAGTTTTACTGCAGTCTTCCCTTATATCATCATTGCTACATAGTTTTACTGCAGTCTTCCCTTATATTGATAAATGAATAGATGCAGTGTTTCATTTTCTAGAACAAAATACCACTTATGTTATGTAGAACAAAATACCACTTATGTTCTTTAGAACAAAATACCATGTATGTTCTATAGAACAAAATACCACTTATGTTCTGTAGAACAAAACATCACTTATGTTCTGTAGAATGAAACACCACTTACGTTCTGACAAGTATAGTCAATTTTTAAATATTTTTTTGCCTGCTATGAATTCAGGTTTAGTCATGTCACCTAATATGACGATCTTTATTGATTCTTGCGTGAAGGATTGCTTTTCTTATCACCAGTGTTCCACACTATTCAGACAAGCTTAACAATGACTTCAAAGGTACTTGTAATTTAAATCATGAAGTAAAGAAACAGGGTCACCTATAGCCCAGGTGTGTACATAGAATGTTTAGACAAGCTGGTCCTCAAGTCCTGGAATTTCCCTAGAATGGAGTCATTAGCTTCAATCAACCTTCAAAGATAGTCAATAATATTGTTACATATTGTTTTATTCGCGCAGAATAGAGGGAATAAGATGGTATGATAGGGTCACAAAGGAACTTATGGAGAGAACAAGACAGATTCAGTGAACAAACAGGTTAAAAAAGGCGCTGGATAGGACACACTTTGCGAAAACCGGAGGGAATATAACAAGAAGGGTCCTTGCCTGGAACCCGCAGGGACAGCGAAAGAAGGGACGCGAGAAATACATGGAGATGAGATTTGGAGGCGGAGATCAACAATATAAAGAAGAGATGGAGGGAGCTGCAGGAGATAGCTAGAGATAGGAAGACTTGGCATGAGTTGGTTGAGGTCCTATGCCCCAACCCGGGTAAAAAGGCAAAGAGAGAGAGAGAGAAGATTGTTACATTTACTCACCTGCCCTGAGATTCAATAAAGGACCCTTTAGTTGATCTTTCTCTTGGATTTCCTTGAGTTTCTTGGCTCTTCGTTGTAAAGTATACTTCCCATACGGCAAATGTTCACTCAGATGGTTATAGATTGCAGTCTTACTTCCCCATGGTAACTTGTGAGAGCCAAGTTCAATACTGGTGGTAAACAAATAAATGAAATATTCATGTACTTCCTCATTACTGTGGAAATTGTACAACTAAATATACGGTTCATGCATCTAAATTTGTTGGATCATTCTGTGGATGAAATCTCGGGGTTAAGTTTAGTGAATTTAACTGTGGATGAAATCTTGGGTACAAGTTCTCTCTCGCACGATCACCCGTCTGATGTACCAGATTTCCCCATAAATTCTCCACATTTTTTGTTTTATTCATGTGGAAATCTCATTCATGCAGCCTTAGCATGGGTGTGTGTTTCGTCACATCTTTAGCGCCATTTGGAGCTCTGGTGCTTATCCTTCAGCGATGTGTCCGATTTTAGCCAGCGTTTACTGGGTTCACTCTCCGTCAGCCTTGGGCTGTCCCCAGCTGACATGCAAGGCAGCAGGTTGCTATTTTCTTTTAGGGTAGCTACCCTTAGACAACCTTCCTTCTGGGTTGTTGAGTGTCATCTGCCCAGGTTACCAGTCCTTTTTGGACTACTTGGTTTGCCTTCAGTCCAGTTTTGTGTACGGTTTGCTCCGCTAGACTTTGATTGTCCCCAATCGAACTACAAGGCAGTAGTGGAGAGTCCAAGTTCGATGGATTATACTGTGGATGAAATCTCTCATGTTCCTAAGACTAGTGTGTAGTGAAGAGATACATCCATCTTGAGATAGTTCCAATAACTAATGCTGCAAATCACACACAATGATTCTAGAATCTATTGTCATGGTAAAGTGACTTAAGATATGACAACGCTAGAGCAGAGGAGACACATGTGTAAGAAACAGACAAATATTGTTTGTGTATGAGCACTAAAAGCTAAACTTTGATTAAAATCATTTTCCACAAGATACTCAGAAAGCGACAGAGACTAGACATAAAACTACTACATCAATAAACAAAAGTGACAGAGACTAGACATAAAACTACTACATCAATAAACAAAAGTGACACAGAGACTAGACATAAAACTACTACATCAATAAACAAAAGTGACGGAGACTAGACATAAAACTACTACATCAATAAACAAAAGTGACAGAGACTAGACATAAAACTACTACATCAATAAACAAAAGTGACAGAGACTAGACATAAAACTACTACATCAATAAACAAAAGTGATAGAGACTAGACATAAAACTACTACATCAATAAACAAAAGTGACAGAGACTAGACATAAAACTACTACATCAATAAACAAAAGTGACAGAGACTAGACATAAAACTACTACATCAATAAACAAAAGTGAGAGACTAGACATAAAACTACTACATCAATAAACAAAAGTGACAGAGACTAGACATAAAACTACTACATCAATAAACAAAAGTGACAGAGACTAGACATAAAACTACTACATCAATAAACAAAAGTGAGAGACTAGACATAAAACTACTACATCAATAAACAAAAGTGACAGAGACTAGACATAAAACTACTACATCAATAAACAAAAGTGACAGAGACTAGACATAAAACTACTACATCAATAAACAAAAGTGAGAGACTAGACATAAAACTACTACATCAATAAACAAAAGTGACAGAGACTAGACATAAAACTACTACATCAATAAACAAAAGTGACAGAGACTAGACATAAAACTACTACATCAATAAACAAAAGTGACAGAGACTAGACATAAAACTACTACATCAATAAACAAAAGCGACAGAGACTAGACATAAAACTACTACATCAATAAACAAAAGTGACACAGAGACTAGACATAAAACTACTACATCAATAAACAAAAGTGACAGAGACTAGACATAAAACTACTACATCAATAAACAAAAGTGACAGAGACTAGACATAAAACTACTACATCAATAAACAAAAGTGAGAGACTAGACATAAAACTACTACATCAATAAACAAAAGTGACAGAGACTAGACATAAAACTACTACATCAATAAACAAAAGTGATAGAGACTAGACATAAAACTACTACATCAATAAACAAAAGTGACAGAGACTAGACATAAAACTACTACATCAATAAACAAAAGTGATAGAGACTAGACATAAAACTACTACATCAATAAACAAAAGTGACAGAGACTAGACATAAAACTACTTCATCAATAAACAAAAGTGACAGAGACTAGACATAAAACTACTTCATCAATAAACAAAAGTGACAGAGACTAGACATAAAACTACTACATCAATAAACAAAAGTGACAGAGACTAGACATAAAACTACTTCATCAATAAACAAAAGTGACAGAGACTAGACATAAAACTACTACATCAATAAACAAAAGTGACAGAGACTAGACATAAAACTACTACATCAATAAACAAAAGTGACAGAGACTAGACATAAAACTACTACATCAATAAACAAAAGTGACAGAGACTAGACATAAAACTACTTCATCAATAAACAAAAGTGACAGAGACTAGACATAAAACTACTACATCAATAAACAAAAGTGACAGAGACTAGACATAAAACTACTTCATCAATAAACAAAAGTGACAGAGACTAGACATAAAACTACTACATCAATAAACAAAAGTGACACAGAGACTAGACATAAAACTACTACATCAATAAACAAAAGTGACAGAGACTAGACATAAAACTACTACATCAATAAACAAAAGTGACAGAGACTAGACATAAAACTACTACATCAATAAACAAAAGCGACAGAGACTAGACATAAAACTACTACATCAATAAACAAAAGTGACAGAGACTAGACATAAAACTACTACATCAATAAACAAAAGTGACACAGAGACTAGACATAAAACTACTACATCAATAAACAAAAGTGACACAGAGACTAGACATAAAACTACTACATCAATAAACAAAAGTGACACAGAGACTAGACATAAAACTACTACATCAATAAACAAAAGTGACAGAGACTAGACATAAAACTACTACATCAATAAACAAAAGTGACAGAGACTAGACATAAAACTACTACATCAATAAACAAAAGCGACAGAGACTAGACATAAAACTACTACATCAATAAACAAAAGTGACAGAGACTAGACATAAAACCACTACATCAATAAACAAAAGTGACACAGAGACTAGACATAAAACTACTACATCAATAAACAAAAGTGACAGAGACTAGACATAAAACTACTACATCAATAAACAAAAGTGACAGAGACTAGACATAAAACTACTACATCAATAAACAAAAGTGACAGAGACTAGACATAAAACTACTACATCAATAAACAAAAGTGACAGAGACTAGACATAAAACTACTACATCAATAAACAAAAGTGACAGAGACTAGACATAAAACTACTACATCAATAAACAAAAGTGACAGAGACTAGACATAAAACTACTACATCAATAAACAAAAGTGACAGAGACTAGACATAAAACTACTACATCAATAAACAAAAGTGACAGAGACTAGACATAAAACTACTACATCAATAAACAAAAGTGACAGAGACTAGACATAAAACTACTACATCAATAAACAAAAGTGACACAGAGACTAGACATAAAACTACTACATCAATAAACAAAAGTGACACAGAGACTAGACATAAAACTACTACATCAATAAACAAAAGTGACAGAGACTAGACATAAAACTACTACATCAATAAACAAAAGTGACACAGAGACTAGACATAAAACTACTACATCAATAAACAAAAGTGACACAGAGACTAGACATAAAACTACTACATCAATAAACAAAAGTGACAGAGACTAGACATAAAACTACTACATCAATAAACAAAAGTGACAGAGACTAGACATAAAACTACTACATCAATAAACAAAAGTGACAGAGACTAGACATAAAACTACTACATCAATAAACAAAAGTGACAGAGACTAGACATAAAACTACTACATCAATAAACAAAAGTGATAGAGACTAGACATAAAACTACTACATCAATAAACAAAAGTGACGGAGACTAGACATAAAACTACTACATCAATAAACAAAAGTGACAGAGACTAGACATAAAACTACTACATCAATAAACAAAAGTGACAGAGACTAGACATAAAACTACTACATCAATAAACAAAAGTGACAGAGACTAGACATAAAACTACTACATCAATAAACAAAAGTGACAGAGACTAGACATAAAACTACTACATCAATAAACAAAAGTGACAGAGACTAGACATAAAACTACTACATCAATAAACAAAAGTGACACAGAGACTAGACATAAAACTACTACATCAATAAACAAAAGTGACAGAGACTAGACATAAAACTACGACATCAATAAACAAAAGTGACAGAGACTAGACATAAAACTACGACATCAATAAACAAAAGTGACAGAGACTAGACAGAAAACTACTACATCAATAAACAAAAGTGACAGAGACTAGACATAAAACTACTACATCAATAAACAAAAGTGATAGAGACTAGACATAAAACTACTTCATCAATAAACAAGTGACAGAGACTAGACATAAAACTACTACATCAATAAACAAAAGTGACAGAGACTAGACATAAAACTACTACATCAATAAACAAAAGTGACAGAGACTAGACATAAAACTACTACATCAATAAACAAAAGTGATAGAGACTAGACATAAAACTACTACATCAATAAACAAAAGTGACAGAGACTAGACATAAAACTACTACATCAATAAACAAAAGTGACAGAGACTAGACATAAAACTACTACATCAATAAACAAAAGTGACAGAGACTAGACATAAAACTACTACATCAATAAACAAAAGTGACAGAGACTAGACATAAAACTACTACATCAATAAACAAAAGTGACACAGACTAGACATAAAACTACTACATCAATAAACAAAAGTGACAGAGACTAGACATAAAACTACTACATCAATAAACAAAAGTGACAGAGACTAGACATAAAACTACTACATCAATAAACAAAAGTGATAGAGACTAGACATAAAACTACGACATCAATAAACAAATTCACAGTGACTGAATAGTAAAACACTCTACAATAACAGAATAAACCCGATAGAAACAGCACAGATGACTAAGTAACTGTCATGAGCAATTTTTTCTACTTAGTAAAGTTCAAGAAGAAAACTAAAACAATTTTTAAAACAACAAGACAATTTGAACATTGCAGTAAATAAATAACAAAATTTCCAAAACAATAAAAAGATTGACAAAAATTATAAAATTAAATAAATATATCAATAAAAGTTACTCACTCTAATAACAATTTGTTGATGTAAGTTGAGAAAACTTTTTTCTTTCGTTTCTTTTGCCTCCTGAAATTTGAACAATTTATTAAAGCAATGATTACTGGTCAGTAAAATCAGCAGTAGAATCTAACCAATCATTTTGTAAAACTGGATTTTTCTTTGAATGCCCCATATTAACCACTTTGTGTGATTTGTATGTGATCTGGGCCTAAGAAGGATTGCACGTTGTGCCAGTTATGCGTCTACAAGTAGGCCAGCACATCCGATTTCTGCGATGCTTTTCATTTACTAGGGTAGGTTCCCTGGGTCCTACATCAGTCTCATCTTACAACATGCCTTGTAGGTTGCAGGGGTACTATTCTTTGCTCCCTTGAGGGATCAGCACCACACGGGTGCCTTGACATAGGAAATCTACATTTCATATCTATTTCAGTTCAGACAGCCATTTCATTTCTTGGTCTGAACTTTCATTTTCTCAAGTATTACAAATTCTGTACTATTATACTTGGAGAAAGTTGTCTAAAATCTCAGTACAATAAGGATCACAAGATGAAGGGTTGACTTCATCTAAAATCTCAGTACAATAAGGATCACAAGATGAAGGGTTGACTTCATTGCGCCGGTTCTCCACATATGCCTCGGACTCTGCCGCAGAAATGACACGCCACCTGCCGAGAGTATTGCACAAAGCACATGAACTCTGCAGCTTCTGGAACAATTCTAGGGGTCTCGGTACAAATTACACTAGCAAACAGAACAGCGCTGCCCAGATTCAAACCGACAACCTTCAGAACGCAAGGCAACACATTAACCACAGATACCCTGTGTACACAAACTCTGAAGAAGCTGTTTCAAATATCTGTACAGTACACACTTTTTCATTTGTTTCCAGAGGAGCATCTGACTGCATGAGTTAAAGCGCTGAGAGACCTGGGTCCAATCCACGGTAAAGCCAATAATTTTTTTTCTGCCGGAGACATAAAGAAAAAAATCATAACCTAAACACTGTGACTGCACTAGCCATGTGACCATTAAATTCCTCAGACAGATGTCCCCATGTTCTAGACCACTCTAAATAACAGTAACACAAACAGTAACACAAGCAGTAACACAAGCAGTAACACAAGCAGTAACACATATTTTTTTGGCTGCAGTTACTGTAGACGTGTTCTGTTACTGGGAGGAACTGTGCACATATAGAAACATGAGAGCATTAACGTAGATTCTATCTATTAATACCAAGATATGTTTCATAACAATAACAACAAATATTAACATCAAATAATATAACACACAAAACATACTTTTTTCATATTATCTATTGCTTCCAATAGTTCTGCTGGTAACTGGGAAGGTAATTGTGTATTGCGTTCTGTAGACTGGTTGTCTCCCTTCCCTTCTTCCCCTGACTTGCTAGTAGAATCCTCATTCATGGTCTCACGCAGTACAGCATTGAACGTTTCCTAATGACAACCAAAAAAAAATTTTTTTAAAAGGATAAATAAGAGAATGTAAAACAAAAACAATCTGAAAACGAGAAATAATTCGTAATTAACTATTTCTATACGCAATTATTTTCTCAGTTTTACACGGTTTCTTCTTCGAACGCTCCACATCGAACTCTTGTCAACCACTCTGTGTGATTTGTATGTGATCTGAGCCTAAGAGTGATTGTACGTTGTGCCAGTTATACGCCCACAAGTAGGCCAGCACATCCGATTTCTGCTGCTTTTTATTTACTAGGGTAGCATTCCCTAAGGCCTACATCAGTCGCCTCTTACAACATACATTGTAGGTTGCAGTGGTACTATTCTTTGCTTCCCTTGCGGACCCTGGCATCACACGGCCGATTTACACAGTTAATTCAAGGGAGGCAAAGAAAGCATTTTTAAAAACAACAAAAAACGTAACTCCTCATTAATAAATAAACACACATATATACATATGTATATTGTTAATTAATCAATAAACACACACACACATATATATATATTGTTATATACTAATTTGAAGACAACTGGACAACCTATTAGAATAACTAGGTTAAAAAATAGTAGAAGTAAAAATAGTAGAAGTAAAACTAGAAAGACTTGTATGAGGAAACAACCGAGTGGCGCAGTGTACTGCGAACGGCATTCAACGGAATACGCCATGGTGCAGTGTACAGCGATAGGCGTGGAAAGAGTTAAGAGTAAATTATGCAGTTAGAATAGTTTCCTAGAGGGATACAAACATTTCCTGTAAATATTGACAGAAATGGTCGTCTACCAGTTTTGTTTATATAAATCATATCCCACTTCATCTAAATGATAACACTGATAATTAATATTTTTTTTAAATTGTTGAAATTTATTAAGTATATAAATAAACAGTAAACAAGTATTAGGGCTTCTGGAAAAACTAATTACCTAACACAGGGTTTCAACCCCACACCCTTATTTCTTACGGCACCCACTGCCTAGCTCTATAATACAAGTCTTTTACAAACACAACCAGCTAGCTATTTTAAAAAAACAACTTTACTGAGGAGTGTCTTTCATAAATGCTTCGCCTGTACAACACAGAATAATCAGGTCAGATTTGATCAAACAGTTTCTAAATATATCAATACTAACCTCTATTGCACTGAATTCATATTTCACTGTCATTTCATTCTTCACTTCTGTACTGCCATTGGTTGCTATGGCAGCAATACTTTTGTTTTGAGTGGGTACCGTGGTGATATTTGTTGCTGCAGTTGAAAGAGTCAATGGTAACAAAGATGGATTCATCACATTGTTTTGGTTTAGAGAATCTGATATTGGAGGTTTCCTGTTCCTGTGCAAGACACAACAGAAGAAGAAGGTTGTGAAACATGCACAATTTTGTAATCTGTTTCTTGATTTAAATCAATTATTTCTGCCATCTTGGCATGCATGTTTGTGGAGTTGGTGAATGTACTTTCAGAATACAATCAAATTTATATTGAATAATTTAACCCAATTCTAGCAAACATGACTAATTCTTATGTTAGTTTACAATATCTTGTCTGTGTCCACGTGTCTCTCTATCTGTCTGTATTTACATGTCTTTCAATCTGTGTCTCTTCAACTGTTTGTGCCCCTGTGTCTTTCTATCTGTGTCTCTCAAACTGTCTGTATCCCTGTCTCTCTCAATACATCTGTTGCTATACATCCTTTAAACTGTCTGTGTTATATAAAATGTCTAGTTTGTCTCAAAACTTAAACCTGTGACATCTATACTGCAAAGCCAGTGCTCTAAATAAATTATGTGACACCCCCCACCTTCCTGCATATATTTCAGTATGTTTATTTAATGAAATTGGCACTCTCAAATTTCTTATATGCATATAAAACATACAACACACATATACAAATAGACATTTTAAAATATTTTTAAAATGTGTACACAAATACAGCTTAACCCTTTGAACCCTGGCCACCTATACCTTAAAAATCTCTTCCCCGAAGCTCCTAGACAAAAACAGCCCACATCAGTTATATTAAACACAATAATTTAGCATTCTTAAATGCTCTATAATTTGTTATTGACTTACCCCATCATCTCCGTTATTCCTGCTTATTATATATTTGCAGAATACTAAACTTTAAAATTTATTTGATTTAATATGTGAGCACGGCTGCGAATACTCCGTACATGAAGATATTTCTTTATATTGAACATATCATCATCATCATTGGCCTCTTTGTCTCAGGAGACAATAGGTGTTGCGTCATGTAGTATGTTCTGTGCTGAATCACGTTTCTTGTGGCTGTAATGCCATATTCTGGAGTGGCAATCCTTGCCACAGTTGCTGCAGGTAAAACTGGAGACTAGAGCCGATACATGGGATGTTCTCTCTGCTCTCTGTGCTCTCTTTTGCCTCCACATGTGATGTTGTTTTTCTTCTTTTCTTTTTCAGCCGCCCCTCACTGCCGCTCGCCATGCTTGCCTGTCTTTGGCCAGCCGTTCCCAGTGTTCTTTGTCTATGCCGCATGAAGTTAAGTCACGCTTGCAAGTGTCAATGAAGCGTAATAATTGAAGATATATAGCTTTAATATCAATCGATTAAAACAATTCTTTGTCGTCTAAATGATTATCTAACTCTCTTTCTATATCCTATCAGAATAATCATGTTCTAAGTCTTATTTATCTTCAAATTCATTCAAAACAAGTTCAACAGCTTCCTGTGTTATACTTTTAGAATGACCATTTCCGAAAATTATCTTTTTAACTCGAAAATACTTAACTAATTACCTTATCAGTACAATAAAATCACACAACAGCGTCCGCCATCTTGTAAAACAATGTAGAACACATGGGGTTGTGTTTCACGTCATATTTGTACTCAATTTATTTTCAAATACCAAAAACATTGTGAAAAAATATGCTCAGACCGATAGATCGGAAGCTCGGGGTATGCAGTGCTTACGTTCAATCCCGAAATATCGGGCGCCAGGGTTAAACACATGCACACATACAAAAACATATCCACATATAAAACATATTCAACAAACACATACAAAAAAATATACACATATAAAACATTCAACTTAAACACATACACACACATACAAAACATATACAAATAAAAAACATATCCACATATAAAACATATTCAACTTAAACACATACAAACATACACAAATAAAAATATATATATATACATATAAAACATATTCAACTTAAACACATACAAACACATACAAAAACATATACAAAACATATGCACATATAAAAAAAAAAAGGTAAAGGAACCCTTTCATACCTCGTGGTATATAGGTCAATACAGTGTTAGGTCTGTATTTTTCATTGACCGTCGGCACACGATGGGTGATGTGGTCAGCATCATGCCGGCCGCCTTTACTTTTCCAGAGTATGTCTGGTACCCAGTTGAGGCTGGGTCGACCTGAGAGCTGTCGCGGTCTGGAAAAATTCCATGCGTACTGCGGGAGTTGAACCCAGACCACCAGCCTTGAGAAGCGAGTTCACTAACAACTACGCTACTGCGGCTCCCATATGCACATATACAATTACAAAAATACATGCAGCTTACAGTTTTAACTTGTTCTTTTTCTTGAGAATAATCTTCCCTTGATCTGTTTTGGATGAGTTATTGTTCTTGTTCTCCCCATCTTTACTCTCCTGTAATCGTTTCTTCCGCTGATGTAAGAAAAAATACAATTTAATCATACATGACGTTTATGTATTTCTGTGTGTCAACATGGATTTCGTCTTTGTCTCTTTTGTAATCAGCTACTAAACATTATGATATGACTTACGCAAGTGGAACTAAAACTCAGCAATGTGTACATGTGTACATGCACCGCCAGACTGCAGATCACAAACTTTAATAGTCCTGAAAATTATATACTGAGGCAAACTCACTGGCCTAATAAAACAACACTGGACAGAAAACAGTGAAGACTTCTGTGTGAGCTACAAAAGACAGGAAAGTTTATAAAAGAAACAATATTAAATATATAGACAATATTTCAAAGGAACAAAAGGAAGGAGAAAGTTAAGTATAATCCTACTTGTAGTGAATAAGAAGCCTCAATTAAACAGAACAGTTGTGAAGCTAAAGCATGGGTTTCCAAAGTGGGTGGTACAGCCCCCTGTGGCGCTGAAGCCTTCCAGGGGGTGATAGTGGGTTCAGAAGCATTTGGGGAGTTTTTTCATGGTTTTACGATTGAATAATCATTTAACATTTTTATTCTGCATTTTAATTCATCTAATGCCCATCTTACACGATCCATTTTTCATCAATTTTCTGTTTCATGTATATAATCATTTAAAAATTAACCATGCATGACAGAAATATATATCAATTTTCTATGTCAAAGTGAAAATAGAGCTTGTATATATATATATGTGGAGGGGGGCGTTGTCAAACTGTAATAATGGGGAGGGGAACGTTATAAAGTTTATATCGTGGAAAGTGGGCGGTGGGCCGAAAAAGTTTGGGAATCTATGAGCTAGCATACATATACACAGATGATGACAATACCTTCATAGATTTCATCTTCTTGGCATGAGTTTCCCCTATTGCTTCATTATTCTCAGACTCTAAGACTCTCTGGAGAGAGAAATAGTTATACATTGAAACAAAGAGTGCCAACTGCATTCTTGAGCGAGTGCTGGTGGTAAAATATATGTTTCAGTCTGGATGCACGAATATGAGCTATTTATAGTACAGAAAGGTCAGCAAGAAGTGTTCATTGTTCATTTGAGAATCATCTTCAATGCACATCACACATGTCCATTATTGATCCGATCTGTGGTAGCTAGTCAGTCCCCCAGGTGGCAGCTGAGGAACCAGACAGTTAGCTTTAGTGTGTAGCTTGTATATATTTAGATATTTTATAAGCAGACTTAGTGTTTACACTCTCTAAGCAGAATGGTAACACTAAAGGAGACATTGACGTAAAAACCAATCGACGCAGTTTTGTGTAGCAACAGCTTAGCGACGGTGAGCAGATAGAAAGAACGGAGATAAACACCTTGACAAAAATGGACATGTTGTCGTTTGTGTCTGTAAAAAAATACCATTAAAGTCAAGGAAATGTGAACGAATCCTAGTTAGTTGCTATATTGTTCAATGCTGTTAGTTGCTATATTGTTCAATGCTGTTAGTTGCTATATTGTTCAATGCTGTTAGTTGCTATATTGTTCAATGCTGTTAGTTGCTATATTGTTCAATGCTGTTAGTTGCTATATTGTTCAATGCTGTTAGTTGCTATATTGTTCAATGCTGTTAGTTGCTATATTGTTCAATGCTGTTAGTTGCTATATTGTTCAATGCTGTTAGTTGCTATATTGTTCAATGCTGTTAGTTGCTATATTGTTCAATGCTGTTAGTTGCTATATTGTTCAATGCTGTTAGTTGCTATATTGTTCAATGCTGTTAGTTGCTATATTGTTCAATGCTGTTAGTTGCTATATTGTTCAATGCTGTTATGTATAGTCTGTATTACAAAAATGGATGGACCGAAATGGAATGATATAATAAGTCAAAAATCTAATAATTACCATCAAAGGGGTTACATCAAAGCTAGTATACTAGAATAACAGGAACAGGACGATAGAAAGGGAGAAAGCTGAGAAACGGAACACAAAGCATGGAGGAAACTAACCACTACTCTCCTAAACCAGAAGATAGGATCCGATTTAACCACGACCATAATATGCCGGGTGACCAGTGACGGCTATAACCTTACACATGCATGTTGTACTCACCAGTGAGTCGGAAACTAAACATCGCCAGAACCCCCGTATCATCATCATAACAGACCAAGAAGGAACCGTAAATCGGCAGGGAGATCACCCAATACTACAACAATCATTAAGAGGAACCCGATCCCTCAACAGATCTCTTCACAAGCATGTATTTCAGTGTGTTTATTTAGACAAAAACTCCCATTCTGTATTGGTTGATGTATCTACTGGGGTTTCTCTCATGGTTTTCCGTCTTGCCGCACTTATTGGTATGCACAACTGAGATAGAGAATACCTTCTATCTTCTTCATTGAAATCTTCAGAGCGTATGTTTTTCTTCGGCGTCGATGATGTCGCTTTTGTCCATAGAAGACACATTCACAGTACTGCCCGTCAGTGTATTCGCACTCTCATTGCCCTTCACCCCAGAATGACCTGGAACAAAATCTGTAATAAATTCCTACAAGCAGTAAGAAATTTGTTTCTGAACTGCAGGAAAATAGGTATAAAGTAGTCTTTGGTATCAGAAGAAATAGTCTTCTTCTTCTTTGCGTTCGTTCTTTACGACCAATTTTAATCACTCTTTGTGATATGTTTGATCTTTGCCAAGAACGTGTTTACGTTGCACATTGGTTTGGTAGGCCACTAAATGCATAGACTTCTACACGTTTAGGACACATGCATCCGATTTCAGCCAAACCTCCTTAGTCGCCTTTACGACATGCATGGCAGGTAACAGTGGTTCTATTCTTTACACCCCAAATTTGGGCCCGGTAACCACTCGGGCGGGAAGAAATAGTATTGTGAACATTTATCAGTTATATGAGAACTATCATCATAGTACTCCGGACATGTCCAGAGGTGCTCCGATCTCCATCTCAACAAATCTAGCAGCATCCAGCGGCCCAACAAGCCAGTTCGATGTTGATTAATCAATCTCCTTGCACATTTAATTTCAAATGAAGAACAGAAAGAAAGATTTGACTAGTGACAACAAAACAAAATGAGAATTGAAAAGGAATAAAACAGTTAGAGACACTGAGCAAGGAAAAAATGGCTCCTTTTTAGGATATAGGAAGTCAGGCACACAGATAAGAAGAATGAGAAAAGTGGAACATTGGAGGAGCAGGGTGGTGGTGCTGTGTAGAGTCAAGTAACACAGATAAGAAGTATGAGAAAAGTGGAACATTGGAGCAGGATGAGGATGGTGGTGTTGTGTAGAGTCAAGTAACACAGATAAGAAGTATGAGAAAAGTAAAAAATTGGATGGGAAAAAGATAAATAGATAAGAAACAACATGAAAGAAAAGAATTGAAGTAGGAAAAATACAGCTTCAAAAATTGACTTCTACAGAAATGTTTCATTTAGAACTTTGTTTCATACGCGAGACAACAACATTATGCCTACATATCAATGACACTGATGAAAGGACCAATAGATCTGTCTAGAAAGAACTCCAAATCAAAGATATCTGGCTGATGTTGCAAATAAGATTGAGAAAATTGAAGTATTTTAAACATATAAAGAGAACATTATGGAAGGAACCATCGTGGCAAAGAGCAGAAAAGGAGGACCACGGAGAAGGTAGTTTCAGGATGTAACTGATGGTTTGAGCATGGCGGCTGCAGAGGCGGGACATCTGGCCTATGAGAGAGAGAAATTCCAAAGGACAGTTAAGGTGGCAAAAATTCTGCTCAGGACAAGCTATTTGATCAGTAACACATAGAACATTGATTCTACACATCAGTGACACATAGAACATTGTTTCTACACATCAGTAACACATAGAACATTGATTCTACACATCAGTAACACATAGAACATTGATCAGGAATGTCGGGCAAATGCTACTTGTTTTCAGTCTTAAGATAGCACTTACTGTTTTTTTCTTCCTGCTAATTTCTTTGGAGATATCCATCGAGTCATCATTCAAACTTTTAAAATCCAACTGTCCCTGGTTGATGTAGAAACCTATAAACTGGGTTGTCAACGATGATGGGATGACCTCATCATACTATGAAAATGAAATAAATTATAAAATTAAACGTTTCAGAATTCATAATCATCTTTCATGAAAGTCAACTAATATTAGCATGAACATTCTGTGCTGATATGTTGCAGATTTCTCTCTCTTGCGCTTAAACCTAAAAGAACGATGTACCAGATCTTTCCATAAATTCATTCATGTGGAAATCTCATTCATGCAGCTTTAGCATGGGTGGGTTTCGTCACATCTTCAGCTCTATTTGAAGCTCTGGTGCTTATTCTTCAGCAATGTGTCCAGATTCAGCCAGTGTTTACTAGGTTCGCTCTCCGTTAGCCTTTGGCTGTCCCCAGCCGACCAGCAAGGCAGCAGGTTGACTTCTACACATTTAGGACATGTGTATCCGATTTCAGTCAAACTTCCTTAGTCGCCTCTTACGACATGTGTGGCAGGTAACAGTGGTTCTATTCTTTACACCCCAAATTTGGGCTCCGGTAACCACTCAGGCGTGTTGCAGATTTCACATCCCTTCAATCATTTTTGTGTTCTTTTTGAAAATATTCTTGATTGTAGGTGCCAGAATCTATGTTTCCGCAAGTTTCTTGATAGTTAAGGGCTACTGAACTCATAGTAGTCCAGGCAGATACATAAGTGCTCAGTCTCTCCCGCCACAGGGTATGCATATTGATGGTTTCTGTGGTTCGTTGGTTCTTCTTCTTCGAAGGCTCCATATAGACCACTTGTTAACCATTTTATGTGATTTGCATATGATTCGAGCCTAAGAGTGATTTTACGTTGTTTCAGTTAAGCACCGACAATTAGGCCAGCACAACCGATTTCAGCTACGCTTTTTATTTACTAGGGTAGCTTCCTTAAGCCCCTACCTCAGTCACCTCTTACGACATGCCTTATAGGTCGCAGTGTAACTATTCTTTGCCCCCCTTGCAAGCCCTGGCAACAGATGGGTGGCCTGTTGGTTAAACATACTCCTTACTGTGCCCCTCAAGCGTTCAGTTCTAATTGTACGATGTATCACTCCAACATGAAATCAATTCACCATCTATTTTAGATGTCCTCATCCAACAGGCAGTAGTGAAGAGATCGACAGACTTGTTACAAGTTTAAACATGAAGATATTTTGCTTAGCTGCAGATATAGTCTCATTTTGTTACATGAACGAACTTTCTACAAATATTTCATTTACAAATTTGGAAGATTGTACTGTTGTCTTGTAATGTAAACATGTCACCATGAACACAAAAAGAGCAATGTTCAACACAATCTTTCTCCCCACATTATGTTACCAGTGCCAAACCTGGACGCTGACAACAAACGATAGAAGAAAACTAGTCACAACAGAGATTGAGTGTCTACGCAGAATGCTGGGTGTAACAAGAAGAGACAGTTAAGAAATGAAGACATCAGGAAAAAAGTGGGTACAACATCTGTACTAGACTTCATCAAGAAACAACAAATTAAATGGTTCGGCCACGTAAGAAGATTACCAACAGACAGTGCACCTCACGCTGCTCCGATACAATGGGTACAAAGCAAAAGGCCGGCCATGCAAAAGATGGACCTCAGAGATAAAAGAGGCGACGAAAGAGACTATATACAAAGCGCATACTAGGGCTCGTTTTGTAAATCTCTTTTTGACCTGACACTGTGAGGCAAACAGTTTTAGAAATCTCTTCTTTACCTGACGCTGTGAGGCAAACAGTTTTAGAAATCTCTTCTTGACCTGACGCTGTGAGGCAAACAGTTTTAGAAATCTCTTCTTGACCTGACACTGTGAGGCAAACAGTTTTAGAAATCTCTTCTTGACCTGACGCTGTGAGGCAAACTGTTTTAGAAATCTCTTCTTGACCTGACGCTGTGAGGCAAACAGTTTTAGAAATCTCTTCTTGACCTGACGCTGTGAGGCAAACAGTTTTAGAAATCTCTTCTTGACCTGACGCTGTGAGGCAAACAGTTTTAGAAATCTCTTCTTGACCTGAT
The DNA here is from genome assembly GCA_020796225.1 of Arion vulgaris. NCBI lineage: Eukaryota > Metazoa > Mollusca > Gastropoda > Stylommatophora > Arionidae > Arion > Arion vulgaris. The sequence continues at coordinate 23,453,453 of CM036776.1, forward strand.
GCTGTGAGGCAAACTGTTTTAGAAATCTCTTCTTGACCTGACGCTGTGAGGCAAACAGTTTTAGAAATCTCTTCTTGACATGACACTGTGAGGCAAACAGTTTTAGAAATCTCTTCTTGACCTGACGCTGTGAGGCAAACAGTTTTAGAAATCTCTTCTTGACCTGACGCTGTGAGGCAAACAGTTTTAGAAATCTCTTCTTGACCTGACGCTGTGAGGCACACAGTTTTAGAAATCTCTTCTTGACCTGACATTGTGAGGCAAACAGTTTTAGAAATCTCTTCTTGACCTGACGCTGTGAGGCAAACAGTTTTAGAAATCTCTTCTTGACGTGACGCTGTGAGGCAAACAGTTTTAGAAATCTCTTCTTGACCTGACGCTGTGAGGCACACAGTTTTAGAAATCTCTTCTTGACCTGACATTGTGAGGCAAACAGTTTTAGAAATCTCTTCTTGACCTGACGCTGTGAGGCAAACAGTTTTAGAAATCTCTTCTTGACGTGACGCTGTGAGGCAAACAGTTTTAGAAATCTCTTCTTGACCTGAGGCTGTGAGGCAAACAGGATTTGAGAAAGTAAGAGAGAAGAAGCACTGTTGTCTTAAACTAAACATGCAAAATTATCTACAACACGACACAACAAATGATGATTAAGTGTGTATCCGAGATTAAGCGAATTATTCTTACTTAAAGAAAGAATATAACCATCTTACGTCTTCTGTGTTGTCAATGAAGGAGTCCTCCTCATTATAGCCCTGTCCTGGATCGTAGTAGTCATCAATCTCTTGCGTCCTGGACTTCTTGCCGGAATGAAGACCTTTAGGTCCCTAAACAGACGCAATGGAAAACAAAAATATATATAATTTATCACATTACTTTTGAATTAATACAAACAATGCGTAAGGTATATCTTCAAGAGTATATGGCAATCTTAACTAGATATGTCCTTAACTGATACCATCAAGGAAAGAAAAGCATGGGATAGTTGTAAAATGTGTGGGATACCACTATCAAAAAACTGAATCAAATGAACAATTTGAAAAATAGTGCATACACATCATCATCATCACGTGCCGTGCCGGCTGGCGTAGGCTATCATGGATCTCCATAAATCTTTGTCCCTGGTGTTTGCTGTCATCTCAGATGTTGACTCTGTTCCATGCCATGAAATCAGGACGTCTAAAATTCTTAGTCTCGTCTCCGCCGATTTTTCCCAGCTGTCACAATGTGATTTCTCTCTCTCTTGCGATCACCCTTAGACTGATGTACGGGGTCAAAGGCGCATGAGGTGGTGTGCCAGGATTAGTTATCGGGGAGAACTACTGGTAGCGGTAGCAGTGCAAGTACGAAAAAAAAGAAATGCAGATCCATACGAACAAAATGCGCAAATCTCCTGGCCGATGCTGAACAAAATATTGCCCAAGTTCCCACAAAAAAAAAGAAACAGTAGCGAAACATCTCTGACATAAGCCCCTCTCCCCCGGAATAAGGGCCGAACGCAAATCGTAATCTCCGGAGCAGGAGACTCCATAAACGAGCTCGACGTGTAAGTCAAAAGGGCCGCCACAAATTAACTGTTTCTCTGCCGATGGGGAGACTGGTAAACATGAAAGGATGAGAGGTGCATCCAGTGACGAAACTCGAAGCCCTGAGGAGGGGGCAAACATTGCCAGCTCGTGGGCAAGAATAAATAAGTCAGATCCGTAACGAATAAAAGTCTACCCTCGTGTCGTGCAGGGAAGATTGCAGCTGACTCCTCATCGGTGACCTGGTGCAGATACATGTACTGGGCATGGTTTGCTGAACGCAAAACAACAAGTTACGTTTTAATGCATAACGAAACTATACGGCCCTCCCTAGGAAAACCGTGCAAGGTACTATTTGGATAACAATTAACATCCCCAGAAGAACTAAGGTGATGTCTAACAGAAAAGCCAGCCTTGGGGCAACCGGGCAAGGTACTATTGCAGTCACAACTAACATCCCCGGAAGAACTGGGGCGGGTGATGGTGGCGAGCGCAAAATCCTCAGTTGCGTTGCTAGCGCCGATTGAAACGACCCTCTACATTGTTTGTGCTTGGCCCCAGGCTGGTGTCTTCCGAGGCTAACTGCAAATTGCCACGTCCCATCGCGCGTCTAGAAAAGGCTGAGAATGTTCCTACTCCGGATCAAACTCAAAAGTGAACGGTAAAGTAAGGTAGGCAATGTAAAGATCTGACAGGCTGTCCGGGTCCGAACATTGGTGAAGGCCGACACTTTACACTGTGTTTTATACGAGTAAGACGCCGTCCGAGGACAAGCTTATAAGCCCCAAGAAGTGTTTCTAATCCGGAACGACCTCATAGTCAGAAAGGGAATAACAGCGTAACTAACTGTCTTGGAGTAGATCACAAAGCCCAAATATACGGCAAAGCTGATCGAAATGGCGAAGATCCGGGCCGACATAGTTGGCAGCAAGGATCGTACCCTAGGAAAGTTCACCCTAGTAAATCAAAAGCTGGCTGAAACCGGACGGCGGGCCTAGTCACCATGGGCGCACAATCGACCCGACGTAGATCACCCGTTCTTGTCAGTGGACCAATTATACATCACAATAAAAATGATAAAATTGGCCGTGAAGAATGATCGAGAGGAGAAGACTGATGTACCAGATTTCCCCATAAATCACATTCATGTGGAAATCTGATTCAAGCAGCCTTAGCATGGGTGTGTTTCGTCACATCTTCAGCGCCATTTGGATCTCTGGTGCTTATCCTTCGGTGATGTGTCCGACATCAGCAAGCGTTTACTGGGTTCGCTCTCCGTCAAATTTCGGCTGTCCCCAGCCGACCAGCAAGGCAGCAGATTACAATGTGTTTTAAACCTCCCTTTCTCATCACATGTCCAAAAACACATAGAAATGAATGATACATTAGAACTTACAGTAGGACAGAGAAATGATACATCAGAACTTACAGTAGGACAGAGAAATGATACATAAGAACTTACAGTAAGACTGAGAAATGAATGATACAACATGATAACATACATATTTGGCTTCAAATCTCTGAGCAATGGCTGCAACTTCGTTGTCTTCATCATGATCTTCAAATGGATGTCCATTAGCTCTCTAGAAGAAGAAAAGAAGACAGATGTAACAATACAACCGTCAAGCATGAATCAATACACTGATAACTGATCACAAGTGTATATCACATGGCCCATTGTTGCATAGGGTACTTGAGTATTAATATGTATGTTATAACGTGGTTTTTTTTTCTGCCCAGCGTGTTCGTAGCGAGTTGGACTACGGGTGACTATCCCTCTGTGTGTGTGGGTTCAATTCCGCAGGATGGCAGAAAAAGCCACAGATTCACCAAATTTACGGTGTTCGTGGCAATGAACCGAAGGGTTACGATGTCCATGGCACTGAGCCGAAGAGCTGAAAAGCTCAAGTGCTTCTGGATCGGAAAATTTTTTTTTAAATAACGTGATTAACGTAGGGGTTATTGAGGTATTTTTGACAAATAAAAAGACACAAAGAGCTGGAGAAGACCGTCATGGAAGGAGCCATACCAGAAAAGAGGAGAATCGCGGAAAAGATGGATTCAGGATGTAACTGATGGTTTAAACATGATGGCTGCAGAGGCAGAACATCTGGCCTAGGCGATAGGGAGAAATTCTGAAGGACTGTTGGCATGGCAAAGTTCTGCTCAGGACAAGCTATTTGAAGATGAATGTAGGGGGATGGGAAGGGTGGGGGATGTCATTAGTACGATCGCAATGTGGATGTGTCTCGAAAGGATCTAATAACCTGGATCGACTTCATTGCAACAGGTGTTACTCCATATGGCTTGGTCTGTTTCTGAAAAATGGCAATTCACCTGTCGAGAGTATTGCACAAACTCCGTAGTTTCTGCAACACTCCTAGGGATCTCTGGGTAAATTGCATTCATGAACAGAATGGCAAAGTCCGGATTCGAACTCTCCTTTCCAGTACAAGTCACACTGGTTAACAATAAAGAATCTTGCAAATCATGATTAATACATGAACAGTAAAGAAGAATATTTTGAGGCAACAAAGATGTGATTTTACAGAAGAATATTAGGAATCCCATGGAAAGGACTAGTGTAGCTGTATTGAGAGTGTATGAAAATAAAACAATCTTCAGATCAAAACCTGAAGAAAATAGTTATTTTTTGTGCTAAACACATAAAAACAAAGTACTATAGTTTTACAAAATACATAAACAGTGACGATAAACAGCAACGTTTCGACCAAAAGACCTTTATCAAGCAAACAATACAACAAGAATGCGAATTTGAGAACACTACAAATGGACAATTACATGTAGAAACATTCAAACCTATCTAATGAAAATCTGGGAATAAAAACGAATAACGAAATGAGTGCAACACAAAACCGGAAGTGGAAAAGAAGAGAAACAATAAACAATATAGTGGATAAATAACTTATATATATGGAGCAAATGCACATATAGATTACAAGGCACGAGATAAGACAGTACTAAGAAGCATAGGAATGTAATGCGTTGAGTCCAAGAGGTCGCAAGGTTCCATAGAATGAAATAAAACGGTTCTTCAGGGCGAATCGACTGTGATCATCGGAGGAACATGATCGGATGGCTTATTTATTGTGCAAGTAAAGTAAGACAAGGTATTAGAACACATTGTGAGAGCCTTAAATAGTGATCCCAAGACGTGGTATTGGAGCGACACAGTGTGAGAACCTTATACAGCTATTATAAGATGAGGTATTAGAACTACACAGTGTGAGAACCTTATATAGCGATTATAAAACGAGGTATTAGAACTACACAGTGTGAGAACCTTATATAGCGATTATAAAACGAGGTATTAGAGCAACACAGTTTGATAACTTTAAATAGTAATGATAAGACGAGGTTTTAGAACTACACAATGTGAGAACCTTAAATAGTAATGATAAGACGAGGTTTTAGAACTACACAGTGTGAGAACCTTAAATAGCGATGATAAACAGAGATATTAGAACTACACAGTGTGAGAACCTTAAATAGCGATGATAAACAGAGATATTAGAACTACACAGTGTGAGAACCTTAAATAACGTTGATAAACAGAGATATTAGAACTACACAGTGTGAGAACCTTAAATAGCGATGATAAACAGAGATATTAGAACTACACAGTGTGAGAATCTTAAATAGCGATGATAAACAGAGATATTAGAACTACACAGTGTGAGAACCTTAAATAACGTTGATAAACAGAGATATTAGAACTACACAGTGTGAGAACCTTAAATAGCGATGATAAACAGAGATATTAGAACTACACAGTGTGAGAACCTTAAATAACGTTGATAAACAGAGATATTAGAACTACACAGTGTGAGAACCTTAAATAGCGATGATAAACAGAGATATTAGAACTACACAGTGTGAGAATCTTAAATAGCGTTGATAAACAGAGATATTAGAACTACACAGTGTGAGAATCTTAAATAGCGTTGATAAACAGAGATATTACAACATCTGGGAGTGTCTGTACCTATACGCGGTAGTGAGCAACATCACAACCCAAGCGTAACTGGTTTAAACTCTGTGGCGGGCAAGTTTGGAAGCAAATTAGTTTCCTTGGATTTTTACAAATGGTAAAATTAGACCTCACCGTTCAGAAAGGAGTGGCAAACTACTGAACGTATACGTGGTGCCTAGAAAATTGACGACTCGTTTACTGTTGTTGATGGCTACTTCCTGTAAAGGATATGCCACGAGTTTCAGAGTTTTGATTAGAACAACACATTGTGAGAACCTTAAAAAGTGACTACGTTACAAGGGATTAGAAGAACAACACATTGTGAGAACCTTAAACAGTGACTACGGGACAAGGGGTTAGAGCGACACATTGTGAGAACCTTAAAAAGTGACTACGGGACAAGGGGTTAGAAGAACGACACACTGTGAGAACCTTAAACGGTGACTACGGGACAAGGGGTTAGAGCGACACATTGTGAGAACCTTAAAAAGTGACTACGGGACAAGGGGTTAGAAGAACGACACATTGTGAGAACCTTAAACAGTGACTACGGGACAAGGGGTTAGAAGAACGACACATTGTGAGAACCTTAAACAGTGACTACGGGACAAGGGGTTAGAACGACACATTGTGAGAACCTTAAAAAGTGACTACGTGACAAGAACAACACATTGTGAGAACTTTAGAAAGTGACTACGGGACAACGGATTAGAACGACACATTGTGAAAACCTTAAAACGGGACAAAGGATTAGAACACAATGTGAGGGCCTGGAAAAAAAAGATAGGAATAAAAAGGTAAAGGTCGACACACAGAGAGAGTGAGAGAGAGAGAGAGATGAAAACGTTACTGAGTAGATTGTTAACGCAAGGAACATAAAGCTGTGAGATCCTTAATCGCCGACGCCAGCAGGAACGAGATGATGATAGGCTGTCGATTGAAACCTGGAGGTTGTCACCATGCATGTTACGTCGATTCCACAATTAGTAAAGTAACACACAGAGAATAGAACTAAAGTTTACACAATAGAAATAGACTACGTGAAACAGTACAGCCAGGCCAGTATGTAACTCTCTCTCTCTCTCTCTCTCTCTCCTCGTCTGCAGCAATCACCCGGTGGTTTATTCACGAGTCTCTTCCCAATACAACACAGTGACGAGCGTAGCACGAGGGGCCAACATGGCGAGACACTGCGCAATCTATCTGCACAACGAAATGACGGTGGCTGTATTCCGACCGATCTTCATCCTCTACATCCAACTGAAAAATTAACAAGCATCCATCACGAAAATCACTGATGATCCATTTCTGTCGAATCCAACCTCGCTAACACAATACGCGTGAGAGGCTTCGAACCTAATCCTTCTCGCCAGCAACACTGTCCGCCTGGCGTATTCTCCACCAACCAGAAAACTTCAATAAGTAGGACGTAACCTAGTTTCGGTTTGTCCAGATCACCTCACGACAATGCAATCAGTCATCAGTAACACCCAATAAAGTAATCAATAACATATCACCATCTCTCACACATACAACAACAGCTACAACATAATCCTGGCATCCAACATGTGCAAATTATAGAGAGTACTTCTCAAAGTTCAAACATTTTTTTAATGAATCTAAATATACGTATTAAAAAAAAAATTCAAATGGAGATTCCCTCTCTTCCACTTCATATTTATCAACTTTAAAATTGCTCCTCAACTTCAGATATATAGAGTTTCAGACTTTTATTAACAGTTGTAACACACCAGGCCACCAATAACACACGTGATTACATGTGTGCTGTCTGTGACCTTTGCATGCTTGATAACTGTTGCTATGGTAACAAGTTGAAGTGTTACAGGTAGAGAACAATCAGACATACTGATATTCAAACTGCAAACACAGTCTCCAACTGTCTTCTCTTAACTATAACACTCTTACACTTAGACCCTCTTGTGTGTGTAGCTTGGTGTGTCAACAATCTAATGTTGGAGATTAAGTGTGTATACATGTGTGTGGGGATCTGCATGCATGAATTATAGGCGGTGGTTTGCAGGTTGATACTCAAGGTTGTCGTGTGTTGTATGACAAAAATAATGGACGGAATATAGAATGAGAGAAAGAGCAACTTTTTCAATAAAAATGATATGAGAAAACTAGCAAAATCTAACTAGAACCCAACATGAGAGACAACAGCTGTTTCACGTGCAATTTTCGTGAGAAATATAGAAAAAGTATATAAACTAGAGAAGATGTCATTTGTGACTTTGCTGACATGATTGCATGGGTGTTATTAATGGCGTTGATTGTGGTCTGGCCATTTTGTTTGCCACGGTTGGAGACGTGGTTGTGGTATCAGATATATGTTGTCATTTCAGTGTGTACAATAATGGTTGTCCCTTATTATTATTGCATGACGAAGTTTATAATGAGAAATAAACAAATGGAAAACAACCTCTTTACAGTATAGTATTCATGGCATGTTACGGAAGAAGAACGTGTAAATTGTAGTTTAGGCAGAAACACACTTACTGTTCATATAATTTAATAAATCTCTTAACAACTTACCATTTCATTCTTGACAAGATCGACATAAGAGTATTCTGGACATGTTTCATAGTTCGATTCTCCTAGGGTCACATCAAATCTATGCGTACGCTGCTTTTTATTCACCTTTTTCTGATTCTCAGATGATGAAACAGGAGTTAAGTCGACCCTTTTCATTTCCGACAAGTTGTGAACATTTTTCCTGGTTCTATTCTGAAAATATAATCCGTTTATCGTCTCTATACAAACCGGGAGGCTAAATCTACCGCCATTTTGCGTGGTGATTGGTGACGACATAAACAGTATCGTCTTCCGGTAAAGGTTTCCCCAGTTCAGTTCATAAAAATGGGGGTGTAAGGATACATTTCCAGAATATTTATTTACTTATAAACTGTAAACAGTTATAATATAAAAGCAACATTTAAAAAATGTAATAACTAGGAAATATCATTTATTTTAGTAATGTAAGTAGATGTTACTTGTTTAATGAAAAAACATAAATACACTAATGTAAACTGTTATATAAATAACTACAGTATGAGCATGTCTTGTGACCTAGGGAATCCTTTATTATGAAATATGTATTCTATGTATGTGTCACATAATCCTGCGCAACCTACATATATATACACAAGTATACCGGTTCTAACATATCGAAAAATGTCCTAATTGAAACTGAAAGCACTAATTTCATCACATTGACTAAAAAACGTATATATATTCATAACTCCTGTTCGTGTTTGCCAATGAATACGTTTTTGTCTGTACCTATTGTTTTTTTAAGGGGATATCCCGTATACTGGAACCGGCGATGCTTATTACTCTTAATCGATGCTTCGGAAGGCTATATAAATAACAGATTGCGATTTGAGTGGATGTCGTCTATAAAGTTCCCAACCTCTAGAAGCTTACTTGGTTCTACTATCCAGGGCAGCGCTGTCCAACTCGATGCAAGGGAGCCCGCGTCTGCGTTATATATTCATTGAGCCATATTTTACTCTGCTGGTTTTAACATTCATCCGATTTCAAGAAAAAAACTTTTTTCGTAGTACTTCAATGAACATGTTTTGTTTGTAGTACTTCCATGAACACGGTTTGTTTGTAGTACTTCCATGAACACGGTTTGTTTGTAGTACTTCAATGAACACGGTTTGTTTGTAGTACTTCCATGAACATGGTTTGCTTGTAGTACTTCCATGAACACGGTTTGTTTGTAGTACTTCCATGAACACGGTTTGTTTGTAGTACTTCAATGAACACGGTTTGTTTGTAGTACTTCCATGAACATGGTTTGCTTGTAGTACTTCCATGAACACGGTTTATTTGTAGTACTTCCATGAACACGGTTTGTTTGTAGTACCTCCATGAACACGGTTTGTTTGTAGTACTTCCATGAACACAGTTTGTTTGTAGTACTTCCATGAACACGGTTTGTTTGTAGTACTTCAATGAACACGGTTTGTTTGTAGTACTTCCATGAACATGGTTTGTTTTTAGTACCTCCATGAACACGGTTTGTTTGTAGTACTTCCATGAACACAGTTTGTTTGTAGTACTTCCATGAACACGGTTTGCTTGTAGTACTTCAATGAACACGGTTTGTTTGTAGTACTTCCATGAACATGGTTTGTTTGTAGTACTTCCATGAACACGGTTTGTTTGTAGTACTTCCATGAACACGGTTTGTTTGTAGTACTTCCATGAACACGGTTTGTTTGTAGTACTTCAATGAACACGGTTTGTTTGTAGTACTTCCATGAACACGGTTTGTTTGTAGTACTTCAATGAACACGGTTTGTTTGTAGTACCTCCATGAACACGGTTTGTTTGTAGTACTTCAATGAACACGGTTTGTTTGTAGTACTTCCATGAACACGGTTTCCTTGTAGTACTTCAATGAACACGGTTTGTTTGTAGTACTTCAATGAACACAGTTTGTTTGTAGTACTTCAATGAACACGGTTTGTTTGTAGTACTTCAATGAACACAGTTTGTTTGTAGTACTTCAATGAACACAGTTTGTTTGTAATACTTCAATGAACACAGTTTGTTTGTAATACTTCAATGAACACAGTTTGTTTGTAATACTTCAATGAACACAGTTTGTTTGTAGTACTTCAATGAACACGTTTTCCCACTTTTGAAATCTTGTTTTATTTCGTACCAATTCTACTGCCCCCCTCCCTCCCTCCCCACCCACCCTACCCCTCCTCCTCACATCTCCCCTTTGCTTCTTCACTGGAGAAAGACTTTGTATCTCAACTGTATTAACATTACTTTTGTTGTTATTAGTATTAATAGTATGCAATCATCACATGGCGCCCGCGCCTCCCACAACCATCTATCAGATGCGTCCCCAATATATAAGAGATAAGAGTGTAGAGAAGCACTGGCCCAGGGTATGCGTGTGTTCACGGTCAAGGGTATGCGTGTGTTCACGGTCAAGGGTATGCGTGTGTTCACGGTCAAGGGTATGCGTGTGTTCACGGTCAAGGGTATGCGTGTGTTCACGGTCAAGGGTACGCGTGTGTTCACGGCCAAGGGTATGCGTGTGTTCACGGCCAAGGGTATGCGTGTGTTCACGGTCAAGGGTACGCGTGTGTTCACGGTCAAGGGTAGGTGTGTTCACGGTCAAGGGTATGCGTGTGTTCACGGTCAAGGGTATGCGTGTGTTCACGGTCAAGGGTATGCGTGTGTTCACGGTCAAGGGTATGCGTGTGTTCACGGTCAAGGGTATGCGTGTGTTCACGGTCAAGGGTAGGCGTGTGTTCACGGTCAAGGGTATGCGTGTGTTCACGGTCAAGGATAGCGTGTGTTCACGGTCAAGGGTAGCGTGTGTTCACGGTCAGGTATGCGTGTGTTCACGGTCAAGGGTATGCGTGTGTTCACGGTCAGGGTATGCGTGTGTTCACGGTCAAGGGTATGCGTGTGTTCACGGTCAGGGTATACGTGTGTTCACGGTCAAGGGTATGCGTGTGTTCACGGTCAAGGGTATGCGTGTGTTCACGGTCAAGGGTATGCGTGTGTTCACGGTCAAGGGTATGCGTGTGTTCACGGTCAAGGGTACGCGTGTGTTCACGGTCAAGGGTATGCGTGTGTTCACGGTCAAGGGTATGCGTGTGTTCACGGTCAAGGGTATGCGTGTGTTCACGGTCAAGGGTATGCGTGTGTTCACGGTCAAGGGTATGCGTGTGTTCACGGTCAAGGGTATACGTGTGTTCACGGTCAAGGGTATGCGTGTGTTCACGGTCAAGGGTATGCGTGTGTTCACGGTCAAGGGTATGCGTGTGTTCACGGTCAAGGGTACGCGTGTGTTCACGGTCAAGGGTATGCGTGTGTTCACGGTCAAGGGTATGCGTGTGTTCACGGTCAAGGGTATGCGTGTGTTCACGGTCAAGGGTATGCGTGTGTTCACGGTCAAGGGTACGCGTGTGTTCACGGTCAAGGGTATGCGTGTGTTCACGGTCAAGGGTATGCGTGTGTTCACGGCCAAGGGTATGCGTGTGTTCACGGTCAAGGGTATGCGTGTGTTCACGGTCAAGGGTACGCGTGTGTTCACGGTCAAGGGTATGCGTGTGTTCACGGCCAAGGGTATGCGTGTGTTCACGGCCAAGGGTATGCGTGTGTTCACGGTCAAGGGTATGCGTGTGTTCACGGTCAAGGGTATGCGTGTGTTCACGGCCAAGGGTATGCGTGTGTTCACGGTCAAGGGTATGCGTGTGTTCACGGTCAAGGGTATGCGTGTGTTCACGGTCAAGGGTATGCGTGTGTTCACGGTCAAGGGTATGCGTGTGTTCACGGTCAAGGGTATGCGTGTGTTCACGGCCAAGGGACAGCTGCCAGCTTTGCTTCAACAGCATTGATCTTCTTCTTCACGTTCATTCTTTACGACCAATTTTAATCACTCTTGTGATATGTTTGATCTTTGCCAAGAACGTGTATACGTTGCATATTGGTTTGGTAGGCCCCTAAACCCATAGACTTCTACACGTTTAGGACATGTGCATCCGATTTCATCCAAACCTCCTTAGTCGCCTCTTACAACATGCGTGGCTGGTAACAGTGGTTCTATTCTTTACACCCCAAATTTGGGCCCCGGTAACCACTCGGGCGAACAGCATTCATGAACATCGACGTGTTGGGGATGGATAGAGTGATGTTCTTCTGTTTCTTGGCGATAACTTTTGGTGGAAGACACTACTATTCATATTGAGTCTATCCAGAGATTTAAAGAATTTGAAATTACACTTATACAAGTATCGAAATAGGGGGAAACTGCAGTAAAACTTGGTAAATAGTGAAACACGTACAAACAAAGTACTATAGTTTTACAAAATACAGAAACAGTGACGATAAACAGCAACGTTTCGACCAACAAGGCCGTTATCAAGCAAACGAACAAACAGGAGTGATACATTAAAATGAAACACAAATGGACGACCAAATACAAACGTATCTAAGGAAAATCTGGAATAAAAACGAATAACGAAATAAATGTAAAACAAAAACACACATAAAAACTAGAGATAGAACGGAAAAGAAACAATGAAACATCTAGTAAATATATAACTTGAATACATGCAACATATACCCATATAGATTACAAAGCATGGGAAGAGAAAGTACTAAGAAGCATAAGAATGTAATACGTTGAGCCCGCGTGGTCGCAAGGTACCATACAAAGAAATCAACCGATTCTCCAGAGCAAATCGACTACGATCATCAGAGGAACATGATCGGATGGCTGTGACCTGGACATCGCAAGCTCCTGAATGGCCAGTATCATTGAAATGTGTAGCTACAGGGGTCACAGAGCATTGGCGTATATCGCGCAAGTGTTGGGCGAATCGGTCACTGAGTCTCCTGCCGGTTTCCCAATATAGGCCTTGTTGCACCGCTTGCAGATAATGGCATAGATAATATTACGGACTCGCACGTGAAACTGTCTTCAACAACGAACGTGGCTTTTGGAAAAGACACAGTGCGGGTCTGTATTACATAAGCACAAGTGTTGCAGCGCCGACGGCCACACTGGATGGTGCCAAAATGACTCTGGATATTAGGCTTGAGGCGACTGTGAACCAACATATCCTTAAGGCTTCTGTCCCGTCTGTACGCCACCAAAGGATAGTGTTGGAAGATTAAATATTATACAAGTAGAGATAGATGCTTGAGGGGTAGAGAGAGGAGTGTGTTTAACCAGCGAGCCACAGGAACCATCAGTATGCATGCTCTTCGACATCCGTTGGGTTGGGGGAGACTGAGCACCTATGGGTCTGCCCATGTTGATGTGACGTAAGTTCCGTAACCAATAACCAAAGTATATATAACAGACATCAGAAGATTAACACATCTAAGGCCTCTATGAAGATTGTTGGGCAGCGAATGTCCATCACCATACAGTACAGTTTGGTTTCTACTGATGTGTGGACTGGTCATATTTGGATTGTCATGACTGCGTAAGTGTCAATAGGAATAACTTCGCCTATCGCAGTTCATCGTCCGAGTGATTACCGGGGCCCTTATTGTGGTGTAAATAATAGAACCAGTGTTACCTGCCACGCATGTCGTAAGAGCCGACTAGGGGCTGGTGTGGGCTAGCTACCCCACCCTGTAAAAACACTAGATAGCTAGAGAAACAACTAGAAAATGCATAGCTCGTCACACGAGGAAGAAGAAGGACCCTGCAAGGAGGAGATCTGGAAAAGATGGCCTTGGATAGGCGGGCTTGGCAGGCCTTGGTTGCGGACTCATGCTTCTCCGCGGGGCGAAGGGTGAATAATCGTAGTTCATGAATATCTTTCTCTTCTATCGCTATTCGCTTTGTCAGACTGCAATTGTGCGAAATATTTCCAGGCTCACCACGTAAATGTGGGTGGTCTTGTTCAGTGGTCTGGCACTGACCGTACCCTGCACCCTACTCATGTACTAACTGGGAATACAATAAAAATAATAGCAGTCTATCTCAAGCGAAGATGCCAACAGTCTCAGACGCGGTGCACTTGGAAATTACACAGTTGTCGTCAAAAATTATATCGTTCTAATAACTGTGTAATCGAAGTGTGTAGTTACCGCGCCTTTTGTACTACATTCTCATTTTGAACGTATTTCCGTGGCTTGAGATAAGATAGCACTAAAATAAACCAAGTGAAAGAATTCAAATACTTAGGAAGCATATTCACAGAAGATGGATGACTAGATAGAGAGATAGAGGCTAGAGTACAAAAAGCAAATAGCTGTAATCTACCAGCTAGCCCCTCTGTTGAGGCACACAAAAATTTCACAGGCAGCTAAGCAACAGGTGATCAACAGCATTTTTATACCTACTTTGTGTTACCAGAGCCAAACATGGACATTGAGCAAAGTGCAGTCACAAAAATAACTACATGTGAAATGCGTTGCCTGCGAAAAGTTACCAACAACACAAGAAAAGACAGAATCACCAACATCAGCATAAGAAAGAAAGTTGGCACAAACCGTGCTTGAATTACATAGATAAACAAAGAATAAAGTGGTTTGACCACTTAATAAGAATGCATCCAAACTCCAAAGTATACAGAGTCTTCTACAACAGAACATCGGGAAAGAAGACAAGAGGAAGACCACGGAAAAGATGGTTAGATGGCGTAGCAGAATCCTGTGAAAGAGCAAAGATAACAATCACACAAGCCACCAGAACAGCGCAAGACAAAAACAGAAAACCACGACACTGGGCAACAACTCGGTAGCAGTGTGACGACAAAAGAAGAAGAAGAAGAAGATAAGATGCTAGCCTCCTGCTCCAAAGGTAATGGTTCGTTCCCAGCGATATGAATATTTCCCCACAGATCTCCGATCTCAGTGTAGATGAGATCGAGTTTCAAGTCCTATCGGAGACGGACGATAACACGGAGGACCCATGTTCAAGTTGAATACGTAAAGAAACTACTGACAGTTGAACATCTTTAAGAGTATTGCAAAGTCGATGTCGGGGCAAAATTTATGAAAACTGTTAAAACAGGATTTGAACAAAATTGTCACCAACTTTAAAAATAATATACATCACTGATTCTCGCCGGTGCTACGGCGCTCGTACACTGTTGCAGAAATTTTCCTAAGTAAATAATAGATCGGGGTACAGATGATTATTTACCGAAGTGACATGATGATGGTCCAATCATTCAATCGATTAAATCAAACGATTTAAGCAGTTTGGAGTTACCCGTTGTTCAAGTCGAACTGGATGCCTGAGAGGCAGAGTGAGAGGTGTGTTTAATCAGCGAGCCAGCCCGCGTGCCCAGCGTGTTCGTAGCGCGTTGGACTACGGGTGACTAGTCCTCTGCAAGTGCGGGTTCAACTCCGCGGACTGGCAGAAAAGCTACAGGTTCCCAGATTTACGGTGTTCGTGGCACCGAGCGGAAGGGTTACGATGTCCATGACACCGAGCCGAAGAGCTTTCAGCTCAAGTGCTTCTGGATCGGGAAAAAAAAAAATCAGCGAGCCACAGGAACCATCAGTATGCATACTCTTTGATATCTGTTGGTGGAAACTGAGCACCTATGGGTCTGCCCGGAGTGCAATGACGTCAGTTTAGTAACCAATAACCAATCAATCAATCAATCAATCGATTTGAGAAGCTTGGCAACTGTAAAAGAAAGCATGTCATTGCACAAGTTTCTGGTTATACGATAACTTATGAGTTAGTTCGAGCAACGATGCGTTCTCTCAAGCGGAACAGAGGTCAGTATCAATTTTCTTTTGACTTGACAATTAAATTTTAAAAAAAAGGTTAACCATGTATTTTCTAGTGTTCCATTGAGTCCTTCTTTGTTTGTAAACATTTTATTCTGAATTGCCATTCTCGTGAAATTGTTAAACTTCTCACTGAAACAAGTGTAGTCACATGATCCGATTTATTGACACACTGAAACACAGTTCAACAATCTACCTTAACTTAACAGCTGGATATCTTTGATTGCTACGTAAAGGTGTAGTGTATAGAGCAGTTAAGTCTAAGCTGTATGGAACAGATAGAATACATACGGAACAAACTGCTTATTTCATTGTTAGACCATGGCTCCACCTGCCGGTAAGAAATCAAAGAGAAGAGATGTCAGAGGAAGTGGATCTAAAAAAAGTTAGTGAAAAAACAAGTGTTTTGTGTTGAATGTGCTGTTTTTAAATGTCTACACGCGTATGTTTGAGTGAGCATGAAGGTATCATTTTATTTACATGCCCGCCTGTCTAGTTACACGTCTAGTTGCACGTCTAGTTGCACGCCTAGTTACATATCAGTGCATTTAAATGTGTAAACATGTATGTTTGAGTGAGCATGAAGGTATCATTTTATTTATATGCCCGCCTGTCTAGTTGGACGTCTAGTTACACGTCTAGTTGCACGCCTAGTTGCACGCCTAGTTGAAACGTCTAGTTACACATCAGTGCATTTAAATGTGTACACGTGTATGTTTGAGTGAGCATGAAGGTATCATTTTATTTATATGCCCGCCTGTCTAGTTGCACGTCTAGTTACACGTCTAGTTGCACGCCTAGTTGAAACGTCTAGTTACACATCAGTGCATTTAAATGTGTACACGTGTATGTTTGAGTGAGCATGAAGGTATCATTTTATTTATATGCCCGCCTGTCTAGTTGGACGTCTAGTTACACGTCTAGTTGCACGCCTAGTTGCACGCCTAGTTGAAACGTCTAGTTACATATCAGTGCATTTAAATGTCTACACGCGTATGTTTGAGTGAGCATGAAGGTATCATTTTATTTATATGCCCGCCTGTCTAGTTGCACGTCTAGTTACACGTCTAGTTGCACGCCTAGTTGAAACGTCTAGTTACACATCAGTGCATTTAAATGTGTACACGTGTATGTTTGAGTGAGCATGAAGGTATCATTTTATTTACATGCCCGCCTGTCTAGTTGCACGTCTAGTTGCACGTCTAGTTGCACGTCTAGTTGCACGTCTAGATGCACGCCTAGTTGCACGCTTAGTTGCATGCCTAGTTCCATCTTTACATGTCTATCAACGATTCTGCATGTCTGCCAACGCCTCTCCATGTCTGTCAATGCCACTGCATGTCTACCAACGCCTCTCCATGTATGTCAACGCCTCTCCATGTATGTCAACGCCTCTCCATGTATGTCAACGCCTCTCCATGTATGTCAACGCCTCTCCATGTATGTCAACGCCTCTCCATGTCTGTCAACAACTGGGCATGGCGGTACTTTGTCATTAGCCGGCCGCAAAAAGACCTGAACAACGAGTTCCGGGTAAACCCCGGGTATCCTGTAGGCGTGTCGGGGATTGTCCAGTTATTTCCAAAGGTCGAACAGTCTGCACGGTTTATTCCATTTGCGTTTTTAGGGGTTTCATGTTGAAAAACCTTTCGTTTTCGGCTTTAAAAAAAAATTAGTAGTAACAAACAATAGCAAGATTTTATATTTTGTGGCAGGGATTTTGTCGCTGTATTTGTGTTATCACTGTTTATGTATCCACATACTAATGCTTGACCTACCTGGGTCCCAAAGTGGACTGTCCACGACTATTTACAACATATCTAAAAATAGATGACACTTTCCGACAATTTCTAAAAATAGGTCTTCCTGTCAGTTGTGGCCGGCTAATGACAAAGTACCGTCAACATCTCTCCCTGTCTGTCAACATCTCTCCATGGCTGTCAACAACTCGCCATGGCTGTCAACATCTCGCCATGGCTGTCAACAACTCGCCCTGGCTGTCAACAACTCTCCCTGTCTGTCAACAACTCTCCACGTCTGTCAACAACTCTCCACGTCTGTCAGCAGCTCTCCACGTCTGTCAGCAGCTCGCCACGTCTGTCAGCAGCTCGCCACGTCTGTCTGTCAGCAGCCCGCCACGTCTGTCAGCAGCCCGCCACGTCTGTCAGCAGCCCGCCACGTCTGTCAGCAGCTCGCCACGTCTGTCAGCAGCTCGCCACGTCTGTCAGCAGCTCGCCACGTCTGTCAGCAGCTCGCCACGTCTGTCAGCAGCTCGCCACGTCTGTCAGCAGCTCGCCACGTCTGTCAGCAGCCCGCCACGTCTGTCAGCAGCTCGCCACGCCTGTCAACAACTCGCCCCGTCTGTCAATGCCTGTACCTGTCTATAGAACATTTATGTCTATAAACATCTCTACTTGTCTATAAACATCTCTACTTGTCTATAAACATCTCTACTTGTCTATAAACATCTCTACTTGTCTATAAACATCTCTACTTGTCTATAAACATCTCTACTTGTCTATAAACATCTCTACTTGTCTATAAACGTCTCTACTTGTCTATAAACGTCTCTACTTGTCTGCAAACGTCTCTACTTGTCTATAAACATCTCTACTTGTCTATAAACATCTCTACTTGTCTATAAACATCTCTACTTGTCTATAAACATCTCTACTTGTCTGCAAACATCTCTACTTGTCTATAAACATCTATACTTGTCTATAAACATCTCTACTTGTCTATAAACATCTCTACTTGTCTATAAACATCTCTACTTGTCTATAAACATCTCTACTTGTCTGCAAACGTCTCTACTTGTCTGCAAACGTCTCTACTTGTCTATAAACGTCTCTACTTCTCTATAAACATTTCTACTTGTCTATAAACATCTCTACTTGTCTATAAACATCTCTACTTGTCTGCAAACATCTCTACTTGTCTGCAAACATCTCTACTTGTCTGCAAACATCTCTACTTGTCTGCAAACATCTCTACTTGTCTGCAAACATCTCTACTTGTCTGCAAACATCTCTACTTGTCTGCAAACATCTCTACTTGTCTGCAAACATCTCTACTTGTCTGCAAACATCTCTACTTGTCTGCAAACATCTCTACTTGTCTGCAAACATCTCTACTTGTCTGCAAACATCTCTACTTGTCTGCAAACATCTCTACTTGTCTGCAAACATCTCTACTTGTCTGCAAACATCTCTACTTGTCTGCAAACATCTCTACTTGTCTATAAACATCTCTACTCGTCTGCAAACATCTCTACTCGTCTGCAAACATCTCTACTTGTCTATAAACATCTCTACTTGTCTATAAACATCTCTACTTGTCTATAAACATCTCTACTTGTCTGCAAACGTCTTATGTTTATTGGCGCCCGCTTTAGCAGCTCTTTAGTATGCCTTGTCGGCGCGCTTGCATATTTTTCAACACCGCTGTATGCCTTGTCCCGGCTGAACGTCTTGTCATGACTGCACGTTCTGTCACGGCTGCACGTTCTGTCACGGCTGCACGTCCTGTCACGGCCACACATCAGTCCATCACGACCCCTAACAAGGCTAGCTGTCTGCCCACCCATCTGTATATTTGCCCACCCGCCTGCCTGTCTGTCCACCTACCTGCCTGTCTGCCCACCCACCTGCCTGTCTGTCCACCTACCTGCCTGTCTGCCCACCCACCTGCCTGTCTGTCCACCTACCTGCCTGTCTGCCCACCCACCTGCCTGTCTGTCTGCCCACCCGCCTGCCTGTCTGCATACCCGCCTGCCTGTCTGCACACCCACCTGCCTGTCTGCATACCCACCTGCCTGTCTGCACACCCACCTGCCTGTCTGCATACCCACCTGCCTGTCTGCATACCCACCTGCCTGTCTGCATACCCACCTGCCTGTCTGCATACCCACCTGCCTGTCTGCACACCCACCTGCCTGTCTGCATACCCACCTGCCTGTCTGCATACCCGCCTGCCTGTCTGCACACCCGCCTGCCTGTCTGCACACCCGCCTGCCTGTCTGCATACCCGCCTGCCTGTCTGCATACCCACCTGCCTGTCTGCATACCCACCTGCCTGTCTGCATACCCACCTGCCTGTCTGCATACCCACCTGCCTGTCTGCATACCCACCTGCCAACTTGATATCTTGTTCATGTTACATTTAACTATCCACTTCTTCTTAGGTTGTTTTTTATCTGCCTAGATCAGGGGTCGGCAACCTGCGGCTCGCGAGCCGCATGCGGCTCTTTCGATGTCAAGTTGTCTCTTTCGATGTCAAATTGCGGCCTTCCAGTTCCATGCGCAAAAATAATAATTATATTATTTTATTTTCAAAACTCGTAGCAATCTATTAAAATCATTTATTTCAGGTTTAAATTTTTTATATGAATAAATATTATTTCGTATTTAAAGCCATTTATTTGAAATCAAAAATCAAATTTATATACCTAATCCTAATCAAATACCATAATATTGAAACAACAATTTTAGTGGCTCTTTAAAAACTGAGAAATTTTGTAAATTATAACTTTAGGCTCTTCCGTCTCAAAAGGTTGCCGACGCCTGGCCTAGATATGTTCCATAAAAGTGTAGTATACGAATTGTAACTAAATATTTCATCGTGTGTGTTGGTAAAGTATTTTTGTCCATCACGTCCATAGTCTATACGTCAAGTATCTCTATACAGCCCTTACGCTCATCGTCCGCCTGAAATGAATCTTCATGTCCACTTCTGCTGCTCATAGTCCCCATGTAGTGTACCTTTGTCAACCTCTGGCTCTCATAATCCACCTGTAATATACCTATGTCCATCTCTAACGTTTAAAGTCCATCTGTAATGTAATTATTTCCATCTCTAACGTTTAAAGTCCACCTGTAATGTAATTATTTCCATCTCTAACGTTTAAAGTCCACCTGTAATGTAATTATTTCCATCTCTAACGCTTAAAGTCCACCTGTAATGTACCTATGTTCATATCTAACGTTTAAAGTCCACCTGTAATGTACCTATGTTCATCTCTAACGTTTAAAGTCCACCTGTAATATACCCATGTTCATATCTAACGTTTAAAGTCCACCTGTAATGTAATTATTTCCATCTCTAACGCTTAAAGTCCACCTGTAATGTACCTATGTTCATCTCTAACGTTTAAGACCCACCCAGAAATAGGGTTGTATTTTTTAAAAATTCACAGAAAAAAAAAACTATCAAACATATTGTCCTACAATTTGGCCACCTGTTGCAAACGGCATCGTTTTCGATGATAAACAGCGATTAGTGTATGCACTGTAGGTAGTTATTTAAAAAAAGAATTAATTTTCTTAAAAATATATTGTAAAAACCCCACTTCATCGTGCAGTGGATTTCAAAAACATATAAAGTGCAAAGAATGCTAAACTTGCATATGATGTACATATCACCCATAGCTATAGCGTGAACCTCCAAAAAATGTCTAACTCAATTGGTTTTGTAGATATGGATTTTGCAATGTAACCCTTCCAAATTAAAAAAAATTTCAAATTAGAAAAGCAATATCTCTGCTTATATACAGTTTAGACGAAAAGTGGAGGTTCACGCTATAGCTATGGGTATTATGTACATCATATGCAAGTTTGGCGTTCTTAGCACTTCATATGTTTTTGAAATCCACTGCACGATGAAGTGGGGTTTTTACAATATATTTTTAAGAAAATTAATTCTTTTTAAATAACTACCTACAGTGCATACACTAATCGCTGTTTATCATCGAAAACGATGCCGTTTGCAACAGGTGGCCAAATTGTAGGACAATATGTTTGATAGTTTTTTTCTGTGAATTTTTAAAAAATACAACCCTATTTCTGGGTGGGTCTCCCGCCTTAAAGTCCACCTGTAATATACCCATGTTCATATCTAACGTTTAAAGTCCACCTGTAATGTAATTATTTCCATCTCTAACGCTTAAAGTCCACCTGTAATATACCTATGTACATCTCTAACGTTTAAAGTCCACTTGTAATGTAATTATTTCCATCTCTAACGTTTAAAGTCCACCTGTAATGTAATTATTTCCATCTCTAACGCTCAAAGTCCACCTGTAATGTAATTATTTCCATCTCTAACGCTTAAAGTCCACTTGTAATGTAATTATTTCCATCTCTAACGCTTAAAGTCCACCTGTAATGTAATTATTTCCATCTCTAACGTTTAAAGTCCACCTGTAATGTAATTATTTCCATCTCTAACGCTTAAAGTCCACCTGTAATGTAATTATTTCCATCTCTAACGCTTAAAGTCCACATGTAATGTAATTATTTCCATCTCTAACGTTTAAAGTCCACCTGTAATGTACCTATGTTCATATCTAACGTTTAAAGTCCACCTGTAATGTACCTATGTCAATCAATCTCTGACTTCATAGTCCGATTGAAATTAACCTATGTCCATCACTGACGCTCATAGTCACCTTAATTTGATATATGTCCATCACTGACGCTCATAGTCACCTTAATTTGATATATGTCCATCACTGACGTTCATAGTCACCTTAATTTGATATATGTCCATCTTTGACGTTCACAGATAAAGAGGTGATGGATGAATCAAACTCTACACCTGACCAGACTAAACAAGAGAAGTCACAGACTAAAGTAGACGTCCAGCAGGGACAGCCGTTTAATATGAGCCTACCGTCATGGACAACACACGAACACGAACATAGAACAGACGATTCTAGTCCACCGTCTGTGTCAGAATTGTGGAAGTTAACATCCGAAACAGAATATTCTAGATCGACGACTGAAACAGAATCCCTTCAAGAAGAAAATGTAGATTTACCTGAGTATGAAGAAGAGGAGTTTGAGTCATCAGAACTTGATGAAGAATTGGCCATGATGCAAAAACAACTAGACAAAGTTGGACTGGAAATTCAAGAAAATATTCATCAGAATAAGCAACAGCAAACCCAACTATATCAATTGAAAGCTAAAGGTAAGTTTAATGTTTTTGTTGTGAATATCTGTACTGAAAGTGTAACACAAGATAGATATCATATTTATATAAGTGTGTACAAATTATAGATTCCATCAGTGGCGGCTCGTGATCATTTTTGTTAGTGGGGCCAGACACACATTTTCGGAAAAATCATGGTTTTGGATTAGGTTATATTTTAATTTATTAAATATGTGGACGTTACACAATATTTTCGATGGGGCCTGGCCCCATTGGCCCTTAATGACGAGCCACCACTGGATTCCATTCATTTATTTCTTATTTTTAGCTTGATTTATTTAAGCAGTGACTTATCTACGTTTGTTCTCTCTGGTCGAACACAATCTACTTTCGTTCTCTCTGGTCAAACACAATCCACTTTCGTTCTCTCTTCTCAAAGAAAAATCTACGTTTGTTCTCTCTGGTCAAACACAATCTACTTTCGTTCTCTTCTCAAACACAATCTACTTTCGTTCTCTCTGGTCAAACACAATCTACTTTCGTTCTCTCTGGCCAAACACAATCCACTTTCGTTCTCTCTTCTCAAAGAAAAATCTACGTTTGTTCTCTCTGGTCAAACACAATCTACTTTCGTTCTCTCTGGTCAAACACAA
This sequence comes from Arion vulgaris, assembly GCA_020796225.1. Lineage (NCBI taxonomy): Eukaryota > Metazoa > Mollusca > Gastropoda > Stylommatophora > Arionidae > Arion > Arion vulgaris. The sequence goes on from CM036776.1 coordinate 23,476,816, forward strand.
TCTACTTTCGTTCTCTCTGGTCAAACACAATCTACTTTCGTTCTCTTCTCAAACACAATCTACTTTCGTTCTCTCCGCTCAAACTCGTCTTCTTTGGTCTAATCATGTTTTACCTCCCAGAGTCAGGATAAAAAGAGATTTATAGAATGGGCTTTCGTGTGTGTTTTATAACTAGCATCTTTCCATGTCTGCTATTTCTGTGGTCCACCTTTTGCATGGACATGCTTTTGTATGGACATCCTTTTGTATGGACATCCTTTTGTATGGGCATCCTTTTGTATGGACATCCTGTTGTTTTGTATCCACTGTATCGGAGTAACATTGCTGTGTGACGTATACTGTTTGTTGGTAATCTATTTATATCTCGCATTAATTTATTTCTGGATAAAGTTCAGTGCTAGCGTCCAGGTTTGGCACCGAAAGCATAATGCATACAAGTTAATAGCATACAAGTTGATAGCATACAAGTTAATAGCATACAAGTTGATAGCATGCAAGTTGATAGCATACAAGTTGATAGCATACAAGTTGATAGCATACAAGTTGATAGCATACAAGTTGATAGCATACAAGTTGATAGCATACAAGTTGATAGCATACAAGTTGATAGCATACAAGTTGATAGCATACAAGTTGATAGCATACAAGTTGATAGCATACAAGTTGATAGCATACAAGTTGATAGCATACAAGTTGATAGCATACAAGTTGATAGCATACAAGTTGATAGCATACAAGTTAATAGCATATAGTGATAATTCCTCTCGTACCGTTATACGTTACATAGGGCCTGCAAGTAATTTCTCCATACCGCTCTATCCTGGGCAACTCGCTCAATCTCCTCCATGGAACTGAGAACGATATTTCTTTCCTCTCAGCAAAGTTCGTTTCAGGGTCTCTTTAGGTCGACCTCTCTTTCTTGAACCCTTTGCATCCCACTTCAATGCCTGCTTTGATATTCGTTGATCATTTCTCCTCAAGGTGTGCCCAACATATCTCCATCTTCTCTTTCTTATAACAGTTGTCTCTACTGGTTGACCAGATATTTCTCTGATGTCATCCCTTCTCCTGAATTCATTCCAATTCTTTCTTTCTTCTTTTGTCCTTCTCTGCTTTTTTGCCGCTAGGCGTAGCAGGTTTAACTGATGATCGGTTTCCGAGATAATGCACGCTCGGTCGCTTGATATGGTGTGGTATTGTGGAGTTTTAAGATGTCTGTAACTCCATCAACCCATCTTTTCTTGGTCTGCCCTTTCCTCTTGATGATTCCATTTTCAGGTTGTACGCTCTTGCAACTGGTGTATTCGGGTTCATTCTGACCAAGTGTCCAACCCATTTGAGTCTGTTTTTCAATAAATCTAATAGCAGGTGTTGTTCCGACTGTTCTTCTAATTTCCTCATTTCTTATATGGTCTCTTGTTTTATTTACTGCTTTCCTCAGGCATCTCATTTCGCATGTGGTAATTTTCCTTTCTTGTTCTTTTGTCAGTGCCCATGTTTGGCTCCAATTAACATATAATAATAACATAATTCTCAATTCTATAGATGAGATTGAATGAGTTACACAAGATGAGAAATCACTTACAGGCCATATAACACTACATATAATACTCACTGATATATGAAATAGCTATTTATCTGACTCTCAGTCGATGCTTCACAAGATCCTGAAGGGCAGGTTTCGGTATGAGTGGATGTCGTCTATAGAAGTTTCTAACCTCCAGAGACTTAACGTGGATGTACTGTCCTGGGCATGCGGAACGTGGATATACTGTCCTGGGCATGCGGGTGTTTATGGTAATGAGAGAGCGGACAAGCTTGCATCAACAGCATCGATTGTTGGGGAGTTGAAGATGGATAAGGGGGATATTCTTCGGTCTCTTCGCGACTGTCTGTTGGATGAGGACACTAAAATCGATGTTGAATCGATCAAGCGATTTAAGCAGTTTGGAGTTATCCGTGGTACAAGTCCAACTGGATGCCTGAGAGGCAGAGTGAGAAGTGTGTTATATCAGCGAGCAATGAGAACCATCAGTATGCATACTCTTCGATATCTGTTGGGGAGACTGAGCACCTATGGGTCTGCCCGGAGTGCAGTGACGACAGTTTAGTAACCAATAACCAATAAAGAAATAGCTATTTGGAGCTTAACAGATGAAAATTATACATCTCTTTCTCTCTCTCTCTGATCAAATATCATCTACTCTTGTTCTATGTAATCTAACATTTACCATCTACTCTTGTTCTATGTAATCTACTCTTGTTCTATGTGATCTACTCTTGTTCTATGTGATCTACTCTTGTTCTATGTGATCTACTCTTGTTCTATGTAATCTACTCTTGTTCTATGTAATCTACTCTTGTTCTATGTAATCTACTCTTGTTCTATGTGATCTACTCTTGTTCTATGTGATCTACTCTTGTTCTATGTGATCTACTCTTGTTCTATGTAATCTACTCTTGTTCTATGTGATCTACTCTTGTTCTATGTGATCTACTCTTGTTCTATGTAATCTACTCTTGTTCTATGTAATCTACTCTTGTTCTATGTAATCTACTCTTGTTCTATGTGATCTACTCTTGTTCTATGTGATCTACTCATGTTCTATGTGATCTACTCTTGTTCTATGTAATCTACTCTTGTTCTATGTGATCTACTCTTGTTCTATATAATCTAACATTTACTATCTACTTTTGTTTTGACTGATCAAATGCAATCTACATTTGTCCTTTCTCACGGCACACTTATCCCTGACGAACAAGATTACCATATTCATTACTTCGTGCCTGGTCACAACATTTACCGTCTTAAGTTGCATTCTATTTATTCATTATCGTCACGTGTCCATTTATTTAATGTCACATTTACCATATCTATTACCTTCTCTAGTAGCACAATTTGTATGCATTCCATTTCTACAGTTAACTGTGACCTCCTCCCACAAATGAAATTGGCTATTGGAAGCCAAACTCCAGCCAGATTGCAACGTGGTTTAGAAACTCGTGACTTTCCCAGGCCAAGGACACCCTTTCACCTGGACCTAACTAGCCGATTCGAGCAAACACTCAAATCCCAAATGGAACAACTTCTTCGACCGTTGTTGAATATAGCTGAAACTTCGAGTCGTGAAACAAGCTTTCTTGATCTTGAGGAAAAGATAAATCTTTTGCAACATACAGATTTTCGAAATCCTGTTATCGTTCTGGGAGATATGGGAAATTCTTTCTTGGCAAGAATTGACAAGCCGTTGATGTTTATGATAAAGAGGAAATACTTTAGCTGCGGCGTAGAGCCAGACGACGCAATATTTCACATTAATATGCTACTAGGTTTGACCGATAGACTTCGCTCGTCTCCAACCAAAAAAAAAGAAGTTTGCAAAGAAAATGTGAAATTTTGTGAAGACATCCTACGAATGTCTTTATGTAAGACATATGATGAACTTCATCAAACATTACTGATACATCAATCATTCATGAAAATGATGAATGTCCATTTCTCCACTTCTAAATCAACGTCTAATTTGGAACACGTTTCTTCCAATATTGAGCCAAGTTCTAAAGGCAGTCAGCTCGAACAAGAGGTGAGCAAAAGCAAGCTGGTAGGGATACAACATGAAGACAAAGATCATCCAAACTGCGCAGGGAATTCTGATTGTCCAGTTGTTGAAGCTAACTCTCCAATGCGTCGTGATGTTTCACGAGATGAGTTGGAGCCATTCCTAGGCGACGCGAGTGTACGACCTAAAAATAAGAAGCATCATTTAACACAAGAAGGCGAAGCTGAAATTAATCAAGGTGAAATAGGAAATGATGGAATATCTTCACAGAAGAGCGTAGATAATTTACAACAGTTACAAAACAGATCAGGATCACTTGGAGTAACAACATTTGCACAACAAACATTATGTCACAATTTTAGTTACAGCGAAAGAATAGAACACGCAGAAACAGTTCATCCCATAGGAACACCATCACTTGCAGATGATCTTGCAGACCCGTTAGAATCATATGATCCTCTTAAATTTCAAGAAGATATGGAGGTACTACTTACAGAAGCAAGAACTCAACAGAAAAGTGACAATCTGCTCATTCTGAATGGCATCAAATATAATTTTTTTTTATCAGATCTCATTCAGTCGGTTCTCAGTCCCCCTGTGATAACGAATAAAAGCAAAGATAAACAAAGAACTTATCGTACACGCCTACAATCCCGCAACGTTGGATCTCCTGGACAGAGTCCTACTGACAGTTCCTATTTTTCATATTCAGCATCAAAGAAACATAAGTCTCCTGGTACTAAAAACAAGCCTAGATCTATAGGTTCTTCTGATCTTTTGGGATACCCTGAACAGAATGCAGCTCAGTATCCGAATGTTGATGAATCAACTGCAGAATTACTTGGTATTACAGTGACCTGGCAGAGCAGAGCTCGTACTTTCTTTAAGAATAAAATGCAAAACAAGCCTCTAATAGAAAGAATACAACGAGGTAGCACAGCTACCAAACTGAAAGAGGAATTCTGTCCTAACTGCCGTGAGAGGTACAGATGGCCCCATATCCTTCATTGCTGTCATCGATTCTGTTTTCCGTGTATAGTTCAACTATACCAAGAGAAACGAAAATGCTTCAAGTGCCCTCTATGTCTCAGCTTGACCATGATAAGTTCAGACCAAGGCCCCCAATCGCTGCCCCTTGATTCTGTTTTCAATAGACAAATGTTTGAGGCTAACTTGTCGCCATTTTGTTGCACGATCTGCTTGTCCGGCGAAGACGCCATCAAATTCTGTAAGAACTGTGTGGCATATTTATGTTCAACTTGCTGTGATCTACACAAGAGAACGTCAACAATGTCGAATCATACTCTGGAGAAATCTGACATGAAAGTTGGGGCAAATGTCGACGGGAATTTGTGGCCAATGTGCAGTGCACATCCTGGAATATTTATTACCAAATTCTGCAGCACATGCACCTTAACAATTTGCGACAACTGTTTTAACGAACATACAAGTCACAATGTAGACGAACTAGTCGATGCTATTGCAGGTGTCTACAAGCGGGTTGATACAGTCAACGAGGACCTGGAGACAATTCAGAATGCTCACCAACGAACACTCATGAATTTAAATGTATCCAAGCAAAACATGGACACTATTCACAGAACTGAGCGTCATAGAATCACTGACATAAGCAATAATTTACTAGAACAAATTGAAGCGCTGAGGAAAAAAGCAATCGCTGTTTTAGAAGATACATACGACAATATCCAAACCCGTTCTCGTGTAGCACTGGCTGAGATGGAACGATTTGTCAAATATCTCGTTGCTTTCCGTGATTTTCTGAGCAGATATCTAGAGACTAAGGATATTTCAGCTATCATGGCAGCGTATCCATTGATACGAAATCGATATATTGATTTGGTACAGCATTATGAAAGTAATCCAGTACTCAGTGAGGGCTTCAAATCTGATCTCAAGTTTGACCCCAAATACGCTGAAATCACAAACTCTATTCAAGAAGCATTCTCGTCACTCAGGTACCAGTACACCTGTTACTTGTCACATATGCTCAATTCTTCTTTAGTGCGAGAACGACATCATGTAGAGCCGTATAAACCCTTACCATACAGCATTGATTATCGTTATAACTCGGAAATAGCTGCTAGAGAGACTCGGGACACGCAAGAGGCAGCATCAGGGGCTAACTCGGACGTGGTCTCCGAATATACTGTTCGGACGTTTTTCCGGGGTTCTCTCCCTTATAGCAGAGCTTTCGGCCACTATGGTCGAGGGGAATATGAATTTGCTGAGCCAAGCGGGGTTTTGTATCTTCACGACTGCTGTCTTGCAGTCTGTGACACACGAAACCACAGAATTGTTGTATACAACGAAGACTGGACGTATCAAAGAACTATTGGTCAACCAGGGGCTTTACCAGATCTTCCAGCAGCTGCTGAAGAAACGGACAAAATATTTCAACGGACATTTGGCAAGCTGTACTTTCCATACCGTATGGCTCAGTGTCCAAAATCCACAAACATTGTAGTAGTTGAACGACCACCAAACCCTGGAATTCAAATATTCACTTTCAGTGGTCAGTTTCTGAAATCTTTCGGTAACACTTGCCTGCGCAATCCTCGTGGGATCGTTGTGGATGAGAGAGGATTAATCCTTATACTGGAGAGCAAAACAATGAACTTTTTCATTTTTAGTGCAGAAGGGGAACTAATTAGTAAACATGTTCTTGGGACTCTAGAGTTCCCTAATGATGTCACAGCTAGACGTGGCATAATTTACATCAGCGACAATAGGCAGCATCTTGTCAAATGTTTTGATTACTCGCTAAACTACACGGAGAGCGTAGGTAACGAGAGCTTAACCTATTACCCAATTAGCGTAGGGTTCAACCACCACGGTCACCTGGTAGTCACGGACAACCACAACACGTTCAATATCACCGTATTTGATAGCTGTGGTATCTTCTTGTACGGGTACAAATCTCGTGTCAAGCATGCGAACTGTTATAATGTTGCCTTGCATCCACGTCGTACTGAGCTGGCAGTAACGACCAAAGAATGTCAAGTCCTAATCTTCCAATATGGCGGCCCCTCTGCAGAAGGATACGATCCAGCTCAATAAGGATCAATCGTCATACATTTAGCATGTACACAAGATAGCCAAACACACTCAAGACGGCCAAACGCACACACGACGGCCAAACGCACACGACGGCCAGACGCACACATCATTTTGCAAATTTATTAAGTCACATTAACTTTCTTTTTTTATGTGTGTTTATAAGCATGTTTTTGTTATCATTTGGTTTACTATCTGCTCTTTTTTCACCTTTATCAAATGACATCATTTATAAGTAACACTGGGTAGTGTGAGCAAACGGCTAAGCGTTAGGACAGTGGACATGCGGGTGTACAGCAGCTGGTATGCGGATCTCGGGCTAAGGCGTAGGGCATAGGGTCTGCGTAGGACAGTGAATGTGTGGATGTAGGGCCTGCGTAGGACAGTGGACGTGCGGATGTATGGCCTGCGTAGAACAGTGGGCGTTGCAGATGTAGAGACTGTTCAGACATTGGATGTGCGGATGTATGGCCTGCGTAGGACAGCGGAAGCAGGGCAGTATGTGTGTGTCGTAACAACGTAGGCTGACTAAAAGCGAAATAACTTTAATTATTATGCCGTGTCATACATTCTTCTCTTGGTCGGGTACATTAAATAAAAACATCAAACAATAGTGGAGTATGGATCTGTAAAGATGGACTGAAGAGATTCTAGGTTGGTGGAGTATGGATCTGTAAAGATGGACTGAAGAGATTCTAGGTTGGTGGAGTATGGATCTGTAAAGATGGACTGAAGAGATTCTAGGTTGGGAGAACATGGATCTGTAAAGATGGACTGAAGAGATTCTAGGTTGGTAGAACATGGATCTGTAAAGATGGACTGAAGAGATTCTAGGTTGGTGGAGTCTGGATCTGTAAAGGTGGACTGAAGAGATTCTAGGTTGGTGGAGTCTGGATCTGTAAAGATCGAGTGAAGAGATTCTAGGTTGGTGGAGCATGGATCTGTAAAGATGGACTGAAGAGATTCTAGGTTGGTAGAACATGGATCTGTAAAGATGGACTGAAGAGATTCTAGGTTGGTGGAGTATGGATCTGTAAAGATGGACTGAAGAGATTCTAGGTTGGTGGCACATGGATCTGTAAAGATCGAGTGAAGAGATTCTAGGTTGGTGGAGCATGGATCTGTAAAGATGGACTGAAGAGATTCTAGGTTGGTGGAGCATGGATCTGTAAAGATGGACTGGAGAGATTCTAGGTTGGTGGAGCATGGATCTGTAAAGATGGACTGAAGAGATTCTAGGTTGGTGGAGCATGGATCTGTAAAGATGGACTGAAGAGATTCTAGGTTGGTAGAGCATGGATCTGTAAAGATGGACTGAAGAGATTCTAGGTTGGTGGAGCATGGATCTGTAAAGATGGACTGAAGAGATTCTAGGTTGGTGGAACATGGATCTGTAAAGATGGACTGAAGAGATTCTAGGTTGGTGGAACATGGATCTGTAAAGATGGACTGAAGAGATTCTAGGTTGGTGGAACATGGATCTGTAAAGATGGACTGAAGAGATTCTAGGTTGGTGGCACATGGATCTGTAAAGATGGACTGAAGAGATTCTAGGTTGGTGAGCATGGATCTAAAGATGGACTGAAGAGATTCTAGGTTGGTGGACATGGATCTGTAAAGATGGACTGAAGAGATTCTAGGTTGGTGGAACATGGATCTGTAAAGATGGACTGAAGAGATTCTAGGTTGGTGGAACATGGATCTGTAAAGATGGACTGAAGAGATTCTAGGTTGGTGGCACATGGATCTGTAAAGATGGAGTGAAGAGATTCTAGGTTGGTGGAGCATGGATCTGTAAAGATGGACTGAAGAGATTCTAGGTTGGTGGAGTATGGATCTGTAAAGATGGACTGAAGAGATTCTAGGTTGGTGGAGTATGGATCTGTAAAGATGGACTGAAGAGATTCTAGGTTGGTGGAACATGGATCTGTAAAGGTGGACTGAAGAGATTCTAGGTTGGTGGAACATGGATCTGTAAAGATCAAGTGAAAAGATTCTAGGTTGGTGGAACATGGATCTGTAAAGATGGACTGAAGAGTTTCTAGGTTGGTGGAACATGGATCTGTAAAGATCGAGTGAAGAGATTCTAGGTTGGTGGAGCATGGATCTGTAAAGATGGACTGGAGAGTTTCTAGGTTGGTGGAACATGGATCTGTAAAGATGGACTGAAGAGATTCTAGGTTGGTGGAACATGGATCTGTAAAGATGGACTGAAGAGATTCTAGGTTGGTGGAACATGGATCTGTAAAGATGGACTGAAGAGATTCTAGGTTGGTGGAACATGGATCTGTAAAGATGGACTGAAGAGATTCTAGGTTGGTGGAACATGGATCTGTAAAGATGGACTGAAGAGTTTCTAGGTTGGTGGAACATGGATCTGTAAAGATGGACTGAAGAGATTCTAGGTTGGTGGAGCATGGATCTGTAAAGATGGACTGAAGAGATTCTAGGTTGGTGGAACATGGATCTGTAAAGATGGACTGAAGAGATTATAGGTTGGTGGAACATGGATCTGTAAAGATGGACTGAAGAGCTTCTAGGTTGGTGGAACATGGATCTGTACAGATGGACTGAAGAGATTCTAGGTTGGTGGAACATGGATCTGTAAAGATGGACTGAAGAGATTATAGGTTGGTGGAACATGGATCTGTAAAGATGGACTGAAGAGATTCTAGGTTGGTGGAACATGGATCTGTAAAGATGGACTGAAGAGATTCTAGGTTGGTGGAACATGGATCTGTAAAGATGGACTGAAGAGATTCTAGGTTGGTGGAACATGGATCTGTAAAGATGGACTGAAGAGATTCTAGGTTGGTGGAGCATGGATCTGTAAAGATGGACTGGAGAGATTCTAGGTTGGTGGAGCATGGATCTGTAAAGATGGACTGAAGAGATTCTAGGTTGGTGGAGCATGGATCTGTAAAGATGGACTGAAGAGATTCTAGGTTGGTAGAGCATGGATCTGTAAAGATGGACTGAAGAGATTCTAGGTTGGTGGAGCATGGATCTGTAAAGATGTACTGAAGAGATTCTAATTTGGTGGAACATGGATCTGTAAAGATGGACTGAAGAGATTCTAGGTTGGTGGAACATGGATCTGTAAAGATGGACTGAAGAGATTCTAGGTTGGTGGAACATGGATCTGTAAAGATGGATCAAGAGATTCTAGGTTGGTGGCACATGGATCTGTAAAGATGGACTGAAGAGATTCTAGGTTGGTAGAGCATGGATCTGTAAAGATGGACTGAAGAGATTCTAGGTTGGTGGAGCATGGATCTGTAAAGATGGACTGAAGAGATTCTAGGTTGGTGGAACATGGATCTGTAAAGATGGACTGAAGAGATTCTAGGTTGGTGGAACATGGATCTGTAAAGATGGACTGAAGAGATTCTAGGTTGGTGGCACATGGATCTGTAAAGATGGACTGAAGAGATTCTAGGTTGGTGGAACATGGATCTGTAAAGATGGACTGAAGAGATTCTAGGTTGGTAGAGCATGGATCTGTAAAGATGGACTGAAGAGATTCTAGGTTGGTGGAACATGGATCTGTAAAGATGGACTGAAGAGATTCTAGGTTGGTGGAACATGGATCTGTAAAGATCAAGTGAAAAGATTCTAGGTTGGTGGAACATGGATCTGTAAAGATGGACTGGAGAGTTTCTAGGTTGGTGGAACATGGATCTGTAAAGATCGAGTGAAGAGATTCTAGGTTGGTGGAGCATGGATCTGTAAAGATGGACTGGAGAGTTTCTAGGTTGGTGGAACATGGATTTGTAAAGATGGACTGAAGAGATTCTAGGTTGGTGGAACATGGATCTGTAAAGATGGACTGAAGAGATTCTAGGTTGGTGGAACATGGATCTGTAAAGATGGACTGAAGAGATTCTAGGTTGGTGGAACATGGATCTGTAAAGATGGACTGAAGAGATTCTAGGTTGGTGGAACATGGATCTGTAAAGATGGACTGAAGAGTTTCTAGGTTGGTGGAACATGGATCTGTAAAGATGGACTGAAGAGATTCTAGGTTGGTGGAACATGGATCTGTAAAGATGGACTGAAGAGATTATAGGTTGGTGGAACATGGATCTGTAAAGATGGACTGAAGAGCTTCTAGGTTGGTGGAACATGGATCTGTACAGATGGACTGAAGAGATTCTAGGTTGGTGGAACATGGATCTGTAAATATGGAGTGAAGAGATTCTAGGTTGGTGGCGCATGGATCTGTAAAGATGGACTGAAGAGATTCTAGGTTGGTGGAGCATGGATCTGTAAAGATGGACTGAAGAGATTCTAGGTTGGTGGAACATGGATCTGTAAAGATGGACTGAAGAGATTCTATGTTGGTGGAACATGGATCTGTAAAGATGGACTGAAGAGATTCTAGGTTGGTGGAACATGGATCTGTAAAGATGGACTGAAGAGATTCTAGGTTGGTGGAACATGGATCTGTAAAGATGGACTGAAGAGATTCTAGGTTGGTGGAGCATGGATCTGTAAAGATGGACTGAAGAGATTCTAGGTTGGTGGAGCATGGATCTGTAAAGATGGACTTAAGAGATTCTAGGATGGATCTGTAAAGATGGACTGGAGAGATTCTAGGTTGGTGGAGCATGGATCTGTAAAGATGGACTGAAGAGATTCTAGGTTGGTGGAGCATGGATCTGTAAAGATGGACTGAAGAGATTCTAGGTTGGTGGAACATGGATCTGTAAAGATGGACTGGAGAGATTCTAGGTTGGGACTGAATGTAAAAAAGAGGTCTCTGATGCGAAGGTAAAGTGCTTACTCCAAAGGTACTAGGTTTGTCCATCTCATGGATCATATTATTCGGTATCTCACTGTAGGTGAGAATGAGGTCCTATCGGAGACAGACAATAAAACGTAGGTCCCATGTTCATGTTGAGTTCTGAAAAGGACCCTTGGAAATAAAAACAATCGATGAGTATGCTGCAAAGTCGCTTCCCAGTCAAAATTCACAAAATAATTATATCTTTAAAATTACACCTGAAACCCTCGCCAGTGCTATGGAGTTGCTGCACTGCCGATGAGATCTTCACGTGTAAGAAACATCAGAGCATGCATGATTACTCATTAAAGTGTAATGATTGCTCTATCAAGCAATATATGAGGAAATATCAGGCGAGATATAAGTTGGACTGCATTAGGAACATGGACAAATTGTACAGTCAACATGAACAGATGATACAGTTGGACTGCGAAATTATTAATAAAACAAGTTAATATTTAGTAGCATATAATGACAATATCAGTTCTAAACCTCGATATTGACATCAAACGATAGAAGAAAACTAGCCATGACAGAGATGAAGTGTCTACGCATATTGCTCGGAATATCAAGAAGAGACCGGTTTAGAAGTGAAGACATCAGGAAAAAAGTGGATACAACATCAATACTGAACTTCATCAAGAAACAACAATTATACCTCAACGAGCAATGCGGCTCAGATACAATAGATACAATACAGTAGACACAATACAGTATGTTATCCATGCTCAAGATGAACACCAGAAATAATGTGAGGAAGTGAATGACACCGTTTATGAAGTGAGGAAGTGAATGGCACCGTTTATGAAGTGAGGGAAATGAATGACACCGTTTATGAAGTGAGGAAGTGAATGACACCGTTTATGAAGTGAATGACACCGTTTATGAAGTGAGGAAGTGAATGACACCGTTTATGAAGTGAGGAAGTGAATGACACCGTTTATGAAGTGAGGAAGTGAATGACACCGTTTATGAAGTGAGGAAGTGAATGGCACCGTTTATGAAGTGAGGAAGTGAATGACACCGTTTATGAAGTGAGGAAGTGAATGACACTATTTATGAAGTGAGGAAGTGAATGACACCGTTTATGAAGTGAGGAAGTGAATGACACTATTCATGAAGTGAGGAAGTGAATGACACCGTTTATGAAGTGAGGAAGTGAATGACACCGTTTATGAAGTGAGCGACACTGTTCATGAAGTGAGGAAGTGAATGACACTGTTCATGAAGTGAGGAAGTGAATGACACTATTTATGAAGTGCCCACAAAAGTCAGTTCTAGAAACCTACTCATATTATGACGCTGAGAGGCAAAACATAGAGAAAGATGAAAGTGAAGCTTGAGTTAACATTGTTGCAATACAACTTTACTGAATTTTGTTTATTTCTCATTCTAATTCTCTTACAAAATATGTTAAATGTTTTGTATATTTTACTAAACTTACATAACACATATTTCGTTTGAGCTGTTTTTCATCAAATGTTTGCATAATGTTTGTACAATGATAAAGCTGTTTTTCATCAAATGTTTGCATAATGGATTCTTTGGTCGAAACATTGACTTCAGTGGGAGTTACATTGTACCGAAATGACATTAATACATTGAGTCTTTCTGAAGGTGGTGTCTGTGGTTTAGGGGATAGTGACTAGGTCTATTAACCCCGACGTTCTGAGTTTGAATCACGCTGCCGACAGTTTCGTTGCAAATTGTTTCGCGTGGTATTTTAAAAAGGTCGATAGCACCACCCTTTCAGAAAGCAATGGCAAACTACTGAATGTAATAATGCCTAGAAAAATCACAAACAGCATTAAAGAGCTGGGGTTGATTCGCAAAGTCCTGTAAAGGATATGCAATTGACTAACTTTCTGAACAGAGAAGTTTCAGGGTTGTGAAACCCACTCACTGACCAGATTGAGAGAGATGTGTGTTCATATTTGTTTAGTCCGAAAAGAACCAAATATGCAAATAGATTAATCATCAAATTGGCATGTTAGGCTGCTGCTGGATATGTTGAGGTGGATATTGAAGCACCCACGGCCATGTCCAGAGTGCTATGATGATAGTTCTCATTGAAATGATTGACTTAATTTGCAATAATTTGTTACAACTAACCTTACTTTGTTGCTATCACTAATATTTTATCTTTAGATGTGCTTTTTGTTTGATGTTTAAACATGATTACTTGCTGTTTCACAAATATGTTTGTCATATTCTCAATGTAGGTGAGATCAAGTTCCTAGTATTATCCGAGACCAACGATAAAACATAATCTTGTATTCGATGCAAAAGAACTCAAGTAGCTTGTCCCTTCCGGAACTTGGCCCCCATGACAAGTCCTGAAAAACTCTCTATTCTGTGCAAGTTTACTGGCGTCAGTAGCATTCATTGTCAGATCGTCAATGACATCTTTCACCCATCGTCTTTTAGGTCTTCCTCTCCTTCTTCTAGAACTATTGGCAGTAGAACATTCTTTCAGAACTATTGGCAGTAGAACATTCTTTCAGAACTATTGGCAGTAGAACATTCTTTTAGAACTATTGGCAGAACATTCTTTCAGAACTATTGGCAGTAGAATATCACTTAAACTAGAAATCCCGAGCACAATTTTTTTAAATTAAAATTTCAACTCTTATAAAATTGTCCCTATTTTCAAAATTACATGTGAACCATCGCCGATGCTACTGAGTGCATGCCCTAACAATGATATATTTCTATATGAGAAAACATCGGAGCACACAGCTATTCGCTGAAGTACGCTGTAATCTCTAGGACAAAGCGATTACAATGTTTACCAGGCATTCTGAAGATTGTAGGTTCGATTCCGGATTGAATCACATGTGCAATTTTCCCTGGAGATCCCTAGCATTGTTGATGGAGCTACAGAGCTGGCAACTCTCCTCAGGTGACATGCCATATAGGGAACCCCAGTGAGATGAAGTCTATCTAACGCCTCTAATCTATCCCTGCTGAGTTGTGTTCTGTAACGCTACAAGAGTTCTTGATTTGTAAATTGAAATTCCAGTATTTCAGCAGTAGTTTCATTAAATCTTGCCATGGTTAGTTAATAAAGCAAGCGTTTTTGTGCATACATTGATTTGTTTCTTATTTGTTTGTTGGTAAGAGTCTTGGTCTGATGGCATTGTATGTGTTTAACAGATGGTGAGAATCCATTCTCTCTTGCTTTCTTCTGAACATTAGAGAAGCAAACTGGCCAGATTGTCAGGAAATGCTATACTATTGCCAGATTTATGAATTTCACATCCAACTTTAGGTTGAACTTGTATTGTCATGACAAGTGTATTAAGCATACATAAGAACACAAGTTGATCAACAGCATTTTCATACCTACTTTGTGTTACCAGAGAGAAACATTGACAATGAGCAAAACTCAGTCGCAAAAAATAGCTACATGTCAAATGAAGCCTGTGAAAGCTTACCAACAACAGAACAGACAAGAGTAAAAACATCAGAATAAGAAAAAGTTGGCACAGAACCTTGCTTGAATTACATTGAGGAACAAATAATGAAGTGTTTTGGTCACTTAATAAGAATGCATCCAAAATCCAGTCTTCTACAACAGAACATCAGGAAAGAAGACCACAAAAAGATGGTTAGATGGCATAGCAGAATCCTGTGAAAGAACAAAAATAACAATCACCCAAGCCACCAGAACAGCGCAAGACAAAAATCACGACACTGGGCAACAACCCTGTAGCAGTGTGATGACAAAAGAAGGAACACACACCACAAGTCTTACAACATACAAGCACGTAGCAGAAAATGTTTTGACCATTATATGTAGCTTCAGCTGATATGTTACAAAATAAAAACAAGCTTTCATCAGTTAAAAATAAAAATGGGAAATGGTCCCTAGAAATAAATTCTAGGAAAATTCATCACAATTTAGCTTGTCCTTACTGAAACATGGCTTCATAACAGCAGCTCTAATAATCTCGCATGTCCTGAAATTGTCCAGTCATATTCAGCTCTCTACGATATCTTGCACCCATCTTCTACTTGGGTCTTCCTATCTTTGGTGTACCTGGTATAATGTCATCCAGATTGAAAAAGAGCAATGTTCAACACAATCTTTCTCCCCACATTATGTTACCAATGCCAAACCTGGACGCTGACAACAAACGATAGAAGAAAACTAGTCACAACAGAGATGAAGTGTTTACGCAGAATGCTGGGTGTAACAAGAAGAGACCGGTTGAGAAATGAAGACATCAGGAAAAAGTGGGTACAACATCAGTACTAGACTTCATCATGAAACAACAAATTAAATGGTTCGGCCACGTAAGCAGATTACCATCTGACAGTGCACCCCAAAGAGCAATGCTGCTCAGATACAATGGGTACAAAGCAAAAGGCCGGACACGCAAAATGTTGGACCTCAGAGATAACAGAGGCGATAAAAGAGACTATCTACGAAGCGCATACTAGGGCCCGTTTTAGAAATCTCTTCCTGACCTGACGCTGTGAGGCAAACAGGATTCGAGAAAGAAGAAGAATAATGATCTCCTTCAGAAAATCTTGTTTTGAGTTCAAAATATTTCTTTTCATCAATCACATCACTTTCATTGTAAGTATATATATATATATATATATATATATATATATATATACCTTCCTCTCATTCTCCATACACTCGTTCTTACATGGGTTACTTGCTCAAATATCTTCCTCCATACCATTCTTACATGGGTCACTTGCTCAAATATCTTCCTCTAGTTCTTCATACCATTCTTACATGGGTTACTTGCTCAAATATCTTCATCTCGTTCTCCATACCATTCTTACATGGGTCACTTGCTCAAATATCTTCATCTCATTCTCCATACACTCGTTCTTACATGGGTCACTTGCTCAAATATCTTCCTCTCATTCTCCATACTCTCGTTCTTACATGGGTTACTTGCTCAAATATCTTCCTCCATACCATTCTTACATGGGTCACTTGCTCAAATATCTTCCTCTAGTTCTTCATACCATTCTTACATGGGTTACTTGCTCAAATATCTTCCTCTCGTTCTCCATACCATTCTTACATGGGTCACTTGCTCAAATATCTTCATCTAGTTCTTCATACCATTCTTACATGGGTCACTTGCTCAAATATCTTCCTCTCGTTCTCCATACCATTCTTACATGGGTCACTTGCTCAAATATCTTCCTCTCATTCTCCATACCATTCTTACATGGGTCACTTGCTCAAATATCTTCCTCTCATTCTCCATACCATTCTTACATGGGTCACTTGCTCAAATATCTTCCTCTCATTCTCCATACCATTCTTACATGGGTCACTTGCTCAAATATCTTCCTCCATACCATTCTTACATGGGTTACTTGCTCAAATATCTTCCTCTCATTCTCCATACCATTCTTACATGGGTCACTTGCTCAAATATCTTCATCTCGTTCTTCATACCATTCTTACATGGGTTACTTGCTCAAATATCTTCCTCTCGTTCTTCATACCATTCTTACATGGGTCACTTGCTCAAATATCTTCCTCTATACCATTCTTACATGGGTCACTTGCTCAAATATCTTCCTCTAGTTCTTCATACCATTCTTACATGGGTTACTTGCTCAAATATCTTCCCCTAGTTCTTCATACCATTCTTACATGGGTCACTTGCTCAAATATGTTCCATGGAGTTGAGACTGATATTTCTTGCTTCTTTCAGCAAAGTTTTGTTTCAGGGGTTCCCTACAGGGTTTCCCTAGAGCATTAAAAACTACACAAGACAGTAATTTGAAATTGGACACAACAGATATTTCTCTCACAGAGAAAGATGACCACGGTTCTAAATGAATACTACATAAAATGTTGAATGCGAGTCATAAGTGGGAAAGAAACCTTATGAGTTAGACAAACCAGTCTGAATATATATGTATATTTTACCATGATAGTGTCAACATAACAATATTAGAGGGCAGGGTCCCAGAAGCAGACCAAGAAGATGGCTACAGGATATTAAAGAAACCATGAATATGATCATCGGTGAAGTGGGTGAACTTACTAGAGACAGAGTAAATTTCAGACACTCTGCAATGAGACGTCTAAAGGATACACTCCGTGATGAGGAGCGTCAACATAAATGAAGGTAGTTTTGTAAAGTTCAGAATCTAGAAAATAACATTCTACATCAAACATAGTAAAACAATAAATTACTAACTGCTCTAGAATGAAAATGTCTCACTATGGAGACAATCTAGAAATGAAAACATTAAATATATATATACATACACACATATCATTGGACATAGAAACAGACAGTATTAAAAAAAAAAAAAAACTTAGGACTGTAAGTGTGTCAAATCCAAGAGTTCCCAATCTGTCTTAAACACGTAATCACAAAGTACTGTAGTTTTACAAATTACAAAAACAAAATACAGCAACGTTTCAACCAACAAGGCCTTTATCAAGCAAACGAACAGGAGTGACAAATTTAAAAAACAAATGGACAACCAAATACAAACGTTTCTAATGAAATGTTTTGTTTCATCATTATTGTAACAATAATGATACAATATTGATGATACAAACATTATAATGATACAAAACGTTTCTAATGATGTATTGTTTCATCATTAGAAACGTTTGTATTTGGTCGTCCATTTGTTTTTTAAATTTGTCACTCCTGTTGTTCGCTTGCTTGATAAAGGCCTTGTTGGTCAAACGTGCTGTATTTTGTCATTGATTTTGTAAAACTACAGTACTTTGTGATTACGTGTTTTGCCAATCAAATAGTTTTACTGCAGTCTCATATATATATTGTGAATATTTCAATCTGTCTTATAAAGATATTTTTTTTCCGATCCAGAAGCACTTAAGCTTTTCAGCTCTTCGTCTCGGTGCCACGAACACCGTAAATCTGGGGAATCTGTGGCTTTTCTGCCATCCCGTGGAATTGAACCCGCACACGCAGAGGGATAGTCACCAGTATTCCAACGCTTACGTAATACGCTGGGCAGACGGGCCTTATAAAGATATAAAACATTTGTGAACAGCAAACTGACTGATCGGTGGTGTCTGTGGCTTAGGGGATAGTGACTCGGTCTATTAACCCTGGCATTCTGAGTTTGAATCACGCTGCGGACAATTTGGTTGCAAATTGTTACACATGGATTTTTACAAAAAAGGACGATGGCACCACCCGCTCAGAAAGCAATGGCAAACTACTGAACGTAATAATGCCTAGAAAATCACAAACGGCATTAAAAAGCTGGGGTTGATTCGCAAAGTCCGGTAAAGGATATGCAATTGACTTTTAACTAAATGACTGATCATATTTCAAGTTGACATATTTCGCCTTTAGTACATAGTTTTACTGCAGTCTTCCCTTGTATCAATAGTTTTACTCTATCGGTATGATACAGAAGATCAAGACCGATTGTCTACGAAGGCAGCGGATGCAATTAATACTTCTTCAGCGATCTCATCATGAGCTTAGTTTACTGTGGACAAAAAAAAACTGGGCAGTCAGCTTCAGGTTTCACCAAATTTTAGTTTTTAGGTCAATTGGGTGTAGCTTCTCAGCTCACACAGCAATTAATACAAAATGTGACAATTCAGTCACCCACCTTCATCCCAAGTCATTCTGGGGTGAAGGGCAATGACAGAACAATGAATGCACTGCCGCGAGCAATGATGCAATCAAAAATGGAGCTTTTATGGACAAAAGTGACATCAACTCTCCAAGAGAAAACCTACTCTCTGAAGGTTTCAATAAAGAAGATAACGGCGATTCTCTATCTCGGTTGCACAAGTTATGCATATCGATAGGTGCGGCAAAACCATGAAAGAAACCCCAGTAGATGCATCAACCAACACAGAACGGGAGTTATTCATCAAAGCAATGATGTGTAATGAAGATGATCCTTAAATGAACAATGAATCTATAGTTTTACTGCAGTCTTCCCTCACATCAATATCTACCATGGCTGGACACAAATGTTGGAAATCTTCCAACTTCTCTGTGGGAGACTTTAATCCTCCAATTACTGCTATTCCTGGTTACGTTAATCCTCCTGTTACTTCTACTTCTACTACATGCTCTGTTGTCTCAACATGTTTGCAGTCTACAGACGTTTATCAGGTATGATCCCATTCTTGTCAAACTTTTTCCTTTGACAAAGCTACACAAATATAATTTATTATCACATCAGTATGTTCAGGGCGGTCTCTGTGACTGAGTGGTCAAGCCCTTTCCTTGCGTTCCGAAGGTTGTGAGCTTTAATCCGGACAGCCCCATTCTGTTCAAAGTACATTTCTTTCCAGAGACCTCGTAGGATTATTTCTAGAGCTATGGAGTATTGTTCAATACTCTCGGCAGGGACTGCTATTTCTGTGGAGAGGGACTGAGCTATATGGGGTAAAACTCTGTGCAATGAAGTCAATCCTTTGGCTTTTAGACGTTTTTCTACGCCCGAGTGGTTACCGGGACCCAAATTTGGGGTGTAAAGAATAGAACCACTGCTACCTGCCACGCATGTCGTAAGAGGCGACTAAGGAGGTTTGGCTGAAATCGGATACATGTGTCCTAAACATGTAGAAGTCTTATGTGTTTAGGGGCAATGTGCAACGTATACACGTTCTTGGCAAAGATCAAACATATCACAAAGAGTGATTGAAATTGGTCGTAAAGAACGAAAGCAAAGAAGAAGAAGACGTTTTTCTAAAGACCTCCATCTGTATCAACTCTTTTAGAAATGATAAAACACCAAATGAAAGAATAACAAACACAATTCAATTTGTAAATAAAAAAAAGTTTTTGTAATAGAGAATCTGATGAGAAAAGTATTCATGTACCAAGCTTCTGGATTGTATGCCATATAAACCTGTAAAAATTACTACACAATAATATATTTGGCTCTTCTTTCTCTAATCAACAAAATCTGGCCAACTCCATATATATATATATATATATATATATAAAAGACGGAACACACACATCTAACCTTGATTATGTGTTCCCACCTGTGAGGGATTGTGTTCGAGGATTAGATGCAACAGCACAAGTCTGAGACTGCTGTCATCACTGCTTGCGATGGCCATCTATTATTACATCATTAATCAAATTGAATAGCAGTAATTGTGTACAAACATTTGTAAATGTTCAATGCTTTTGAAGATATATTGTTTTAACTCATTCTTCTTCTTTTGATGTCGCACTGCCACCGGGTTGTTGCCCAGTGTCGTGGTTTTCTGTTTTTGGCTTGCGCGATTGTTTTTGCTCTTTCACGGGATTCTGCTATGCCATCTAACCATCTTTTCGTGGTCTTCCTCTCGCCTTCTTTCCTGATATTCTGTTGTAGAAGACTGTATACTGTGGTGTTTGGATGCATTCTTATTAAGTGGCCAAACCACTTCATTCTTTGTTTCTCAATGTAATTCAAGCACGGTTCTGTGCCAACTTTCTTATGCTGATGTTAATGACTCTGTCTTTTCTGGTGTTGGTAACTTTTCGCAGGCAGCGCATGTCCCATGTAGTTTTTTTGTGTGACTGCGCTTGGCTCTTTAAATTCACAAAATGCTGGTAACTTATATAATGGTTTCCTACTTGTTCCAAGAAATACTGGAAACATTAATCTTGGATCCATGAATATTCTGTTTCACTGTTTAGCCAACACACATCTGTAACCATTTTTGTTCAACGGGCGGATATCTCTCATTTAATTTTTTATTTCAAGGAGGGCATAGTTCATGCTGTTTTTTTATTGAGAAAATAAAATTGATTTACAAAAATATGTTTTCTGTTGTGTGCAAGTTATATGAATTGATGTGCTTTTGGAGTGATGATGTATACAATGTATTTTGAGAGTAATAGAGGAAATATGATGCAAAATTGTGGAGATGAACCTACAAAACTGAAATGTAAATGAAATATGTGGATAAATTCTATTCAAATTGCATGGATTTAACTCTTAGTGGACCAGGGCAAAAGCCATGTTTTTACAAGCCATTCTCCAAAGCCCACGTCCTTTAGTGTGGCTCCTATACAGAAGTATCGCCCGCCTGCCCAGCGTGTTCGCAGCACGTTTGACAAGTCCTCTGTGTGTGTGGGTTCAATTCCGCAGACTGGCAGAAAAGCCACAGATTCCTCAGATTTATGGTGTTCGTGGCACCGAACCGAAGGGTTACAATGTCCATGGCACCAAGCCGAAGAGCTTTCAGCTCAAGTGCTGCTGGATAGGGAAAAAAAAATACAGAAGTATGGTGTCCAACCCAAAAAAGGTGTCCAAAAAGGTGCACAAAAGGTGTCCAACCTAAAGTCACAGTGTAGCCTTTAGTCCACGAGGAGTTAATGGAGTTTCATTGCGATATGTTACATTTGTGCATGCATTTTATTTGATTGGTTTCCCCAAGAACTTTTAACTCACACAGAACTGAAGTTATAAACTACTCCATTTTGATATGTTTTGACAATTCCGCCAGAGTTTAAAAGTTAAACAGCAACATAAACATTTGGTGCTGAAGTTGGATCATCTCAGCATTATTTTACTTAGTTGCCATTATTCACAAAACAAATTGCACATAATTTATGAATCAAAGAAAACGACTCTTGAGGTAAAAGTTTTAAAATAAAATAAAAAAACCAGTAATGTGACAGTTCATGTAGACCTCTATGAACTCACCTCCCTCCCATACCATAACTGACATTACAGCTATGATACACATAATGTGGAACTATCTATATATCACAAGGTGTAGATGTTTCAAAATGATCTCTTTCCTGCACCACATACCTAAAACATTTCGATACCATCATCACAACTTGACAACCAACAAGTATGTCCCTGAATAATTAATAGTGAATGATCTGCAACTTAAGACATACTTATAAGCAAACAATATTAGTAACATCCGCTGACACAGTGACTCAGGTTCTGCAACTAAAAATATACTTATAAGGAAGCAATATTAGTGACATTCTGCTATCTTGGGTCCACGGTCATTGCCAGCCTTTCTCTTGATGAAGAAACCAACACTCGTGTAGGGAGTGCGGCTACTACATTCGGCAAACTATCAAAGCGAGCGTGGGACAACACAAAACTGATATTGCAGACGAAGATCCAAATATATTGAGCCTGTGTAATTAGTTCTTTACTATATGGCTCAGAAACATGGACAGCCTACTCAAGACACGAGAGGAGACTAAACATCTTTCACCTTCGATGTCTCCGCAAGATTATGAACATCAGGTGGTACGACAAGATAACCAACTCTGAAGTACTGCAACGTGCAAAACTGCCTTCCATCATGGGCATGATCAGCAGTAGATGACTAAGATGGTTGGGACATGTGAGAAGAATGGAAACTTGCCGCATACCAAAACAAATGTTGTTCTGTGAACTTTCGGAGGGAAGAGGCACCAGGGAAGACTACTGCTCACATATTAAGATGTCTGCAAAGCCTCAATGAAAAACTTTTCTATAGGTCCCAGCACATGGGAGGAACTAGCTGATGACAGAGTTGTGTGGAAAGCCAAATTACGAAAGGGCGCAGTCTTTTGAGAAGAGACTTATATACGAGCTGAACGACAAGAGAGAAAAGCGAAAACTCAGAAGTTGTCACAGTAAAACACTTGCCAAGTGACCGTCTGTAAAGACAAAAAAGGCCATATATATATATATATATATATATATATTAGTGACATCTGCTGACACAGTGACTCAGGTCCTGTACCTAAAGTTTGACCATTGAAGACTAAAGTCTGATCTAGCTTTTCCATTGTATAGAAACACCCTCAAATATATATATATTGCCATAGACACTGCAAACTGCAGCACTTAAACACTGTTGCCTGTAGCATTTAATTGTGATTAAATCTAGAAATGTAGTTAGGAGTTAAGTGGTTAAGCTATTCACCCAGCATTCCAAAGAATGTAGGTACCACCCCAGACTGCGAATTTCTGTTCATGAGTGCATTTTTTAAAGAGGTCCCTAGGTTTGTTGCAGGAGCTACAGTATTTGTACAATATTTTTGGCAGGTGACATGTCATTTATGCAGAGATGGGCAGAGCAATATGGCAAACCTGGTGTAATGACGACAACACTTTATCTTTACATCCTTTGACGTTTTGAATAATTCCAGAAGTATGACATAGTTGTTTAGATCTGAAGTCAGGGCCGGCACTACGGTTGGTGTTTATATCTGGTGTATGATAGATAGAGATATGGCTGTCAAGTAAGTGGATAGATTTTATACATCTCAGCAACATGGCAACAGAAGGCTGGGCATTTATTTATTTGGCAGATAAAATAGACCAAGATATTGGCCAAGTTCTTTTATTATCTAACAGACATTGGCCTTGCTAACAGACGTAGCAAGTTCTTCTAACACATTGGCCTTGTTGTTGTTCTGATCTTCTAACAGACATAGCAAGTTCTTCTAACACATTGGCCTTGTTCTTATCTTCTCACAGACATTGCTCAAGTTCTACTAACAGATATTGGCCTTGTTTTTCTCAGACATTGCTCAAGTTCGTCTAACTTCTGAATGATTTAGCTGAGTGCTCCATTCCTGGACTGGATGGACTCTGGTAATATTTCTTGATCTGTCGCTCAAACGCATCAATCACAGCCTTCCTGTGAAGAGAGAATGAGAGAGATGTACACCGTGCAAGTGAGAGCATTTAGACCATAGATTCCCAAACTTTTTTGGCACACCACCCACTTTGCACGACATAAACTTTGTAACGCCCCTCTCTACATTATAACAATTGCCAACGCCCCCCTCCCACATATATACATGTTCTATTTTCTCTTTGACATAGAAAATTGATATATATTTCTGTCATACATGGTCAATTTTCAAATGATTATATGCATGAATTTGAAAATTGATGAAAAAAAAAGATCGTGTAAGACGGGCATAAGATGAAATAAAATGCAGTATTCAAATTTTAAATGATTATTCAATCGCAAAATCACGAAAATAATTTATTTAAAAATATATATTATTAATTTTTTCTTTAAGGAACCACCGACCCTTAATCGCCTGAACACCCCCCTCAAATTCTTCTGAACCCACTATTGCCCCCCCCCTAGAGCGCTTCAGCGCCCACTGGGGGGCAGTACCACCCACTTTGGGAAACGCTGATTTAGACAATCAAAATGTTTGTCTATAACTGACCCATAAAGAGAATTATCGTTTGAGAAAGCTGTACCAAAAACATGTTTGAACAGTTAGTTTCTATATTAATTTATTACACAAATATGGTTACTTGTACCACGACAACTTTCCTTTGTTACCATATATGACACTGTACAGAAAAACCAGATGGCAATGTTTGGCATAATCATCAGGTGCCATACTGACTGTCGTAGGCGATCATGGATCTCCACAAATCTCTGTCTTTACTGTTTGCTATCAACTCAGATGTTGACGCATGTTTTGCATCATCATCAGGTGCCGTGCCGACTGTCATAGGCAATCATGGATCTCCACAAATTTCTGTCTTTGATGTTTGTTATCAACTCAGATGTTGACGCATGTTTGGCATCATCATCAGGTTCCGTGCCGACTGGCGTAGGCGATCATGGATCTCCACAAATCTCTGTCTTTGATGTTTGCTATCAACTCAGATGTTGACACATGTTTGGCACTGTACAGAAAAACCATAGACGTCATGTTTGGCACTGTACATGGAAACTATCATTTGTTCTCTTAACATCAGAATCTAGTGTATATACTTGGTGGATACGAAGGATCCACATTGTGCTTGTGTGAATATCTGGTTTAGACCACCAAGTCCTACCGCAAAGTGAGACGTAGTGTCAGAGAAGCTCTACCTTAAAGTGAGATTCAATATTAGAGAAGTGCTACAGCAAACATGTTATTGTCTGTGAAAAAGTAATCAAAGAGAAATATAGTGACAACATGTACTGATAACAACACACTTAATCTAACAATGAGATGTCAAACTTCACGTAATGTTTCACAGTTGAAGTGACAAGTGTGTGACACAAGTTAAACAACAGACCAATATAAAATATGAGATACGTAATGTTTCATAGTTGAAGTGACAAGTGTGTGACACAAGTTAAACAACAGACCAATATAAAATATGAGATGTGAAACTTCACATAATGTTTCACA
This sequence comes from Arion vulgaris, assembly GCA_020796225.1. NCBI lineage: Eukaryota > Metazoa > Mollusca > Gastropoda > Stylommatophora > Arionidae > Arion > Arion vulgaris. Next base: position 23,502,354 of record CM036776.1, read on the forward strand.
GTTGAAGTGATAAGTGTGTGACACAAGTTAAACTGACCAACATAAAATGAGTTTCACAGTTGAAGTGACAAGTGTGTGACAAGTTAAACTGACCAACATAAAATGAGTTTCACAGTTGAAGTGACAAGTGTGTGACACAAGTTAAACTGACCAACATAAAATGAGTATCACAATTAAAGTGACAAGACAAGTGTGTGACACAAATTAAACAACAGACCAACATAAAGTACGTTGACCTCCTAACATACAATTTCTAGTGTACAACCGATGTGGTAGACTTACCGGAAGACATTTTGGTTAAAGAGAACAGCCCCGACATGACCTTGATCCACATACCGCACCTCACAGCCAGGCCATAGCTGATCGAGTCCTATCACTCCATCTTTGGGAACATACGCATCTTGTCTGGCCGAGACAATGATGACCAACTCAGGATCCACTGGGACAGAGAAGTTTCCAAGGTGGGTGCACTCATCCATGACACCGGTCATGAAATCCAGGGCCTCTCGTTGGAGATCCTTCACATGCTCCTTGTTGTTTGGCAACAACGACGATGACTGACGTGAGCTCATCAACCTGGACTTTGATATGATATCTTTCAATGTAAGATTGCTTGATGCAACCAGCGAGGCAATGCCTGTCTTCTGGGGAGGTTTGACAGCAGCATGACCTATTTTGTGATATGCAGCATCACTTTCTAGAGGCCCAGTCTGATTTGACTGACAGTTATCAATTAGCGAAGCAGACAATTCAACTGATGATGATAATGATGATAAAGAATGTAAAGCTGAAGTTGCTGATTGCTGCTGCATCGGTGAAGTTGCTGAATGATGCTGTGGTTGTGAGGACACTTGAGGGGATGATGACGAAGAAAAACTATTAAATTCTGGAGTTAAATTTTCGGAAGACACTGCAGATATCAAACCGGTTGCAGGCTCAGTGATCTGTGATGTATCAAGAGGGTTGGTGCTGAAAGATTTCAGTTCATCAACTTTATCCAAATAATCTTCACAAGTCAAAGAGTTGATACCTACAACAGGTTGAGGTTCACAATATTCAGAATTATTTCCAGATTTTGAATTTGGCTTGTTCTTATCATAACTATTTGATAATTTCATGAAAGGAGAAGACACATCAACTGCCCCTCTTCTTGTAAGACTCTGCTGTGTCTGTGTGCCTAGCGATGCTGCTGCAGCCAGCGTGGACATCCCTGATGAGGTTAATATCTGCGCCTGTTGATCTTTCTGCTGGAGATGTACGGATGAGTCCACTTGTAAAATGGTATAATCCTTCACAAACTGCTGGCCCATGCTATATGCTGGATATTTCTGGAGATCATAAACATAACATTAACATATTGCAAACATAACATAACAGATCATACGCATAACATAACAGATCGCAAACATAACATAATAGATCATAAGAATCACCCAAGTGGTTACTGGGGCCCAAATTGGGGTGTAAAGAATAGAACCACTGTTACCTGCCACGCATGTCATAAGAGGCGACTAGGGAGGTTGGGCGTGGAGCTAGCTACCCCACACCGTAAAAAACACTAGATGGCTACAGAGCGGAGAGTGAACCGAATAAACGCTGGCTGAAACCGGACACATCGCGAAGGATAAGCACCAGAGCTCCAAATGGTGCTGAAGATGTGACATAAAACACACCAATGCTAAGGCTGCATGAATCAGATTTCCACATGAATAGAATTTATGGGGAAATCTGGTACATCGTATGGACGGTGATCGAGCGAGAGATCAATCATAAGAATAACACAACAGATTTCAAGGATAACATAACAGATCATAAGGATAACATATCAGATCATAAGGATAACATAAGATAGAACACCAAGGATAACATAGCAGATCATAATAACACAACGGATTATAAGGATAACACAACAGATCATAATGATAACATAACAGATCACAAGGATTACAGATCACAAGGATAACATAACAGATCACAAGGATAACATAACAGATCACAAGGATAACATAACAGATCACAAGGATAACATAAGATAGAACACCAAGGATAACATAACAGATCACAAGGATAACATAACAGATCACAAGGATAACATAACAGATCATAAGGATAACATAACTGATCATAAGGATAACAACAGATCATAAGGATAACACAACAGATCATAAGGATAACACGACAGATGGCATAAATGATATGGACTGACCCCATGACTCTCAGACAAGCAAAGATAAACTTACATTTTCTGGTGATATAATCAGTTTTCTGATCTCATCAAGATAGACATTGTTCTCAAAGAACTGTTCTTCAAGCGTCTTCCATGGGATGGCACCACTCATAACACCCTACAACAGAGAGTAGAGAATCATTCAAACTGTCTATGACATGGTACCACTCACATACTGTCAATAAAACTGTCTATGACATGGTACCACTCACATACTGTCAATAAAACTGTCTATGACAGTGGTTCTCAACTTTTTTTCAACTGATGCTCCCATGAGGATCAAGCAAGACTTCATTCCTTTTTCTATGCTGGTTCCAGTCAGTTACTGTGTTATTTTGAACCTGATTGCTCTCTACATTTGGCACTTTCTCTAACAAATCTTCTGCACGTCTGCCCAGCGTGTTCGTAGCGCGTTGGACTACGGGCGACTATCCCTCTGTGTGTGCGGGTTCAATTCTGCGGGATGCCAGAAAAAGCCACAGAGGCCCCAGATTTATGGTGTTCGTGGCACCGAACTGAAGGGTTACGATGTCCATGGCACCGAGCAAAAGCTCAAGTGCTTCTGGATCGGAAAAACCAAATCTTCACACTGGTACCTGATTCAGATGGGATGAATCAATAAGGCTTATAATAATAGCCGTCCATCGCAAGAGATGAGGACAACAGCCTCAGACACATGTTGTTGCACCTCTCTGGTGTGTGTGCGGAGGGGAATATAGACTCCAATTCTGGAACACAATCCCCTACCATAGGTGGGGCCATACATGATCAAGGTTGGTCATGTGGGTGTAATGTCTTCTGTCTTTTCAAACAGCTCACTTTCTCTGCACCTGAGCAGTATGATGCATCTCAGCAGTATGATGCACCTCAGCAGTATGATGCACCTCAGCAGTATGATGCACCTCAGCAGTATGATGCATCTCAGCAGTATGATGCATCTCAGCAGTATGATGCATCTCAGCAGTATGATGCATCTCAGCAGTATGATGCATCTCAGCAGATTGATGCATCTCAGCAGTATGATGCACCTCAACAGTATGATGCATCTCAGCAGTATGATGCATCTCAGCAGTATGATGCACCTCAGCAGTATGATGCACCTCAGCAGTATGATGCATCTCAGCAGTATGATGCACCTCATCAGTATGATGCATCTCAGCAGTATGATGCATCTCAGCTATGCAAGTTCCTCTTGTGTTATTACAGCATCACATTTGGCGATCTTGCGCAAGGGATTCCCAGCATGTGGTGTCTGTATCAAAGTATTTTAGACACAATTTAGTGTGTCTGTAAAGCATCTGTCCACCAACCGATCGTCTGCCCTCTTCAAGATACATTAACTGTTTTGTGATGCATTCATCAACGTGACCAGCCATTCTCATTTGGGTCTTCTGCAACAGGGAGTTGATGTTTGGAATCTTGGCTCTTATGGCACTATAGCCCACCAAGAAGTCCTTATGATACACCTCTTTATAGGGAGATTTGTATAGAAAATATGCAAGAGGCATATGCAAACTTATAACTGACATCGCCTGCCTGCCCAGCGTGTTCGTATCGCGTTGGACTACGGGTGACTAGCCCTCTGTGAGTGCGGGTTCAATCCGCAGACTGGTAGAAAAGCCACAAGTTCCCCAGATTTACGGTGGTCGTGGCACCGAACGGTTACGATGTCCATGGCACCGAGCTGAAAGCTCAAGTGCTTCTGGATCGGTAAAAAAATAAAAATAGCTGACATGCACACAACAATACCATTACAACATCGAGACACCCACTCAACAATACCACCTCAACATCTGATCACAACATAACAATATGAATAATCGCTAACATAACATAAGGATGGTCACCAGAAAAAAGTAATACATTTACGTAATGTAATGAGGTTGAACAAATAAATGGTGCACATTGATTAAAATATGAGGGAGGGAGCGTTCAGAAAGTAATGCATTATATTTGATTTCTGCCCGCCTGCCCAGCGTGTTCGTAGCGCGTTGGACTACGGGTGACTAGTCCTCTGTAAGTGCGGGTTCAACTCCGCGAACTGGCAGAAAAGCTACAGGTTCCCCAGATTTACGGTGTTCGTGGCACCGAGGGGAGGGTTACGATGTCCATGACACTGAGCCGAAGAGCTTTCAGCTCAAGTGCTTCTGGATCGAAAAAAAATATTTGATTTCTCAGTAATGAATAAAGATATAAGCAATACATTTTTCACACTTCAAATTTGGAGAATGTTTATATTGTTTGTATGAAATTGTGCTACATTTGAACCGCTGTAGTAGTCCATTAAAAATGGTGGCCTAGGGGTTAGTGACTTGGTCTATTAACCCGACGTTCTGAGTTCGAATCACGCTGTGGACAGTTTGGTTGCAAATTGTTTCGTTGATTTTAACAAAAGGACGATGGCGCCACCGTTCAGAAAGCAATGGCAAACTACTGAACGTATAAGTGGTGCCTAGAAAATCAACGACTCGTTTACTGTGGTTGATGGCTACGTCCTTTAGGATATGCCACGATTTTCATTTTCATGAACAACAAGCGTTGCAAGCAACGAATTGTAACAGAATTTCTGGTTGCTTAGAAAGAAACTAGTGAACAGTCACAGACATTTATGTGTTGTGTATGGAGTCTATGCAGTGGGTAACAGCACAGTAAGTCCCTGGTCTCATAAAGTGAAAGGACGGAGCTCCATGACCTTCTACTTTCTAGATCAGCGTTTCCCAAACTGGGCGGTACCGACCCCTGTGGCGCTGAAGCGTTCCGGGTGGGGCGATGGTGGGTTCAGAAGGATTTGGGGAGTTTTTTCTTGATTTTCTCTTTAGAATAATCATTAAAAATTTGAATTCTGCATTTTAATTCATCTTATGCCCATCTTACACGATCCATTTTTGCATCAATTTTCTATTTCATGTATATAATCATTTGAAAATTGACCATGTATGACAGAAATATATATCAATTTTCTATGTCAAAGTGAAAATAGAGCATGTATATATATATATATATATATATATATATATATATATATATATATATATATATATATATATATATATATATATATATATATATATATATATATATATGTGTGTGTTGGGAAGGGCGTTAGCAAACTGTTATAATAGAGAGGGCGTTACATAATTTATGTCGTGAAAAGTGGGGTGGATCGAAAAGTTTGGGAATCTATGCTCTAGATGTTCCGCAATGGATACCAATTCAGACATGTTGGCTTGCACAGATGTTATTATTCGTAAAGATAGGTGTATTACAAGTCAACAATTGCCATTGCAGTTATCAGCAAAAGAAAGCGATTAAAATTGTCAAAACTCTTGAATATTCAAAAGTTTGTGCTTGATGGGTTCTCCGAAGTATACTCACAAATAAGAACAGATTTCAAAGTTCTGAAATGTTGGAGCACTTCAAAGCTGAGGGAGATAACTTTTTGTCAAAGAACGTTACAGACGATCGCCCGAGTGGTTAATTGGGGCCCAAATTTGGAGTGTAAAGAATAGAACCACTGTTACCTGCCACGCATGTCGGAAGAGACGACTAAGGAGGATTGGTTAAAGTCTGATGCACGTATCCAAAACGTGTAGAAGTCTATGCGTGTAGGGGCCTACCAAACTAATGTGCAACGTATACACGTTCTTGGCAAAGATCAAACATATTACAAAGAGTGATTACAATTGGTCGTAAAGAATGAATACAAAGAAGAAGAAAAAGTGACAGACTATGAAACCTAGGCTAATCATTTTTAGAGTGAAACTAAAAAGCAGTAAATTTAGTGGTATCACCCACAATCACCAAAATGAAAGAAATTAAAAATAACTCTATCAGCTGGAAAGTTTATGATAACTCTCTTTTGGACATTGAAGGTGTTCTTCTTGTTGATATAATACCAAATAATTAGTCCACAAATTCTGCAGCTTACATCAAAACACTAATAAAACTCAATAAGCTCAATTCCGAAAAGATCGGCCTAAAATAATTTTTTTTCCGATCCAGAAGCACTTGAGCTTTTCAGCTCCTTGGCTCGGTGCCATGGACATCGTAATCCTTCGGTTCGGTGCCACGAACACCGTAAATCTGGGGCTTTTTCTGCCATCCCGCGGAATTGAACCCGCACAAACAGAGGGATAGTCACCCGCAGTCCAACGCGCTACGAACACGCTGGGCAGACGGGCCCTAAAAATAATTGAGAACTGTTGCTCCAACACAACAATGCACGCCCACACACAAGTCAGAAAGCAAGAGAGGACAAATGACAAATTAGGCCGGACTGTACTCCATCATCCAAGCCATACCCCCAATCTGATTATCATCTTTATGGTCCACTTAATAAGAATGCATCCAAACTCCACAGTATACAGAGTCTTCTACAACAGAACATCGGGAAAGAAGGCAAGAGGAAGACCACGGAAAAGATGGTTAGATGGCGTAGCAGAATCCTGTGAAAGAGCAAAGATAACAATCACACAAGCTACCAGAACAGCGCAAGACAAAAATAGAAAACCACGACACTGGGCAACAATCCGGTAGTAGTGTGACGACAAAAGAAGATGGTCCACTTAAAAATTTATTTTGTGGTAAAAAGGTTTAATGATCATGAGGATGTGATTAAATCAAGGATGAAATGGCTACGTGAGCAGGACAAAACCTGACGCTGTCAAGGCATGCATTCACTTGTTTCTGCTGGCGTAAGACCGTACAAGTTGATGAGGATTATGTGGAAATATAAATATGTATAGGACATGTTCGTACATATTGTTGGCAATTTTAATTAATTTCAAATAGTTCTCACTCTCCGTCAGCCTTTGACTGTACCCAGCCGACCTGCAAGGCAGCAGGTTGCTATTTTCTTTAGGGTAGCGATCCTTAGACAACCTACCTCCTGGGTTGTTGAGCGTCATCTGCCCAGGTTACAGTCTTATTTTGGACTACTTGGTTTGCCTGCCGTCAAGTTTATGTACGGTTTACTCCGCTAGCCTTTGATTGTCCCAATCTAACTACAAGGTAGTAGTAGTAAAATCTTCATCTAATAACAAATCTCTACAAGGGTATAAGTTACAGTTGTCTGTACACTTACCTGAGTGAAGACACATGAGGCTGTACTCCAAGACAGACATGGAACAAGAGATATAGGCTTGGTCCAGTTGGTAGCAGCTAATGATGCCATCTGATGGTGTGTGAGTGTGTATCCAGTGCATTATATACGAAGAGACAGAACAAGACAGGAAGCAAAGATTGGTTTACGAAATGCAGGAGATCCTTACAACTTGTTAATGCAACTTGATCGAATTCAGTCTTGAGAAAATTGCAACAAAATACATCGCTACCAATCAAGCACAAACAGATCAGTCAGATCTTGATCCCATAGATATGGGAAGGAAGGGGAGGGGCTACAGTGTAGTTGATAACATTCTATACTAGTCCTTATGTTCTGTGGACATTTCCAGGCCAGTTTCAACAAGTCTATACAGTACTTGGTTGAACTACGAGATCATGATCATTTACTTGGGGATCTAAATTACAAGCACCTCTGAGTCAGAGTAAGACTTGCCTGAACGAGGAGGGATACTGATGATAAGGAAAGCAAGTATTCATGCAAAAAACAGCCTGAGGTGCCAACATTTATAGCGGGCGAATGAAAAACCAAATCACTCGGATATGAAATATTATTCATGCTTTTATCTTTAAATAAATTCCATTTGAAAATTGATCTAAAAATTTCATGAAGATTATAATGAAAGTCTAGTTTTTGGTCAGGGCTTGGGGTATCTATTTGTCACTAGTATTCATAGAAAACAAATGAAAATATTGGTGATAGTAGTGCATTAATGAATAGTTTTAGCACTCAGTGGACAGTACTAGCTTTGACATGTCACATGAAGATCCCGACTAAGACATACTACATGAAGACCCCGATGTAAGACATGTAACATGATGCTCTTGATCAAGACATGCTAGAAGAAGCTCCAGACCAAGACATACCACATGAAGACTCCTACTAAGCCATGCTACATGAAGACCCAGGCCAAGACATACCACACGAAGACCCCCACCAAGACATGCTACAAGAAGATCCAGACCAAGACATACCACATAAAGACTCCTACTAAGCCATGCTACATGAAGACCCTGACCAAGACATGCCACAAGAAGACCCCCCACTAAGCCATGCTACATGAAGACCCTGACCAAGACATACCACACGAAGACCCCCACCAAGATATGCTAGAAGAAGATCCAGACCAATACATACCACAAGAAGACCCCTACTAAGTCATGCTACATAAAGACCCCTACTAAGACATCCTAGAAGAAGACACAGACCAAGACATATATCAAACGAAGACCCCTACTAAGACATACTAGAAGAAGATCCAGACCAAGGCATACCACACGAAGACCCCCAATAAGACATGCTACATGAAGACACTGATCAATGTTTGGCTTGATGTTTGGATAAAATAACTGCAGACAATACTACACTTTAACAAATAAAATTTGAGACCTTCTTTACTTAAAAATCAGATAATTATTATATCTCCTGCATTTCTGATGAGTGTTGTCACACAGAAACTTTAACTTACCACATGGCACACTTGACCTTGCTAACACCCTTAAGAATGTCATATGAAATCCATACATGGAAGGGTATGTCCAGATAAAGATGAACATTTTTGTTTCTTTGTTATATAGGGAACTTAAACCTCTGTAAGCCGAGGCACGCCCATTCAACCTAAGGCAAACCTTCTATTGGTTATATTAGAACAGATGACCAGTAAAATGTGATGTCTTTAGGATGAAAATTTAATAAAGACATCACATTTTGATAAATAAATATCGACACCGCCCTCAGAATCAAATCGATATATTCATCATATAAATACTCAATTTCTGGTCATACTTGTTTCTCCAGGAATGGCTACAATTAAAATATTGTATAAGATTGAACTACACACTTGTTTCTCCAGGAATGGTTATCATTAGACTATTTTATATTTATTTCCCTTGAACTATTCTATATTTATTTCCCTTGAACTATTCTATATTTATTTCCCTTGAACAGTTTAACTATTCTATATTTATTTCCTTGAACTATTCTATATTTATTTCCTTGAACTATTTTATATTTATTTCCCTTGAACTATTTTATATTTATTTCCCCTTGAACTATTTTATATTTATTTCCCTTGAACTATTCTATATTTATTTCCCTTGAACTATTTTATATTTATTTCCCTTGAACTATTCTATATTTATTTCCCCTTGAACTATTTTATATTTATTTCCCCTTGAACTATTTTATATTTATTTCCCTTGAACTATTCTATATTTATTTCCCTTGAACTATTTTATATTTATTTCCCTTGAACTATTCTATATTTATTTCCCCTTGAACTATTTTATATTTATTTCCCTTGAACTATTCTATATTTATTTCCCCTTGAACTATTTTATATTTATTTCCCTTGAACTATTCTATATTTATTTCCCCTTGAACTATTTTATATTTATTTCCCTTGAACTATTCTATATTTATTTCCCCTTGAACTATTTTATATTTATTTCCCTTGAACTATTCTATATTTATTTCCCCTTGAACTATTCTATATTTATTTCCCCTTGAACTATTCTATATTTATTTCCCCTTGAACTATTTTATATTTATTTCCCCTTGAACTATTTTATATTTATTTCCCTTGAACTATTTTATATTTATTTCCCTTGAACTATTCTATATTTATTTCCCCTTGAACTATTCTATATTTATTTCCCCTTGAACTATTTTATATTTATTTCCCCTTGAACTATTTTATATTTATTTCCCTTGAACTATTTTATATTTATTTCCCCTTGAACTATTTTATATTTATTTCCCCTTGAACTATTTTATATTTATTTCCCCTTGAACTATTTTATATTTATTTCCCTTGAACTATTTTATATTTATTTCCCTTTGAACAGATCAACTATTCTATATTTATTTCCCCTTTGAACAGTTCAACTATTTTATATTTATTTCCCCTTTGAACAGATCAACTATTCTATATTTATTTCCCTTTGAACAGTTCAACTATTCTATATTTATTTCCCCTTTGAACAGTTCAACTATTTTATATTTATTTCCCCTTTGAACAGATCAACTATTCTATATTTATTTCCCTTTGAATGGTTATAGCATTCTATTTTATTTCTCCCTTGAACGGGTAAACAATTATAAATGTATTTGCCCTTGAGCGGTTAAACGATTTTATATTTATTTGCCCCTGAAAGTTTAAACCATTCTATTTTATCCCCTTGATTGGTTAAACTATTCTATATTTATTTCCTCTTGAGTGGTTAAATATATTTATTTCCCGTTGAACGGTTAAATTATTCCTTATTTATTTCCCCTAGAATTGTTACAATTAAGCTATTCTATGTATATTTCCACTGAAATAGTTATGAATAAATTACTTCATATTTATTTCCACTTGAACGCTTACGATGAAACCATCCCATATTTATTTCCTCAAGCAACGGTTAAACTATTCCATTTTGTTCATAAATTGAAATTAGTTAGTTAGTTAGTCTTTCCTCTTGGGCCTGTGGGCGGCACAGAGGTCATAGCTCTCCATGTCTCGCGGTTCGTTGCTATTTGTTTTAAGTCTTTTATGTTTACTAGGCCCATCGTTGAGCCTTCTCTGGTGATATTTCTAAATTGAAATGCTAGAGAGAAATGCAAATTCTCATTTCAAAGAAAAAAAATTCAATGTATGATGTACAGCACAGACATGCCAGTTGGCCAGTACAAACATTTTAGATGGCCAGCAGACACGACAGATTTTGAACATACCCTTCCAGGACTAAAGAAAGACAGTTCAAATGAAAATTTAAACAAAATTTGGATTTGGTCTAATATTTAATTGATGTGGATTACCTGGGTAAATATTATGGACGCAGTTGTCCAGGATAGAATTGGTACGAGAGAAATGGGTTTTGGCCACAATGTTGCTGCCCCACTGGCCATCTGAAAGGTACATACTTAACGTCAGCAAGTACTGACAACAGATGAAACTTTCTTTTCTAACATTAACCCTTTGAACCCTGGCCACCTGTACCTTAAAAATCCCTTCCCTGGAGCTCCTGAGCAAAAACAGCTCATATCAGTTATATTAAAACAAGATAATTTAGCACACCTAAGTGCTTTATAATTTGTTATATAAACTTACCCCTTCATCTCTGTTATTCTTGCTTATTATCTATTTGCAGAATATCAACCTTTTTAATTTATGATATAAAATGTGGGTACGTCCACGAATACTTCCGTATATGTAGATTGTTCTCCAGATTGAACATATATAGCTTGAATATCAATCGATTAAAACAATTCTTCGTGGTCTAATTGATCATCTAACTCACTTTCGATATCCTTATCAGAATAATTGCATTATAAGTCTATCTTCAGATTCATTCAAAACAAGCTCAACAGCTTGCTGTTTGTATAATTTTAGAGTGACCATTTCCGAAATTTTTAGAACATCTTTTCAACATGAAAATACTTAACTAATTATGTTATCAGTACCAAAAATCACATAAAACAAAGTCCGCCGTCTTGCAAAACCATGTAGAACTTGTGGGTTATGTTTGACGTTACATTTGTACACAATTTATTTTTAAATACCGAAAAATAATGAAAAAATATTTATATTCAATTCCAAAATATCAGGAGCCCGGGTTCTAAGGGTTAAACTTGGGGGACTAGTCATTATTTTGTAATATCACTCAGAATGTAATTATCATTATTCACTACGTAACTGCCATAATTTTATACATAATTAACCTTACTGAGAACATAATGGTGAATGGACATGTGCAGGATCAAATTGGTTTAACATTTTTGTTATGTTAGCGATTAACGACATTACATTTTAGGCAATGTGTGCTGTCCTCCGCTGCAACAGCCATCTCCAAGTTCACTTACTGTATCCATGAGCAGTTCATTAGCATATCTTCTCTCTATATCATGAAAATGACACCGTCTGGCATGTCCAAACTTAACTCCTAATTCTCGCACTCATTCCAGTGAGAGAAGATCGGCCATATCACATAGATGAGAGCTTACCGCATTGCAGAATTGTCTCTTTCCATACTTCTTGCTTGAATAAGGGCATTGTTTACACAAAAGTCACTACGTCTGCTCCCCTGCATTTCAGCATGTCCAGGTGTGTACAGTCAAATCAGTTTCATGAGATGTGATCACCTAATGCTATCAACCTATTCTATGTGCCGACTTCGAGATTCAATATTTTGAAGCATATTCACTGAGTCTGATATGATAATTGTATGGGTGGTCTGTTGCTCAGCTACTCAGGACCCCTACCTTCAGAGCTCAAGGCAAACTTCTTAACCACTTGACCACAGAGAACTCCAGAACATACGATCGGAACAAGTTGAAGGCAGTGATCGTAGTACATTGACATTGACAGTACCATGGTTTTTTTCTAAAAAGACAATGGATATAGAGCTCAATTAAAGAATTTTTAGTTTCTACTTTCTTCTGGAAATTTTAATGTCAGCGAGCTGTCTGATTGACTAGTTCTCAACATTCAGACCATGAGGCAGGAGACTTAATACTTTACAAATTAGAATTGATATTATTGTTCAAACAGCACTAACGTAAGTGCTTAGTCCGCTTCAACTTGCTGGTAGTGTCATAGCATTTAGACAAGAACTCTGGTAGAGGTTTTTAATTCAGAATCAGGGTACACATTTTCAGCTATGTGGACTGAAGAGTCGATCACATCAGGATTTGAACTTGTGTACATTAGTGACAATAGTACAATATTGGAGGAAATGATGCCTGGAAGAAGAATAAGAGGAAGACATAGAAGACGATGAGCGCAAGATGTCACTGACGATCTGAGAATGACTGCTGCTGATGCCGGTCAACTTGCACAGAACAGAGAGTTTTTCAGGACTGCTGCCATAGGAGCCAAGTTTCGGAAGGGACAAGCTACGTTATGATGATGACAATACTAGTGACAGAGTCTAGCCAGCACTCCCAAATATGCTAAAACAACTACTAAACTTAAAAATGACAATCTTACATGGCCTCCCATGGACACTCCAGATAAACCAAGAGGTCCCCAACCCTCTCTCTCACACCAGTGCAGCAAGGCCAATGATTCCAGTACTAAAGCTCCGCCCATCACAAACAGGTCACTGACATTATGAAGACTGGAACGTCTGTAGATAACAGATGCAATCAGAAGTGGCCAGGTACAACAAAAATGTTTATATGCCAAAAAACTAAAGAATATAATAATTTAAAAACAAATCTTTTTCATTATAATCTTTTCTGGCACTTGGATCCTGGTTGCTATTTTTTTTTACTTGTGGCCTTCCTAACTTTCCTGAAATTAAAATCGGGGCATATCCTTTACAGGGCGCCGCCATCAACCACAATATACAGGTTGTCAATTTTTCTTGGTGATTTTTCTACACGTTTAGTAGTTTGCCATTGCTTTCTGAACGATGAGGTATAGTTTTACCGTTGTAAAATCAACAGGAACAAATTTGCTTCCAAACTGCCAACCGTGGAGTTTGATCCAGGTACTCTTGGATTGTGACTGAGTTCACCACCGCTTAAGCTATAGACTCCCACAATTTTCGTGATCTTGTGGGATTTACTTCAGTAGATTCACAAGTAGAGCTGGATGCTTGAGGGGCAGAGAGATGAGTGTGTTTAACCAGCAAGCCACAGGAACCATCAGTATGCATACCCTTTGACATCTTTTGGGGTGACTGAGCACCTATGGGTCTGCCTGGAGTGCTGTGATGTCAGTAAACAATAACTTGAGTATCTTGTTAATATGATTTATCTTTAGTAGAATACAGACAGGAACAGGTCATTAGGGACACCCTAGCTATAACCTGTCAAACAGTGTTTAAAAAAGTTAATTGCATATCCTTTACAGGACTTTGCGAATCAACACCCAGCTTTTTAACGCTGTTTGTGATTCTTCTAGGCATTATTACGTTCAGCAGTCTGCCATTGCTTTCTGAATGGATGGTGTCATCGTCCTTTTGTAAAAATCCACATGAAACAATTTACAACCAAACTGTCCGCAGCGTGATTCGAACTCAGAATGTCGGGATTAATAGACCAAGTCACTAACCCCTAAGCCACAGACGACACCAAACAGTGTATACCAGTGACAAAATGGAAACTGGACTTTGAAACCATGAAAAACTTGCAAGTATGTGGTTTAGAGATCAAGGAACAGAATACTAACAGAGTGCATATTCCCAGTGGTAACAAGTAGGTGTATGAGTATTTAACAAGGCTGTGAAAAAGCGTATATGTACTTTTGAATATAATCGTTACAGAAGAATCGTCATATATCATGGACAGAAAACAGAACAAATAGACCTATCCAGAAATAAATAAAAGAAAACTGGTTAATGCATAATTTATATGTGATCTGAACTTAAGAGCGATTGTACGTTGTGCTAGTTATGCGCCTACAAGTAGGCCAGCACATCCGATTTCTGCACTGCTTTTATTTACTAGGGTAGCATCCCTAGGGCCTACATCAGTCGCCACTTATGACATGCACTGTAGGGGTTGCAGTGGTACTATTCTTTACTTCCTTGCGGCCCGGCATCACAAGGATGTTTTGGACATGAAAAAATACATAAATTGGAGAAGACTATTGTAGAAGAAGGCATCCCGGCAAAGATGAGAAAATGAAGACCACAGAGAAGATGGATTCAGGGTGTCTTCTTTGCGTTCGTTGTTTACGATCAATTTTAATCACTTTTTGTGATATGTTTGATCTTTGCCAAGAACGTGTATACGTTACACATTGGTTTGTTAGACCCCTAAACGCATAGACTTATACACGTTTAGGACACATGCATCCGATTTCAGCCAAACCTCCTTAGTCGCCTCTACGACATGCGTGGCAGGTAACAGTGGTTCTATTCCTTACACCCCAAATTTGGGCCCCGTAACCACTCGGCGGATTTAGGTGTAATTACCTTTATTTTCTGGAGTGTTGTTTTAGCTTAGTCTATTCTATTCTTCATTTCTAATCTACACTTGTCAAGCGATAGATAACGTGTGAGTCACTAGTCTACATAACATACAAGTCAGTTAAACAAATATGTGACTAATACTTACAGCTGTTGTTTAGGCTTCCTAGTACCATCTGTCAGATACAAGTTTAGGAAACCAAACGGCAACATGTTGTGTCCAGTTATTAATCATAGTTACACACCGGGAATATATATATAGAGAGAAAATTAATACAATGTGGGAACAGCTGGAGGCATTACCATAGCAGACTGCTATCTTTTTTTTTTTTTTTTTTACCCGACCCAGAAGCACTAAAGCTTTTCAGCTCTTCGGTGCCACAACACCACAAATCTGGGGAATCTGGCTTTTCTGCCATCCGCTGGAATTGAACCCGCAGACACAGAGGGATAGTCACCCGTAGTCCAACGCGCTACGAACACGTTAGGCAGACGGGCACTGCTATCTTAAAGAAACACAAAATAATGAAAACTTAACTGTATAGCTCATGTCTGGTAGTCTAAAAAGTTAATAGTTAAGATAAATTAAAACGTTAATTTTGTGACTGATAGAGAACAACAATCTATAAAATGGATACAAAGCAAAAGGCAGGCCACGCAAAGGGTGGATCTCAGAGGTGATGAAAGACACTTTATGAAATGCTTGTTCTAGAAATCTTCTTATCCTGACGCTGAGAGGCAAAACAGGGTTGGAGAAAAGAAAGGTGAGCAACAAGGGCAGTAGCAGCGACACTGCACATTAAGAATATAATTACATTGTCTGTCAGTACTACTAACGTCCCCCTCTCTAACAACAATCACACTATCCTCACTATCATCATCAAATAGCTTGTCCTGAGCAGAACTTTGCTACCCCAACAGTCCT
Organism: Arion vulgaris; assembly: GCA_020796225.1. Lineage (NCBI taxonomy): Eukaryota > Metazoa > Mollusca > Gastropoda > Stylommatophora > Arionidae > Arion > Arion vulgaris. The sequence goes on from CM036776.1 coordinate 23,518,529, forward strand.
CCGGAATTTATCTCTCTCATAGGCCAGATGTCCTGCCTCTGCAGCCACCATGCTCAAACCATCAGTCACATCCTGAATCCATCTTCTCTGTGGTCTTCCTCTTCGCCGGTATGCCTCCTTCCATGACGGTCTTCTCCAGTGCCCTATCTAACAACAACAATACCAATGTTCTCTCTACAGCAACAACCAGCTAAAGTCTTCCCATCACAATGTCACTGTCACTATACAAATACAAAGCCTATCCCATCACAATGTCACTGCTACTATACAAATACAAAGCTTATCCCATCACAATGTCACTGTCACTATTCAAATACAGAGTTTATCCCATCACAGTGTCACTGCCATTATTCAAATACAAAGCTTATCCCATCACACTGTCACTGGTACTATTCAAATACAAAACTTATCCCATCACAGTGTCACTGTCACTATTCAAATACAAAGCTTATCCCATCACACTGCCACTATTCAAATACAAAGCTTATCCCATCACACTGCCACTATACAAATACAAAGCTTATCCCATCACAATGTCACTGTCACTATTCAAATACAAAGCTTATCCCATCACAGTGTCACTGTCACTATACAAATACAAAGCTTATCCCATCACAATGTCACTGTCACTATTCAAATACAAAGCTTATCCCATCACACTGCCACTATTCAAATACAAAGCTTATCCCATCATAATGTCACTGTCACTATACAAATACAGAGCTTATCCCATCACAGTGTCACTGCCATTATTCAAATACAAAGCTTATCCCATCACACTGTCACTGCCACTATTCAAATACAAAACTTATCCCATCACAGTGTCACTGTCACTATTCAAATACAAAGCTTATCCCATCACACTGCCACTATTCAAATACAAAGCTTATCCCATCACACTGTCACTGCCACTATTCAAATACAAAACTTATCCCATCACAGTGTCACTATTCAAATACAAAGCTTATTCCATCACAAGGATACAATAAGGATTTTCCAGCAGGATAGATGCTATCCCAGCTTCCTTTAAGAGTGGCCTAGCGGTGAACAATCTCCTACGCCAGAAATACTGAAAATAAAAAAAGGAACTTGATTAATTGTATATGACAAGTTTGACGATTAAAATAATTAACCCTTCCCATACCCTGAACCGTACAAAGTTCTGACCAGTAATCTTTTATGGTGCCATACATGTTGATCACACAAAATTGTTGTATTGAAGTTGTTTCCAGTGGATATCATGTTAATATATCATCATTCATCATTGGCCTCTTTGTCTCAGGAGACAATAGGTCTTGCATCACATAGTATGTTCTGCGCTGTCTCAGGAGACAATAGGTCTTGCATCACATAATATGTTCTGCGCTGTCTCAGGAGACAATAGGTCTTGCATCACATAGTATGTTCTGCGATGTCTCAGGAGACAATAGGTCTTGCATCACATAGTATGTTCTGCGCTGTCTCAGGAGACAATAGGTCTTGCATCACATAGTATGTTCTGCGCTGTCTCAGGAGACAATAGGTCTTGCATCACATAGTATGTTCTGCGATGTCTCAGGAGACAATAGGTCTTGCATCACATAGTATGTTCTGCGATGTCTCAGGAGACAATAGGTCTTGCATCACATAGTATGTTCTGTGCTGAATCACGTTTCTTGTGGCTATAATGGCCTATTCTGGAGTGGCAATCCTTACCACAGTTGCTGCAGGTAAAACTGGAGACTGGAGCTGATACATAGGATGTTCTCTGCTCTCTCTTTGCCCCCATGTGATGTTGTTTTTCTTCTTTTCTTTTGAGCCGCCCGCCATGCTTGCCTGTCTTTCGCCAGCCGCTCCCAGAGTTCTTTGTCTATGCCACATGAAGTTAGATCACGCTTGCAGGTGTCAATGAAGCGTAATAATGGGCGCCATGCTGTCTAGCACCAGATGCGAGTTGAAGTTTTGTTAATATATGTATCATTCCATATTGACATATAAATCTACATTTCTTCTTTTGTGGTCACACTGTTACCGGGTTGTTGCCCAGTGTCAAAGTTTTCTGTTTTTGTCTTGCGCTGTTCTAGTGGCTTGGGTGATAGTGATTTTTGCTTTTTGAGAGGATTCTGCTATGCCATCTATCCATCTTTTTGTGGACTTCCTTTCATCTTCTTTTCTAATGTTCTGTTGCAGAAACTCTGTATACAGTGGAGCTTGGTTACATTCTTATTTAGTGGACGAACCAATTAATTCTTTGTTTCTCAATGTAATTTAACTTATTGGCTCCCATAAGCCGCTGGGAGCACCACTGTGTATTTGTCTTTAGAACTATCTTAAAGAAAATTCATTTACCTACACAATGGTATATTACTCATAAAAATATGTTAATAATTAAGAATACTACCGCCCGAGTGGTTACCGGGCCCAAATTTGGGATGTAAAGAATAGAACCACTGTTACCTGCCATGCATGTCGTAAGAGGCGACTAAAGATGTTTGGCTGAAATCGGATGCACGTGTCCTAAACATGTAGAAGTCTATATGTTTAGGGGCCTACAAACCAATGTGCAACGTATACACGTTCTTGGCAAAGATCAAACATATCACAAAGAGTGATTAAAATTGGTTGTAAGGAACGAACGCAAAGAAGAAGAATACTGCAGCTGAGTTTGTACATACACCTGCAATGGGAAAATATGACTTAAATTTAATTCAGCTACAACCCATTGTTCAATTTAGTAGCTAATCTGTTAAGCAAAGTTCTGTCTCAACTATTTTTCTTATGCTGATGTTGGTGACTGTCTTTTCTGATGTTGTTGGTAACTGTCTTTTCTGGTGTTGTTGGTAACTGTCTTTTCTGGTGTTGTTGGTGACTGTCTTTTCTGGTGTTGTTGGTAACTGTCTTTTCTGGTGTTGTTGGTGACTGTCTTTTCTGGTGTTGTTGGTGACTGTCTTTTCTGGTGTTGTTGGTGACTGTCTTTTCTGGTGTTGTTGGTGACTGTCTTTTCTGGTGTTGTTGGTAACTGTCTTTTCTGGTGTTGTTGGTGACTGTCTTTTCTGGTGTTGTTGGTGACTGTCTTTTCTGGTGTTGTTGGTGACTGTCTTTTCTGGTGTTGTTGGTAACTGTCTTTTCTGGTGTTGTTGGTAACTGTCTTTTCTGGTGTTGTTGGTGACTGTCTTTTCTGGTGTTGTTGGTGACTGTCTTTTCTGGTGTTGTTGGTGACTGTCTTTTCTGGTGTTGTTGGTAACTGTCTTTTCTGGTGTTGTTGGTAACTGTCTTTTCTGGAGTTGTTGGTAACTGTCTTTTCTGGTGTTGTTGGTGACTGTCTTTTCTGGTGTTGTTGGTAACTGTCTTTTCTGGTGTTGTTGGTAACTGTCTTTTCTGGTGTTGTTGGTAACTTTTGATAGTGCTGTACAAGTACTTTCTTCTTCTTTGCGTTCGTTCTTTACGACCAATTTCAATCACTCTTTGTATGTTTGATCTTTGCCAAGAACGTGTATACGTTGCACATTGGTTTGGTAGGCCCCTAAACACATAAGACTTCTACCCCGTTTAGGACACATGCATCCGATTTCAGCCAAACCTCCTTAGTCGCCTTTTACGACATGCGTGGCAGGTAACAGTGGTTCTATTCTTTACACCCCAAATTTGGGCCCGGTAACAACTCAGGCGTGTACAAGTACTAATAAACTATACAAGCAGACATATGTTGCAGCAGACTACGCACCAAGAAGACAACAACACACAAATACCTACATGATCTCCAGTTCCTGCCAGGTGAATACATACAGGTTTCAGGGTTGAATGTTGCCACTGTAGAGGAAGAATCATCTGGAAACTAACAGAATCAGAAAAAAGATAATCAGAAAGCATTACTGAATAGTTACCAAATATATATAAATATATTACTCTGGTACTGTTATAAGTTACATAGGGTCTGCAAGTAATTTATCCACAAATTGACTTTATCAAGCAAAGGATACTGATAGAGGGAAGAAGTTCAAACTTCCTATATGCCAGATGTAAAACAAATTTGTGGTCAGATAATTAATCCTTAACCACCCTATAATGAAAATATATAACTAAAATGAAATAAATGTGAAAAACTAGAAATGGTCTCGTAACAATTTTGATTTAAAATGTGACTTTTATATTTGTTTTGGCACTATCTCTGATCTGTCACTGAGACTGAATTGTCTATCTCTGATCTGTCACAGGTATATCATTGTGTATATCTGATCTGTCACTGAGACTGAATTGTCTATCTCTGATCTGTCACAGATATATCATTGTGTATATCTGATCTGTCACTGAGACTGAATTGTCTATCTCTGATCTGTCACAGATATATCATTGTGTATATCTGATCTGTCACATATATATCATTGTGTATATCTGATCTGTCACAGATATATCATTGTGTATCTCTGATCTGTCACTGAGACTGAATTGTCTATCTCTGATCTGTCACAGATATATCATTGTGTATATCTGATCTGTCACAGATATATCATTGTGTATATCTGATCTGTCACAGATATATCATTGTGTATATCTGATGTGTCACTGAGACTGAATTGTCTCTGATCTGTCACAGATATATCATTGTGTATATCTGATCTGTCACAGATATATCATTGTGTATATCTGATCTGTCACAGATATATCATTGTGTGTATCTGATGTGTCACTGAGACTGAATTGTCTATCTCTGATCCGTCACAGATATATCATTGTGTATATCTGATCTGTCACTGAGACTGAATTGTCTATCTCTGATCTGTCACAGATATATCATTGTGTATATCTGATGTCACTGAGACTGAATTGTCTATCTCTGATCTATCACAGATATAGCATCCAGACTATCTGTGATCTGAGACCAACTATCATGCACAGATCATTTGTCAAGACACACACATATATGCTCACATACCATGCTGTTTCCACCTCTTTTGGCATAATGCCAGGCAATTGATGAATGAAGGGTGAAGTAAAATGTCCCTCCAGAATAACACACTCCCCATCTCTGTACTCCTGCAGACAACACGGCAAGTAAACACATTAGCTCTCATTACATAGTGAGAAGAAACATCTATGACACTGCGCAGAACAAAACAATGAGAATCAGATCTGAGATACATCATACAATGAATAGAGAAAAACGATGATTTCCTTTTCTTTCTCTTATCGTGTTTTGCCTCATAGCATCAGAATAAATAGAGATTTCTAAAACGAGCTCTTGTGTGCATTTTATACATGGTGTCTTTCACTGCCTCTGTTGTTTTGGTGGTCCATCTTTTGTTTTATATTCACTGTATCCAAGTAAAAATGTTCAATGAGGCACACTGTCTGTTTTAAGTCACTTATGTGGGTCAAATCATTTAATTTGTTGCTTCATGATCCTGATGAAGTTCGGTACTGTGAGTTCACTATATGGCTCCATCCTTGTCTGCAGAAATAGAAGGCCACCTGCCGAGAGTGTTGCACAAAGCACAAGCTCCATAGCTACAGCAACAATCATAAGGATCTCATGAAAAAATTTCACATATAACATCAGTCCGGATTCAAACCCAAAACCCTCAGAATGACAAACATCTTAACCACTTAACCATACAGACTCTTTCAAAGTGAGTTTCTAAGAAAAATACAAAATTAATATAAATTGTCAGTTTTTGTTATCAACAAATTACTTAATTAACATAACTATTATAGTCAGTCACCTTATCAATAGTGATTGGATAATCTGCTGGAACCAGGTGCTGACAGGTGTCTCTGTTTGACAAGATTTTCCTGAATTCTAACAATCTGTCCAGTATAGAGAAAGAAAAAGTTGGTTAATATTCAAGAAAACTCTACGGTAACAAGTCACACAATTTATAATTAACCAGTCACAATCACAAACATTCAAGGTGGCTCAGATGAAGATGTTAGGGTTAGAATACAAAAGGCAAGATCAGCCTTTGACATTTTGAAGAACATATGGAGTTCAAGAATGATCAGGAATAAAACTAAGATAATGATTTTTAACTCAAATGTCAAGGCTGTCCTTCTATATGGAGAGGAGACATGGAGAACAACTAAGGGGAACACCAAGTTGCAGACATTCATCAATAGATGCCTGCGCAAGATACTCCACCTGCGATGGTATGACAGGACCACAAACAGGGAACTCTGGTATAGAACAGGACTACGACAGGTGGAACAAGAGATAAGGAGCAGAAGGTGGTGATCGATAGGGTATACACTGAGGAAACCTCCTAACAGCATCACAAGACAAGCTCTCCGATGGAACCCCAGGGAAATAGAGGTAGGAAGACCCAGGAACACCTGGAGGCAGGAGTTGAAGACAGAATGCAAGAAAACAGGGAGAGAGTGGAGAGATCTGGAAAAGATGGCCTTGGATAGACAGACTTTGGAAGGCCTTAGTTGCGGGACCTGCTTCCCTAGGGGCGAAGGGTGAAGAAGAAGAAGCCACAATTTATAACGGAAAATATTTATTTAAAAAAAAAAAAAACCACAATCTATTAATCATCAAATATTGATAATAAAGATGCAATTGAAACAATTTATATAATGTACACAACAATGCAGGATTTTAGTATGTCTGACAAACAAAGGAAGATGGATTACTTTTAACACCCTCTTCTGACAATAGTGGGCAAAACAACACATTCATTCCAGGACAGTAGACAAAGTAACACCCTCATTTCATTCATCATTAAGTAGCAGATCTCTTGCAGAATATCGCTTTCATCCCAGCCCACCTGACTAACTCTCTGTCTCTAGCAAGTTCTACCACCGACTCCAGCATCCTGTTCAGGGTTTCTTTGATGTCTTGATGCACTCATTTCTTTACAGTGGACAAAACAACACACTCATCTCAGGACAGTGGACAAGTAGTATTTTTAATTTGCACCAACTTTATGTAATGTAGAAAATAGTTAGGCCGGCATTCATACTCTACTGAGAATAAATCATACAGATAACTCTTACACAAATCAAAAATATTGTTATACTTATGTCCCTTACACTATTCACAAACATATTCTGTAGACACAGAGCATAACTAAATTATACAATTGTTCTGACACTTCAAGGACAATTGTATGACAACATAACAGATGGTGATGATGTGGTGTACACAGATGGTTGAGTGGTTAGGGGCAAGCGAAGTGCTTGAGTCTTTACAGCAAGCATGAGAGGCAAAACTATTAAGTGATGCTTTTTCTGTAACAACAAGTAACCTTACAATGGAAACTATGGTGGTGACTAGGGATTTGAGCTTGCTTGGCACACAGAATTACAAAGATGCATGTATTCTGAGTGACTCAATAAACATGCTCAAGAAAATCCAATCTGACTACATAAGACATGAATGGCACAACACATTTGACACACCCTAAATATAAATAACCCATATAACATTGATTTTCGCACCGGTCATGTGGTCAATGAGTGAGCAGACCGTCTAGCTGACACAGCAGTGATCGAAGAGAGACATGCAATGGACAGGACAGACATCATCAATGCCATAAGAGAAGCAGATCATAACGATGAATTTTCAACAGGCACGAATGAATAAGCATCCCTTTCCAGAATGAAGGAGATGAGACTGAAACTGGGAACTGCCAGACACGAACACTTTGCTAGCAGTTTGATCAATGAACACAGAACTGGAGTGATCAGTCACTCTACATTGATGGAAATGTTGAGTAGAAGATCTCAGCACCTATGTACCTGTCTTTAGTGCAATGATGATAATACTCACTAATCAGGGTCAAGTTTGTGCATGTGACAAGCTACTAGATGATGATGATATGAAATATTTCAGTTTTGAATAACCTTTTCAAATTGTCTGGTTTACCCCATCCTCTAGTGAAAAATTTAGTCAAGAGAAGTCTGCGGTAAAGCTGGTCCAGCCTGCTGACAGTCATGTTACTGCTTCAGTAAACACACGCTGAATTTATGTATCAGTTCAGACTTTGACAGGAAATGCATGCTTACACATCTGAAAATGACAAGATAGATAATATAGATATACGGTCTGTAAGCTGTGTCTTATCTGGCTACTTATCTAACTACTTACACTATACCCCTAATCAAGCTGGCAGAAATACGTACACAGCTGATTTCCGTAATGCAGTACATATTCATTTATGTGATAGGGGTGAGTCTCAGACACTGGAAAGATTTCAAGAATTTGGAGTGAAATCTGGACATGCCAGACTGGGTCGTCTTCATGGTAGAGAGAGAAGATATACTAATCAACTTCTCATGGGCCCGGTGAGCAGGTGAACTTTGTGATGTCTGCTGCTGCAGGGGACAGAGCATGTATAGAAATGCCAATGTGCCAAGACGTTGACTGCATCACATAACTTATAAACCACTTTTCGTGATTTTAGCCAATGAGCATTAAAAAGTTGCACAGCGGATATATACTCAATGATCTACTAAAGTCCTTAGTAGACTTGATAAAGTCAGAAAGTGAAGATAATTTTTGTACTTAGAGCCATATGACACAACTGAGGCTTATAATTACTTGTAAAGATAGGAAATCGGTGAGTGATGTACAACGTCGGTTTGTTGATGTATTGTAATAAAAAATGTATACACATGAGCATAGATTATACAATATTGTATAATAATTTTATAATTAAGTATAACAGTATAGTATGATAATATGGATATGTTGTATACATTATTATACGTGATAAACAATTGTTACTAAATGGATGAAACTAGTGGTCTTAGTAGTCTTAAACTCTCACTCTAATCTTAGTAGGCCTAGTGAGTATGTACGGTACTACTGTACAGTACAGTGTTAAGTATCAATCAATGAAGTGCCATGCCTGCCAGCGTAGGTGATCATGTCTTTCCACAACTCTCTTTGCTTGGTGCATGTAATCAGTTCTGACGTCGATCTTGTGTCGAACCATGATGTCAGGTCATCCAACATCTTCTCCCTCTGTCTTCCACAATCTCTCCTTCCCTGAATTTTACCTGTAGTCACCAAATGTTCTAAGCCTTCTCTTCGCATTATATGCTCGAACCTTGATTGTCTGATTCTTATGATAAGGTTTCTTTGAGTGCAGGTCTTATTTAAAACCTCCACATTTGTTTTCTTTGCTGTCCATGGAATTTTCAGCATTCTTCTGTAAAACCACATCTCTGTGGCTTCCAGTGATTGTATTGATTGTTTGTTGATTGTCCATGATTCGCTGCCATACATAAGTATTGGTTCAATATAGCACTGGAGTACTCGTTTTCACAATGTCATTGGTGGTGAGTTCACGCATAGTGTGTTCTTCATTTTCATAAAAGCTGCTTTCGTTTGAGCTATTCTACTCTAATCTCATCTTAATCTCTGCTGACTGTGTTAAGTCTAAAGTAGTATAATAAAGTGAGTATCGCAACAGTTATTACTTTTATGGATATCATGAATCTTAAAGTTGAATTTACAGTAACTATAATAAATAGCAATGATCAGTGAAAAAAAAATAATATAAACATGATCTATTAAATTGATTATGATTGATGTGGGTAATAAATAACTATTATTTTCATATCATATTATTTGATATTAAAATTAATTTTAAACTTACACTCGAAACACTGGACCATCATCTAACTGCGACTCATACTAGCTTACTTTCAGATACGATAGTCTAATAGTTGGATCTCTCCCCTATAAAATAATTTCTTATGAGCAGACTGTTTCCAGCAATCAAGTTATATATTTACGTTTAGTTCAGCACGTATCATCAGGTAAACTAAGGTCATTCCCCATTTTGTGTAGAAAACAATATTAGATGCCGCCGGGGTTGCCGGGTGAGAATATTTATTTTAGGCCATACAAACAAATTGTAAAAGCCAAAAATAGCCAAACAAAATGAAACGTTATTTTTCATAATGATATCGCTTTAAAAGCTCTGGATCAGAGCTACCCATCGTGTCGTCCGCAAGCGCTATGGCGCCTGTGTTATACATTCTTGGCACTTTATTCTAATCCGTCAGTTTTAACGTTAATCAATTTCAAGAATTTCAAGAAAGAAAGGAAGCGTACAGGACAACTACTTCTAGTATGAGGATGGAGATTGAGGCCGTTGCTGCTGCCTTCCATTGGCTCTCTACGACTCCATTTATTGAGGCCGTTGTTGTATCTGATTCTCAGTCGATGCTTCACAAGATCCAAAAGGGTAGGTTTAGATATTAGCAGATGTCATCTGTGGAAGTTTTAAACATCAAGAGCCTTACGTGGATCTACTGTATTGGGCATGTGGGTGTTTGCGGCAATGAGAGAGCGGATAGGCTTGCATCAACAGCATCGATTGTTGGGGAGTTGAAGATGCATAAAGGGGGATGTTCTTCGGTCTCTTCGCAACTGCCTCTTGCGTGAAGACACTAAAATAGATGTTGAGTTGATCCAACGATTTTAGCATTTTGGAGTTACCCGTTGTACAAGTAGTGAAACACGTACAAACAAAGTACTATAGTTTTACAAAATACAGAAACAGTCACGATAAACAGCAACGTTTCGACCAACAAGGCCTTTATCAAGCAAACGAACAAACAGGATTGACAAATTAAAATGAAACACAAATGGACGACCAAATACAAACGTATCTAGTATGCATACTCTTCAATATCTGCTGGGAAGACTGAGCACCTATTGGTCTGCCTGGAATGCAAAGATCTCAGTTTACCAATTAACCATTAACAAATGAAGAAAGAAAATTACGAATTAACAACGTTTCAGTTCATTTTAGTAGCCTCTCATAAACGAGGTCTTCCCATTTTTGTAATCTTGTTTTCTTATGTAAACATTCTGCTGTCCCCTAACCTTGCTTATTTTTTGTTCAATAAAGAAAGCGGCAACATCTCAGCTCATCCCTTCAAATAAATAACACAGATGAGTCATCTCTCATCCCTTCAAATAAATAACACAGATGAGCCGACACTGCTTCGAAAGACTAGCCACTTATGATTTCGACTGTCATGGAGTGAAGCTCTCAGTTTTAGTACAGAAGACGCCAGTGTAGTGCCGGGGCCCGCAAGGGAAGCAACGAATAGTACCACTGCAACCTACAATGCATGTCGTAAGAGGCGACTGAAGAGATGACAAGCAGCATGACAATGGAGGTACTGGCGGTGACTAATGCTTTACGTTGACTGGAGTCACAAAACTGCTCTCATGCGTGCATTCTGAGTGATTCATTAAGTATGATCCACAAGGTAGAGGCTGGTTCGGTGCGCAGGCAATGGACTGAATCACTACAAGCGTCAACAATTTGCAGAATCTCACTTATCTTCGTTCCGGGGCACATGGGTGTCGTTGGCAATGAGAGAGCAGACAGGCTGGCTGGCTCTGCCACCATATCAGAGGGCCAGCCAATGGATAGAGCTGATATTTTGAACGTCCTCATAGAGTGTGGCCACAAAGAAGATTTCATTTAAACCAATCTACGTCAACTACTAGATTGCAGGAGCAGGGTTTGAAGATTGGAGTAACAAGAAAATAACAGCATAACAGGTACGTGAGTAGGCTCATCAATCAAAATCGAACTGGTGCGATCAGTCGCTGGACGCTGTTGGAGATATTGCGAAGGAGATCGGAGCACCTATGGACATGTCCGGAGTGCAATGAAGATATTCCAAACTGAAACTGAAGAGGCGACAGAGGTAGGTCCTAGGGATGCTACCCTAGTAAATAAAAAACAACGTAGAAATCGGATGTGCTGGCCTACTTGTGGGCGCATAACAGGCACAACGTATAATCGCTCTTAGGTTCAGATCACATATAAATCACACTGAGTGGTTGACAAGTGGTCGATGTGGAGCGTTTGAAGAAGATGTACAGAAGAAAAGCAGTGCGCTCTCGTATCTACGAACTCGTATGAATGTTCTAATTTCTCTTCCATGTTGATATTATAACATTGGATGTAACTTTCAACTAAACTAATCAATATCAACATCTAATTTGCAAGAGCTTGGGTTCAAGATTGGGGTAACCAGGAAAGATCAACAGACATACGAGTAGCCTTGTCAATCAAAATCGAACTGGTACGGTCAGTCACTGGACGCTGTTGGAGATATTGCGAAGGAAATCGGAGCGCACATGGACATGTCCGGAGTGGAACGAAGATGTTCCAAATTGACACTGGAAGAAATTGTCGTTAATGCCCCGCTTCGTTCTGCGACCACCTTAACCATGCGCGCTAGTCCTGAAACCACATTTCTCACCATGTAAACTTTCAATGTTATGTTATGTTATGCGATCGACGTCACGGTACATTGGGCATTCCCATGCATGCTCTGTCCTCCGCTGCAGCAGCCATCCTAAAGTCCATTTGCTCACCGTATCCATGAGAAGTTGATTACTATATCTTCTTTCTCTACCACGAAGACGACACTGTCTGGCATGCCCACACTTAACGCCTAATTCTCGAACTCGTTCCAGTGTCTGAGACGTGCCCAAGTCACATAATTGAGAGCGTACCGCATTGATGATATAGGCTCTGTCCATACTTCTGCCCGTTTGAGTCGGGGCATTGTTTGCAAGAAAGTCTACACGCTCGTTACCCTGCACTCCAGCATGTCCAAGTGTGTACAGCCAAGTCATTTTCTTGAGATGTGATCTCCGAATGCTGTCCACCCATTCCACTTTCAATGTGTAATTGTTAAGTAGTTTCAATTACAGGGCTAAGACAAAATCAAACTTTATTAATAAGAACACTGGAAGCGTCTGGTCGAATGGATTAGAGCGCGACTCCCATGCTGGAGACGGGGGTTCAATTCGCGGTAAGGCCAAGAATTTTTTCTGTTGTGGGCATAAATGAGAATCCTAACCTGTATAGCTTCGCGCGACTGCACTAGCCATGCGGACATTAAATTCCTCAGGCTCACGTCCCACCTGTTCTACACCGCCCTAAAAAACTGTACTACTGGCAGTAACGACATTTTTCATTACAAAAAAATTTTAAAAATAAGAACAGTTTTTACATTAAAACTTTGATTTGGTAATGAACTTTTCGTACACCATTCTTCTTCTTCTTTTGTCGTCACACTGCTACCGGGTTGTTGCCCAGTGTCGTGGTTTTCTGTTTTTGTCTTGCGCTGTTCTGGTGGCTTGTGTGATTGTTATCTTTGCTCTTTCACAGGATGCTGCCACGCCATCTAACCATCTTTTCCCTGGTCTTCCTCTTGCCTTCTTTCCCGATGTTCTGTTGTAGAAGACTCTGTATACTGTGGAGTTTGGATGCATTAAGGATATATAGATGAATTATATAGATAATAGTACACCATTAATAAACAAAAATAAAAAGATTTATACGCAGACGTTGTATACCAAAAAAATATATAAATATATTCAGCTAGATATGTAGGTAGCTGTAGAGAGACGAACCGAACTGATACCAGATGTGCCCGTCTGCCCAGCGTGTTCGTAGCGCGTTGGACTACGGGTGACTATCCCTCTGTGTGTGCGGGTTCAATTCCGCGGGATGGCAGAAAAAGCTACAGATTCCCCAGATTTACGGTGTTCGTGGCACCGAACCGAAGGGTTACGATGTCCATGGCACCGAGCCGAAGAGCTGAAAAGTTCAAGTGTTTCTGGATCGGGGAAAAAAAAAAGCGTTTACTTTTAACTCATTGTCCATGACTCGCTTCTATATGTCAGTATTGGTTCTATGTAGCATTGAAAGAATCTCTTTCTGACTTCAACTGTCCACAACTTGATGCATTTCATATCCTTCTTTTTCATGGGTGCGGTTTGTGTCTGACCTATTCTACTCAATATTTCTGATCTTTATCTTCTGCTTCTTCTTCTTCTTCAGCGATCTATGATCATACGCTTAGTTTACTGTGGACCACACACCGAGCAGTCAGCTTCAGGTCTGTCAGGTTTCCCAAAGCTTAGTTTCAGCTGTAGCTCAAGCGGTAGTGAGCTCGATCACAAACCCAAGTGTACCTGGTTCAAACCCCACGGTGAACACATTCGTTTCCGTGGGATTTTTACAAAATGTAAAAATAGTCCTCACCATTTAGAAAGCAATGACAATACTGAACGTATAAGTGGTGCCTAGAAAATTGTTCACTCGTTTACTGTGGTTGATGGCTACGTCCTGTAAAGGATATACCACAATTTTCATTTCATTTCATGTGTGACCACATGATGCTTCTCAGCTCACTGTTGGACAGTCTTGCAGGACATGCTCCGCTGTCTGTTCCACCTGCTGACACTTGTAGAGCACTGTTTGACTTATTTCTTGTCTATGTATGTGTCTTTTGTGTCTGCAGTGTCCGGTCTGATGTTATCAAGGATTTTGGGAGTATCAAGAAGGTTCAAAATCATTGAAATTGATAAATTGGCTAAGTTCGTCTCATTTACTTTAATAATAGATTTTGATGGAACTTTATTTTTTGAGATGACCATAATTTCTGCAGTCTTTTTGTTATTTGGACTAATGTCTTTGTTGTTCGACTCACTTATAGAACCATGATCACTGTGCTTCAGTGAGTAACCATGTGTGCTCCGATTACTTTATTATATAGTAAGATATCTTTGTTGTTCGACTCACTTATAGAACCATGATCACTGTGCTTCAGTGAGTAACCATGTGTGCTCCGATTACTTTATTATACAGTAAGATATCTTTGTTGTTCGACTCACTTATAGAACCATGATCACTGTGCTTCAGTGAGTAACCATGTGTGCTCCGATTACTTTATTATACAGTAAGATATCTTTGTTGTTCGACTCACTTATAGAACCATGATCACTGTGCTTCAGTGAGTAACCATGTGTGCTCCGATTACTTTCTTCTCTTCGTTGAGTAACCATGTGTGCTCCGATTACTTTATTAAGATATCTTTGTTGTTACTTTCTGTCACCACCATATTAATTTGTTCCTGAAGTCAGTGGCGGCTCGTGATCATTTTTGTTGGTGGGACCAGACAGAAATTTTGGGAAATATCATGGTTTCTGTTAGGTTATATTTTAATGTATAAATAATAAATACACGTTACACCTTATTTTTGGTGGGCCCGGCCCCACTGTCCCTTAATGACGAGTCGCCACTGCCTGAAGTTCTATTACATTTTTTGATATCAAGACAATGTCGTTAATATACCTCAACTGATTCCATATACTGCTATTCCAGCCGACTAGTTTTTGAAGAGAAGATGTTTTCACTGTACAGAGAGAACAGAGCAATCGATAATACTTCTTTTCTCTTCTTCGAGCGTTCCATACTCACTACTAGTTACACCAGTCTTTGTGATTTGTATGTGATCTGAACCTAAGAGCGATTGTACACTGTGACAGTTATGCGCCTACAAGTAGGCCAGCACATCCGTTTCTGCGACGCTTTTTATTTACTAGGATAGCTTCCCTAGACCCCTATCTGGGGTCAAAGGCGCAAGGAAACGGCCCGCCAGGATTAGGGAGATGGCTCTAATCCCCTGCTCTAACCTCCAAGTGGTGACCCTGGTAACAGACGGTAGTTCCGGGGCAGGTGCCGTGGGATAGCTACTCTGGGGCAAGTAGAGATGCAAAGGTAGTCACGCTAGATGGGATCCGCTCGCAACATAGACGAGCTAACTCCCAGAGTGACTATTAATGTTCGCCTCTCCCGGCCGATGGGAAAAGCTAGAAGGATACATGTGGAACCTCGCGGGACGAAACTCGGAGCCCGCACATTCTCTCTCTTGAGTCTCCTCTCTTGAGCCGATGAGTATGCTGGGTGATGAGTTGGACTGCCCGTTGGTCCACTAAGGTCAAAAGTCTAGTCCCCATCACAGAGATGGGGGCACGAATCAAAGCCATCGAAGAGACGTTGACTCGCGTGTGGCGAAATTCGGAGACCGCGCATGCTCTCTCTTGAGCCACCTCTCTAGAGCCGATGAGTATGTTAGGAGTCGAGTTGAGTTGCACGTGAGCCATCATGGGGCGAAACTCGGTTTTTGCCCCCTCGGAGTCGGACAGCCTAGTGGAAATTGACGGAAATGGTGAGGTAGGCACCAGGGCAGAGCGAGCACGCATACGGACGTTGCAAGGGTGGCACCACATGGGGCGAAACTCGTGACCCCATCTCATGGGTGGGGACCGGTTGAGTCACAGACGGAGACAGCCCAGGCAAATGTGAGCACGATACAGAAGGCACGAAAAATGTGAGCACGGAAAAAACCGATGGTGACCAGGCACCAGGGCAAAGCTAGCACGTACGCTGGCAAAGCCATAGTGGGCCCCACCGAGGGGCAGGCCGGCACGACAAGCGCGGAAAACGAGGCAGACACTGCTGCGGTGAGCATGGCAGGCAAGAGGGTGTGCGTCCCACCCACATGAGCAGAACAACTGGAAAGCCCAGCAGAGGCAAAATCAGTGCAAGCACGGCTAGCGCGACAAGCACGGCTAGCGCGACAAGCACGGCTAGCGCGACAAGCACAACAAGCACGGCAAGAGCGGCAAGTACGGTAAACGCGGCAAGCGCGGCAGCGGCAAGCATGGCAGGCAAGAGGATGTGCGTCCCATCCAAATGTGCAGAACAACTGGAAAGTCCAGCAGAGGTAAGACCAGTGCGCGTTTCCGCTCGCAGGGAACTACTGCTGCCTTGTAGTTTAATTGGGGACAATCAAAGGCTAGCGGAGCAAACCGTACATAAACCTGAACGGATGGCAAACCAAGATGTTCATTAAAACGACCGGTTTGTTGGGCAGATGGCGCTCATAGGCCCGGGAGGGCAGGCTGTTAAGGGTCGCTGCCCTAAAAGAAAATGGCAACCCGCTGCCTCGTTGGTTTCGGCTAGGGACAGCCAAATGCTAGCGGAAAGCGAACTGCACACAAACGCTGGCTGAAATCGAACACACCACCGAAGGATAAGCAACTGTGCTCAAACAGGTGCTGAAGACTTGTGCACGTACATTACGTTCTGATGTTTGAATGTTTATATATCACAAAGAGAATGATAAAAATGGCTTAAGAACGATCGCGAGAGAGAGAGAGAGAGAGAAAGAGAGAGACCCATTTCTCAGTTATCTCTTACCCTTATAGGTTGCAGTGTTACTATTTGTTGCTCCCCTTGCAAGCCCGACAACACAAGGGCGAAACGATAATACATAAATGTAGCTAACTTCTCATTTAATGATCTGGACAATTCTAATCTGCTTATCTACTTTTACCGCTGCTGTTTGATGCCAATATATATTCTGAATGATTCTTAGATCTTTGCGGTCGATATTCAAGCCTTTTAACATTCTGGATAGATCGTGATGATTTCCTTTGTCAAACGTTTTGGTGTAGTCTATAAAACATAAGTATAGATTTGTTTGTGTTAGTGTCCATTCTATATATATCCATCATCATCATCATCAAGTAGCTTGTTCCTTCCGGAAGTTGGCTCACATAACAGCAGTCCTGAAAAACTCTATTCTGTGCAAGTTGACCAGCGTCAGTAGCAGTCATTCTCAGATGGTCAATTTTATCTATTCGGATCAGATAAAAACTCTGACGCTGTGAGGCAAAACAGGATTAAAGAAAAGTAGGTACACGAAAAATTGCTTAACATTGATTAGACGAGAACTCAATGAGGGTCACTGTTGATGTTGCACGAGCGAAACAGTTTGTGGGGCAATAATCTGCTACAGAACGTAAAAAAAGGCGAACGATATGCAAACGCTATTCTGTAATGCATCACAATCGAGTTGTCTGTTATAAAGAAATTTCCAGGAAGCCAATGCCAGGTAGAAACATAATGAATTGAACGTTATTATCATCGGTACTGCAATTAAACAAGTAGGAGAATTCAAATACTTAGGACGCATATTCACAGAAGAGGGAAGACTTCTTAGGACGCATATTCACAGAAGAGGGAAGACTTCTTAGGACGCATATTCACAGAAGAGGGAAGACTTGGTGGTCTCTGTGACTAAGCATTTAAACCCTTCCTTGCGAGTTGAAGTTCGTGGATTCGAATCCAAACTGCGCCGTTCTGTTCACGAGTGCATTTCTTTTCAGATCTCTAGGATTTTGTTGGAGCTATGGAGTTCGTGCTTTGTGCAATACTCTCCCCAAGTGGAGTGCTATTTCTGCGGAGAGGAACCGAGCCATAAGTGAGACATCTTGAAGATGAGAGAGAGAAAAATTACGAAGTAATATTAGTGTCGCTTTTTCTTCTTCTTCGAACGACGCTCCATATCGACCACTTGTTAACCAATCTTTGTGATTTGTATGTGATCTGAGCCTAAGAGCAATTGTGCATTGTGCCAGTTATGTGCCTACAAATAGGTCAGCACATCCGATTTCTGCGACGCTTTTAAAACAACTAGGTAGCTTCCTAGGTCTCTACCTCAGTTGCTTCTTACGACATGTCTTCTATGTCGCAGTGTTACTATTTTTTGTTCCTCCTGTAAGTCCCGCTAACGCACTGATGATTAGAGTGGCAAAGTTTTACACAGGACACGCTACTGGATGATGATGATTAATTCCTCAAGACTTAACTCATTTTGTTCCAGGTAAAACTTGCATGAATGTTAAAGTAAAATAATAATAATAATAATTCCTCTCGTACCGTTATACGTTACATAGGGCCTGCAAGTAATTTCTTCATACCGCTCTATCCTGGGCAACTCGCTCAATCTCCTCCATGGAACTGAGACCGATATTTCCTGCCTCTCTCAGCAAAGTTCGTTTCATGGTCTCCTTAGGTCGACCTCTCTTTCTTGAACCCTTTGCATCCCACTTCAATGCCTGCTTTGATATTCGTTGATCATTTCTCCTCAAGGTGGGCCCAACATATCTCCATCTTCTCTTTCTTATAACAGTTGTCACTAGTGGTTGACCAGACATGTCTCTGATTTCATCACTAAAGTAAAAGTAACTAGATATTTGGTTGATAAATTATATTTATTGTTTACTTCAAGTTAATAGATGATAACTTATCATGTTATATCATAACAGAGCTAATTAGAGTACGAATGAATCCTCATATTGTCAAGTAATCATATGAATACTGTATGATTACTGTATGCTCCAGAAATTAGTTGATAAGGTTGTGACAGAAAGTAACAACAAAGGACTCAGTTTGAATATTAAGAAGACAGAAGTTATGATCATATAAAAAAGCAGATTTTGCCAAAATGCACCATCACAGTAAATGGGACTGATCTAAGACAAGTGCAGCAATTTAAATACCTCAGAGTCCTGGTAACATTAGATGGCAGATGCCGATCAGAAATAAAGAGCAGAATAAGGCATGCGAAAACATCGTTCCTGAAAATGAGAAGCATTATCTGCAACAAGTCCTTGTCAATCCCGATCAGAATGCGAGTTATTCAGTGCTACATAGAACCAATACTGACATACGGATGCGAGTCATGGACAATGAACACACAGATCAAAAAATCTCTGAGGGCCACAGAAATGTGGTTTTATAGAAGAATGAAGAGAATCCCATGGACTGCCAAAATGACTAATGTTGAGGTGCTGAATGAGATCAAGACACAGAGAAAGCTTATCATTAATATTAGAAAGAGGCAGTCATCATTTTTCGGGCATGTGATGAGGAGGGAAGGTTTAGAACACATTGTGATAACCGGTAAAATCAAGGGTAGATGAGACAGAGGAAGACGGAGATAGAAAATTTTGGATAGCCAGACTTCATGGCACGGTAGAGCGTCAACATCTGAGTTGATAGCAAACACTAACGACAGAGATTTGTGGAGATCTATGATCGCCTACGCCAGCCGGCACGGCACCTGATGATGCTGATGTTTACTGTTGGTTACATATAGTTTAGTTTAGTCGTCGGATCATCATCACTGCACATCGAACAAATTAGTCCATAAGTGTTCCGATCTCCTCGTTAGTATGTCTTTCAGCGTGTGATGACTAATGACACCAGTTCTTTGTTGGTTTACTACCCTCTTTGACTTCCAGGCTAATGTTCCTGTGTAGCTACATCACATTTGATTTGATATTTTTGCTGTCTGGTTAGTGTTATACAGGGTGTTCAAGATAATTGCAGCCCGTGAATGGAGCTAATCTGGCATATATGTATGGAAATGGAAAGGTTCAGTTATGACGTAGTATAGGTCAAGGTTGTGTGACGGTGTGTAATTGTAGTGCGGGAAGAGGCGATGAACAAATGTGACGTAGAACGAGCTAGTCAGAACCGGTTTAAATAGTAAATAAACACAACTCAATTTGTACCTGGCAACTTTCGAATTGTCAATGGGGCTGCAATTATCTTGAACACCCTGTAGATTCACCATTGTTAAAAGAATAATTTACACGTTTTCTTTCCCTAAGGGATTTCAGAATATCAGCCTAGTCCTCTTCTCGCCTGCTTTTTATTATAGCAGTTATACTTATACCTGCAGCAGTTATACCTGCATCGTAATAAATGGCCAAACACTGGAGAAAGTTGAACATTTTACATATTTGGGTAGTAAAGTGTCAAACAACGGAGACACGATGAAAGAAATAAACTCTTGTATTGCTATAGCAGCTAGTGCCTTCACTAAATTAACAAATATCTGGCAATCTCAAGACCTTAGTATATGCACAAAAGTTAAATTATTTAGGTCATGTGTGATTCCTGTACTGACCTACGGTTGTGAAAGTTGGAAATCAACAAATAAAATTGATAAGAAACTGGACAGCTTTGAGAATAAATGTCTACGAAAATTATTAAAAGTAAAATGGAGTGATTTCGTTTCTAACAACACAATGAGAGATAGAACACACCAACAACCCATATAAAATATTATAAGGAAACGAAGGTGGAAATATTTAGGTCATGTGCTTAGATCAGACGAAAAGAGACTAAATCGATAAGTCCTTATGTGGTCACCAGTTGGGAAAAGAAAACGTGGAAGACCAAAGACCACTCTTCGAAGAACCATCCAACAAGAAAGTAAACTATTGGGATGTAAAACCATACAAGATCTCCTACTGCTAGCAAAGAACCGCATCACATGGAGATCTAAAACCTCTGGGCTATGTGCCGCATTTGGCACGAAAGGAACAAACTATACCTGCAAACCTATCGACGCGTTCAATTCCTTTCATACCTGTACACCCTGGCTGAAAAATAAAACTGATTTCTGTCAGCCTAGACTTCTTCATGGAAATGGGATAAAGGAAATTAAAAGAAGAACACAAAACACAAAGATTCGTGAGAAGCTGTACGGAGGAACGGAGGAACGGAGTCCCTTAAAACCACAGTAAAATTTATGATAAAAGTTGGTTCATCAGTCTAGGCCGCGATCGCGAGAGAGAGAAAAGAAGAACAAAGATGGCTTTACAAAAAAAAATTAAACAGCTAAAAACAGTAATGAACGAAACTGATAAGAAAACAAAGATCAGAATACTAAGAGCATGCATATTCCAAGTAGTAACGTATGGGTGTGAAGCATGGACATTTAATAAAGCAGTGGAAAAACATATATGTGCTTTTGAATATAAATGTTACAGAAGAGTCCTCTGTATATCATGGTCAGAGAAGAGAACAAATAGATATATCCAGAAAGAACTCAAAATCAAAGAAAACTGGCTGATGCTACAAATAAGAAAGAGAAAATTGAGATATTTTGGACATATAAAAGTCACGAGGGACTGGAGAATGTCAGCATGACAAGAGGCATACCGGCAAAGAGGAGAAGAGGAAGACCACGGAGAAGATGGATTCAGGATGTAATTGATGGTTTGAACATGGCGGATGCAGAGGGGGAACATCTAGCCTATGAAAGAAAGAAATTCCGAAGGACTGTTGGGGTGGCAAAGTTCTGCTCAGGACAAGCTATTTGATGATGATTATGAGACTTCTTCGGCGATTCCAACCATCGCTGCATGTTGTCTTGATAATACACTGACTGTTGTGTGAACAAAATTAGTTATATAGAGTAGGCGATTCATTGACCGTAGTTCTGTAGCAAGATCTTAAGTCGTATTGTGTTTTCCTGCTGTCACCACCTGTCTGTACACTAATGTGACTACAACACATAGAACTAGATACATTACATACCTACATACATACATTACATACCTACATACATACATTACATACCTACATACATACATTACATACCTACATACATACATTACATACTTACATACATACATACATTACATACCTACATACATACATGACATACTTACATACATACATACATTACATACCTACATACATACATTACATACCTACATACATACATTACATACTTACATACATACATTACATACATACATACATTACATACTTACATACATACATTACATACTTACATACATATATTACATACTTACATACATACATTACATACTTACATACATACATTACATACATACATACATTACACACTTACATACATACATTATATACCTACATACATACATTACATACTTACATACATACATTACATATTTACATACATACATTACATACCTACATACATATATACATACATCATCATCGGTCTATATGTCTCAGGAGACAATCGGGTTGTGCTGAATCATATCGTCTCTTGTGGCTGTATAGTCCTATTCTGAAATGACAATCCTTGACAAAATTGCTGCAGGGGAAGCTGGTTATTGAATCTGATGTAGAGGATGGTCTCTCTGCACTCTGCACTCACTTTTGTCTCGATATGAGTTATTGGATCTGATGTAGAGGATGGTCTCTCTGCACTCTGCACTCACTTTTGTCTCGATATGAGTTATTGGATCTGATGTAGAGGATGGTCTCTCTGCACTCACATTTTCCTCGATATGTGTTATTGGATCTGATGTAGAGGATGGTCTCCTTGCACTCTGCACTCACTTTTGTCTCGATATGTGTTATTGGATCTGATGTAGAGGATGGTCTCTCTGCACTCTGCACTCACATTTTCCTCGATATGTGTTATTGGATCTGATGTAGAGGATGGTCTCTCTGCACTCACATTTTCCTCGATATGTGTTATTGTATCTGATGTAGAGGATGGTCTCTCTGCACTCACATTTTCCTCGATATGTGTTATTGGATCTGATGTAGAGGATGGTCTCTCTGCACTCACATTTTCCTCGATATGTGTTATTGGATCTGATGTAGAGGATGGTCTCCTTGCACTCTGCACTCACTTTTGTCTCGATATGAGTTATTGGATCTGATGTAGAGGATGGTCTCTCTGCACTCTGCACTCGCTTTTTCCTCGATATGTGTTATTGTATCTGATGTAGAGGATGGTCTCTCTGCTCTCTGCACTCACTTTTGCCTCAATATGTGATGACGTTTTTCTTCTCCTTTTTTGTGCCATCCCTCACTGCCGTCCGTCATGCGTGTCTGTCTTTGTTCAACCGTTTCTAATTACCTTTGTCTATATTGCATGACGTTAGATCATGCTTGCAGGTTCAATGATGCGTATTAATGGACGCACGTGTTGTCTATTACAAGTTGCGGGTTGGCTATAAAGGATGTCCGTGGTGATTCTACCATAGCTAATGTGACACACGTGTCCAAGCAATCTCAGTCGTTGCTGGTTCAGCATGGTAAAACGTGATTGGAATGCTAACACTGTCTATGACTTCCATATTTGAGATGTGGACTCGCCGTCTTATGTTGTTTATTCGCCTGAGACATCGCATATGGAAGGTGTTACGGTTATGTTCCTGTCGCCCGCCTGCCCAGCGTGTTCGTAGCGCGCTGGACGACGGGTGACAAACCCCCTGTGAGTGCGGGTTCAATTCCGTGGGCTGGCAGAAACAGTCATAGGTTCTCCAGATTTACGGTGTTTGTGGCACCGAGCCGAAGAGTTACGATGTCCATGGCACCGAGCCGAAGGGTTACAATGTCCGTGG
Organism: Arion vulgaris; assembly: GCA_020796225.1. Classification (NCBI taxonomy): domain Eukaryota; kingdom Metazoa; phylum Mollusca; class Gastropoda; order Stylommatophora; family Arionidae; genus Arion; species Arion vulgaris. The sequence goes on from CM036776.1 coordinate 23,542,338, forward strand.
CACCGAGCCGAAGGGTTACGATGTTCATGGCACCGAACCGAAGGGTTACGATGTTCATGGCACCGAACCGAAGGGTTACGATATCAATGGCACCGAGCCGAAGGGTTACGATGTCCATGGCACCGAGCCGAAGGGTTACGATGTCCATGGCACCGAATCGAAGCGCTGAAAAGTTCAAGTGCTTCTGAATCGGAAAAAAAATATATGCTCTTGTCAGACATATATGGTCTACGTTTCGCTATTGCTATATATACACGCACACGCACACACACATGCACACACGCTCGCACGGATGAACACACTAACGCACACGAGAACACACACACAGACACACACACACAGACACACACATAGACACACATTTATATATATGTATATACGTACACACACACACATACCCGTACACACACATAAACCCCTCACCCACACACCGAATATACACACACCGATCACCGTCACCACACACACACACACTAGCACACACCCATAAACACACACTGTAAGAAAAAAAACCAATTGTTTCAGACAAAAACACAAAATATAGTTTCTCCCAATTATCCTGTCCCAAACAATGTTTATTCATTCAGTTATTTGACTTTTCAATGTCATGGCTTGCAGTTGAGACATCTTAATGTACACCTTTTGAAATTGTTTTTTTTAGCCCTAGTATGCTGTCATCAAATATATACATTACATACATTTACATATTCGATTTATTAATATCATAAGTATTATTAATAAATCATATAGTATTATCATAGTATTATCATAAGTATTATCATAGTATTATCATAAGTATTATCATAGCAGAGAACTGTGGGATAGGGCAGGACAACGGCAGGTGGAACAAGAGATAATGAGCAGAAGATGGAGATGGATAGGACACACACTGAGGAAACCCCTGACAGCATCGTGAGACAGGCTCTCCGATGGAACCCCAGGGCAATAGAAGTAAGGGAAGACCCAGAAACACATGGAGACGGGAGTTAGAGATAGAATGCAAAAAAACGGTGAGAGAGTGGCGAGATCTGGAAAAGATGGCCTTGGATAGGCGGGCTTGGAAGGCCTTGGATAGGCGGGCTTGGAAGGCCTTGGATAGGCGGGGCTTGGAAGGCCTTGGTTGCGGACCTATGCTTCCCCTAGGGGCGAAGGGTGAAGAAGAAGAAGAAGAAGAAGCATTATTATTAGTTGTTTGATTATCATCATCAACACTGCACATTGAACCAATTAGTCCATAAGTACATGCAGCTCCTTCTCATTACGTCTCTCAGGGTATGGCAACTAACGCCACCAGTTTCTATGTTGGTTTACTATTCTTGGTGAAACACGTAATCACAAAGTACTGTAGTTTTACAAATTACAATAACAATGACAATATACAGCAACATTTCGACCAACAAGGTTCAGGTATGGTACCTTGCGACCACGAGGGCTCATCTTATTACATTCCTATGCTTTTTAGTACTTTCTCTTCTTATGCCTTGTAATCTATATGTGTATATGTTGCATGTATTCATATATGTGTATATGTTGCATGTGTTCATATATGTGTATATGTTGCATGTGTTCATATATGTGTATATCTTGCATGTATTCATTTATGTGCATATGTTGCATGTATTCATTTATGTGCATATGTTGCATGTATTCATATATGTGCATATGTTGCATGTATTCATATATGTGCATATGTTGCATGTATTCATATATGTGCATATGTTGCATGTATTCATATATGTGCATATGTTGCATGTATTCATATATGTGCATATGTTGCATGTATTCATATATGTGCATATCTTGCATGTATTCATATATGTGCATATGTTGCATGTATTCATATATGTGTATATGTTGCATGTGTTCATATATGTGTATATGTTGCATGTGTTCATATATGTGCATATGTTGCATGTATTCATATATGTGTATATGTTGCATGTGTTCATATATGTGCATATGTTGCATGTATTCATATATGTGTATATGTTGCATGTATTCATATATGTGCATATGTTGCATGTATTCATATATGTGTATATGTTGCATGTGTTCATATATGTGTATATGTTGCATGTGTTCATATATGTGTATATGTTGCATGTGTTCATGTTATATTGTTTACTATTCCTTCTTGGGTTACCAGTAAAATGTTCTTGTCTAGCTACACCACATTTGACTTTGTATTCTTGTAGTCTGGCTAGTGCTGCATTTTCACTTCCACTTCATTCATCGGTTACACATCCTCTCTTCCTTAGGGAATTTAGAATATCAGTCTGTTCCATTTTATAATAGCTTTGTACATCAGCCATACCTGCTAGCCTATTTTCCCCGTTCATCAGGCATACCTGCTAGCCTATCTTCCGTTCATTTCCCGTTACATCTGATGGGAGTCTCTGTGGCTAAGTGGTTAAGCCCTTTGCCTTGTGAGTCGAAGGTCGTGGGTTCGAGTCCGAACCGCGCCATTCTGTTCACGAGTGCAGTTTTTTCCAGAGACCACTAGGATTGTTGCTGGAGCTACGGAGTTCGTGCTTTGTGTAATACTCTCGGCAGGTGGCGGGCCATTTCTGCGGAGAGGGACCGAGCCGTATGGGGTAAAACCCGGTGCAGTGAAGTCAATCCTTCGGCTTTTAAACCCTTTTTGTTTACATCTGCTTGCTTGTTCTGGCACAAATATAAACTGATTTTTGTCAGCCTCGAGCTCTTCAACAATCCCAACCATTGTCTTCTAACACAGCCAGCCTCAATCTTCCTGAGCATACTCATTGAGTCACTGAGAAAACATGCATGGATGTGACTCCAGCCAGAGCATTATTTTAGTTACTGCCATGATCTTCATAGTGAGACTACTTGTAGTTACGACAAAACCACCACTGTCTTCCTTCACAGTATCCCCTCTGACTTGTGCAGTGAGAGCCCATGAGCTCCGCCCGTGTCGAATCACTGACCAATCTGTAGAAATGATGAGTCGTTCTCAGAAATTAACGTGTAAACTTTTGCCTCCATGATTACTGGGTTGTCTTGTTAGCATTCTCTATCATAACACCGTGATAAAATCTTTAAGAGGGGAAAGTTGAAGGGCGAAGAGCAAGAGGAAGACCGAGAGATAAGTGGGAGGAAATTTAAAGAAATGGACAGGATATAGTCTGGCAGAGTGCAACACCAAGGCGAAAGACAGAGGATGCTGGAGATTCATTGCAGCCAACCTTCAATGCGGAGACGGCACCTGGTGATGATGATTCTGACTCAAATCTGTTAAAAGTTAATTGCATATCCTTTACAGGGCTTTGCGAATCAACCCAAGCTTTCAACGCTGTTTGTGATTTTTCTAGGCATTATTACGTTTAGTAGTTTGCCATTGCTTTCTGAAAGGGTGGTGCCATCGTCCTTTTGTAAACATTCCCCCTAAATAATTTGCAACCAAACTGTCCACAGCGTGATTCGAACTCAGAAGGTCGGGGTTAATAGACCGAGTCACTATCCCCTAAGCCACAGACGCCGCCATCAAATCTGATACATACTAAAAATGATGTAATGAGTTCTACTGGCATTTGTATACATTTTTCACCGGGTTTAATGTTTTCAAGTGAACAAATCTATTGACTACAGTCATTGGCCTGACCCATCCAAAAATTGCCTATTTTTAACCTATTTCCTTTCTCTCTTTATTTCCATGTGCAGAGGATGTTGCGTGTCAGCATTGACTCGAAGGTATGCCCGTTCACGGTACATGCGTGTTCTATCTCCCATAGTAGGATAGTCAAGAAGATAGCGCATCGTCCTGCACGACGTGTCCTTAGTGCACCCAAGTATAATGCGCATAGCCTTGTTCTGTATTCTTTCCAGTCTTTCTATCTGCATATGGCTGAGAATCAGGATCGCCAGAGCATACTCGACCACAGAAAGGACCAGACACTGGTATAAGAGACAAAAATAGCACTGTTCACAGTTGTCCACAACCCTTACTCTCATCGTACCCACCCTAACATTCATTATCACATGATCTATGTGTTCTGTAAAAGCAAGACTTGGATCAAACTGCAACCCCATGTATTTCATAGCCTGAGATCTCTCCACCATCTCTGCACACAAAATAACAATTATATTAAAGTATTGATAATACAGTTGTTCACATAGAACCATGCCATGAAAATTATTTCAATGCCTGCTGTCCCCAAGTGAGTGAATTGCCCTCTTCATTAGCAATAGTTCATAAGTAGTTCGTAAGTACGGTTCCAACTTCACTGCAACGGGTCACCCCATAATTGCTCCGTTCCTGTGCCAATGAAAATCACACGAAATGCTAACAACTGTGAAATGTTTCCTGTGTGAACTAATTCCATAATGAAACAGCCGCGTACCGCTACAAAAAGCAACCTGCTCCGCATAAAATGCATATGGCCTTCGCTAATGTAGCAACACAAAACTGTTCATCACTTGAATTGCAATTCTTGTAGATTTGAACATCAATCATGACAAAATTCAGCTTTCTGCACTCGCAATATAACTGCATACGGCAGATTGAGCTTGTTCGTCATAACCGCCGTCCGCCATTTTCTGAATACACACTAACACACAACAAACACACCGTTGACAAAGCAAAAAGCATTCCATGTAACATTCATAGCTCACATCGTTGCTCAAGCACTAACTCAGTAGCTCGGCAAACGAAACCGGAAAATACCCGACCAAACATGTCGGAAATGCGCTAGCAAAGTTCAGAATCAAACAGTTCTGACTCTGAATGTTCCTCCCACATTCCGTTGTGGCCTTTTTACGGAGAATATGAACACCATCATCCTAAAGAGAATTTGGAGATGGATCGGACTAGTGTTACGCATGAAGACTAACTATGTCAAGAAAACTGCACCGATATTCACACCAGAGAATATACGAGTTGGTGACTCAAAGAACCTGGAGGAGAACAGTAGTTACTTTACTGTTGTTATTGTTTGTGGTACCGCTTTGTAGGCCGATGTAGGAGAATTGGGCCACAGAAATGTGGTTTTACAGAAGAATGATGAGAATCCCATGGACTGCTAAAATGACTAATGTTGAGGTACTGAATGAGATCAAGACACAGAGAAGGCTTATCATTAATATAAGAAAGTGGCAGTCATCATTTTTCGGGCATGTGATGAGGAGGGAGGTTTAGAACACATTATGACAACTGGTAAAATCGAGGTTAGACGAGACAAGAGGAAGACAGAGAGAGAAAATTTTGGATAGTCTGACTTCATGGCATGGTAGAGCGTCAACATCTGAGTTGATAGCAAACACCAACGACGGAGATTTGTGGAGATCCATGATCGCCTACTTCAGCCGGCACGGCACCTGATGATGATGATGAGGACAGGTGGGACGAGAGCCTGATTAATTTAATGGTTGCATGGCTAGTGCAGTCGCCGCGAGGCTGTTTAGGTTAGGATTTTTCATTTATAAGGAGAACAGATAGTACAGGAAGTGAAAGAAATGAATCATAGCGGGACATAGTACAGAAGATATCCCAAGAACAGAGAAGAATGTCAAGCATTTGTTGCATGCTGCTCTAATCACCAAGAGAGTCACCTTTAGAGTCACTAAAGATAGAGAGAGATAGATAGATAGATAGAGAGACAGATTATCGAAAAAGGGTGGATACTGCAGTAAAACTTGGAAAATAGTAAACACGTAAAAACAAGTACTACAGTTTTACAAAATACATAAACAGTGACGATAAACAGCAACGATTCGACCAAAAGGCCTTATCAAGCAAACAATACAACAAGAATGACGAATTTCGAGGAACACTACAAATGGACGATTACATGGGGAAACAGATAGGTTTATTTTTCCCACATGTAATCGTCCATTTGTAGTGTTCCTCGAAATTCGTCATTCTTGTTGTATTGTTTGCTTGATAAAGGCCTTTGGTCGAAACGTTGCTGTTTATCGTCACTGTTTATGTATTTTGTAAAACTGTAGTACTTTGTTTTTACGTGTTTACTATTAGAGAGACAGAGAGAGAGAGCGAGAGTATGAATATCTGCTGTCCCTTCAAGTATATGAATGATCATCCTCATTAATATCGTCTAATGTCATCAGATATTTAAAATGCCAGCTTCAGCAGAAACGATATATATTTATAAATATGGTATGACTTCCCTTTGTAGTAACTTGGTATATCTGTGGCTTCTAATATTACATTCAATTCTTAGACTTCTTCTGTATTACCTGATCAATGTCTTGGCATCCACTGTGTGTTTGTTCATTGTCCATGCTATGTTATCACAAAACAGAATTAGCCATATGAAAACAAACAAAGAATCTACTTTCTGGAATTCTATTGATTATCCTTCTTGTATGAAGTACTCTTCATTTTCTGGAGTTTTCGTTTTGTGGACCTACATAAACAAATATACTTTTTCTTTTGAATTATGCGTTTGTATATATTGTTTGTATATTGTTTGCATATTCTTTGTATATTGTTTGTATATTGTTTGTATATTGTTTGTATATTGTTTGTATATTGTTTGTATATTGTTTGCATATTGTTTGAATGTTGTAGACAACTAAGTTACTAGTGAGAATTATGTTATACATATTGTTTGATAATATATTCTATACATTTGTTCTGTGTCCTGTTGACTTTGTTGATATATTTCTGTAGATTTCTGTGTATACGAATTTACCGTCAGTAAGAATTAATTAATTGCCACGTAGGGGATTAGTCACTTTAAGTCGATGCGCATCCTCGCTTTCAACCTAAGGACGAGTTTTGTTGGTTATATCAGAGTGTGCAAGCCAACAAGTAGGAAAAATAAGAATTAACTCCGTTCGGAGAATCCAATCCAAGTAGTTTTTAAAAATATAAACAGTAACAAAATGTCGATATCGTCAGATACATCATTGTTTAGTGAAGAACACATGAATATGGATGTGGCCACACAGACACTGCCAGATTTTTTGCTGGCGTCGACCAAGTTTCCAATTTAGTATTTCTGTGACAGTCAATATGGTTGCTGTCTAAATAAGAATGTGAAAACGAATACAAAGGTTGTACGATTCTGAAACTCAAACCAGCATGTCATTAATTTGATGGTCTTTCGTGTCACCAGGTTTAGTGGCGTAGTAATCAGTGCTGGCTGAGCTATTGTTCTCCTTGTCGTAATTAAATGACGTTGATGGCCAGCTGGTGTTTAAGTATTTGTCCTTTTTCCATGACGGGGCAGAGTTGTTGCAAGAGGGTACTTCTGATTCGTGAGGGGATAAGAATGTTTGAAGAACTTGCTGTCTCTGCTGTGTCTGGTTCTTAGAACGATCACGAGGATGTTGCTCAGGATGGGAAGACACCGAGAGCTCGCTGTTATGGTAATGTTGTCCGTGGTGAAGTAGAGTCTGCTTCGCTTCTTGTGGAGATGGTGATGAATTAGCAGACGAAGGAGATCCTCGACCACAGATTACAGGAAGTTTGTCGTAAGAGCGCTGCATGTAGCGGTAGGAGTCGGTCTGTCGAAGCTTTTCAGACAACAAGGGCGTTGGTGACCCAGGTGCGTCATCTTCGGTGGATGATTCTATCTGTTTAAGGCATTTTAGGGCGTTGGTGTCGTTGTTTTTCTTGCTGTTGGCGTTTGAAACCAAATCTGTTCTTCGGCTGAGAAAACTACCAGCTCTGCCGTTCTGTAACTCTGAAATGAGATTACAACAGGAACATGTTGTTATCAAACAGACGACAAGATCAAATCAGCTTCACAATTGATAGTTCTCGTTGTTTGAAAAACTAGTAAACATTTATCATCAACGTAGCCATGTAAACAAAAACAAGACAATCATACATATATTAGTTGAATGTCTGTCTACAAGACAATCATACTTATATTAGTTGAATGTCTGTCTACAAGACAATCATATGTCTGTCTACAAGACAATCATACATATATTAGTTGAATGTCTGTCTATAAGACAATCATACTTATATTAGTTGAATGTTTGTCTACAAGACAATCATACTTATATTAGTTGAATGTCTGTCTACAAGACAATCATACTTATATTAGTTGAATGTTTGTCTACAAGAAAATCATACTTATATTAGTTGAATGTCTGTCTACAAGACAATCATACTTATATTAGTTGAATGTTTGTCTATAAGACAATCATACTTATATTAGTTGAATATCTGTCTATAAGACAATCATACTTATATTAGTTGAATGTCTGTCTACAAGACAATCATACTTATATTAGTTGAATGTCTGTCTACAAGAAAATCATACTTATATTAGTTGAATGTCTGTCTACAAGACAATCATACTTATATTAGTTGAATGTCTGTCTATAAGACAATCATACTTATATTAGTTGAATGTCTGTCTATAAGACAATCATACTTATATTAGTTGAATGTCTGTCTACAAGACAATCATACTTATATTAGTTGAATGTCTGTCTACAAGACAATCATACTTATATTAGTTGAATGTCTGTCTACAAGACAATCATACTTATATTAGTTGAATGTTTGTCTACAAGAAAATCATACTTATATTAGTTGAATGTCTGTCTACAAGACAATCATACATATATTAGTTGAATGTCTGTCTACAAGACAATCATACATATATTAGTTGAATGTCTGTCTACAAGACAATCATACATATATTAGTTGAATGTCTATCTACAAGACAATCATACATATATTAGTTGAATGTCTGTCTATAAGACAATCATACTTATATTAGTTGAATGCCTGTCTACAAGACAATCATACATATATTAGTTGAATGTCTGTCTACAAGACAATCATACTTATATTAGTTGAATGTCTGTCTATAAGACAATCATACTTATATTAGTTGAATGTCTGTCTACAAGACAATCATACATATATTAGTTGAATGTCTGTCTACAAGACAATCATAAATATATTAGTTGAATGTCTGTCTACAAGAAAATCATACATATATTAGTTGAATGTCTGTCTACAAGACAATCATACTTATATTAGTTGAATATCTGTCTACAAGACAATCATACTTATATTAGTTGAATGCCTGTCTACAAGACAATCATACTTATATTAGTTGAATGTTTGTCTACAAGAAAATCATACATATATTACTTGAATGTATGTCTAAAAGACATTTTTTTGAAGAAATATTAAATAGACCTGATCCATCAGTACTACTCAAGTTTGACGAAGAGGCAAGAAACAGCTTCCTACCAATTAACGAATAAATGATAAGTATAGCTGAGGTCAAGGAGGCAATCCATTCCTTGATAAACAATAAGGCAGCGGGTGATGACCACATTACTGCAGAAATGCTCAAAGCGGCTGATGATACAACTATTAGCCAGGTGCAAGAACTATTTAATAAAGTATGGGAAGAAGAAACTGTCCCAGATCAATGGAAAAAGGAATAATTGTTAAGATCTCCCAAAAGGTGATCTCAAAGATTGTAACAACTGGAGAGGGATCACGCTATTATCAATAATGACCAAGACTTTCTGCAAAATCATTCTTAATAGAATCAAAGGAGCAGTGGACACAACCCTGAGAGAAGAACAAGCTGGTTTTAGACCTGGGAGAAGCTGCTTAGACCAAATAATTACCCTACGATTAATTTTGGAGGAACATATTGAGAAGCAATAACCACTCATACTAAATTTCATCGATTTTAAAAAAGCCTTTGATAGTCTTCACAGAATCTCTCTGTGGAATATTTTGAGATGCTATGGAATACCAGACAAAATAATAAACATTATTAAGAGCCTCTATGATGGTTCACAGTGTGCAGTTCGCACTGATGGTGGACACAGCGACTGGTTTATGGTTGAAACCGGAGTAAAGCAAGGCTGTATTCTATCTCCGCTATTGTTTGGAGTGGCCATTGACTGGGTGATGCGAAAATATTGCAGGGGCGAAACTGGCATCGATTGGGTAGAAAATAGTCAACTAGAAGATTTGGATTTTGCAGATGATATTGCATTGTTAAGTAGAAACAACCAAGATATGTAAAGAAAAACAGACAACTTGTCATCTATAGCATCAAAAGTTGGACTGCAGATAAGCTATGAAAAACAAATATAATGAAGACACCTATGGCAAGTAATGCAGATATCACACTGGAATCTAAAATGATAAAAATAACAGAGCAGTTCACCTATTTAGGTAGCAATTTTGATTGCACAGGAAATGTTAAAAAGAAATTATGATACGAATTGGCAAAGCAACATCAGATTTTAAAAGTCTAAATAAAATATGGAACTGCAAGTTATATAGTATTAAAACTAAATTACGAATTTTCAATTCAAATGTTGTATCAATCCTAACATATGCCAGCGAGAGTTGGAAAATGACTAAAGATATAGAAAGCAAGTTGAATGCATTTGAAAATAGATGTCTGCGAAAAATAATGAATATAAAATGGAACGAATTCAGGAGAAGTGATGAAATCAGAGACATGTCTAGTCAACCACTAGTGACAACTGTTATAAGAAAGAGAAGATGGAGATATGTTGGGCACACCTTGAGGAGAAATGATCAAAGAATATCAAAGCAGGCATTGAAGTGGGATGCAAAGGGTTCAAGAAAGAGAGGTCGACCTAAGGAGACCCTGAAACGAACTTTGCTGAGAGAGGCAGGAAATATCGTTCTCAGTTCCATGGATGAGATTGAGCGAGTTGCCCAGGATAGAGCGGTATGGAGAAATTACTTGCAGTCCATATGTAACGTATAACAGTACGAGAGGAATTATTATTATTATTATTATATATACAAGACAATCATACATATAGTACTTGAATGTCTGTCTACAGGACAATCATACATATATTACTTGAAACAAAATTAATAGATTCGCGCTGTCAGATCAAAAGTCTTTTGGCGAGCGCTTGCCAACGACGCCCCTGCACCAGAAACCGAAATCAAATGGCACCGAAAGCGCATAGGCAGAAGCGTGCGATAAATCATAAATCGTATACATCAATATCGGAATATCAAAGACCAATACACAAAAGCGCTGCGTAAAATTATTGAATGCTTCCAACTGTATTTACATTTCCCTGCCTATGTCGCCCCTACGGCACCGCCTTAGGCGGCCACCTCACGGTAGCATTACATGGCTCGGTCCTGATGATCAATGATCTGGTGTACTTTCTGATTTTAAAAACATTACGATATTTCTAGACATATTTTTTTAACTAACTTAATTAACACATAACTTTGGCTAAACAATGCATATAATTTGAATATTTGAGAATTATTTCGTTGATCGACACATTTCTGCACGGAAAAACAAATCTAAATTTCATGATCGCAGAGTGGAGAGTTCAAAAGATTATCGCTTACCACACACACACATACATACAAACACCGACAATGACATTTATTATTTTAGAAGGTTAGAGGTCAGGTTACAATGACATGTCATCATCATCATCATCATCATCCAGTAGCGTGTTCTAAGCAGAACTTTGCCCCTATAACCGTTCTACGGGATTTCACTTTCATGGTTCAGATCTCTGCTGTCGTTATACCCAAATCGTTAAATGGTCAATTCCTCTGCTTCTTGTTCTTCCGCGTCCTCCGCTTTGCCGAGTTGACACCCTTTCATAATCGTCTTCTCTAGCCCTTTATGTATTATGATATGTTTAAAATACTTTAATTTTCTCATTAGTTTTTAGTATTTTGTAGCTTGAGCATGTTTTATTTAATTGTGAGTTCTTTTTGAACAGATATACTTGTTCTGTGAGCGTCTGTAGCTCAAGCGGTAGTGAGCTTGATCACGAACCCAAGCGTACCTGGTTCAAACCCCACGGTGGGCAATTTTGGAAGCAAATTCGTTTCCGTCGGATTTTTACAAAAAGGTAATAATAGACCTCATCGTTCAGAAAGCAATGACAAACTACTGAACGTATAAGTGGTGCCTAGAAAATCAACGAATCATTTACTTTAGTTGATGGCTACGTCCTTTAGGATTTGCCACGATTTTCATTTTTCATACTTGTTCTCTTCTCTGCCCATGGTATACAGCCCGGTGTACCAACACAGATCTTTAAGCAATTTGCACAACTTTTCTCAGCTTTTAAAGATGACTCTTCTGTAACACTCAGTGGCGGCTCGTCATTAAGGGCCAGAGGGGCCGGGCCCCACCAACAATAATATGTAACGTGTATTTATTATTCAATAAATTAAAATATAGCCTAACCCAAAGCCATGATTTTCCTGAAAATTTGTGTCTGCCCTACCAACAAAAACGATCACGAGCCGCCACTGGTAACACTTATTGTCAAAAGTACATACACTTCTTTTCACTGCCTTGTTAACTATTTTATTTTATTTTACATTTCTATATAAGGTATATCACGGACAGAGAAGAGAACAAACAGATCTATCCAGATAGAACTCAAAATCAAAGAAAACTGGCTGATGCTACAAATAAGAAAATTGAGATATTTTGGACATATAAAAGACATGAAGGGTTGGACAAGATCATCATGGAAGGAGACATACCGGCAAAGAAGAGAAGAGGAAGACAACGAAGAAGATGGATTCAGGATGTATCTGATGGTTTAAACATGACGGCTGCAGAGGCAGGACATCTGGCCCATGAGAGAGACAAATTCCGGAGAACTGTTGGGGTGGCAAAGTTCTGCTCAGGACAAGCTATTTGATGATGAGTTTAATGATGTAAGGTAAGGTAAAAGAACCATTTTTCATACCTCTAGGTTTATTGGGAAATACAGTGTAAGACCTATATTTTTCATTGACTGTCGCCACACGATGTGCGATGTGGTGAACATAACGCCGGCCGCCTTTACTTTCCAGTACCTTTCCTAGTAACGAAATGAAACTAAATCGACATGAGAGCCGTTTCTATCGGATAAATATTCAGCAACCTTTATTTCGATATATTATTGGTGATTGCAAAACGGTTGTCATGGAAACCAGCAAACTAATCGAGAAACACAAACTAGTCACGCTAAATGAGATTTCATAAAGTTTCTTTGAAGACTAAACTTTCAATTGTACAATTATTTGATTTTTCTACTTTCCTATCTTTCATGGAACAGAAAAATTAATTAATTTGATAAAAATTCTGCACAGACATTAGTTTTATACCGACAAAAGATCAAAGAAAATTCATAATTGATAAAAACAGTTTTTGAAACCAGAATTCAGTGCTCATGTTTCTAATACTAATATGATTTTTCAAATTATTGGAGTCATACTGATTCTGAGAAATAAACTCAAGTCAAACGTTTTATATCAACGTGAATATATTATTAGTACTATATCCCTCACTATATCCCAACCACTAGTGACAATTGTTATAAGAAAGAGAAGATAGGGATATGTTGGACACACTTTGAGGAGAAATGATCAACGAATATCAAAGCAGGCACTGAAGTGGAATGCAAAGGGTTCAAGAAAGAGAGGTCGACCTAAGGAGACCCTGAAACGAACTTTGCTGAGAGAGGCAGGAAATATCGGTCTCAGTTCCATGGAGGAGATTGAGCGAGTTGCCCAGGATAGAGCGGTATGGAGAAATTACTTGCAGACCCCATGTAACGTATAACGGTACGAGAGGAATTATTATATTATTATATCCATTACTATATCTCTATATTACTATATCTCTATATTACTATATCTCTATATTACTATATCCCTACATTACTATATCCCTACATTACTATATCTCTATATTACTATATCCCTATATTACTATATCAATATAGATGGAGACAGCAGTAAACTAGGTAATATGGCGAAACACGTAATAACAAAGTTCTATATTCCTTACTATATACCTGTATTACTAAATCAGAGCAAATCTGCAGTAGACTGGAAAACAAACACTGGATATGTTTAGGTTAAAGACTTTTCAAAGACCTAAGCAGAACAGACCAGGTCATTATATTTCGACTACGCACATGACACTGCAGACTCAACAAACACTTATATAGAATAGGAATAAGTCAAACAGCTCTCTGCCAGTGTCAGCAGGCGGAACAGACACCGGAGCATATCCTGCAAGACTGTCCTTTCCTGTTTGAGCTGAGAAGCAACCTAAAAACTAAGTTTTGAGGAAACCTGACAGATCTGAAGCTGACTGCCCAGTTTGTGGTCCACAGTAGACTAAACGCATGACCATAGATCGCTGAAGAAGATATTCCTCTCGTATTGTTATACGTTACATTGAGCCTACAATCAACTGAATTGAATCATACCGCTTTATCCCGAGCAACTTGTTCAGCTCTTCTATGGAATTGAGTCTAATCGTTCTTGCCTCTCTCAGTAAAGTTCGTTTCAGTGTTTCGCTACGGTGTCCTTTCTTACCTTAACACGAGTCTTCTTTCACTTCTCCTCTACCATTTACTTCTTTATAGAAGTGTTAGGTTTTGTATTGTAATACCAACACTAGTCTTTTTTTCCTTCTCTTCTACCATTTACTTCTTTATTTAATCATTTGCCTGCCCCTTCAATGACAGGTTTTCTTTCGTATTATTTTTCTGTCAGATTATGTCCAACATATCTCCATCTTCTCCTTCTTATAAAAGTTGCTACTAGTGTTTGACCAAATATTTATCAGATTTCAACACTTCTAAATTTGTCCCATTTTATGTTCATTATTTTTCGCAGACATTTTCAAATGTATTCAACTTACTTTCTATATCTTTAGTCATTTTCCAACTCTCGCTAGTATATGTTAGGATGTACGCAATTTAACTTTAAAACGATATAATTTATGTATAAATCCAAGGAAATATACCAACATATAAACTCATATATTGATAACTAATAGGATTTATTTTAAAAAATCTTTGCCATCTTCTGTCTCTTCTGCCATTGATTTTACCGGTTGCAACTATTCGTTCTAAACCTTGCTTTCTTATCGCATGCAAGGACTCTTTGTGTTCTAAATATTTCAATGATAACAATTATGGTTCCTTAACAATAAGGGATGGCTTGTGGCTTAGGGGATAGTGACTGGGTCTATTAACTCCGACGTCCTGAGATCGAATCACGCTGCGGACAATTTGGTTGCAAATTGTTTCGCGTGGATTTTACAAAAGGGTGATGTCACCACCCGATCAAAAAGCAATGACAAACTAGTTAAAGTTAATTGCATATCCTTTACATGACTTTGCGAATCAACCTTTGTAATGCTGTTTGTGATTTTTCTAGGCATTATTACGATCAGTAGTTTAATGGCAAACTACTGAACGTAATAATACCTAGAAAAATCACATATAGAGTTAAAAAGCTGGGGTTGATTCACAAAGTCCTGTAAAGGATATGCAATTAACATTTTTAACAATAATGTGGTCAGAACTAAGTAACATACATGGTATCGAACGAGTTAAAGCTGTAAAAGAACCAAGCCGCTTTCCAACATTTCTTTATTAGAAAATATTATGAAGTTAGATGGAGATATGTTGGGCACACCTTGAGGAGAAATGATCAACGAATATCAAAGCAGGCACTGAAGTGGGATGCAAAGGGTTCAAGAAAGAGAGGTCGACCTAAGGAGACCCTGAAACGAACTTTGCTGAGAGAGGCAGGAAATATCGTTCTCAGTTCCATGGAGGAGATTGAGCGAGTTGCGCAGGATAGAGCGATATGGAGAAATTACTTGCAGACCCTATGTAACGTATAACGGTACGAGAGGAATTATTATATTATTATATCCATTACTATATCTCTATATTACTATATCTCTATATTACTATATCTCTATATTACTTTATCCCTATATTACTATATCAATATAGATGGAGACAGCAGTAAACTAGGTAATATGGTGAAACACGTAATAACAAAGTTCTATATTCCTTACTATATACCTGTATTACTAAATCAGAGCAAATCTGCAGTAGACTGGAAAACAAACACTGGATATGTTTAGGGTAAAGACTTTTCAAAGACCTAAGCACAACAGACCAGGTCATTATATTTCGACTACGCACATGACACTGCAGACTCAACAAACACTTATATAGAATAGGAATAAGTCAAACAGCTCTCTGTCAGTGTCAGCAGGCGGAGCAGACACCGGAGCATATCCTGCAAGACTGTCCTTTCCTGTTTGAGCTGAGAAGCAACCTAAAAACTAAGTTTTGAGGAAACCTGACAGATCTGAAGCTGACTGCCCAGTTTGTGGTCCACAGTAGACTAAACGCATGACCATAGATCGCTGAAGAAGATATCCCTCTCGTATTGTTATACGTTACATTGAGCCTACAATCAACTGAATTGAATCATACCGCTTTATCCCGAGCAACTTGTTCAGCTCTTCTATGGAATTGAGTCTAATCGTTCTTGCCTCTCTCAGTAAAGTTCGTTTCAGTGTTTCGCTACGGCGTCCTTTCTTACCTTAACACGAGTCTTCTTTCACTTCTCCTCTACCATTTACTTCTTTATAGAAGTGTTAGGTTTTGTATTATAATACCAACACTAGTCTTTTTTTCCTTCTCTTCTACCATTTACTTCTTTATTTAATCATTTTCCTCTCCCTTCACTGACAGGTTTTCTTTCGTATTATTTTTCTGTCAGATTATGTCCCAAAATATCTCCATCTTCTCCTTCTTATAAAAGTTGCTACTAGTGTTTGACCAAATATTTATCAGATTTCAACACTTCTAAATTTGTCCCATTTTATGTTCATTATTTTTCGCAGACATTTTCAAATGTATTCAACTTACTTTCTATATCTTTAGTCATTTTCCAACTCTCGCTAGTATATGTTAGGATGTACGCAATTTAACTTTAAAACGATATAATTTATGTATAAATCCAAGGAAATATACCAACATATAAACTCATATATTGATAACTAATAGGATTTATTTTAAAAAATCTTTGCCATCTTCTGTCTCTTCTGCCATTGATTTTACCGGTTGCAACTATTCGTTCTAAACCTTGCTTTCTTATCGCATGCAAGGACTCTTTGTGTTCTAAATATTTCAATGATAACAATTATGGTTCCTTAACAATAAGGGATGGCTTGTGGCTTAGGGGATAGTGACTGGGTCTATTAACTCCGACGTCCTGAGATCGAATCACGCTGCGGACAATTTGGTTGCAAATTGTTTCGCGTGGATTTTTACAAAAGGGTGATGTCACCACCCGATCAAAAAGCAATGACAAACTAGTTAAAGTTAATTGCATATCCTTTACATGACTTTGCGAATCAACCTTTGTAATGCTGTTTGTGATTTTTCTAGGCATTATTACGATCAGTAGTTTAATGGCAAACTACTGAACGTAATAATACCTAGAAAAATCACATATAGCGTTAAAAAGCTGGGGTTGATTCACAAAGTCCTGTAAGGATATGCAATTACATTTTTAACAATAATGTGGTCAGAACTAAGTAACATACATGGTATCGAACGAGTTAAAGCTGTAAAAGAACCAAGCCGCTTTCCAACATTTTTTATTAGAAAATATTATGAAGTTAATAACATTCACGAGCAGAATGTGGCTGAAATTACCACAATAAAACAAGAAAGCGATTTACTTTTGTGCGCGTGTGTATATACTGCAAGTTATCATACACACGACCAGCAATATACGTGTGTGTGAGAGTTTGTGTGTATATACTGCAAATTATCATATAAACGACCAGCAATGTACGTGTGTGTGAGAGTGTGTGTTTTTATGCCGCAAGTTATCATACAAACGACCAGCAATGTACGTGTGCGTGTGTATATACTACAAGTTAGACCATACAAACGAACAGCGATGTATGGAGAATGGTTGAGTTGTATAGGTTAATTGTAGCCTGACAGAAACACTCAATTTGTAACTAATCTTGGCTGGCAGATCTTGTAAATATACATACATTTCCATATGAATAGACATTTCTTTTTCTATGAGAATGTCTGCATACCTTTAGTCTGGACAATAAATCTCAGAGCTTGTTGGTTCACAGTTATCTGCTGACGCTAGACGTGTGTTTATTATCCGGGAGATAAAGCGTCTGTTGGTTCCAATTTATCTAGACGTGTGTTTATTATCCGGGAGATAAAGTGTCTGTTGGTTCACATTTATCTGCTGACGCTAGACGTGTGTTTATTATGTAGGAGATAAAGCGTCTGTTGGTTCACATTTATCTGCTGACCCTAGCTAGACGTGTGTTTATTATCTGGGAGATAAAGCGACTGTTGGCTCACATTTATCTGCTGACGCTTGGGGTAATAATCTGTGAGATAAAAGGACCTGTTTAATATTTATCTGCTGACTCAGGCTGTACATTTATTGACGCAACTCTTAATATATCTGTCTTCTCTTAAATACGCCGCCAATCTTCCCATGTAATGTCCCTTACTTAGAGCCTTACATAGAGCCTTACACAGAGACTTACTTAGAGATTTACACAGAGATTTACACAGAGACTTACACAGAGACTTAGATAGAGACTTAGATAGAGACTTAGATAGAGACTTAGATAGAGACTTAGATAGAGACAGATAGAGACTTAGATAGAGACTTAGATAGAGACTTAGATAGAGACAGATAGAGACTTAGATAGAGACTTAGATAGAGACTTAGATAGAGACAGATAGAGACTTAGATAGAGACTTAGATACTTAGATAGAGACTTAAATAGAGACTTAGATAGAGACTTAGATAGAGACTTAGATATAGACTTAGATAGAGACTTAGATAGAGACTTATATAGAGACTTAGATAGAGACTTACATAGAGACTTAGATAGAGATTTACACAGAGACTTAGAGACTTAGATAGAGACTTAGATAGAGACTTAGATAGAGACTTAGATAGAGACTTAGATACTTAGATAGAGACTTAGATAGAGACTTAGATAGAGACTTAGATAGAGACTTAGATAGAGACAGATAGAGACTTAGATAGAGACTTAGATAGAGACTTAGATAGAGACTTAGATAGAGACTTAGATAGAGAGATAGAGACTTAGATAGAGACTTAGATAGAGACAGATAGAGACAGATATAGACTTAGATAGAGACTTAGAGTAGAACTGATATAACGTCCCACTTATCGTAAGTAAACCTAATATTATTTTCCACCACCCATAAGTTAATATTATCCTATTACAATCTCCCGTGATATAATATCATCCTATTACAAGTTGGGGGCGAAGAGCAAAGGAAGACAGAGAGATAAGTGGGAGGAAACTTTAAGATATGACCAGGTTACACTCTGGCAGTGTGAAACACCAAGGCGATAGACAGATGATGCTGAAGATTCATTGCAGCCAACCTTCGATATGGAGACGGCACATGATGATGATTACAATCTCCTGTGATATAACATTATCAAATTACACAATCTCCCGTGATGGAATCGTCCGTTAGAGAAACGTTTCATCTCCCCTATTAACCCGTCAACTCCTCTAATCTATTTGTTGTCCATATTTATCTCAATATATCTCTGGATATTTATTCCTCTCAAACACGCTCCATCGATTTGAGAAAACTGTAATTTCCTTAATCAAGCTTTCTATTGACCGCTGTAATTTACTTTTCTCATCAATGATTGCTGTTCAGTATTCTTCCTTCATACAATCTCTATCTATCATCACTCTACCTCAGTATTCTTCCTTCTTACAATCTCTATCTATCATCACTCTACCTCTTATTCTTCCTTCTTACAATCTCTATGTATCATCCTACCTCTTATTCTTCCTTCTTACAATCTCCATGTATCATCACTCTACCTCAGTATTCTTTCTTCTTACAATCTCTATGTATCATCATCACTCTACCTCAGTATTCTTTCTTCTTACAATCTCTATGTATCATCACTCTACCTCAGTATTCTTCCTTCTTACAATCTCTATGTATCATCACTCTACCTCAATATTCTTCCTTCTTACAATCTCTATGTATCATCACTCTACCTCAGTATTCTTCCTTCATACAACCTCTATGTATCATCACTCTACCTCAGTATTCTTCCTTCATACAATATCTATCATCACTCTACCTCAGTATTCTTCCTTCATACAACCTCTATCATCACTCTACCTCAGTATTCTTCCTTCTTACAATATCTATCATCACTCTACCTCAGTATTCTTCCTTCTTACAATATCTATCATCACTCTACCTCAGTATTCTTCCTTCTTACAATATATATCATCACTCTACCTCAGTATTCTTACTTCTTACAATATCTATGTATCATCACTCTACCTCAGTATTCTTCCTTCTTACAATCTCTATCATCACTCTACCTCAGTATTCTTCCTTCTTACAATCTCTATCATCACTCTACCTCAGTATTCTTCCTTCTTACAATATCTATGTATCATCACTCTACCTCAGTATTCTTCCTTCTTACAATCTCTATCAACACTCTACCTCAGTATTCTTCCTTCTTACAATCTCTATCAACACTCTACCTCAGTATTCTTCCTTCTTACAATCACTATGTATCACTCTACCTCAGTATTCTTCCTTCTCTATGTATCATCACTCTACCTCATATTCTTATCTCTCTCAATCCCTCTATCCATTTATCTCTCTATCGACAACCGAACCATTTATTCATCTATCCACCTACCCATATACGAATCTACAGATCTACCCATCTATCACTCTATCCCTCTACCCATCTATCCCTCTATCCCTCTACCCAGCTATCCCTCTATCCATCTATCCATCTATCTAACTACCCATCTATCTAACTACCCATCTATCTAACTACCCATCTATCTAACTACCCATCTATCTAACTACCCATCTATCTAACTACCCATCTATCTAACTACCCATCTATCTAACTACCCATCTATCTAACTACCCATCTATCTAACTACCCATCTATCTAACTACCCATCTATCTAACTACCCATCTATCTAACTACCCATCTATCTAACTACCCATCTATCTAACTACCCATCTATCTAACTACCCATCTATCTAACTACCCATCTATCTAACTACCCATCTATCTAACTACCCATCTATCTAACTACCCATCTATCTAACTACCCATCTATCTAACTACCCATCTATCTAACTACCCATCTATCGATCTACACACGTAACCATATACTCATCTATCCATCCATCCAGCTATCCATCCATCCATCTATCCATCCATATATCCATCCATCCATCCAGCTATCCATCCATCCATCTATCCATCCATATATCCATCCATCCAGCTATCAATCCATCCATCTATCCATCCATCTATCCATCCACCCATCCATCCAGCTATCACTCCATCCATCTATCCATCCATATATCCATCCATATATCCATCCATATATCCATCCATATATCCATTCATCCATCCAGCTATCCATCCATCCATCCATCCATCTATCCATCCATATATATATATCCATCCATCCATCTATCCATCCATATATCCATTCATCCATCCATATATCTATCCATCCATCCATCTATCCATCCATTTATCTATCCATCTATCCAATATGGATCATAGTTTATCTACATCATATACACTAGCAGCTTATATCCTGTTTGCATTTCAGATTTGCAATTCTCTAATTGATCGATCTATTGGGGATAAATAAACCGGTACGTTTCCTATAGTTTTGTGTTGGTAATCGTAATCAGAAATAATTAAATTTGTTTTCTAACTTATAATCAAATCAACACAATTAGTCGGCACCTCAATCATTATTCAATTATAAGATTATTGATAAGGTGGGGGTGGGGGTGGGGAGGGTGTCTTTAGTGAGGTGGTTAAGTAGCATGAACTGAGTTCTGAAGGTCGGGGGTGTTCAGTTCAGGAACCGATTCATTTCCGTTAGTCAGTGTCTTTGTTGATATTGAAGATCCCTTAATATTGTAGATGAAGCTACGACATGGCTGGAACTACATGGAGATGAGATTTGGAGACAGAGGTCAACAACATACAGAAGAGCTGGAGGAAGCTGCAGGAGATAGCTAGAGATAGGAAGACTTGATATGAGTTGGTTGAGGGTTTAAGCTCTAATCGGGATTTAAAGAAAGGTATGATAGAGAGAGAAGGAACGAGAGAGAGAGAGAGAACGAGAGAGAAAGAACGAGAGCGATAGAGGGAACGATAGAGAGAGAGAGGGAACGAGAGAGAGAGGGAACGAGAGAGAGAGGGAACGAGAGAGAGAGGAACGAGAGAGAGAGAGGAACGAGAGAGAGAGAACGAGAGAGAGATGGAACGAGACAGAGAGGGAACGAGAGAAGAGAGGAACGAGAGAGAGAGAGAGAGAGAGAAACGAGAGAAGGAACGAGAGAGAGAGACGAGAGAGAGAGAAGGAACGAGAGAGAGAGAGGGAACGAGAGAGAGAGGGAACGAGAGAGAGAGGGAACGAGAGAGAGAGGAAACGAGAGAAGGAACGAGAGAGAGAGAACGAGAGAGAGAGAGAAGGAACGAGAGAGAGAGAGGGAACGAGAGAGAGAGGGAACGAGAGAGAGAGGAAACGAGAGAAGGAACGAGAGAGAGAGAACGAGAGAGAGAGAGAGAGAGAGAGAGAACGAGAGAGAGAGGAACAGAGAGAGAGGGAAGAGAGAGAGATGGAACGAGGAGAGAGGGAACGAGAGAGAGATGGAACGAGAGAGAATGGGAACGAGAGAGAGAGAGGGAACAAGAGAAAGGGAAAGGGAACGAGAGAGAGTGGGAACGAGAGAGAGATTGAACGAGATAGAGAGAATGAGAGAGAGAGAATGAGAGAGAGAGAGATTGAACGAGAGAGAGAGAGAATGAGAGAGAGAGAGAGAGAAGGAACGAGAAAGAAAGAGAAAAGAGTGAAGTATATCGTCGAAATATTTGTGCACGTGGTCAAGATAAATTGTATACCATGGTCAATAAACAAATATCATAACTGTTATTATATCGTTAAATAAGACAAATTCCTGTTTTTGCTGTAAAAATGCACTGTAACTTTAATAGACATCATATTTAACCGAAGACTATTTAACTATATAACCGAATTAATGACATTCTCTATAGTGGAAATAGCTACCAATATCTCCATCGAGAAACACCCATTAACACAAGTCAAAGGTTTTACATGCATAGGAACAATTTTTCAGTAAATGGAAGAATAATTAACGAAATTCAATATCGATGCAATATAGCAAATGAAATAATAGGACAAATGGCGACAATTTTATAATGCAAATATATCCCCATGAGCACTAACAGAGAATTGTACAACACAATATTTCTCCCCACATTTTGCTATCAGTGTCAAATCTGGACGTTGATATTAGACGATAGAAGAAAACTTGTCAGGAAAGAGATGAAGTGTCTACGCAGAATGCTTGGAGTATCAAGAAGAGATCTGTTTAGAAAGGAAAAAAAGTGGGTACAACATCAATACTGACTGTGGTCAAGAAACAACAAAATAAATGGTTCGGCCACCTAAGCAGATTACCAACAGACAGTGCATCTCAAAGAGCAATATTACTCTGATAAAGTGGATACAAATCAAAAGTCAATCCACGCCAAATGCGACCTCAGAGATAACAGATGAAACGAAAAACACTATTTATGAAGCACACACAAAAGCCCGTTCTAGAAATCTCTTCTTATCTTGACGCTGTCAGACAAAACAGGATTAGAGAATAGAATTGTTTGTTTGTTTATTAGAGGATTAAAGCCTCTTTAAGCCGAGGCACGCCTTTCAACCTAAGGCGAACCTTTTATTGGTTATATCAGAGCGTGTAGGCCAACAAACATGAAAAATAAGAATTAACTCCTTTCGGAGAATCCAAGAATTATAGAATATAAATATCTGTACGTATATATATGTATGAACTAGTTATAAATTACCTAATTACGGATGTGACGTTATTGGATCGAATCGACTAATCATAACACTTCATTTGAGGTGTTTAATTAGCATAATTATCTATAATCTAGAATGCTGTCGTCTGCTTCCCTAACAAGGCGTCACTGACAATCTAACATTACTAGATTTCGATTCATGATTGCCAATTTCTGAAATTTGTTTCCCCGTTGTTTCTGGTACTCGTTTTCCAATAATTTTAGATATTTTACTAGTATATGTCTCTTCTAAAATTGAATCTCTTCATATCCTGACGATGTGAAGCAAAACAAGGTTAAAGAACAGAAGAAGAAGAAGTAGAAGAATTGAATCTCTTCATATCCTGACGATGTGAAGCAAAACAAGGTTAAAGAACAGAAGAAGAAGAAGAAGAAGAATTGAATCTCTTCATATCCTGACGCTGTGAAGCAAAACAAGGTTAAAGAACAGAAGAAGAAGAAGAATAATTGAATCTCTTCATATCCTGACGCTGTGAAACAAAACAAGGTTAAAGAACAGAAACCCTTTTTTCCAGTAGTGCTTGTGGAAGAGTACCCGGCTTTCTTGCAGACCCAGAAACCTCCAACAACTCTAGGCGTGTTGTGCTATGCTTAATGCTGCGGGGACTCCTACTCAGGTAGGGTCTATTGGTCATCACTACAGTATTCTTCCATTTTCCTTAGCGCAGTAGAAGCTGATCTGCATGTGATTATGGTCCGGAGAGCCAATTTTGCGAGTGCTCTAGAACAATCACTCGTTGACCACTCTTTGTGACCTATGTGGGACTTTCGTCAGAGAGAGTATCGAGCGACAATTTATTGATATAAATACAATCACTTTGATAAATCTGATAACAGAGAGAGAGTATCGAACGACAATTTATTGATATAAATACAACCACTTTGATAAATCTGATAACAGAGAGAGTATCGAGCGACAATTTATTGATATAAATACAACCACTTTGATAAATCTGATAACAGAGAGAGTATCGAGCGACAATTTATTGATATAAATACAATCACTTTGATAAATCTGACAACAGAGAGAGTATCGAGCGACAATTTATTGATATAAATACAACCACTTTGATAAATCTGATAACAGAGAGAGTATCGAGCGACAATTTATTGATATAAATACAATCACTTTGATCAATCTGATAACAGAGAGAGTATCGAGCGACAGTTTATTGATATAAATACAACCACTTTGATAAATCTGATAACAGAGAGAGTATCGAGCGACAGTTTATTGATATAAATACAACCACTTTGATAAATCTGATAACAGAGAGAGTATCGAGCGACAGTTTATTGATATAAATACAACCACTTTGATAAATCTGATAACAGAGAGAGTATCGAGCGACAGTTTATTGATATAAATACAACCACTTTGATAAATCTGATAACAGAGAGAGTATCGAGCGACAGTTTATTGATATAAATACAACCACTTTGAAAATCTGATAACAGAGAGAGTATCGAGCAACAGTTTATTGATATAAATACAACCACTTTGATAAATCTGATAACAGAGAGAGTACCGAGCGATAGTTTATTGATATAAATACAACCACTTTGATAAATCTGATAACAGAGAGAGTATCGAGCGACAGTTTATTGATATAAATACAACCACTTTGATAAATCTGATAACAGAGAGAGTATCGAGCGACAGTTTATTGATATAAATACAACCACTTTGATAAATCTGATAACAGAGAGAGTATCGAGCGACAGTTTATTGATATAAATACAACCACTTTGATAAATCTGATAACAGAGAGAGTATCGAGCAACAGTTTATTGATATAAATACAACCACTTTGATAAATCTGATAACAGAGAGAGTATCGAGCGACAATTTATTGATATAAATACAGCCACTTTGATAAATCTGACAACAGAGAGAGTATCGAGCAACAGTTTATTGATATAAATACAACCACTTTGATAAATCTGATAACAGAGAGAGTATCGAGCAAAAGTTTATTGATATAAATACAACCACTTTGATAAATCTGATAACAGAGAGAGTATCGAGCGACAGTTTATTGATATAAATTCAACCACTTTGATAAATCTGATTAAAAATGTTAAACAATTAAAATTATTGCACCCACCTCCATCACCAGAAGAGTTTGCATGACCATGACCTTCATCTTCACTGCCACCTCTACCACTGTCACTGGTACCTGTATCTCCCGAGGATGCATCGCTGTATCTATCGTCTGCTTGTCTGACCTCCATGAACTGATTCTCGTCCTGATGAAGAGAATGATAACAATAACATGGAACCATGTTAGCTGTTATTAAACAATAACTGATGTACACAAGAGATGAAACTGAGATATGTTGATACAGACACCATTAGAGAATTTCAATAACAACATGGGCTCACGACAACCAATTAGAAACATATGTATCAGAATGGAAACTAAATATTCACATACGGTTATAATAAGATCTCAGCCCGCCTGCCCAGCGTGTTCGTAGCGCGTTGGACTGCGGGTAACTAGCCCTCTGTGAGTGCGGGTTCAATTCCGCGGGCTGGCAGAAAAGCCACAGGTTCCCAAGATTCACGGTGTTTGTTGCACCGAACCGAAGGGTTACGATGTCCATGGCCCCGAGCCGAAGAGCTGAAAGCTTAAGTGCTTCTGGATCGGAAAAAAAATAATAATAAGATCTCAGCGGTAGTGCACGAACTACGTAGCAAGGCGATGGTCCTTGATCTAATTTAGAAGATGGTGAAAATATTGGAGCAAACATGGTTACTCATCGAAGTGCAATGATGATGGTCCTTACAATCAATCAATCAATCAATCAATCAATCAATCAATTGGTCATTCAATTGGTCAATCGGTAAATTTAGTTAACCTTTTCGATCCGTAGTTTATTTTTATTTTCGGATACATTTGAAATGCAATGCATACTGCATTAGCCGTTATACTTGGTTTGCGTCATCTTAGAACATACTGCGAGCCGATATATCGGCTCAGTAGTACGAAAGAGTTAAACAGCCAGCTCGAGATGTAAGACTGACAAGGAGGACACCGGTGCTTTTTGTGGTAACTACAAGCATCCTCACAATGGAAATCAAAGTGGTAGCCAGTGGTCTCTGAAGTGGTAGAGTATACAGACATTCAAATATGAGTGTATAGTCAAGTGAGATGGGTCGGTCACGTTGCTCGGATGCCTGAAAAACGCATCCCAAAATAGTTGATGTATGGCGAGCTTGAAGGGGCAGACGTTTAGCTGGTGGACAGAAAACGCTTTAAAGACACTCTTAAAGTGTCTCTGAAATGCTTCGATATAGACAATACGTGCTGGGAATCCCTTGCGCAAGATCGCCAAATGTGGCACTGTAACAACAAAAGAGGAACCCGAATAGCTGAGAATCATCGTATTGTTGAGTCACAGAGAAAACGAGCAGCGCGAAAAGACAGAGCACACAACACACACATGTCTAACCTTGATCATGTATGCCCCACCGGTGGTCGGGGATTCTGTTCTAGGATTGGACTCTACAGTCACTTCCGCACACACCAGAGAGGTGCAATAGCACACGTCTGAGATTGTTGTCATCATCGCTTGCGATTGACGGCTATATATATAACATCGTTGCCCAAACGCGGTGATCGCGGGCGCCATGGCGCCTTGTTATACATCCCTGGCGCCCTTTTTTATTCTGTCTGATTTAACGTTAGTAATAGTGATAATAATAATAATAATTCCTCTCGTACCGTTGTTATATGTTACAGAGAGCCTGCAAGCAATTTCTCCATACCGCTCTATCCTGGGCAACTCGCTCAATCTCCTCCATAGAACTGAGACTGATATTTCTTGTCTCTCTCAGAAAATTTGTTTCAGGGTCTCCTTAGGTCGTCATCTCTCTCTTGAACCCTCTGCATCCCACTTCAATGCCTGCTTTGATATTCGTTGATCATTTCTCCTCAAGGTGTGCCCAACATATCTCCATCTTCTCTTTCTTATAACAGTTGTCACTAGTGGTTGATCAGACATGTCTCTGATTTCATCACTTCTCCTGAATTCGTTCCATTTTATACTCATTATTTTTCGCAGACATCTATTTTCAAATAGAGGTTAATAAGAGCTTCAAGAAAAATGGTGTTCTTAAAACAAGCACACAAAATCACTACGTTTCTCCACCCCCTCCCCACACTTCTATACAGAAGTAAATGGTGGAAGAGAAGAAGAAGAAGACACAGTAAAGGAGCTACGGATTGAAGGAGCTCAAATGGGATAAAGCTCCAACATTCATCATCCTGATCATGAAATAGCTTGACCTGAGCAGAACTATGCCACATTAACCTTCCTTCATAATCTCTCTCTCTGTCATAGTCATAGATACATAACCAAATATAATCCAAGACTCTTGCCTTATGATCTGTTCGTGCAGTCGTCACACGGTAGAGATGTTGGCTGTAGTCTGGTGTACTCATCCCATACATGACGATAAAATCTCCCTGCGTCGTGTTCTGAAATTAGACAAAGTGTAAACGTTGTGTGAATAATTATCAACAAAAGCTAGTTAGACATGCATACTAACAGATCAAACAATCCCAGATATATAAGTATGGTACCTTTTGACCACGTGGGCTCAACGTATTACATTCCTATGCTTCTTAGTACTTTCTCTTCCCATGCCTTGTAATCTATATGGGTATATGTTGCATGTATTCAAGTTATATATTTACTAGATTTTTCATTATTTCTCTTCCGTTCTATTTCTAGTTTTTATATGTGTTTTTGTGTTACATTTATTTCGTTATTCGTTTTTATTCCCAGATTTTCGTTTTTATTCCCAGATTTTTATTAGATACGTTTGTTTTTGGTCGTCCATTTGTTTTTTAAAATTTGTCACTTCTGTTGTTCGTTTGCTTGATAAAGACCTTGTTGGTCGAAACGTTGCTGTATTTTGTGATTGTTTTTGAAATTTGTAAAACTACAGTACTTTGTGATTACGTTTTTGCCAATCAAATAGTTTTACTGCAGTCTCATCTATTTTGTAGATATATAAGTAATCGATTTACAAAGCAATATAGTCTATATCTCTCTCTATCTTATACCTCTGGGCTCCCAATAGAGCATATGACTGCAAACTTATCAATAACATTTATATTAGTTTTCAGTTTTAAATGGAACATATAGTTGACCAGTGGCGGCTCGTCATTAGGGGAAAGTAGGGCCTGGCCCTACCAAAAATTATGTGTAACGTGTATTTATTATTCTATAAATTAAAATAAAACCTAACCTAAAACCCTGATTTTTCCTAATTTTTTTGTCTGGTCCCACCAACAAACATGATCACGAGCCGTCACTGTAGTTGACATTGTTTCTACCATTATATCAGTTTTTTTTCAATGTAGTTTTTGTAAGAAAACTATTTTTAAAATATATATTTAGGTTCTAAGACGTAGTTCAAAAATTCAATATCCTGGGGAAACTTATCGAACACGAGACAAATTTGTCTATCAATTATGTGCTGCCTCCGCACTGGAAGGTTTCTGTTAATGATTGTTGTTTATGTACTCCAACCTGGAAAACAAGACAGAGTGAAAGCTCCTAATTCCTTGGGGAGACGCAAACAATATTTCTTACCAGTCTAGTCTCGTTCTGAAATATGTGACGAACAGCCGACGGACTGACGAAAGATCCAAAATGGCATTTGCTGAATGAGTGCATACTGTATGTTGACGTTTCTAACCTCCGGAGGTTTACGTGTGTCTACTGTGTGCATGTGAGTTTTTGCAGCAATGGGAGAGCGGCGGACATGTATGCATCTACAGCATCGAATGCTGGGGAGTTGACGATGGATACGGGGGATATTCTTTGGTCTCTTCGCCACTGCATGTTAGATAAAGACACTACAATTGATATTAAATTGATTCAGCGATTTAAAAAGTTTCAAGTTACCCGTTTTACAAGTACAGCTGGTTGCCTGAGCGGCAGAGTAAGGAGTGTTTTAAAACAGGGAGCCCGCCCCGTCTGCCTAGCGTGTTCGTAGCGCGTTGGACTACGGGTGACTATCCTCTGTGTGTGCGGGTTCAATTCCGCGGGATGGCAGAAAAGTCACAGATTCCCCAGATTTACGGTGTTCGTGGCACCGAACCGAAGGTTACGATGTCCATGCACCGAGCCGAAGAGCTGAAAACTCAAGTGCTTCTGGATCGGAAAAAAATAAAAAAAATCAGGGAGCCACGGGACCATCAGTATGCATTCCCTTCAGCATCTGTTTGAAGAAACTGAGTACCTATGGGTCTGCTCGGAGGAAATGACGTCGTGCTGTAGCCGATGATCAATAACCAGTACTGTCACCTTAAACTTATGCGCCTACTGCAATATGCGCCTACTGCATTATGCGCCTACTGAAGTATGCGCCTACTGCAATATGCGCCTACTGCAAATCTCCATACACACCAAACTCCCTTGTCATGTGCAAATTTTCGAACTTGGCAGGGACATATTTTTAGAAGGTAGCGACGACTCAGTGCACGGTATTTTGTCAGGGACACATTTTTAGAAGGTAGTCACGACTCAGTGCACGGTATTTTGTCAGGGACACATTTTTAGAAGGTAGTCACGACTCAGTGCACGGTGTTTTGTCAGGGACACATTTTTAGAAGGTAGTCACTATTCAGTGCACGGTATTTTGTCAGGGACACATTTTTAGAAGGTAGTCACTATTCAGTGCACGGTGTTTTGTCAGGGACACATTTTTAGAAGGTAGTCACTATTCAGTGCACGGTGTTTTGTCAGGGACACATTTTTAGAAGGTAGTCACTATTCAGTCCACGGTGTTATAACTAAACAGGATTGCTTCTACCAAGAAAAAAGAAAACTAGTGGTTGCTTTCACTAGCAAGCGCAGCAGCTCTCTCTGACGGGTGAGAAAACCCGAACAAACGCATGCTGAAATCCGATGAAAGTACTTAAAATATTACTGTCTAGCCACAGTAAGCCACATCACACCATACTTAAAGCTCGTTATTTCAAATCACTATCTTAGATATCTCATTATCTCTCATTGTCTCTCATTATCTTATTTCATTATCTCTCATTATCTCTCATTATCTCTCATTATCTCTCATTATCTCTCATTATCTCTCATTATCTCTCATTATCTCTCATTATCTAAGTTCGTTATCTCTCATTCTCTCATTATCTCTCATTATCTCTCATTATCTCACATTATCTCTCATTATCTCTCATTATCTCTCATTATCTGAGTTCATTATCTCTCATTATCTCTCATTATCTTAGTTCATAATCTCTCATTATCTCTCATTATCTTATTTCATTATCTCTCATTATCTTAACTCATTATCTTAGCTCATTATCTCTCATTATCTCTCATTATCTCTCATTATCTCTCATTATCTCGCATTATCTCTCATTATCTCTCATTATCTCTCATTATCTCTCATTTTCTTAGTTCATTATCTCTCATTATCTCTCATTATCTTAGTCCACTATCTCTCATTATCTCTCATTATCTTAGTTCACTATCTCTCATTATCTTTGATCAGTACTGAACTTCATCAAGAAACAACAAATTAAATGATTCTATCACATAAGCAGATTACCAACAGACAGTGCACCTCAAAGAACGATGTTACTCGCATACAATGGATACAAAGCAAAAGGCCGGCCCTGCGAAAGATGGACTTCAGAGATAACAGAGGCGACGAAATACACTATTTATGATGCGCACACAAAAACCCATTCTATAAATCTCTTCTTATTCTGACACCGTGAGTCAAAACAGGATTGAAGACAAAACAGGATTGAAGACAAAACAGGATTGAAGACAAAACAGGATTGAAGACAAAAAAAATAAATAAAAGAATTTCACATCAGAAAGTCTGGAAGATTCGTTTACAAGTGGTTAGCATCGAACGAACACAGGAGAAGAAGTTATCAATGTTACCGACAGGGTTACTAATAACTAAGTTGATACAATGTTACACACAGAGTTGCTAATAGCTAAGTTGATAACACTGCAAACAGTACATCGAGAAGCAAAGAATCAAGTGGTTCGGCCATCTAATGAGAATGGAACCACATTTACTGTCATCAAGTGCCTACAGTAATTGACACTCAGGGCACAGAGCACGAGGCAGGCCAAAAATAGGATGGATAGATAACATCTCAGAGTCCCTGCGGAAACACGGACTGGCAACGTCAACCGCAACAAATCTGGCACAAGATAGAAAACTAAATCTCCCCCGACGCTTCACGGCAAATGTGATTAAGATAAGTTAAGATAACACTGCACAAGTGACCACAGGCCGTGCGGTAAAGATTCCGCTGTTCGAAGCCAGCTTAATCACAAAAATTCTCGATGTGCACATAGTACAAGGTTGAACTACACGAGAAACATATCCTTTACTTAGGAATCTAAATTACAATTACTTCTGAAGTCGTAGTAAGACTCGCCTAAATAGAGAGGGACACTTCTCATAAGAAAATCAAAACCTCACGAAAAAAATCAAATCAGCTGGAGTCGCCATATTAAGTGTCATGACTGCGACGTAATTGATAGCGGCGAACGAACACCCAAAAAAATGACTGACCAACAAGCGAAGAAGTCAGCCCTATTGTACAGAGTGTTCAAGATAATTGCAGTCCCATTGACAATTCGAAAGTTGCCAGGTACACATTGAGTTGTGTTTATTTACTATTTAAACCGGTTCTGACTAGCTCGTCCTACGTCACATTTGTTCATCGCCCCTTCCGCACTACAATTACACACCGTCACACAACCTTGACCTATACTACGTCATAACTGAACCTTCTCATTTTCATACATATATGCCAGATTAGCTCCATTCACGGGCTGCATTTATCTTGAACACCCTGTAGAATGACCATTTCATGTTCACCTTTACCATTCTATGTTACTGTCACTCACAGTGGAACCAGAACGTATATATCTAGCTATATTTCCGGACATTTTTCGGTATAACACTAATATTCTACACGTAAACATCATATGACCTGAGGCGTTGGCGATCACGTCCCATCACATCTTTCTATAAAACAGTCCATTATCGTATTTCCTCACAGAGTTCAGGAACATGACAAGATTTCCCAGAAGACTTCTCTCTCTATCTTACTCTACCAGAAAGACCCCACCCTTCCTCTCTATCTTACTCTACCAGAAAGACCCCCTCCCTTCCCCCTCTATTTGACTCTGCCTGGTTCTCTATCTGACTCTGCCAGGATTAGCTAACAGCTTTTTGTCCCCATCATTTTGTCAAATAATCATTCTGTAGAATATGACATTTTATTTCTTGCTTGTCTATTCTTTCTTTCTCTTGTCTTTCTTCTTGTCGTTTTGTCTCTCATCTATCACGTTCAGTCGCTCCTTCTCCCGTATGTTGCCGGGGCGCGCAAAGGGAGCAAAGAATTGTAACACTGTGAACTACAAGGTATGTCGCAACAGGCGACTGAGGTGACGGTCTAGGGAAGCTACCTTCATAAATATAAAGAATCGCAGAAATCGAATGTGCCGGCCTACTTGTAGGCGCTAAACTACAGTGTGTTCAACTTAAAAGCAGCCCTTGAATGGAGCTAATCTGGCATATATATATGGAAATGGGAAGGTTCAGTTATGACGTAGTATAGGTCAAGGTTGTGTGACGGTGTGTAATTGTAGCGCGGGAAGGGGCGATGAACAAATGTGACGTAGGACGAGCTAGTCAGAACCGGTTTAAATAGTAAATAAACACAACTCAATTTGTACCTGGCAACTTTCGAATTGTTAATGGGGCTGCAATTATCTTGAACACCCTGTAGCACAATGTACAATCTCTCTTAGACTCAGATCACATACACATTCCAAAGACAGGTTAACAAGTGATCAATATGGAGCTTTTGAAGAAGAAGAAGTATTCGCTCTTTAAAAAACTCGTTACTGCTTGTAGTACCGCTTTTAGGGCGGTGTAGGACTAGTGGGAAGAAAGCATGAGGAATGGGATGGCCACATGTCTAGTACAATTGCCACGAAACTGTTTAGGTTAGGCTTTGTCTTTTATGCCCCCGACAGAAAGAAATCCTTGGCCGTACCGAGGATTCATCATGGATCTCCCACATAGGAGCAGCGTTCTAATCCATTCGACCAGACGCTTCTTACATGTCTATTATCTAACATTTGTCTTAGATTATGTTGCGTACGATATTTAGCAACCATATTCCTACTTCAACATACAACATTTTAGTTGTAGGTTACAACATATTTGGGAACACTTGGAAACAAAATATTGGAAGAATATTTTAAAGTTGATGAATTGATTGATTGGGTGATTAATTGATTGATTGAGTGATCGAACAATTATCATATGAGAACATCGCACACATTCAGAGCTCCGTAGCCTCATCAGCATTCATACATATATCCAGTGGCGGCTCGTGATCATTTTTATTGGTGGGGTAGGACACATATTTTCGGGAAAAATATGATTTTGGATTAGGTTATATTTTAATTTATAAAATAATTAATACACGTTACACATTATATTTGATGGCGCCGGCCCACAATCCCTTATTGACGAGCCACCCCTGCACATATCTAGAAAACATTGCGTTCGTAAACCGAATGACGCTGACTGGATTCGAATCCACGACTTTCAAGGCGCAAGACAAACAGCTTGACCACTATATCACAGAAACGCGGGCATATATGCTGAAACACACGAACACTCATAATCACGCTCAAACGCACGCACACTCATACTCAACGCGCATTCAAATACACTCACATTCATACACACTTTTACACGTTCACCATCACGCGCACTCACACACGTGTACACTCACTCTGAACACTGTCTCTCTGATGTTTCGTCCCACGACATCATACATCAGATCAAGGATAGAACACATTCTTGTACATCTCCCTAGCGGATGTACCCATTTATTGCTATCCTTATTTTACCCTTCTCTTTTTCTTCTCTAACAGTTAAATGCATATCCTGTACAGGACTTTGCGAATTATCCCCAGCTTCTTAACGCTGTTTGTGATTTTTCTAGCCGTTCAGTAGTTTGT
Organism: Arion vulgaris; assembly: GCA_020796225.1. NCBI lineage: Eukaryota > Metazoa > Mollusca > Gastropoda > Stylommatophora > Arionidae > Arion > Arion vulgaris. The sequence continues at coordinate 23,577,179 of CM036776.1, forward strand.
CAATTGCTTTCTGAACGGGTGGTGCCATCGTCCTTTTGTAAAATCCACGCGAAATAATTTGAAACCAAACTGTCCGCAGCGTGATTCGAACTCAGAACATCGTGGTTAATAGACCGAGTCACTATCCCATGAGCCACAGACACCCCATTTTCTTCTCTACTTCATCTCTATTATTGTTTCTCTTCAATGTTATACTTAGCATTGCTTTATGACTCTTACGAAGAAATAGTTTATCATCACCCAGCCCATAACATGCAAACATCAGTTATTTTACCTAAAGTTCTATATTCTGTATGCATCTATTACCTAAAGTTCTATATTCTGTATGTATAAATGAACTAAAGTTCTATATTCTGTATTATCTATTACATAAAGTTCTATATTCTGTATTATCTATTACCTAAAGTTCTATATTCTGTATTATCTATTACCTAAAGTTCTATATTCTGTTTTATCTATTACCTAAAGTTCTATATTCTGTATTATCTATTACCTAAAGTTCTATATTCTGTTTTATCTATTACCTAAAGTTCTATATTCTGTGTGACACATAATTTAATTACCCAAATATGACATACGTTTGTTCAGAGTGCTATCTGTATGGAAGCGTTGTTGCAGAGGATAGAAATTGAGTCCATTACTGCTGATCTCTATTGTCTCTTTGGAACTTCATTTACTGATGCAGTTTTTGTATCTTCTTCTTCTTCTTCTTTGCATTCAGTATCGTATACTCGTCTAAACCATGAGATGGGTTGCCTCTATGAAGCTGCATGTCAGTTAGAGTTCTTCTTTGCATTCAGTATCGTATACTCGTCTAAACCATGAGATGGGTTGCTTCTATGAAGCTGCATGTCAGTTAGAGTTCTTCTTTGCATTCAGTATCGTATGCTCATCTAAACCATGAGATGGGTTGCCTCTATGAAGCTGCATGTCAGTTAGAGTTCTTCTTTGCATTCAGTATCGTATGCTCATCTAAACCATGAGATGGTTTGCCTCTATGAAGCTGCATGTCAGTTAGAGTTCTTCTTTGCATTCAGTATCGTATACTCGTCTAAACCATGAGATGGTTTGCCTCTATGAAGCTGCATGTCAGTTAGAGTTCTTCTTTGCATTCAGTATCGTATACTCGTCTAAACCATGAGATGGGTTACCTCTATGAAGCTGCATGTCAGTTAGAGTTCTTCTTTGTATTCAGTATCGTATACTCGTCTAAACCATGAGATGGGTTGCCTCTATGAAGCTGCATGTCAGTTAGAGTTCTTCTTTGCATTCAGTATCGTATGCTCATCTAAACCATGAGATGGGTTGCCTCTATGAAGCTGCATGTCAGTTAGAGTTCTTCTTTGCATTCAGTATCGTATACTCGTCTAAACCATGAGATGGGTTACCTCTATGAAGCTGCATGTCAGTTAGAGTTCTTCTTTGCATTCAGTATCGTATGCTCGTCTAAACCATGAGATGGGTTACCTCTATGAAGCTGCATGTCAGTTAGAGTTCTTCTTTGCATTCAGTATCGTATACTCGTCTAAACCATGAGATGGGTTGCCTCTATGAAGCTGCATGTCAGTTAGAGTTCTTCTTTGCATTCAGTATCGTATACTCGTCTAAACCATGAGATGGGTTGCCTCTATGAAGCTGCATGTCAGTTAGAGTTCTTCTTTGTATTCAGTATCGTATGCTCATCTAAACCATGAGATGGTTTGCCTCTATGAAGCTGCATGTCAGTTAGAGTTCTTCTTTGCATTCAGTATCGTATGCTCGTCTAAACCATGAGATGGGTTGCCTCTATGAAGCTGCATGTCAGTTGGAGTTCTTCAAGAGTTCCCCATAGCTTGGTCTGTAAGCTTTGTTCATGAGGCCATGTTTCATTTCGTTGGTATATGTATGATGGACATGACTGCAGGATGTGCTCTTGAGTCTGTGTTTCTGTCTGGCATGCACACTGTGCAGTCTGAGCTGACTTTATTCTGTGTATGTGATGGTTGAGCCTGCAGTGACCTGTTCTTAGGCGAAAGCTTGTTGTGTAGGCTTCACAAGATCCAAGAGGGCAGGTTTCGGTATGAATGGATGTCGTCTATAAAAGTATCTAACCTCCAGAGCCGTACGTGGATCTACTGTCTTGGGCATGCGGGTGTTTACGGTAATGAGAGAGCTGACAGGCTTGCATCAACAGCATCGATTGTTGGGGAGTTGAAGATGGATAAGGGAGATGTTCTTCGATCTCTTCACGACTGTCTGTTGGATGAGGACACTAAAATAGATGTTGAATCGATCCATCATTTTAAGCAGTTTAGAGTTACCCTTTGTACGGGTAGAACTGGATGCCTGAGTGGTTGAGTGAGGAGTGTGTTTAACCAACGACCCACAGGAACCATCAGTACGCATATTCTTCGATATCTGTTGAGGAAGACTGAGCATCTATGTGTCTGCCTGGAGTGCAATACCTTCGAATCAGTAAAAAATAAGCAATCAGAAGATGATGATCAGATTTTTCCAAACAGAAGACCACACTTTATACTACAACCCCTACTGCGTTATAAGGCAACATTGTGGGAAATCTGATTGGTCATTCAGAGCTGATTCACACCAAAATTATGCAGTCAAATTCCATCAAAATTAATCAACATTTACAAAAATGGCGCCTGTATGGGAAATTATAATAGAAAAATCTTAGCTGTTATTTTTAAAGATATTCGTTGAAGAAAAAAAAATTCCCATTTAAATGAACAAAAAAAACAGAAGAAAGAATCAAGTTGTATGAATTTCGATCGAGTACATTCTATACTGTTAAACAGTATAAAAAAACAACAAAAGACATTGACAATTTCACGCTGAATGGTTAATATTGGAGACATTTCTCACGGAACAATGGTTCCAGAATTGTTAATTTTAGCATAAAAAAATAACAAACGTTTTTATTTTGCTACAAGATTTCAATACGATCATTAGCTGTGATGAAATCTGGGCACATGGAAAATTGAGGTCAATGAGGCTTCAAACAGGTTAGCCACTTCGTCATGGATGTTTGCTGCTGCCTGCAATTGTTTTACAAGAAAGAAAAAACCTTCACATTAGCTCAGCTCCAGCAGATAGAAATAAATATATCAGGAAATATTATCAAGGAATTATAAGTTATCAGTTATATGATCGAACCAAGAATTGCTTGCACGATGCCAACAAGAGAATATGGGCACTATCATCCGAAGACGACGCTGGAGATGGATTGGACATGTGATGCGCATGGAGACTGGCTCCGACACGAAAACTGCACCACTGAGATGGACTCCAGAGGGTAGGCGAAAGCGTGGAAGACCTAAGACGACCTGGAGGAGAACGATAGAGCAAGAACTGAAGGAAATGAATCATAGCTTGAACACAATACAGAAGAAGGCCATGAACAGGGAAGAATGGTGTATGTTTGTTGCTGCCCTAAACGCCAAGGGCGTAACAGGCTAAAGAGAGGAGTTATGTGATATGGGAGTCTCTGTGGCAGAGTGATATGGGAGTCTCTGTGGCGGAGTGATATGGGAGTCTCTGTGGCGGAGTGATATGGGAGTCTCTGTGGCGGAGTGATATGGGAGTCTCTGTGGCGGAGTGATATGGGAGTCTCTGTGGCGGAGTGATATGGGAGTCTCTGTGGCGGAGTGATATGGGAGTCTCTGTGGCGGAGTGATATGGGAGTCTCTGTGGCGGAGTGATATGGGAGTCTCTGTGGCGGAGTGATATGGGAGTCTCTGTGGCGGAGTGATATGGGAGTCTCTGTGGCGGAGTGATATGGGAGTCTCTGTGGCGGAGTGATATGGGAGTCTCTGTGGCGGAGTGATATGGGAGTCTCTGTGGCGGAGTGATATGGGAGTCTCTGTGGCGGAGTGATATGGGAGTCTCTGTGGCGGAGTGATATGGGAGTCTCTGTGGAGGAGTGATATGGGAGTCTCTGTGGCGGAGTGATATGGGAGTCTCTGTGGCGGAGTGATTAAGCCTTTGTTTTACATTCCGAAAGTCGTGGTTTCGAATCCAGATCTCGTTGTCTTGTTTAAGAGTGCATTTTTTCCCCAGAGATTCCTAGCATTGTTATCGGAACTACGGAGTTCGTGCTTTGTCTAATACTGTCGGCAGATAGCGTACCATTTCTGCGGAGAAGGACTGAGCCATATGGGGTAAAACCCGGTGCAATGAAGTCAATCCTTCGGCTTTAAAACCATTTAAAAACCTATGTAAGGTATTGTGAAGAGATGTAAGCATCTTCTCTTCTTCCGTTGCCATTAAGGCGAGATTTACTTCTGCTACAGAGGTTCTTGTAATTTAGATCTTCAAATAAGGGGATTAAATTGTCACCTACGGGGCAAGAGTCTATAAGCACGAAAATGAACATGAAGGAATGAGAGGTACATCCCAAAGCAGAGAGTTGGCCCGCAAGGGGCGAAACTCTGCGCCCGAGTTGAGCTGCGTGTCATGGCAGTCTCGAGGCACGGTAAATGTGAGTACGGTGAGTAACCTGATAAACACGGTGGGGCAGGCACCAAAGAGGAGCGAACGCGGATACGGAGGATACACAGGCGAGCCCAAAGACAGGGCAGATACGCAAGGCGCTGGCAAACGTAGGGGTGAGCGGACAACCCAGATGAGAAGTGATGACTGGAAAGACCAGCAAAGGCTTGAATCCATTACAAATCAAAGGTCTCGGCAAGTGTCTCGGAAAAACCTGGCAAAACATCGTGTCGACATATGGGAGAATTGCGGTAAACTCTGTACAAGGGGCCAAGTGCGGGTAAACCTATTGGGTAAAGTTGGCCGAGCGGAAATTCTAAAGTTGCGTTTTAGTGCCAAACGAAGCTGCCCTCCCTGGGACAATCGGGCAATGTACTTTTGCATAAACAACTAACATCCTGGAAGAACTGAGGTGAGTGATGTTGGCGAGCACAAAATTTCAGTTGCGTTGCTAGCGCCGATTGAAACGACCTTCTAGAATATATGTGCGTAGTCCCAGTCTAGTGTTTCCCGGGGACAGGGAAAATGAAGAGTAAACACTTGCAAATTGCCAAATACGGACATGCGCCCCGAAATAGCTGAGAATACTCCTATTCGGGAACAAACTCACCGTGGATAGAAAAGTAAGGCCGATAAAGCCAAAGGATTGACTGGTACAAACCCAAACATTGGCTAAGGGCAATACTTTTCGGACGCCGATCATCCTACACAGAACCGTCCAAACACCATGGTTCAGATCACATAAGAGCTAAGCATACCTCCAACATATGATCCTTTGTTTGACAAAGCACATGCGTCTCCATATAGTCAGAAAGAGGACATATTGTAGACATACTCTTTAGCGAAGATCATAAAGCCCAAATAGACGTCGCAAAATGATCGTAAAAGAGCTATGAATACAAGAAAGGTGACAGTTCATGTGACTAGCCCTAGAAGGTTCGAGAATGCCCCCAAAACCGGGGCGACCTCACCCAGTCAGCGTAGAGTAAGCGAATGCTCTTTGGCGTAGATCCCAAATTAACGGCACTAAAAGATCATTAAAGAGTGTTTATCATACGATGTGTACGAAACGACCTCACTAAAGACAGGGAATCCGATAGAGAAGTCGCACTTCACTAATTAACTCTGTCCGAGAAAGAGTTACAAGGACAACAGGTTTCCGTAACGATCACTCTTCAAGGATCTAAGCTTCAAGTACCTCTGAAGTCGGCGAGGCTGTCCATATGGTTGAGGGATGACTGTAAAAGGGTAATATAGGTCTCATGCAAATATCAGTCAGAAGCGCAATACCAGGCGTCATGACTTTCCGCATGAATTAACAGCGGGCGTACAAGCGAAGTAGAAGAAGAAATAAGGGGATTGATTTGTATTAAAGTGGGAAAATGATAATATTATTGGTTGGGGCATGCAGATTTGTATTACAGTGGGAAAATGATAATATTATTGGTTGGGGCATGCAGATTTGTATTAAAGTGGGAAAATTATAATATTATTGGTTGGGGCATGCAGATTTGTATTAAAGTGGGAAAATGATGTTATTGGTTGGTGCATGCAGATTTGTATTACAGTGGGAAAATGATAATATTATTGGTTGAGGCATGCAGATTTGTATTACAGTGGAATACTAGGCTTATTGTTATGTGAGGTATATCGATTTGTGTTTACAGAATATGCTTATTGTTAATTTGGGTAATGTTGATTTGTGTTCAGCTGTTTCACCCGTGTGTTGTCAGGGCTCACAGGATGAGCAAGGTATAGTAACACTACGACCTACAAAGTATGTCGTAAGAGGCTACTGACATAGGAGTCTAGCCCTTTAGCTGCTAAAGACGTATATATACGTTTTACCCATTCACTTCTAAAGACGCATTAACACGTCTGTTATTATCTCTCCTCTGTGGGCTTCAGACGTGTTAACACGTTATACATTGCTACTGTCACTGCTATAGGTGTACATTCACGTTTGTGACCTAGAAACAAATAGTAGCTATTTTTAGCTCAGTCTTCGGAAAGTATGTAGCAGCGAAAGGGCAAGGGAAGCTACTCTAGTAAATAAAAAGTATCGCAGAAAACATACGTGGTGGCCTACTTGTAGGCGCATAATTGGCACAACGTACAATCGCGCTTAGGCTCAGATCACATACAAATCACAAAGAGTGGTTTAACAAGTGGTCGATATGGAGCGCTCGAAGAAGAGGAAGTTTAACTGGTTGATGTAAATAAATAAGATTAACATATTGTTGTTGTTGTAGTTGTTGTTGTTGTTGTTGTTGTTGTTGTTGTTGTTGTTGTTGCTGTTGTTGCCGTTGTTGTTGCCGTTGTTGTTGTTGTTGTTGCTGTTGTTGTTGTTGTTGTTGCTGTTGTTGTTGTTGTTGTTGTTGTTGTTGTGTTGCCGCTTGTTGTTGCCGTTGCGTTGTTGCTGTTGTTGCTGTGTTGATGTGTTGTTGTTGATGTGCTGTTGTGTTGTTGCTGTTGCTGCTGTTGTGTGTTGTTGTTGCTGCTGTTGTTGCTGTTGTTGTTGTGTGTTGTTTGCTGTTGTTGTTGCTTGTTGTTTGTTGTTGTTGCTGTTGTGTTGTTGTTGCTGTTGTTGTTGTGTTGTTGTTGCTGCTGTTGTTGCTGTTGTTGTTGTTAGTTGGTGTGGAGGAAAGCAGAGGTTATTCTTGTACAAGTTCAGACCTGCCATTAAATGATTTAGACATTGATGTACATGTTACACTTAAAACCATTGGCTAGAGACCTTAGTGACGGACATAGCGCGTGATGTGAAGGGACCCTGGGGTGAGTGTTAGAAAAATAATGAAGTGAGAAGAGGCAGTTAAAAAAGGGAGAGACGGAGACTATTCTCTAAGGATTCATCATTCTAAAAAAGGATAGGAGATACGAAGAAGCGTAACAAGGGTGTCAAACTGCTTCCATCTCTCGCTACAGATTAGAGAAAGAAGGAAACACAAGACAGGGATATTTATTTCTTGAGACACAAGACAGGGATATTTATTTCTTGAGACACAAGACAGGGATATTTCTTTCTTGAGACACAAGACAGGGATATTTATTTCTTGAGACACAAGACAGGGATATTTCTTTCTTGAGACACAAGACAGGGATATTTCTTTCTTGAGACACAGAGATACACCATAATATAAATTTGTAGGAGTTATAAATACAGAACGTTATCATTGACAGTCTTGTTTGATGTCTTCAGGAGAGACAGTCGTTTGTTGTTTTCAGGAGAGACAGTCGTGTGTGTTGTCTGCAGGAGAGACAGTCTTGTTTGATGTCTTCAGGAGAAACAGTTGTTTGTTGTCTTCAGGAGAGACAGTCTTGTTTGGTGTCTTCAGAAGAGACAGTTATTTGTTGTCTTCATGAGAGACAGTCTTGTTTGATGTCTTCAGGAGAGACAGTCTTGTTTGTTATCTTAACGATAGACAGTCTTGTCTGAAATCTGAATGAGAAACTGTTTAGAATTTAAATTTTTATCTTAATTAGAGAGACAGTTTAGAGTTTTATCTCAATCAGAGAGACAGTTTAGAGTTTTATCTCAATCAGAGAGACAGTTTAGAGGTTTATCTCAATCAGAGAGACAGTTTAGAGTGTTATCTCAATCAGAGAGTCAGTTTAGAGTTTTATCTCAATCAGAGAGACAGTTTAGAGTGTTATCTCAATCAGAGAGACAGTTTAGAGTTTTATCTCAATCAGAGAGACAGTTTAGAGTGTTATCTCAACCAGAGAGACAGTTTAGAGTTTTATCTCAATCAGAGAGACAGTTTAGAGTTTTATCTCAATCAGAGAGACAGTTTAGAGTTTTATCTCAATCAGAGAGACAGTTTAGAGTGTTATCTCAATCAGAGAGACAGTTTAGAGTTGTATCTCAATCAGAGAGACAGTTTAGAGTTGTATCTCAATCAGAGAGACAGTTTAGAGTTTTATCTCAATCAGAGAGACAGTTTAGAGTGTTATCTCAATCAGAGAGACAGTTCAGTTTAGAGTTTATGACGAATGTTAGTTTAAGTTGTGGCAGGCACAAAATGTAACACTCTAGTAGTTTAAAATACGCCCTAATGGTTACTGGGGCTCAAATTAGGGGTGTAAAGAATATAACCACTGTTACCTGCCACGCATGTCGTAAGAGGTGACTAAGAAGGTTGGGCTTGGGGCTAGCTACCCTACCCTGTAAAAATCACTAGATAGCTACAGAAACCACACCCAGGAAAATTCATAGCTTGCCAGCTGAGAGACCCATGCATGAAGGGACTCATGGCAAGAAAATGGGGAGATCTGGAAAAGATGGCCTTGAATAAGCGGGCTTGGAAGGCCTTGGTTGTGTACCTATGCCACCCTAGGGGCAAAGAGTGAAGAAGAAGAAGTTTAAATTCGAAACTAATGAATTAGTTTAATGAATATTATTCCCTGTACTTACTCTTCTGTTTCCCTGCAGCTTCCGGACAATGGAATATCTAATTAAATGTTAATATTTTTTTTTCTGATTTAATTTCTGGAATATTTCTTTTAAACAAAAACGTCATTGAGTTTTGTTGATATATTCTCTTACTTCTAGCCATCACTGCTTTTTTAATTTATAACAAGTCTATACATAAGTTCATAAGTTCATAAGTTCATAAGTTCATAAGTTCATAGTTCATAGTCTATACATATTAATGAAAACAAAATGGGACGAATTCAGGAGAAGATGGAGATATGTTGGGCACACCTTGAGAAGATATGTCTGGTCAACCACTAGTGACAATTGTTATAAGAAGGAGAAGATGGAGATATGTTGGACATACCTTGAGAAGAAATGTCTGGTCAACCACTAGTGACAATTGTTATAAGAAGGAGAAGATGGAGATATGTTGGACATACCTTGAGAAGAAATGTCTGGTCAACCACTAGTGACAATTGTTATAAGAAGGAGAAGATGGAGATATGTTGGACATACCTTGAGAAGATATGTCTGGTCAACCACTAGTGACAATTGTTATAAGAAGGAGAAGATGGAGATATGTTGGACATACCTTGAGAAGAAATGTCTGGTCAACCACTAGTGACAATTGTTATAAGAAGGAGAAGATGGAGATATGTTGGACACACCCTGAGAAGAAATATCTGGTCACCACTAGTAACAACATACCTTGAGAAGAAATGTCTGGTCAACCACTAGTAACAACTGTTATAAGAAGGAGAAGATGGAGATATGTTGGACATACCTTGAGAAGAAATGTCTCGTCAACCACTAGTGACAACTGTTATAAGAAGGAGAAGACGGAGATATGTTGGACACACCTTGAGAAGAAATGTCTGGTCAACCACTAGTGACAACTGTTATAAGAAGGAGAAGATGGAGATATGTTGGGCACACATTGAGAAGAAATATCTGGTCACCACTAGTAACAACATACCTTGAGAAGAAATGTCTGGTCAACCACTAGTAACAACTGTTATAAGAAGGAGAAGATTGAGATATGTTGGACACACCTTGAGAAGAAATATCTGGTCACCACTAGTAACAACATACCTTGAGAAGAAATGTCTGGTCAACCACTAGTAACAACATACCTTGAGAAGAAATGTCTGGTCACCACTAGTAACAACTGTTATAAGAAGGAGAAGATGGAGATATGTTGGACATACCTTGAGAAGAAATGTCTGGTCAACCACTAGTAACAACATACCTTGAGAAGAAATGTCTGGTCAACCACTAGTGACAACATACCTTGAGAAGAAATGTCTGGTCAACCACTAGTAACAACTGTTATAAGAAGGAGAAGATGGAGATATGTTGGACATACCTTGAGAAGAAATGTCTGGTCAACCACTAGTAACAACTGTTATAAGAAGGAGAAGATGGAGATATGTTGGGCACACTTTGAGAAGAAATGTCTGGTCAACCACTAGTAACAACTGTTATAAGAAAGAGAAGGCGGAGATATGTTGGACATACCTTGAGAAGAAATGTCTGGTCAACCACTAGTAACAACATACCTTGAGAAGAAATGTCTGGTCAACCACTAGTGACAACATACCTTGAGAAGAAATGTCTGGTCAACCACTAGTAACAACTGTTATAAGAAGGAGAAGATGGAGATATGTTGGACATACCTTGAGAAGAAATGTCTGGTCAACCACTAGTAACAACATACCTTGAGAAGAAATGTCTGGTCAACCACTAGTGACAACTGTTATAAGAAAGAGAAGACGGAGATATGTTGGGCATACTCTGAGAAGAAATGATCAAAGAATATCAAAGCAGGCATTAAAGTGGGAGGCAGAGGATTCAGAACAGAGAGGACGCTCTATGATGTTTTTGCTAGGGGAACCCTAAAAAAAACTTCGCTGAAAGAGGCAAGAGATATTGGATTCAATTCCTTGGAAGAGATTGAGCTAGTTACTCAGGACAGAGAGGTGTGGAGAAATGGCTTGCATGCCCTATGTAATGTATAACGTTACGAGAGGAATTTATGTGCATATATATATATCTATGAGATATCTGTTTTGTATTTATTTATAATTTATTTTTCCATCCAGAAGTACTTTAGGTTTTAGCTCTTCGACTCGGTGCCATTTAGATTGTAACCTTTCGGTTCGGTGCCACGAACACCGTAAATCTGGAGAACCAGTGGCTTTTCTGCCAGCCCGTGGAATTGAACCTCACTCCATGTGGCTTATCACCCGTCGTCCAACGCGCTACGAGCGCGCTGGGCCGGCGGGATAGATATCTGTTAAAGAAGAAGATCTGAAATTTACAAACAGAGCTGGCGCTATAAAGTTTGAAATGGGTCGCGGATAGCAAAGTTGTTAACATACGTCACTAGTGTCGTGGCAATGCCAGGAGTCGAGGTCAGCTTAGCCCCAAAAATGTATCGGGGTGCCGGCGGTTCGCAATTGGAATATAGATTCCCTGGTCCTGGTCCTTTACTTGGGGATCTAAATTGCAAGGACCTCTGAAGTCGGATTAAGACTCGCCTGAATGGCGAGTGACATTCGTGATAAAGAAGCAAAAAAGTCGCCATGTTAGGCGCTAGGACTACGCTTGAATTCATAGCAAGCAAAAAAATATATAAAAATAATGTGATGATGCTCGTCCATCACGAAATGATGATGACCACACACATTTTCATCCAAGGGAATGTAGTTGCGATATGTTTGTCTGTACGTGCGTAGATGACTAGTGAGCCCGATGCTGGCTTGAAATGTTCGTGTACAGTGTGGGCAATGTATACTTGCACTTGTGGGAAGTTTTACTGCCTTTTTATTTTGACATTTTTGTTTCCATCCGTGCTGTTCTACCTGCCTTGCAGGCCGAGGAACCATGTCGAAAAAGTGTGCCCCAGGCTGATCTGTCTTGAGCAACATTCTCCCAATTGTCGACATCTATGCCAAAGGATTTCATCGAGTTCTTGAGTATGTCTTTGAATCGCTTTTTCTGACCACCCTGTGAGAGTTTGCCGCTATGCAGCTCACCATAAAAGAGTCATCATAAAAAATAATGTAAGGCTTCAGTAAAGGGGAAAAAGGAGTGAGACACACATTGTGAATTAAAGATAGCACTTAGACTAAGGGACAGATGTAGCATCATGACTGTATCCAAGAATTTAAAACTGACAGTTTTGTAATTTAAATGCTCGCAGAAACACTGTCTTGTACAATTTAAGTGCTCGCGGCAACACTGGTAGGAACAATTTATGCAAAAATCGCACGATATTTGGTTACATTGCATGGGATTTGGAAGATCTGAGATCTCAGACTGGAACCAGAAAAATATCGATAAGAATAATATAGGGTATCTTAGAGACACATATTCTAACGAGCAAGACACGAAGTCTGTGACAGAACATATTATGCTCTCTTTGCCGTGACAACGGAGATCAAAGCATTAACTATAACTTTGAATTGGTTGAGCACACATAAATTCATGCTTGCGTGCTTACTAAACGACTCAGTGAATATGTTAAAGAACATTCAGGCAGGATGTATAATTCAGGAATGGTTTGACGTTTTGAACACGTCCCGAATGACCCACTCAACTGTTATTTTTGTATCGGGCCTAGCGAGCTTGCATGAGCAGTAATGAGCATGCTAATCTTTTTCTGTCTTCTTTTGTCATCACACTGTTACCTGGTTGTTGCACAAGGTCGTGGTTTTCTGTGTTTGTCTTGCTCTGCTCTAGTAGCTTGGGTAATAGTTATTTTCGCTTTTTGACAGGATACTGCTATTTATCTATCCCTTATTTTCATGGTCTGCCTCTCGCCATCTTTCCTGCTGTTCTGTTGTAGAAGACTGTATACAGTGGAGTTTGGTTGCATTCTTATTAAGTGGCTGAACAACTTAATTCTTGGTTTCTCAAGGCAATTCAGGCAAGGTTATGTACTAACTTTCTTTCTTATGCATTGAACACGTTCTGAATGATCCGCCTAACTTGTATTTTTGTCCCTGGCCTCGTCCATGTGTTTCCAAGGCCCACAAGGGGAGCAAAGAATAGTACGACTGCGACCTACAAGGCATGTCGTAAGAGGCGACTGATGTAGAACCTAGGAAGCTACCCTAGTAAATAAAAAGCCTCGCAGAAATAGGAATGTGCTGGTCTACTTGTAGGCGCATAACTGGCACAACGTACAATCGCTCTTAGGCTCATATCACATACAAATCACAAAGAGTGGTTTAACAGGTGGTCGATAGGAAGCGTTTGAAAAGTAAGAAGTCCCTGACATAGCGGGCGTGCGAAGTAATGAGCATGCAGATTGCCTGGCTGATACAGCTCTGGTCAGGGAAGGACAGACAACATATAGTACACACATCATAAATATCATGAGAGAATCAGGTCGCATAGATAACACTGAGGATATATGTTGGATCTACGTTCATAACCAGAACATAAGAGTCATGAGTAATACTGGAAGCTGTCTGACATGAATACTTTGTTAAGGACACAAGTCATTTTATTATTAAATATTGAATGGGCCTCTCTGTGGCCAATGGGTTAAGCATATGTCTTGATTTCAGAAGATGGCGGGTTTGGACAGCGCTGTTCTGCTCATAACTACATTTTTTTCCAAAGACGGCTGGTATTTTTGCCGGAGCAAGGGAGTTTGTGTTTTGTGCAATACTCTTGGCTTGTAAAAGTAAGTAAAGGAACCCTTTCATACCTCGTGGTATATATGTCAATACAGTGTTAGGCCTGTATTTTTTATTGACCGTCGGCACACGATGGGTGATGTGGTCAGCATCTCGCCGGCCGCCTTTACTTTCCCAGAGCATGTCTGGTACCCAGTTGAGGTTGGGTCGACCTGAGAGCCGTTGCGGTCGGGAAAAATTCCACGCGCATTGCTGGAGCTGAACCCAGACCACCAGCCTTGCGAAGCGAGTTTACTAACAACTACGCTACAGCGGCTCTTTCGTCATGTGGTGTGCCAATTATTTGGAAAGGGACCGAGCTATAAGGGATAAAACCCGGTGCAATGAAGTAAATTATTCGACGTTAGACTTTCTTTACGCTGATGAGGATGATGATGAAGATATGTATCATTTATAAATCTATCTCAAGTCTCGCTATGATGAAGATATGTATCATTTATAAATCTATCTCAAGTCTCGCTATGATGAAGATATGTATCATTTATAAATCTATCTCAAGTCTCGCTATGATGAAGATATGTATCATTTATAAATCTATCTCAAGTCTCGCTATGATGAAGATATGTATCATTTATAAATCTATCTGAGGTCCCGCTATGATGATGAGGAAGATGTATCATTTATAAATCTATCTGAAGTCCCGCTATGATGATGATGATACTTTCTAATTGTCCGGTATCTGTGGCTAAGTGATTACTCCATTTGACTTACGCCCCGAAGGTCGTAGGTTCGAATCCAGATCTCGCCGTTCTGTTCACGAGTGTATTTTTTCAAGATATATTGTTGCCATAGCAATGACAGTTGTTTGTGTGTGAAATACTTATGGCAGGGTCACCTACCATTTCTGCTGAAAGGGATTGAACTAGTCAAGCCAATACTTCGTTCCTTTTTACTATTAAATTACATCTGAACAATATTTACAAACTGTTATGAGTAAGAGAAGATGAAGATATGTTGGACACACTTTGAGGAGAAATGATCAAAGAATATCAAAGCAGGCATTGAAGTGGGATGTAAAGAGTTCAAGAGAGAGAAGATGGTGATATGTTTGACACACCTTGAGGAGAAATGATCACAGAATATCAAAGCAGGCATTGAAGTGCGATGTAAAGAGTTCAAGAAAGAGAAGATGGAGATATGTTGGACACACCTTGAGGAGAAATGATCAAAGAATATCAAAGCAGGCATTGAAGTGGGATGTAAAGAGTTCAAGAAAGAGAAGATGGTGATATGTTTGACACACCTTGAGGAGAAATGATCACAGAATATCAAAGCAGGCATTGAAGTGGGATGTAAAGAGTTCAAGAAAGAGAAGATGGAGATATGTTGGACACACCTTGAGGAGAAATGATCAAAGAATATCAAAGCAGGCATTGAGTGGGATGCAAAGGGTTCAAGAAAGAGAGGTCGACCTAAGGAAACCCTGAAACGAACTTTGCTGAGAGAGGCAAGAAATATCGGTCTCAGTTCCATGGATGTCATTGAGCGAGTTGCCCAGGATAGAGCGGTATGGAGAAATTACTTGCAGGACCTATGTAACGTATAGATAACGGTACGAGAGGAATTATTATTATTATTATTATTATATTTACAAAATAAACAGCGGAAGAAATTGGATTAGTTGCCATATTAATGAATTAACAACAAACATGCTTACAGAAGTGGAATAAACACTGAGCCAATTAAATAAATGATTTACATGAGCGTTGCACAGAATGCTTTATAATGAACAGAGTGGCGCAGTGAAAGCGGGCTGGGCTCATAACCCAGAGATCCGTGGATCAATCTCACGCTCTGCTAAGATGAGAATGATGATCATGTTGATGGCGATACACGTTATAAAGATGATGAGGTTAATATTGATGATGATACAAATTATAATGAAGTTGTTTTCGTAATATTGAAGATAATGACGATACCAATTATAATGAAGTTGTTTTCGTAATATTGAAGATAATGATGATACAAATTATAATGAAGTTGTTTTCGTAATATTGAAGATAATGATGATACCAATTATAATGAAGTTGTTTTCGTAATATTGAAGATAATGATGATACCAATTATAATGAAGTTGTTTTCGTAATATTGAAGATAATGACGATACCAATTATAATGAAGTTGTTTTCGTAATATTGAAGATAATGACGATACAAATTATAATGAAGTTGTTTTCGTAATATTGATGATGATAATGACGATGCAATTGATAACGATGTTATTCTTAATATAGATGATGCATCCGTGTGGTACCGAGGCTAGCAAAGGGCACAAAGAACAGTACCACTGTGACCTACAAAGCATGTCGTAAGAGGCGACTGATGAAGGATCTAGGGAAGCTACCAAAAATAAATAAAAACATCGCAGAAATCTGATGTGCTGGCCTACTTATAGGCGCTTAACTGGTACAACGTACAAGTGCTCATAGGTTCAGATCACATACAAGTCCCACAGAGTGGTTAACAAGTGGTCGATATGGAGCGGAAGAAGAAGATATAAATGATGATGATTGTAATAAAAGTGATAAAGATTGGTGTGCTTAATATTGACGATGAGAGTGATAAGAACGATGAGAAGATTGTGTAGGGTAAGCACAAAGTAGATGATTTACTTACCAATTGAAAAGGTACTGCATCCATTCTGTATGTTTCCTTAGTTGACATATTTAACATGATTCCACGTGATTCATTTGTCTCCGGCGAGTCGACACGGTCGTGATCTACACAAAAACTGACTTCTTTTTTCTTCTTTCGATCACATGAAACCTCCAAGACTGACGTGACCTCCTCAACACCAACATCTTTTGTAACAGACACGGAGCTGACCCACTTGGCAGCATGATACATTTTGTTATTGATATTTTGTAATCCTGTGGGAAGCTGTGGCCGTCGTTTGTTATCCAAGCGACGTATCAGACAAATAGCCGCCATGATAATGATAACTAGAAGAATTGTTGCGGCAATGATAATAAAAACGATGACCATATTCGTTTTCGATCCGTCGATGAAAGCTTTCATTAAGTCATAACTACCTTCTTCAACAACTATTGATACTACCACCGATGATGATTGCGACGATAATTCTACTCCATCAGCAACAACTACTTCAAGTGTGTGGGTATGAACATCATCTGGCCGTATCTCTCTAGCTAATCTTAACGTACCTGATGTTGGATCTACGGAGAAAAGCGGCCATTTATTGCTGCTCGGGTTCAAATCTTGAATATAGTATGACATTCGTACAAATTTGGGATCGTCTTCATCCGTTGCAACGAAGACTGTGATCGTTTCACCAACTGTTGTATTAAAAGGGCACCAAAATGTCCTATTGATTGGTGGCGGTTTAATAATAAATGGGGCGTGGTCATTGTCATCTTCAATAGTCACCGTGACATTCGCAATGTCGTAATAGCTTGTAACAAATGGGTCTGCAACTTTGATCCTAAAATGATAGAGACTTCTGTCCTCTCTATTAAAAGAGATAGCAGTTGTAAGTAGACCTGTGTCTGAATCAATTTGAAATAGGAATCCATCTTCAGAGGCGAAACCTTGGTTGACAATAGAAAACACAAATATAGCATTCTCGTCTCGATCGTCGTCGTAAGCGGATGGATTACCTGCAGAAGCACCGGCTGGGAGATTTTCTTGAATACTAACAAAATATGCTTGTTTTCGAAATCTGGGTGGATTGTCGTTTTCATCCATAACATTGACTGTAACTGTGGCTGTAGAAGCCAGAGAATAAATACCATGATCTGATGCCGTGATCTCCAGGAAATGTTGACTTATGTCCTCTCGATCAAGCATTGTGTGAGTAGTGATGACCCCAGTATTAGCATTGATTGTGAAGAGGTCATTTCCTGACCTTAGATGAAACGTGATACTACTGTTTTCACCGTCATCTGGATCTGTAGCTACCACCTGCATGACGTAAGAGTCGTCATTACCATTCTCCATCACAGAACCAGACAGGAAATGCTCGACAAACTTGGGAGGGTTATCATTAATATCCTCCACAATGACCTTGAATGATGCAGAAGAAGACATCGGGTTGATGTCACCATCCTGACACGAAATTACTACATCCCGTATCGGAGCTTCCTCTCTATCTAATGCCTGTTTCAGTTTTATGGTATAAATTCCAAGACTTCCAGAATCAACAGGCTCCAAAAGAAAATTGGAATCTAATATATCACAAAACACTTGTCCATACTCTAAACTATCTGCATCGGTAACTTTAATATACGCCAGAAATTTACCAACAGATCCGTGCTCAATGATAGTGTCATCGCCAGGGCCTGGATTTATCAAAATGTAGGGCATATTATCATTGACATCAATAAGGTTGATGGTGACGTAAGCAAAGTTTGACCTGGAAGGACTACCATGATCCGACACCACCACTGAGAACTGATACACCTGTTTCATCTCATAATCCAGTTCGTTTTTTGAGAATATTTTACCTGTGTCCGGTTCCAATGTAAAGGTATCTCGTATTTCTTGAGACACCTGGAAGCTAAAAGAATAGGTCAACCGAGCATTTTCACCTTCATCTCTATCAGACGCTGTTACTATGACTACTGGAACGCTGGTATCAGAGTTTTCGAGAATGTTCACAGAATAATTCAACTTTCCGAAAACGGGCGCGTTGTCGTTCATGTCCGTCACCTGAATATTAATTAACAAAGATCCCGATTTTGGATCGTCTCCTAAATCCGTGGCAACAACTATAAGCTGATAAAGGCTCTTATCCTCTCTGTCCAAAGCTCCTCGTATGGTGATCACCAAATCTTCCAGCCCATCTGTTGTCTTAACTGTACTAACTTGAAACAAATCACTGGACGGGACAAGTCTATAAGTTATTTTAGAGTTACCTCCTTCTTCATCAGCGTCCGTAGCAACGCTTGTTTCAATATGGTAGTTAATATCTAGATTCTCAGGGACAGGTAAAGTAACAACAGGACTTGGAAAAGTTGGACTGTTATCGTTGATATCAATAATATTCACAGAAATATCCAGAATGTTAAGTAATGATGGTGATTCAGAAGGCGAAGAAGATTTTCTATACACAGCCACGCCTAACTTAACCGTGCATATGACCTGGTCAGGACAAATCGTCTCCCTGTCAATATTTCGAGCAGTTCGAATAACTCCGTTGGAAGAATTCACAGAAAAATAGGATATATATTCATTTCCTTGAGCAAACGGTTGAAACATTAACAGTGATAGATCCTGCCAATATTTGTTGTAGAGTCCACTGTCTTGCCCAGCGTTCCCGACTACAATCCCAACGCCAGTTTCTTCCTCAATTTCATACTCTGTTTTAATAATGTCCTGGCTGCAGCAAATTTTCAATAACAGCATTAACACGGCGCCAATAGCGAAAATTCCTAACGACAAGTTTGATGCCTTCATCACGAATACTCGACTTTCAAAAACGAAGTGTGATATTTATACTTGTTACAAGTATGCTTTACGCATTAGATCACGTACGACTACAAACAGTTGCTGCTGTTTACAGATTCCGTTGTTGACTTTATTCAACATCATGCTATTAAGCAATACGACCCAACATTTTTTATTGGGTCTAAATGTTCCAAAGCTGAAGAATTGACTTCAGTGCACCGGGTATACCCCTTATGGCTCAGCCTCTCTCTGCAAAACGTGCACGCCACATGCCGAGAGTATAGTACAAAACCCGAGCTTTGTAGCTCCAGCAACATTCATAGGGTCTCGGGAAAAAAATGCAACTGTGAATGTCCAAATTCGAACCGACGACTTTAGAACGCAAGGTAAGAGCTTAACCATTTAGCTACAGAGAACTTGAACTCCGTACACGATTCAATTGTTGCTGATTCTTACATACTCTAAGATCCTGAACTGCAAACATGATTCAACAACCTGCAGCTCTTACAGGTATGCAACATCAAGTCATCTAGGAAACCTGAAACAGAAGAAATATAAGAAATATAAACATAACTACATTCACTGTTCAAATAATTTTTCTTTCTGCCAGCTAGCGGAGATAAACCGCACTCACAGGGTGCTTGTTACCCGTCGTTCAACGCGCTACGAACACGCTGAGCAGGCGGATCACTGCTCAATCTAGACACATTGTTCTTGTTTGTGTGTCTACGTACATCTATGTCTATCTATGTGTTCATCTTTGACGAAAAAACAAAACGCAGACCTTGACAAACAGTATTCTCTGACAAAGTCATTCTTAAATGTAACTGAACAACCTGGAGAGATTGTCTTGCACCAAATATAACATGAATAGTGTACTAATATATCATCATCAAAAAGCTTGTCCTGGTCAGAATTTAGCCACTCTAACAGTCTATGAAAATTTCTCTCTCTCATAGGCCAGATGTCCCGCCTCTGCAGCAGTCATGTTTAAACCAACAGTTACATCCTGAATCCATCTTCTGGGATCGGAGAAGAAAGAGAGAAAGAGAGAATCCATATTCTCCGTGGTCTTCCTCTTCTCCTCTTTGCCGGTATGCCTCCTTCCATGATAGTTTTCTCCAGCCCTTCGTGTCTTTTTATATGTCCACAATACTTCAATTTGTATTAATTTGTATATAATGATTATTGGTTATTGGTTACCTACGTCAGTGGACTCCGGTCTGACCTATATGTGCTTGCTCACGGATAAACACACCTTACTATGCCTTTAAAGTAAATTGCATATCCTGTACAGGACTTTGCGAATCAACCCCAACTTTTAACGCTATTTGTGATTTTTCTAGGCATTATTACGTTCAGTAGTTTGCCATTGCTTTCTGAACGGGTGGTGCCATCGTCCTTTGTGAAAATCCACGCGAAACATTTGCAACCAAACTGTCCGCAGCGTGATTCGAACTCAGAACGTCGTGGTTAATAAACCGAATCACTAACCCCTAAACCACAGACGCCACCTAGGCTTACATATATCTGCCGCTAAGACTTACATATATACATATATATATATATATTTCGATATTTTGGATACAAAGCAAAAGGTCGTCTTCGCAAAAGATGGACCTCAGAAAAAACAACACTATTTTAAAAAATAGTTGAAGAACACTATTTATGAAGCTCACACAAAAGCCCGTTCTAAAATCGCTTCATATCCTGACGCTGTTAGACAAAGCAGGAGTACAGAAAAAAAGAAGAAAAAGGGATTTTTCTATGATTTCAACAGTTAAAATTTACCGATATTAGTATAAAAATCGCCTGAGTGGTTACCGGGGCCCAAATTTGGGGTGTAAAGAATAGAACCACTGTTACCTGCCATGAATGTCGTAAGAGGCGACTAAGGAGGTTTGGCTGAAATCAGATGCATGCGTCCTAAACGTGTAGAAGTCTATGCGTTTAGGGGCCTACCAAACCAATGTGCAACGTATACACGTTCTTGGCAAAGATCAAACATATCACAAAGAGTGATTAAAATTGGTCGTAAAGAACGAACGCAAAGAAGAAGGAGAGAAAAGAAGGGAATTTTCTGTGATTTCAACAGTTCAAATTTACCGATATTAGTATAAAAATTATCGTTTTAAGAAAAATGATATATTTATATTTTACACATGTTTCGACATCCTGTCAAACGCGTAGACATCAGACAGATATTCGATTGAACAGATAGATCGACATTTCAAGATGGGATTATACTTAATATGTAAACAAGTGATCTCACAGCGGATTACTGGATTTCAAACTGCGACATCTCACATCTCTGCTGTCCAGGGTAAGGTTTCACAAGCCGACAGATGTCTGTCAGGAGTCACTAAGGGGTGGCGTGCAGGATTTTGATAATCTTCGTGATCTAAAAATTTCACCAAGGAACAAATTTATAAAAATGTAATTTTGTATTTTGAATGATTGATCAGCTCACGTGATCTGGCCAAGAACAGGAAACAGAACTATGATAATATATAAGGTTTTGGTTACCGTTGTTAAGTTAGGGATGTTGGGGAGAGAGTTGATTATAAGGGGAGACAGAGAGAGAACATGAGAGAGGGAGAGAGAACATGAGAGAGGAAGAGAGAGAACTTGAGAGAGGGAGAGAAAATGAGAGAGAGACAGAGAGAACATGAGAGATGGAGAGAGAAAATGAGAGAGAGACAGAGAGAACATGAGAGATGGAGAGAGAGAACATGAGAGAGGGAGAGAGAGAATATAAGAGCGGGAGACAGATAGAACAGAAGAGATAAAGAGAGAGAGAGAACAAAAGAGAGAGAGAGAAAGAGAAAGAGAGAGAAAGAAAGAGAAAGAGAGAGAAAGAGAGAGACAGAAAAGAGAAAAGAGAGAGATTGAAAGAGAGAGACAGAGAAAGAAAAAGAGTAGAGAGAGAAGAGAGATAGAAAGAAGAGAAAGAGACAGAGAAATAGAGAAAGAGAGAGAGAGAGAGAAAGATAGAGAGAAAGAGAGAGAAAGAGACAGAGAAATAGAGAAAGAGAGAGAGAGAGAAGAAGAGAGAGAGAAGAGAAAGAGAATGAGAAAGAGAGAGAGAGAAAGAGAAAGAGAAAGAAAGAGAGAGAGAGAAAGAAAGAGGGAGACAGAGAAGAGAGAGAAAGAGAGAAGAGAAGAAAGAGAGAAGAAAGAGAAAGAGAAAGAAAGAAAGAGAAGAGAAAAGACAGACATAAAATAGAAATGAAAGAAGATACAATTCAGATTCAGACAGAGAAAGAGAGAGAGAGAGAAAAGAGAGAAAAGAGGCGGACAAAACAAAGAGACGACATGAAAGGACGTACAATTCATGCAGAGATCGAAAGAAAGAGAAAGAGAGAGGAGAAACATAGACAGAGAGAAAGAGAGACAGAGACCAGAAATAGAAGACATGAAAGGACGTACAATTCATGCAGAGATCGAAAGAAAGAGAGAGAAAGAGAGAGAGAGGAGAAACATAGACAGAGAGAAAGAGAGACAGAGACCAGAAATAGAAGACATGAAAGGACGTACAATTCATGCAGAGATCGAAAGAAAGAGAGAGAAAGAGAGAGAGAGGAGAAACATAGACAGAGAGAAACATAGACAGAGACCAGAAATAGAAGACATGAAAGGACGTACAATTCATGCAGAGATCGAAAGAAAGAGAGAGAAAGAAAGAGAGAGGAGAAACATAGACAGAGGAGAAACATAGACAGAGACCAGAAATAGAAGACATGAAAGGACGTACAATTCATGCAGAGATCGAAAGAAAGAGAGAGAAAGAGAGAGAGAGGAGAAACATAGACAGAGAGAAACATAGACAGAGACCAGAAATAGAAGACATGAAAGGACGTACAATTCATGCAGAGATCGAAAGAAAGAGAGAGAAAGAAAGAGAGAGGAGAAACATAGACAGAGGAGAAACATAGACAGAGACCAGAAATAGAAGACATGAAAGGACATAGAATTCAGAGAGAGAAGACTAACCGACATATTCTTGAATAGAATTCATCTATCTTGCCAACAGTTCCCGTAGACAAGCTTCTAATGTCATGAGAAGAGTACTTCTTCACGCTGCTACGCACATAAGTGCTACATTGGTGAATCTTGGTAAAATATTGACTATCTAAGTGCGGCGCGCTAACACACACACGCACCATCACATCAATGCGCACACAGAGAGAACCTGCAGGAGACGAAGAATATCGAGGTTAGATGAAATTTTGGGAAAACAAAGCAGGAACTAATCGATAAGCAATTTCAGATTTGCCTGTCTATGTTATTCTAGTTCACTCACTCACTCACTCACTCACTCACTCACTCACTCACTCACTCACTCACTCACTCACTCACTCACTCACTCACTCACTCACTCACCACTCACTCACTCACTCACCAACCCACCAACTCACTCACTCACTCACTCACTTACCCAATTACTCACTCACTCACACACACACACACTCACTCACTTATTTGCTCACTCATTCACTTCTTTACACACTCACTCACTCACTCACTCATTCACTCACTCACTAAATCACTCACTCTTTCACTCGCTGAATCCTTTACTCACTCACTTCATCCGTCACACACTCACTCACTCACACACACTCAATCACTCCATCACTCTCTGAATCCTTTACTCACTGACTTCATATGTCACTCACTCACCACCACACACATACATACTTACTCATTCACTCCATCCGTCATTCACTCACTCCATCCCTCACTGACTCAGTAAACTCAGTCACTAACTCACCCAGTCAACCAATCAATCACTCACTCACAAATTCACTCAATCATTTACTCATTCACCCACTCACCCAGCCACTTATTCATTCAGTCTCTCACGAACTAACTCACGCATTTACTATCTCACTCACTCACTCACTCACTCATTCACCCATTCGCCCACTTACTCAATTACTCACTCACGTAGTCAGTCACTCATTCCCTCACTCATGCAGTCACTCACTCAATCACTCCCTCACTCAATATCTCACTCACTCACGCACATACATAGACACTCTCTTCTTACCTCCTTACCTTCAATTTATATATGTCTCTCATCTCTTCTCTCTCCCTCACATCCTGGTCTCTCTCACACATACTGTACTCTACGTTCCTCTCACGTTTTCTCTCTCTCACACATACTGTACTATTCTTTCATGTTTTCTCACTCTCTCACACATATTCACAGTCTCTAATATTCTTTATATTACACATGCTCACACTCCACCACACATAGTCTATCTCACTCACACACCCCCAATCTCCTACACATATACTATCCCCTCACACATACCCACTCTCCTACACATATACTATCTCCTCACACATACCCACTCTCCTACACATATACTATCTCCTCACACATACCCACTCTCCTACACATATACTATCTCCTCACACATACACACTCTCCTACACATATACTATCCCCTCACACATACCCACTCTCCTACACATATACTATCTCCTCACACATACACACTCTCCTACACATATACTATCTCCTCACACATACACACTCTCCTACACATATACTATCCCCCTCACACATACACACTCTCCTACACATATACTATCTCACTCACACATACCCACTCTCCTACACATATACTATCTCACTTACACATACACACTCTCCTACACATATACTATCTCACTTACACATACCCACTCTCCTACACATATACTATCTCACTTACACATACCCACTCTCCTACACATATACTATCTCACTTACACATACCCACTCTCCTACACATATACTATCTCACTTACACACACCCGCTTGCCGTCGCACATTCAATCTGCTTTGCATTCTCCTCCTACTGCACACATATTCTTTCCTCCTACTGCACACATATTCTTTCCTCCTACTGCACACATATTCTTTCCTCCTACTGCACACATATGCACACACTCTCACACATATTCTTTCCTCCTCACACTCAAATACTACTTCTTATTCCCGTGTCCACACACACAATCATCCACTACCTCACACACTGTTACACACACTCCACTCTTGCACTCACTTTCACACCTCCCCCTCACAAATATTGCTTACACAAAGTTTGGACATTCCAGACAGTGTCATCTTTGTGGTAGAGAGAGAGAAGGTATACTAATCAACTTCTCATGGGTACGGTGAACAAATGGACTTTAGGATGGCTGCTGCAGCGGAGGACAGAGCACGAATGTGAATGCCCAATGTGCCATGACGTCGATCGCATAACATAACATAACATAACATAACATAACAATATTTCTCATATCACATACCTCTCACTCTCTTTATTTTCCAATCTCTAACTTGTTTTTTCTACTTTTTTTCTATCTATATTGTTCTGCCACACACTCACACACATACACACGGAAACAGAAATACACACAGACACACGCATACAATATATTTCCTCCATCAACCGCCTTCCCCCCAGCCCCACGTGAAAGCATATTAAAAAAAATTGTTTATAATACACATTTTCGAACACATGAGCTTACACAAACACGAACCAACTCTCTTCAATACATACTCACACACACATGAACGCGCAAACAAACAGACAAATCTTTCTGATGTACACTAACATAGAATAAGAATCCCTCTCTGTCTCTCTCTCTGTCTCTCTCCGTCTCTCTCTCGCACTTACATCTATAAAATTACTTCACGCTTCCATGCTCTGATCAAAATTAATTTAACCGACACTTTCTGCAAATCTTAGCCACACGTGTCCACACTTTCCCATTCCAACCCTCCTTTATTCTCTATCCCAACCCCTATTCCCTATCCGTTCCCCGTCCCCATCCTGACACGACTATGGTTTATTACACCAAGATTCTGCCCAAGTAATCTAGACACTTTGAGTATTCGTAAAATATATCCAGTAATCATAGTCTTACGATACTCTAGAGAGTATTACGATTGACGATTCTCTGCCAAAAATGTGATCGAATATTCTTGATAAATCTATATTTGAAAATGACTAAAGATGTAGAAAGTAAGTTGAATGAATTTGAAAATAAATGTCTGCTAAAAATAATGAACATAAAGTAGGATAAACACAGAAGAAGTGAGGAAATCAGAGAAATGTCTTGTCAATCACTAGTAACAACTGTACCTGGGCATGCAGGTGTAAGGGGGAATGAACGTGCGGATAGACTTGCAGGTATGGCTGCTGTACAAAGCGGGCGAGCAAGGGACCAGGCTGATATTATAAATTTCTTAAGGGAGAGAGGCCGTGTACATGATTCACGTAATAGCGGTGAATCTACAACACTAACCAGACTGCAATAACTCAAAGTTAAGTGTGGTGTAGCTCGACAAGAACGCTATGCTGGCAGACAAAGAAGAATTGTAAACCAACAAAGAACCGGTGTCGTTAGTCGCCACACGCTGAGGGACGTACTGAGGGAGAGATCGGAGCACTTATGGACTAATTTGCTCGACGTGCAGTGATGGTGATCCGACGACTAAACTAAACTAAAAACTAGTAACAACTGTTATAAGATGGTGAAAATGGAGATATGTTGGACACACCTTGAGAAGAAATGTCTGGTCAACCACTAGTAACAACTAGAGAGAAGATGGAGATATGTTGGACACACCTTGAGAAGAAATGTCTGGTCAACCACTAGTAACAACTGTTATAAGAAGGAGAAGATGGAGATATGTTGGGCATACCTTGTGAAGAAATGTCTTGTCAACCACTAGTAACAACTGTAATAAGAAGGAGAAGATGGAGATATGTTGGGCATACTCTGAGAAGAAATGTCTGGTTAACCACTAGTAACAGCTGTTATAAGAAAGAGAAGATGGAGATATGTTGGACACACCTTGAGAAGAAATTATCAAACAGTACCAAAAAAGGGGGATGCAGAAGGTTAAAGAATGAGAAGCTATCCTAGGAAAATTCTGAACCTAACTTTGCTAAGAGAGACAAGAAATATCGGACTTAATTCCATGGAAGAGATTGAGCCAGTGGCGGCTCGTGATCGTTTTTGTTGGTTGGGCCAGACACATTTTCGGGAAAATCATAGTTTTGGGTTAAGTTTTATTTTAATCCATTACATAATAAATACACGTTACACATTATTTTGGTGGGGCCCGGCCCTCTGGCCTTAATGACGAGCCACCACTGGATTGAGCGAGTGGCCCAGGACAGATCAAGAGAAATTGCTTGCAGGTCATGTGTAACGTTTAACGGTACGAGAGGAATTATTATTATTATTATATTTTACAGTGAATCTGTCTTGTATTGTAGAATGTTCTAGCGAGTCAAATTCATATATACACACATACATACATACAGGGACCTCGCCGGTGCTACGGAGTTCGATACCGCTGCTGAGATCTTCCTATGTAAGAAAGAGATCGGAGCACACATGGTTACTCACAAAGTGCAATGATGACGGTTCTATCAATCAATCAACTAATCAGTACATACACTGAGCTGTTGATTTTCTAGTCACCACTTATACGTTCAGTAGTTTACCATTGCTTTCTGAACAGTAAGGTCTAATTTTACCGCGCGTAAAAATCCACGAGAACGAATTCTCTTCCTACTTGTAGACGCATAACTGGCACAATGTACAATAACTCTTAGGCTCGGATCACATACAAATCACAAAGAGTGGTTTAACAAGTGGTCGATATGGAGCGATGGAAGAAGAAGAAGTTATAAATAAAAAGAAACGAAAAGATAATATTCCGAAACAAATTATTTTAGCCAAAAAATAAATATATTAATCTTGCTTTATATTGTGCCACATTCAATGAAATCTCTCTCTCTCTCTCTCTCTCTCTCTCTCTCTCTCTCTCTCTGTCTGTCTCCCCTGGTTAACCTTCTATCTACAGGTCTCATAGAAAGACAAGACAATAATCCACATTATGTATATGTTAATAATATTAGCAATCAATTTCAATAAAATTTCACTAGCAAGTTCTAGAATGACTGGAATCAGTGCAGAGTCTTGACAGAATAAATGTCCAACTTTTGTTGAAATATTCACAAAGTTATGATTTATTAGGGCAGTTCAAGTGCAAGAAATTGTCCAGGGATTTTTAAAATAGTATTTAATAAAAAAAGATTAAAAATATGAAAGAAGAAATTATTAATGATTTAGTTACTTTTATTGTTAGGTATATTGCTGTGATTGATTGATTGATTGATTACGCCTGTGTGGTGCCGGGGCCCACTATGGAAGCAAAGAATAGTACCACTGCGACCTACAAGGCATGTTGTATGAGGCGACTGATGTAGGAGCCTAGGAAGGTACCCTAGTACATAGAAAGCATCGCAGAAATAGGATTTGATGACCTATTTGTAGGCTCATAACTGGCGCAATGTACAATCGCTTTTTGGCTCAGATCACATACAAATCACAAAGAGTGGTTAAGAAGTGGTCGATATGGAGCGTTCGAAGAAATAATTGATTGATTTGACCACCAACATTGCACTTCGGTGAGTAACCATGTGTGCTCCGATATCTTTCTTACAGAGGACGATCTCAACGGCAGTGCACAACTTCTGTAGCCTGCTGTCACACTGCTACCGGGTTGTCACACTGCTACCGGGTTGTTACCAAGTGTCGTGGTTTTCTGTTTTTGTCTTGCACTGTTCTGGTGGCTTGTGTGATTGTTATTTTTCTCTTTGACAGGATTCTGCTATGCCATCTAATCATCTTTACCTGCAGAGAGTATTGCATAAAATACGAACTCCGTAGCTCCTGCAATAATCCTATGATTCTCTGAAAACACTGCACTCGCGAACAGAACGCCACAGTCCGGATTCAAACCTACGACTTTCAACTCGCAAGGCAAGAGCGTAACTACTTAGCCACAACGGCACAGTTGCTATTTTGTCCACACACACACACATGCACACAAACACACCCAAGATATTGGCTAACTAAGACATATAACTACACTCACATATCAGAATAAGACTTCTATGAACACGTCACGATAGCTAATGAGGAACAAGTTAATAGACATCCCCCAAAATGGCCATGTCATACTGGACGTTAGCTGTCAATTTCCTGTCGGCCAATGGCTAATCACAATCTGGTATCCAAAAATAGTGGACAAGAAAGCCAGAGAGTTCAAAGTGCAGACGTACCAGCTGTAAGGAGCAAATAAAAAAGGGGGTGGGTCTGTTTCAGAACATATTTCTCATCTCAGAAACGCACCTTACACGTTCACTCCTTCTTTCCTCATCTTCTGTAATGTTTCAGAGGGGCTTATGCTCTTACTCCTCCACCCTATGCTACGTAGTGATATGTGGTGTATGGTATGTGGTATATTGTATAATCATCATCATCAAGCTGCGTATCCTTTATAGGACGTTGCTCTCTTTGCAGCACATCTGAAATTCACTCTGTCTCTAGCCAGTTCACCCACTTCGTCGATGGTCATGTTCATGGTTTCTTTAATATCTTGTAGCCATCTTCTTCTTGGTCTGCCTCTGCGTCCTGGGGCCCTGCCTTCTAGTATTGTTCTTTCCAGGCCATCGTGACGCTTGATGTGACCAAAGTATGTAATTTTTCTGTATAGTATGTTGTTTAACAGCCAATTCTCTTTAACATTTAGTTCTTTCAGGACATCAGTCTTCTTTCTTTTTTCTGTCTAATATTGTATAATAATAATAATAAAGCCCATAACCCGTTAGGGTCGTAGGGTCTCATTGTGGCGACATTAGCACAAAAACACACCATGAGTCTCTGTCTTCAACTCTTCGAGCAAGTGTGGAGAAACTCTGTCCTGGCCAGCTCTTGATGTTGTCAAGCCAGGATTTTATCTTTACTTTATAAAGTATATGGTATGTGGTATGTGGTATGTGGTATGTGGTATGTGGTATCTACATGCGTTGTTACTTTGTTCCATACAATGTACCCGTAGTGTAAGTGTATGTGACAATTTAGCTTAATGCATAAACGTTCATCTGTGTATTAAAACACAAGCGGTATGTGGGTTCTCTCTCTATTTCTCTCTCTCTCTCTCTCTCGTTCTTTTACATCCGTTTTTATCATTCTAATTATGATATATAAACAGCCTTACACCAAGAACCGGTTTACGTTCACAATATTAAGTACCATTTGAAGCTCTGGTGCTTATCCTTCGATGACGTGTTCGGTTTCAACCAGCGTTTACTGGGTTCGCTCTCCGTCAGCATTTGACTGTCCCCAGCCAAACCTGCAAGGCAGCAGGTGCATGTGGGTTCAATTCCACACCCCACACGTGATAAAAGGAATTGACTCTCCTACCTCATGCAGACTAGGGTCTAACATATGAAGTAAAGCGAATTCATACATTAAAGTCTGAAAAGACTACTGGAACATTTATTTTTATATATTGTAAGTGTAAGTGCACGTCTGTGGCTTAGGGGATAGTGACTCGGTCTATTAATCCAGACGTTCTGAGTTCGAACCCCGCTGCGGACAATTTGGTTGCAAATTGTTTCGCGTGGATTTTTAAAAAGGACTTTGGCATTACCCGTTCAGAAAGCAATGGCAAACTACTGAACGTAATAATGCCTAGAAAAATCACAAACAACGTTAAAAGCTGGGGTTGATTCGCAAAGTCCTGTAAAGGATATGAAATTTCTTTTTTTTTTACTAAGTGCAATCCGTGGAGTGTTATAGAGTGGGTTGTCGGCTTATTTCAGGAAGTGGAGTGTTATGGAGTGGAGTGTTACAGAGTGGAGTGTTAGAGCATGGAGTGTCATGAAGTGGAGTATCATTTAATGAAGTGTAAGGAAAGTAAAGTGTTAGGCGTCGGATTATTAGTGAGTTATCAGGAAATGTAGAGTTAGCGAGTGGAGTGTTAGGGAGTGGAGTGTCAGAGAATGGAGTGTAAGAAAAGTATGGAGTGTAAATGATTGGAGTAAAACGTCGTTAGCGAATTCGGTAACACGCTTCGCTAGTAACCATGCGCCGTGCTAATTCCGAGGTTTGTCACCAACGTGAGCAGTAATCACATGATACATGATTGGACTATATGTTTCCTGATCTCTTAATTGAGAAGTCTAAATTACAAGTACCTCAGTAGTTCGAGTAAGATTGTCTGAATGGAAACTTATGATAAGGAAAGCTAGTTTTCACGCAAAAATTCGTAGTGGCGAAAACATAAATTCTCTTTGTAAACAGTGGTATGTCGAGAAATCATGTGTCAGGGATATAAGTGTCAATAAGTGGGCGTGTCAAGGGGGAGGTGTAATGTTAGTATAAGGAAATCGAATTTTTAAAAGGAGAGCAAGCCACAATGGTGTCATTTTACAATGTCTATCTCAAACATGAGTTTTAGTGTGCAAACAAGCGTAGTTTCTGCTAGATGGATTTGGTTTGAATCCAGGGATTGTTCGTATCTTCAACGTGTTACTAGCTGTGTGTTGTATGTATTGTCAACTGTTTGATCTCAATATCGTACACATCACACTCCACAGAAGCAGTGTAGAACACGTTCATGCTATAGTAAATATAGTGTTCTAGGCGGTAGTGTATCAACACATAAGATGGGGATGCTGTGGTATACACTGATGGCTCAATGAATCGAGGCAAGCACAGTTATGTTATGTTATGCGATCGACGTCATGGCACATTTAGCATTCCCAATCGTGCTCTGTCCTCTGTTGCAGCAGCCATCCCAAAGTATATTTGCTCACAGTACCCATGAGAAGTTGATTACTATTTCTTCTCTCTCTACCACGAGGACGACACTGTTTGGCATGTCCAAACTTAAAACCTAATTCTCGAACTCGTTCCAGTGTCTGAGACTCGCCCATACCACACGATTGAGAGCGTACCGCATTGATGATATCGGCTCTGAACATACTTCTGCCCACTTGAGTCGGGGCATTGTTTGCAAGCAGAGTGTGGGGACATTTACTGTGAGCTCAAGGTACAAAACTGTCAAGGAGGACAGTACTACTGTTACTGTCACTAGAAACAGCTGAGATGAAAGCAGTAAGCATGGCTATGTAATGAATGAGTAGACAAAAACGTACACATGCGTGTGTACTCAACGTGTATACTCAACGTGTATACTCAACGTGTATACTCAACGTGTGTACTCAACATGTATACTCAACGTGTATGCTAATGAATACTGCTCACAGACTCAATGAATATGCTAAAATAAAAACAACAGATTTGCTGTATAAAGCAGCAATTTCTTGTCACACTTAGCCCATCCCGAATGACGTATTTTACTTTGTTTTCCACCAGAGCATGTGTTAGTACAAGGCAATGATCACGCAGATTAACTGGCTGACACAGCAGTGGTCGAGGAAGGACAATCCAATTAATTAATAGTGAAGATATCATCCTTGTCATAAACAAGACCTTTAGATGACTTTTAAAACATTTATAAATCTGTGTTGCTATCTAGACTGAAAGAGATGGGAGTGAAAGGAGGTACGAACACGAACATTTTGTTAGAGACACAAGAAATTTGATTAATCTACACAAAACGGATGTGATGAGTCGTCGTTATACGTTAGTAAAGATAATGAGGAGAAGATTGTAGCATTTTTTTTTTTCCGAACCAGAAGCACTTGAGCTGAAAGCTCTTCGGCTCGGTGCCATGAACATCGCAACCCTTCGGTTTGGTGCCACGAACACCGTAAATCTGGGGAACCTGTAGCTTTTCTGCCAGTCCACGGAGTTGAACCCGCACATACAGAGGACTTGTCACTCGTAGCCCAACGTGCTACGAACACGCTGGGCACGCGGGCATTGTAGCACTTATGGTCCTGCGTGGAGTTCTGTGAAGATACACCTAGCGAATCCATAATCACAGACATTATATCTCTCAAACAAATGGAGTGTTCTAACAAGAGCCATGTTCTCTTAAAGTGTTTCTGAAATGATTTGATATAGACGCCACGTGCTGGAAATCCATGACGCGTGATCGCCAAATGTGGCGCAAATAACACAAAAGGAGCTCGCTTAGCTGAGAATCGGCGTGCCGTTGAGGCACAGAGAAAAGGAGCTGCGCGAAAAGACAGAACAAACAACACGCACATGTCTAACCGTATCATGTATGCCCCACCTGTGGTAGGGGATTGTGCTCTAGGATTGATTGAACTCTACAGTCACCTCCGCACACACCAGAGCTGTGCAGCAGTATACGTCTGAGGCTGTTGTCATAATCGCTTGCAATGGACGGCTATTATTATTGTTCTCATTCCCAAACGTACCACTAGATGTCATATTGTATCGCACTACTAGACGCCATATTGTATTGCACCACTAGACGCCATATTGTATCGCACCACTAGACGCCATATTGTATCGCACCACTAGACGCCATATTGTATCGCACCACTAGACGCCATATTGTATCGCGCTACTAGACGCCATATTGTATCGCACGACTAGACGCCATATTGTATCGTACCACTAGACGCCATATTGTATCGCACCAAATAGCACTCTTATCAACTGACGTGTCCCAACATTTTCAAATTTACACACACCTCATCATCTTCCGACATGTCGCAACATTTCTTGGCAAAAACATACAAATCTACACTGTATATTTACCGTCTGCGTGAGCGTTTCAATTATGGTGATTTTCTTTATTTTGCGTTTTATTTAGAACTACAGTATTATAGCCATTTGTTTCCGGCACACGAACGTATGACTACTATCTTTGTGACTATTCTCTAGAACAATCTTCACGCTAATTCTAAACTAGGTATTCTAATGTCTAGTATTTTATGCAAGGTGATCTATTGTCGTGGGAATAACTAGTATACGACATCACGCAATAGCTCTGTCGCAAGGACTAACTTCATCGTCTCAACAAACGGTTCTCAGCTTGTTCGTTACACCAGATACTATTATCGATATAAGGCAAGATTGCAGTAAAACTATGTAGCAATGGCGAAACGCGTAAATACAAAGTATTGTAGTTTAACAAAGTATAAAATTAAAATAAAACAACGTTTCGAATAAAAACGTTTTTATCAAGCAAAGAATATAAAAGAAGTGAAGAAATTCAGACTTCCTATACGGAAGTTAAGTAAATTGCATACCCTTTACAGGACTTTGCGAATCAACCCCAGCTTTTTTAAAAGCTGTTGTGATTTTTCTAGGCATTATTACTTTCAGTAGTTTGCCATTGCTTTCTGAACGGGTGGTGCCATCGTCCTTTGTAAAAATCCACGTGAAACAATTAGCAACCAAACTGTCCGCAGCGTGATTCGAACTCAGAACGTCGGGGTTAATAGTCACTATCCCCTAAGCCACAGACGCCACACTATACGGCAGACATAACATAAAAGTCAGACAATATTTCCATAAAATAAAAAATATGTTTCCGAAAACTAAAAACGAACTAAATGTTAAAAAGTAGAAAGGAAAAAAAGGAGAGAACATAATAGTAATAATAAAATATATATATACATAATAATAATATAATAAATCAAGAAAGTATGGGAAGAAGAAACTGTCCCAGATCAATGGAAGAAGGGAGTAATTGTTAAGATCTCCAAAAAAGGTGATCTCAAAGATTGCAACAGCTGGAGAGGGATCACCCTATTTTCAGTAATGACCAATACTTTCTGCAAAACCATTCTTAATAGATTCAAAGGAGCAGTGGACACAACCCTGAGAGAAGAACACGCTGGTTTTAGACCTGGGAGAAGCTGCTTAGACCAAATAATTACCCTACGACTAATTTTGAAGGAGCATATTGAGAAGCAACAACCACTTATACTAAATTTCATCGATTAAAAAAAAAGCCTTTGATAGTCTACACAGAATCTCTCTGTGGAATATTCTGAGATGCTATGGAATACCAGACAAAATAATAAACATTATTAAGAGTCTCTATGATGGTTCACAGTGTGCAGTTCGCACTGATGGTGGACACAGCGACTGGTTTATAGTTGAAACCGGAGTAAAGCAAGGCTGTATTCTATCTCCGCTATTGTTTGGAGTGGCCATTGACTGGTTGATGAGAAAATGTTGCAGGGGCGAAACTGGCATCGATTGGGTAGAAAATAGTCAACTAGAAGATTTGGATTTTGCAGATGAAATTGCATTGTTAAGTAGAAACAACCAAGATATGCAAAGAAAAACAGATAACTTGTCATCTATAGCATCAAAAGTTGGACTGCAGATAAGCTATGAAAAACAAATATAATGAAGACACCTATGGCAAGTAATGGAGATATCACACTGGAATCTAAAATGATAAAAATAACAGAGCAGTTCACCTATTTAGGTAGCAATTTTGATTGCATACGAAATGTTAAAAAAGAATTATGATACGAATTGGCAAAGCAACATCAGCTTTTAAAAGTCTAAATAAAATATGGAACTGCAAATTATATGGTATTAAAACTAAATTACGAATTTTCAATTCAAATGTTGTATCAATCCTAACATATGCCAGCGAGAGTTGGAAAATGACTAAAGATATAAAACGCAAGTTGAATGCATTTGAAAATAGATGTCTGCAAAAAATAATGAATATAAAATGGAACGAATTCAGGAGAAGGGATGAAGTCATATAAATGTCTGGTCAACAGCTGTTGTAAGAGAGAGAAGATGGAGATATGTTGGACACACCTTGAGGAGAAATGATCAACGAATATCAAAGCAGGCATTGAAGTGGGATCTAAAGGGTTCAAGAAAGAGAGGTCGACCTAAGGAGACCCTGCAACGAACTATTCTGAAAGAGGCAAGAGATATCGGTCTCAGTTCCATGGAGAAGATTGAACAAGTTGCCCTGAATAGAGCGGTATGGAGAAATTACTTGCAGGCCCGATGTAGCGTATAACGGTAAAAGAGTAATTATTATAATGAAATATATACATATCATATATACAGTTAACATATATACATATACCAGCAGTTTGCCCGTTATTCGCACGGGGAGCTTAGTCGAAATTTAAAGTACTTTTAAAGTTAATTTGTTATCCTTTTCCGCTGATCTTCCGAGCCCACACAAACTGTAGCTCTTTCCGATAGCCAGTAAAACCTGATACAGTTGAATTCCCGTGAAAGTTGAAAAATGACAATTGGTAAATTTAATTTATTAGATTATTAACTTATCGATGTGTTAAAAAAAATGGCTAAGCATTTTTGATTGAACATTTTGTCTTTGGGATAGCAGTAGAGCATCTTATGCATTCGTCTACAGAACTTACATGTTGAAATAACCATACATGTGTTAGTATTTGTTTGATGTGCGAAAGACGTCATCGGACTATAACAACATGATTGCTTTGCTCGTCATGTTACGAAATCATGGATATACGATTACGGTGATTTCTATGCAGAAAGACCATGTGCGTTAAGTTGGGAATATGGTTATAGAAACGTAAAAAAGTATAGTGTGATAATTTTTCCTCTTTGTATCCTTGAAAGCCACCTTTCGACTACGCACCGGATACTGCAGACTCAACAAACACTTATACAGACTAGGAATAAGTCAAACAGCTCTCTGCCAGTGTCAGCAGGCAGAACAGACATAAGGGCATATCCTGCAAGACTGTCCTCTTCTGTGTGAGCTGAGAAGCAACATATGGCCATGCCCAGTCGACCTGAAAACTAAGCTTTGGGGAAACCTGACAGACCTGAAGCTGTCTGCCCAGTTTGTGGTCCACAGTAAATTAAGCGCATGACCAGAGATCGCTGAAGAAGAAGAAAGCCACCTTCTTGCCAAATGTCAAGTCCGTAGGATGTCCAGATATCTCCAAACAATTGGGACAGACATATAATTTCATTGATCTGTGTCTTATATATATAAGATAAAATTATATTGCACGAGAAGAGAATGAATTAAGAAGAACAAGGGGATAGTGCATTGAATCCATGAGGTCGCAAGGTACACATTGAGTTAATGCATTGAATCCATGAGGTCGCAAGGTACACAATGAGTTAATGCATTGAATCCATGAGGTCGCAAGGTACACAATGAGGTAATGCAATGAATCCATGAGGTCGCAAGGTACACAATGAGTTAATGCATTGAATCCATGAGGTCGCAAGGTACACAATGAGTTAATGCATTGAATCCATGAGGTCGCAAGGTACACAATGAGTTAATGCATTGAATCCATGAGGTCGCAAGGTATACAATGAGTTAATGCAATGAAACCATGAGGTCGCAAGGTACACTATAAAGACATAAAGCCATTTTGCAGAGCAAATCGACTTCGATCATCAGAGGAACAGGATCGGGTGGCTGTGACCTGGATAATGCGAACTCCCAAATGGTCAGTTGCATTGAAATGAGTTGCTACACAAGTCACATAAAGTTTGTGTTTATCACGTTAATGTTGGTCGAAACGGTCACTAAGTTTACAGCCGACCACTTTTAAATATTTGATTCATTTCCACAGATCCACAAATGAAAATATCCAGGGATTAATGATAAATATGTGTGATTAGATGGGTTTTAAAGCTGAAGGATTGATTTTATTGCACCGGGTCTTACACCATATGGCTCTGTCCCTCTACGCAGAAATTGCACGCCACCTACCTAGAGTATTGCACAAAGCATGAACTCCCTAGCTCCGGCATTAATCCTAGGGGTCTCTAGAAAAAAATTCACCCGTGAACAGATCCTCGTGGTACGGATTCGAACCCAGGAGTTTCGAACGCAAGACAAGAGCTTAATCACTTGACCACAGAGATCCCAAATGTAAAGTATGTCTGGAATTAGAAATCTTATGGACATCTGTTGTCTGGTCATAAACATATTAATCATCTTAGCATACTTTAGAGGTCAGGGGCAGTAGGTAATGACAGGTTGAGCTCACAGACAATACTCCTTGAAGAGATCTAAACTGACAGAAATCAGTTACATTGTTCTACCAGGGCACGCAAGTCTAAAGGGGATGTACGATCCGGTAGTGTTGCGGGTATGGTTACTGTAGACAGCTGATGAGTAATAGACTAGTCTGATATTCAGAATGTCTCAAGGACGGGAGAGAGAGAGAGAGAGAGAGATAGAGAGAGAGAGAGAGAGAGAGAGAGGATGTAAACGATTCAAGAAATGAGGTTAATCTACAAACCGACAGTTGTATCATCTAAATAAAAGCAAGTCTTTCTGTACTACAGCTTCAAGTTTGACAAAAACACAAAAAACTACCGTTACAGGCCTGTAATACCGCTTGTTGGGCGGTCTAGGACAGTGGGGACTTGAACCTCATGAATCTAATGGCCATTTGGCTTGTGCAGTCACCCGTTTATGAGTTTTCATTATGCCTCCGACAGAAAAAACGTCTTGGTCTTACCAAGGTTGAAACCCGATTTTCTCGCATTGGAGTCATTCGGTCAGACACTACACAAGGATTTTTTTTTCTCATAAACTTTCTAATATTGATTGTCTAGTGAGCATTCTTATCTTATCTTAACTATATTTGCCGTGAAGCGTCGTGAGGAGAGTTAATTTTCTATCTTGTGCCAGGTGTGTTGCGCTTGATGTTTGTCAGTCCATGCTTTCGCAGGACTCTGAGATGTTATCTATCCATCGTGTTCTTGGCCTACCTCGTGCTCTGCGCCCTGAGTGTCGATTATTATAGGCACGTGATGGTAGTAAATGTGGTTTCATTATCATTAGATGTCCGAACCACTTGATTCTTTGCTTCTCGATGTACTGTTTGCATGGTATAGTACCAACGATGCTTCTGATATTCTCATTTCTCACTCTATCTCTCCTTGTAACATTGACAGCTTTTCATAGACATCTCATTTCACATGCTGTAATCTTTCTTTCTTGTGTCTTAGTCAGGGGCCATGTTTGGCACTGATAGCAGAGGTGTGTCTTAGTCAGGGGCCATGTTTGACACTGATAACAGAGGTGTATCTTAGTCAGGGGCCATGTTTTGAACTAAACATTGATAAACAGTGAGCATTGTTGGTAGTTTATTGTGACTTGAATATCCATGCTTGTCTTCCGTCTACAAACATTGTACAAACATTCTCAACTGCATGAATTTAATTTATGAACAGAGATTTCTAAACAATAAATATGAGATATTGTGTGCCTGTAACAAGACGAGACAAGGGTTGATAAAACTAACAGATATTTGACTATTACAGAAAGACGAAGTTGAATTGTTCTGAGTTTCTGTCGCACATTCGTTCTGTACATCATCTTACACTATTTTTTTTTTTTTATTGTTTCTTCATCTACTTCCAAATATTGTTTTCTTTCATCTACTTTTTCTTTCTCTCATATTTCTTTCTTATTTTATTCGTTCCGCCATTTTTCTTTTTTTAAAATTCCAATTGTTCTTCCATCCATTGTTATTCAACGTATTGTTTTTCTCACACGTTCTTTGTCATATTAATATACATTATTTCATGAAGTTGTTCATCATCAAGTTATTCATCATCAAGTTATTCATCATCAAGTTATTCATCATCAAGTTATTCATTATCAAGTTATTCATCATCAAGTTATTCATCATCAAATTATTCATCATCAAGTTATTCATCATCAAATTATTCATCATCAAGTTATTCATCATCAAATTATTCATCATCAAGTTATTCATCATCAAATTATTCATCATCAAGTTATTCATCATCAAATTATTCATCATCAAGTTATTCATCATCAAATTATTCATCATCAAATTATTCATCATCAAATTATTCATCATCAAATTGTTCATCATCAAGTTGTTGTTCATCATCAAGTTATTCATCATCAAGTTGTTGTTCATCATCAAGTTATTCATCATCAAGTTATTCATCATCAAATTATTCATCATCAAGTAATTCATCATCAAATTGTTCATCATCAAGTAATTCATCATCAAGTTGTTCATCAGCAAGTTGTTCATCATCAAGTAATTCATCATCAAGTTGTTCATCATCAAGTTGTTCATCATCAAGTTGTTCATCATCAAGTAATTCATCTTCAAGTTATTCATCATCAAGTTGTTGTTCATCATCAAATTGTTCATCATCAAATTATTCATCATCAAGTAATTCATCATCAAGTTATTCATCATCAAGTTGTTGTTCATCAGCAAATTGTTCATCATCAAGTAATTCATCATCAAGTTGTTCATCATCAAGTTGTTCATCATCAAGTTGTTCATCATCAAGTAATTCATCTTCAAGTTATTCATCATCAAGTTGTTGTTCATCATCAAGTTATTCATCATCAAGTTGTTGTTCATCATCAAGTTATTCATCATCAAGTTATTCATCATCAAATTATTCATCATCAAGTAATTCATCATCAAATTGTTCATCATCAAGTGATTCATCATCAAATTGTTCATCATCAAGTAATTCATCATCAAGTTGTTCATCAGCAAGTTGTTCATCATCAAGTAATTCATCATCAAGTTGTTCATCATCAAGTTGTTCATCATCAAGTTGTTCATCATCAAGTAATTCATCTTCAAGTTATTCATCATCAAGTTGTTCATCATCAAGTTGTTCATCATCAAATTGTTCATCATCAAATTATTCATCATCAAATTGTTCATCATCAAGTAATTCATCATCAAATTGTTCATCATCAAGTTGTATTTCATCATCAAGTAATTCATCATCAAATTGTTCATCATCAAGTTGTTGTTCATCATCAAGTTATTCATCATCAAATTGTTCATCATCAAGTTGTTGTTCATCATCAAGTTATTCATCATCAAGTTGTTGTTCATCATCAAGTTATTCATCATCAAGTTATTCATCATCAAATTATTCATCATCAAGTAATTCATCATCAAATTGTTCATCATCAAGTAATTCATCATCAAGTTGTTCATCATCAAGTAATTCATCATCAAGTTGTTCATCAGCAAGTTGTTCATCATCAAGTAATTCATCATCAAGTTGTTCATCATCAAGTTGTTCATCATCAAGTTGTTCATCATCAAGTAATTCATCTTCAAGTTATTCATCATCAAGTTGTTCATCATCAAGTTGTTCATCATCAAATTGTTCATCATCAAGTTGTATTTCATCATCAAGTAATTCATCATCAAATTGTTCATCATCAAGTAATTCATCATCAAATTGTTCATCATCAAGTTGTATTTCATCATCAAGTAATTCATCATCAAATTGTTCATCATCAAGTTGTATTTCATCATCAAGTTATTCATCATCAAGTTATTCATCATCAAATTATTCATCATCAAGTAATTCATCATCAAATTGTTCATCATCAAGTTGTATTTCATCATCAAGTAATTCATCATCAAATTGTTCATCATCAAGTAATTCATCATCAAATTGTTCATCATCAAGTAATTCATCATCAAATTGTTCATCAGCAAGTAATTCATCATCAAGTTGTTCATCATCAAGTAATTCATCATCAAGTTGTTCATCATCAAGTTGTTCATCATCAAGTAATTCATCATCAAGTTGTTCATCATCAAGTTGTTCATCATCAAGTAATTCATCATCAAGTTGTTCATCATCAAGTTGTTCATCATCAAGTAATTCATCATCAAGTTGTTCATCATCAAGTTGTTCATCATCAAGTAATTCATCATCAAGTTGTTCATCATCAAGTAATTCATCATCAAGTTATTCATCATCAAGTTGTTCATCATGAAGTTATTTAAATATTCACCATCATTAAATATTTCATCATATAATTTCTTTCAATTCGTCAACACACACACACACCAACATTCAAAACTAATGTTTACGCTATCATCACGTGACTACTACAAAATCAATTATTCACATTTACAACGTGAGTCGTGACGTCAATATCTATTTATAGCGTCAAGCAGGTTCCAGCAGTAATGATTAAGTCATTATACCTCCCCTGTTCCCCATCTTTACTGGGGAAGCCCTAAATGGCAAGAGGTTAAAGGTCGAGCTTACTATCGATCACTAGAGATCTGTATGTGAAAATCAAAACGGAAAACTCCGACAACAAACCGAACACGTCAGATTGAATACCGGAAGTGCAAACGTTAACAGAAATATTCTCTCAGTCGTAAATCGCTTCCGCCACTCCACTCATCCATACTGTTTGCAACTTCTTAAGAGATCGAAGAATGACGTGTTCTTACAACGTCACAATTGCCTTTTATATTTCTGTAATTTGTAAACAATCTTTTGTATCGATATCGATAATTTCAGCACGATTTGACTGTACAAGAGAGACATGCTTATAATAAGTCATATATCCGACTGTGGGGAACTGACCGTACACGGGAGACGACATATTTTGTAAGTCATAGATCTGACTGTGAGGAACAGCTGACCGTACACGGAAGTCAACATATTTTGTAACCCCTATAGCCAGAGAAAATATGTTGCATGTCCTGGACAAATTATTGATTAGGGATTGCAGAGTAACCTCAGTATGTGCGACTACGGCAGCATCGTCAGCGAAAAGGAGTTCCTTGAGAAGAATTTCTGTTGTTTTTGTTTTGGCTCGTTAAGCTAGCCAAGTTGAAGAGTGAACCATCAGATCTAGTGATGATAATAACATCGCTATCATCATCAGCGAAAGAATGGTACAAAGTATTGCAAAGAAGATGGCAAAGAGAATGGGGGCAATGACACAACCCTGTCTATAAATACACAGTTTTACTTTCGCTTCTTTTTACTTTTGATCTATCTACGTGAAGATTTACCTGGAAGATACTCACGTCACACCTGTGATTGAACAAATTATACGCTCGAGACACCTGTGATTGAACAACTTATACTCTCGTCACACTTGTGATTGAACAACTTATACTCTCGTCACCACTGTGATTGAACAACTCATACGCTCGTCACACCAGTGATTGAACAACTTATACGCTCGTCACACCAGTGATTGAACAACTTATACGCTCGTCACAACTGTGATTGAACAACTCATACGCTCGTCACATTGTTGAACATATAAGTTAATTTGTATATCCTTTACAGAGCTTTGTGAATCAACTCCAGCTTTTAACGCTGTTTGTGATTTTTCTAGGCATTATTACTTTCAGTAGTTTGTCATTGCTTTCTGAACGGGTGGTGCCATCGTCCTTTGTAAATTCGACGCAAACAGTTTGCAACCAAACTGTCCTCAGCGGGATTCGAACTCAGAACGTCGGGGTTAATAGACCGAGTCACTATCCCTAAACCACAAACATATAGCCGTAACTCACTTATAGATTTGAATATATTATGTATGCCGGGTCATTTTTGATAATAAACGAGGTAGCCGATGTAAATATTATTTCTACAGTAGAATCAGAAATCAACAATATACAAATATAATCACATTTTTTACCCACATTTATTCTTAATAAATAGGATAAACAAACCCGAAAACTGGGACAAACATAAATAAAATAGGCAGTTTAAACTATAGCCCACATATAATAGAAAAATATCATTTTGTGGGCTACTTGAGGGACTTTAGAATTCCATCTGTAGATTTCTCATCCTCTCAGCAATGTTTATCAAGTGAATCATTTCAGTGGTGAGTTCCTTTTCTTGTTCTGTGTGTGGACGGGACTATTCGATATGAGAAACATGAAACTACCAGCCTCGGGAGATACCGAGGAGCTGGAGTTCACAACTACAAACTGTCTGTCTGCTTGTCTTTCTATCCGTCTATCTGTCTGATTGTCTGTCGGTCGGTCGGTCTGTTTATATGTCTGTCTATCTATCTATTCATTTGTTTATTTACACATTTGTCAATCTATATGTTCTATGACCTGTTGTTTGCACATCCACTTATTTCTACATCATCATCATCAAGTAGCTTGTCACTTCCGGAACTTGTCCCCCATAACAGAAGTCCCGAAAACTCTCGGTTCTGTGTATGGTGCCCTTCGTCAGCAGCAATCATTCTTGGATCGTCAATTCAGTTTCAGTTTCAGTTTGGAATATCTTCATTGCTGATCCCTACCGCTTTGTCAATGGTCCATGTCTCACAACCATATATTGCCATGGGAAAAACGTAGTCCCTTAAACACTTCATTTCTACATCCATTTTGTTTTCTTTTTTTTCGATCCAGAAGCACTTGAGCTTTCAGCTCTTCATTACACTCCGGACATGTCCATAGGTGCTCCGATCTCCTTCGCAATATCTCCAACAGCGTCCAGCAACTGACCGTACCAGTTCTAATTTGATTGATGAGCCTACTTGTATACCTGTTGTACCCTTCTTTTCTTGCCACACTAATCTTCATACCCAGTTCTCGCAATCTAGTAGTTGACAATGACATCTTCGACTAACTGTCTTCTTGTTCTTCCTCTCATTCTTTTTCTAGGTCTCATTTCCTCCAAAAATCATCTTCTCTGTGCACTCATGTCGTTTCTAACCTCCAGCGGCTTACGTGGATATACTGTCCTGGGCATGTGGGTGTTTACGGTAATGAGAGAGCGGACAGGCTAGCATCAACTGCATCGATTGTTGGGGAGTTGAAGGTGGATAAGGGGGATATTCTTCGGTCTCTTCGGGAC
Source organism: Arion vulgaris (assembly GCA_020796225.1). NCBI lineage: Eukaryota > Metazoa > Mollusca > Gastropoda > Stylommatophora > Arionidae > Arion > Arion vulgaris. Next base: position 23,621,623 of record CM036776.1, read on the forward strand.
TCTCTGTTTGATGAGGACACTAAAATCGATGTTGAATCGATCAAGCGATTTAGGCAGTTTTGAGTTACTCGTTGTTCAAGGCGAACTGGATGCCTGAGAGGCAGAGTGAGAGGTGTGTTTAATCAGCGAGCCACAGGAACCATCAGTATGCATACTCTTCGATATCTGTTGGGGAGACTGAGCACCTATGGGTCTACCCGGAGTGCAATGACGTCAGTTTAGTAACCAATAACCAATAACCAATCATGTCGTTTGATATATCCGAAAATTTAAATTTCTTTGTTTTTATGTTCTTTAACAGCCAACTCTCTTTAATATCAAGCTGTTGCAGAACAGAAGCGTTTTTTCCCCTCTTTTTGCTGTCATTGTAAGTGCTCTTCTGTAGCCTTTGCATTCAGAGTCATTGCTGATCCTTGCCGCTTTGTCAGTGGTCCATGCCTCACAACCATATATTGTCATGGGAAAAACGGCCTTAAATACATCATTTCTACATCTATTTTATTTTCTTTTTTTTTCGATCCAGAAGCACTTGAGCTTTCAGCTATTCGGCTCGGTGCCATGGACATCGTAACCCTTCGGTTCGGTGTCACGAACACAGTAAATCTGGAGAACCTGTGGCTTTTCTGCCAGCCCGCGGAATTAAACCGCACAAAAGGGGGCTTGACACCCGTCGTTAAACGTGCTACGAACACAAATTGCAAGCGGGCATTTCTACATCTATATATCCACTAATCCACTTTTGTAACCATCCATACATCGGTCCAGCCAACTAAGTGTACATCCATAACTAAATCCATTGTGCCATATATCCATTTATCCATATATTCTCCCATCGATATATGTCTGTATATAAGAGATACAAAAAATTGCAGTGGATACCCTCTCACTGTGGAATACCAGGAAATGAAACAGCAGACCGATTGGCCAAGGAAGGTGCTGCAGGAGAGCAACCGGATGTGCCAGTTACCTATCACCAAAAGAAAAGGATGATTAAATCAATGAGAAAGCCACAAATACCAACACAAGACGATTACTATAATATGAGCAGATTGGAACAAGTTGTCATTCTGCGCCTTAGAACAGGACACAATCGGCTCCGCAGCCACATGTATACAAAATTCAAGATTGGCAATTCAGCCATGTGTACATGTGGACAGGCAAACCAGACTGCAGAGCACATACTTCAAGGCTGCCCCGAATATGATACACTGAGGCAAACTCACTGGCCTAACGAAACAACATTGGACAGAAAACTACACGGACCTCTGTGTGAGCTACAAAAGACAGTGAAGTTCATACAAGAGACAACATTGAATATATAGACAATATTTCAAGCGAACGAAAGAAAGGAAGGAAGAGATACAAAATTATACGATAACTCAATTATGTTACAAATAAAATCATAGAGGAAGTTTAACATTTTGTAAACATAGGAAGTACAGTCTCGCAGGATGGTGATGTAAACAAGAACATTACTGGAAAATCAAGAAAACAAATCAAACTTTCGCCTGCAAGCGGTGTCACAAAGCTTAAATCGATGAGACAGACAAGAAGATTAGTGACCGATTCGTCCAACACTTGCGCGATATACGCCAATGCTCTGTGACCCCTGTAGCCACTTATTTCAATGATACTGGAAATTTAGGAGCTCGCGATGTCCAGGTCACAGCTATCCGAACATGTTTCTCTGATGATCGTAGTCGATTTGCTCTGGAGAATCGTTTTATTTCGTTGTATGGTATCTTGCGACCACGTGGGCTCAACGTATTACATTCCTATGCTTCTTAGTACTTTCTCTTCTCATGTCTTGTAATCTATATATGTATATGCCCCATATATATGTTATATATTTACTTGATGTTTTATTGTTTCTCTTCTTTTCCACTTTTATTTTTTATGTGTTTTATTGTATTGCATTTATTTTGTTATTCGTTTTTACTCCCAGATTTTCATTAGATACGCTTGAATGTCTCCGTATGTAGTCGTCCATATGTAGTGTTTTAAAATTCATCACTCCTGTTGTATCGTTTGCTTGATAAAGGCATTTTGTTCGAAACGTTGCTGTGTATCGTCACTGTTTTTACATTTTGTAAAACTAAAGAAGTTTGTTCTTACATGTTTCGCTACTTTACCAAGTTTTACTGCAGTCTCCGCCTTTTTTAAGATAATGCGAAGGAAATCAGAGATTATACCATCATGTCCGGAGTGAAATGAAGATATTTTAAACTGAAACGTATCTGTGTGTGTGTTGTTTGACAGTTGTGTGTGTTTCCTGATAATTTGGTGTTTTTTAAAATATATTTGAGTGGATCGATAGCATTTGTGTGAAAGCTATACACACATGTATGTTTCTATGTTTATATTAGCAATATGAGATACTGAGAAACAAATGGTAGATATCAAAGCAAGTATTGACAAGATTAAATACTGAGAAACAAATGGTAGATATCAAAGCAAGTATTGACAAGATTAAATACTGAGAAACAAATGATAGATATCAAAGCAAGTATTGACAAGATTAAATACTGAGAAACAAATGGTAGATATCAAAGCAAGTATTGACAAGATTAAATACTGAGAAACAAATGATAGATATCAAAGCAAGTATTGACAAGATTAAATACTGAGAAACAAATGATAGATATCAAAGCAAGTATTGACAAGATTAAATACTGAGAAACAAATGATAGATATCAAAGCAAGTGTCGACAAGATTAAATACTGAGAAACAAATGATAGATATCAAAGCAAGTGTCGACAAGATTAAATACTGAGAAACAAATGATAGATATCAAAGCAAGTGTCGACAAGATTAAATACTGAGAAACAAATGATAGATATCAAAGCAAGTGTCGACAAGATTAAATACTGAGAAACAAATGATAGATATCAAAGCAAGTGTCGACAAGATTAAATACTGAGAAACAAATGATAGATATCAAAGCAAGTGTCGACAAGATTAAATACTGAGAAACAAATGAAAGATATCAAAGCAAGTGTCGACAAGATTAAATACTGAGAAACAAATGATAGATATCAAAGCAAGTGTCGACAAGATTAAATACTGAGAAACAAATGATAGATATCAAAGCAAGTGTCGACAAGATTAAATACTGAGAAACAAATGATAGATATCAAAGCAAGTGTTGGTGTTTCTGTGGAAGTCCGAAACTGTTCTTATTTTATATTCTCGAATCCTATTTGTATCACAGCGTTGAAATAACGTCTGTTAACATTATATGTATCTGTTGTTATTGTTCTCCTGTGTTTGAAATAACGTCCGTTAACATTATATGTATCTGTTGTTATTGTTCTTCTGTGTTTGAAATAACGTCCGTTAACATTATATGTATCTGTTGTTATTGTTCTTCTGTGTTTGAAATAACGTCCGTTAACATTATATGTATCTGTTGTTATTGTTCTTCTGTGTTTGAAATAACGTCTGTTAACATTATATGTATCTGTTGTTATTGTTCTTCTGTGTTTGAAATAACGTCTGTTAACATTATATGTATCTGTTGTTATTGTTCTTCTGTGTTTGAAATAACGTCCGTTAACATTATATGTATCTGTTGTTATTGTTCTTCTGTGTTTGAAATACCGTCTGTTAACATTATATGTATCTGTTGTTATTGTTCTCCTGTGTTTGAAATAACGTTTGTTAACATTATATATATCTGTTGTTATTGTTCTTCTGTGTGTGAAACAACGTATGTTAACAGTATATATATCTGTTGTTCTTATTCTCCTGTGTGTGAAACAACGTATGTTAACATTATATGTATATGTTGTTATTGGTCTTCTGTGTTTGAAATAACGTTTGTTAACATTGTATATATCTGTTGTTATTGTTCTTCTGTGTGTGAAACAACGTATGTTAACAGTATATATATCTGTTGTTCTTATTCTCCTGTGTGTGAAACAACGTATGTTAACATTATATGTATATGTTGTTATTGGTCTTCTGTGTTTGAAATAACGTTTGTTAACATTGTATATATCTGTTGTTATTGTTCTCCTGTGTTTGAAATAACGTTTGTTAACATTATATATATCTGTTGTTATTGTTCTCCTGTGTTTGAAATAACGTTTGTTAACATTATATATATCTGTTGTTATTGTTCTCCTGTGTGTGAAACAACGTATGTTAACAGTATATATATCTGTTGTTCTTATTCACCTGTGTGTGAAACAACGTATGTTAACATTATATGTATATGTTGTTATTGTTCTTCTGTGTTTGAAATAACGTTTGTTAACATTGTATATATCTGTTGTTATTATTCTTACGTGGGGAAACAAAGTTTGTTAACATTGTATATATCTGTTGTTATTGTTTTTCTGTATTTGAAACAATGTTTGCTAACATTATATCCCAGTAACTTCCATTGCCAAAAACGTTGAGTTAATCGATTCCTAGAAAAAAAGATCAACGGTGCTTGCCATTTGCAAGGTTTCCCATCGAATCGATACGGCAGAGATCTAATGTTAAAATCAGTCACGATATTATCCGCTGGTACGAATACTAGAGGCAACATTTCACGAAAACTTTCAAGATGTGAATTAACTGATGTTTATTTTTGATGTGATTTTAGTCTAACAAGATAATGATACTGATGTATGTAGCAATCAAGTCTAGGTCTATGTCGTTGCCACATCATCATCATCTTATCTTCTCCTTCTTCTTCTTCTTCTTGTCTTGCTTTCAGACTAGCAAAGCTAATGATACTGATGTAGGTAGCAATCAAGTCTAGGTCTATGTCGTTGCCACATCGTCCAAAAACAGAGAAGAATGTTGTGTATTTTAAGCTGTCTTAATCAACAACGGCGTCACATGCTAGAGAGAGAGAGAAAAAGAGAGAGAGAGAATAAGAGAGCGAGAGAGAGTAAGAGAGAGAGAGCGAGAGAGAGAGAGGGAGCGAGAGAGAGAGAAAGCGAGAGAGAGAGCGAAAGAGAGAGCGAAAGAGAGAGAGAGCGGGAGAGCGAAAGAGAGAGAACGAGAGAGTGATAGAGATAGTGAGAGAGAGAGAGCGAGAGAGAGTGAGATAGTGAGAGAGAGCGAGAGAGAGCGAGAGAGTGAGAGAGAGAGAGCGAGAGAGTGAGAGAGAGCGAGAGAGTGAGAGAGAGAGCGAGAGTGTGAGTGAGAGAGAGCGAGAGAGTGAGAGAGAGAGCGAGAGAGTGAGTGAGAGAGAGCGAGAGAGAGAGAGAGAACGAGAGAGTGAGAGCTAGAGAGAGTTAGAGAGAGCGAGAGAAGAAGAAAAAAGGTGAGAGAGAGAGAGGGAGTGAGAGAGAGAGAATCACATTACTGAATATACAACCAACCAACAAATAACTAAATCACACAATTAACAATTAGGGACCACATAAATAACAGCGGCTGTGAAAACACACTCTTTACGAAGCGCACACAAAATACTGTTCAAGGAATCTGGGTGAAAGAGAATTATAGAAAGGAAAAAAAAGGAATATAAATATTTACAATACAATTATTTTAAAATATGTGTTTGCAGAATACACTAACTATAATATATATACCAAGCAATTCTCTCTCTCTCTCTGTCTCTCTCTCTGTCTCTGTCTCTCTGTCTCTCTCTCTCTTATATCAACAGTCCATTTTAGCCCCAATACGCATATTACAAAACGAGATCATTGAGCGGGAAACATTGACAAATTATGCATGTGCACACACTCCAACACGTGTGCACACACACGCACACACACTAATAGTGTGCACATTCTCGATTTGATATGCCAGTGTGCACGATTCGAAGTGTTTGAACGTTAATTGATTTACTACGAAGAGTTCTTTGGCATTTAATTTCATCCTATACCAGACCCTGGCAAGGTTGGACCATGTGGATCCAGGAACATTGGGCGTTCCCCGTGGAGGGAACAAAAGGAACGATAGTTCCATAATTCAAACCATCACGTACATATTCGCACGTAAGGACTCATGAATAATTGACATCAAATTTGACATTAAAAAAATAAATGCAATGCTATATATCTTAATTTCTTAAATCAACATAGCTCGATGAGTGGGGGCATGGGGAGAGACAAAAATTTAATATAACCCCGGTCTTTGTTCAGACAATGCCCTGGACATGTCGGGTGCGGCAATTATGCAAAAACGGAATAAATTATCATATATTTGATTAGTGAAGATTAACGATACAGGCAAGATGGAGACATGAAAGATGATTGTCACTGAGTTACAATCAAATGATAAGGTTAATGAAGAGATAAAAATGAGATATTATCATTTAGAAGATAAAATTGTAGGGACATGAAGGCGGTAGAGTTCTTACTGTGATGGGCGTTAGCTGTTGGAGGTGAGGTGGTAGAGTTCTTACTGTGATGGGTGTTAGATGTTGGAGGTGAGGTGGTAGAGTTCTTACTGTGGTGGGTGTTAGATGTTGGAGGTGAGGCGGTAGAGTTCTTACTGTGATGGGTGTTAGATGTTGGAGGTGAGGTGGTAGAGTTCTTATTATGATGAGCGTTAGCTGTTGGAGGTGAGGTGGTAGAGTTCTTACTGTGGTAGTTGTTAGTTGTTGGAGGTGAGGTGGTAGAGTTCTTACTGTGTTGAGCGTTAGCTGTTGGAGGTGAGGCGGTAGAGTTCTTACTGTGGTAGTTGTTAGTTGTTGGAGGTGAGGTGGTAGAGTTCTTACTGTGATGGGCGTTAGCTGTTGGAGGCGAGGCGGTAGAGTTCTTACTGTGGTAGTTGTTAGCTGTTGGAGGTGAGGCGGTAGAGTTCTTACTGTGGTAGTTGTTAGCTGTTGGAGGTGAGGCGGTAGAGTTCTTACTGTGGTAGTTGTTAGCTGTTGGAGGTGAGGCGGTAGAGTTCTTACTGTGTTGAGCGTTAGCTGTTGGAGGTAAAGTGGCAGAGTTCTAATGTGTTGGGCGTTACCTGTTGGGTGTAAAGTGGTAGAATTCTCATTGTGGAAATTGTTACCTGTTGGGTGTAAAGTGGTAGAATTCTCATTGTGGAAATTGTTACCTGTTGGGTGTAAAGTGGTAGAATTCTCATTGTGGAAATTGTTAGTTGTTGGACTTGGAAGTAAAGTGTTAGAGTTCTCACTGTGCTAGGTGTTAGATGTTGGGGTGAGGTGGCAGAGCTCTTAATGTGCTGGGTGTTAGATGTTGGGGTGAGGTGGCAGAGCTCTTAATGTGCTGGGTGTTAGATGTTGGGGGTGAGTTGGCAGAGCTCTTAATGTGCTGGGTGTTAGATGTTGGGGTGAGGTGGCAGAGCTCTTAATGTGCTGGTGTTAGATGTGGTAGGGCAGAGCTCTTAATGTGCCGGGCGTTAGATGTTGGAGGTGAGGTGGCAGAGCTCTTAATGTGCTGGGTGTTAGATGTTGGAGGTGAGGTGGCAGAGCTCTTAATGTGCTGGGTGTTAGATGTTGGGGTGAGGTGGCAGAGCTCTTAATGTGCTGGGTGTTAGATGTTGGGGTGAGGTGGCAGAGCTCTTAATGTGCTGGGTGTTAGATGTTGGGGTGAGGTGGCAGAGCTCTTAATGTGCTGGGTGTTAGATGTTGGGGGTGAGGTGGCAGAGCTCTTAATGTGCTGGGTGTTAGATGTTGGGGGTGAGTTGGCAGAGCTCTTAATGTGCTGGGTGTTAGATGTTGGGGTGAGGTGGCAGAGCTCTTAATGTGCTGGGTGTTAGATGTTGGGGTGAGGTGGCAGAGCTCTTAATGTGCTGGGTGTTAGATGTTGGGGGTGAGGTGGCAGAGCTCTTAATGTGCTGGGTGTTAGATGTTGGGGTGAGGTGGCAGAGCTCTTAATGTGCTGGGTGTTAGATGTTGGGGTGAGGTGGCAGAGCTCTTAATGTGCTGGGTGTTAGATGTTGGGGGTGAGGTGGCAGAGCTCTTAATGTGCTGGGTGTTAGATGTTGGGGGTGAGGTGGCAGAGCTCTTAATGTGCTGGGCGTTAGATGTTGGGGTGGGTGGCAGAGCTCTTAATGTGCTGGGCGTTAGATGTTGGGGGTGAGGTGGCAGAGCTCTTAATGTGCTGGGTGTTAGATGTTGGGGTGAGGTGGCAGAGCTCTTAATGTGCTGGGTGTTAGATGTTGGGGTGAGGTGGCAGAGCTCTTAATGTGCTGGGTGTTAGATGTTGGGGGTGAGGTGGCAGAGCTCTTAATGTGCTGGGTGTTAGATGTTGGAGGTGAGGTGGCAGAGCTCTTAATGTGCTGGGTGTTAGATGTTGGAGGTGAGGTGGCAGAGCTCTTAATGTGCTGGGTGTTAGATGTTGGGGTGAGGTGGCAGAGCTCTTAATGTGCTGGGTGTTAGATGTTGGGGGTGAGGTGGCAGAGCTCTTAATGTGCTGGGTGTTAGATGTTGGGGTGAGGTGGCAGAGCTCTTAATGTGCTGGGTGTTAGATGTTGGGGTGAGGTGGCAGAGCTCTTAATGTGCTGGGTGTTAGATGTTGGGGTGAGGTGGCAGAGCTCTTAATGTGCTGGGTGTTAGATGTGGGGGAGGGAGGGGAATAGTAGAGTACTTAATGTGGTTTTCATCCTTTCTGTCTTCAATTTTTCATCATTCTTGCTGCTACATCCATTTTTTGCTACAACTTTGCTAGAAATGACATCTTGATTTGATCTCTGTTTTTCTTGACATGCTTGCCTGTCATCTCCAACTTGTCTCGTTTCTTTGATGTTTTTCTTTTTATCTTATTCGGGAAAGTGTTGGCCTTTATGAGTGCTACAAAACAGATTGAAAGTGGACAATGGAGGAGGGGGGAGGATGAGAGTAGGATGACGGAGGAGTGCAGAGTAAGATCGATTAGAGGGAGGGATAAAGTTGGGGAGTGGGATGGGAGTGGGGGTAGAGTAAGATGGAGTAAAGGAAGCGAAGAGTAAATAAAATAAAAGAAGGTGCCAGAATAATTGGAAACAAATAAAAATGAGGGAAAGCTGTCGAGTAAGAATGAGAAGAGAGTAAGATTATAAAGAGAATGAGAAGAGAGAAAGATTATAAAGAGAATGAGAAGAGAGAAAGATTATAAAGAGAATGAGAAGAGAGAAAGATTATAAAGAGAATGAGAAGAGAGAAAGATTATAAAGAGGGTAAGTAAAGTAGTACGGACTAGATGGGAGGTGAGACGGGAGCTAAGACGCATAAGATGGAGATGGAGTGTAAGATGATGGAGAGAATGAGCAAGAAGACAGGAGAAGAGAGCTAACCACTATGTCTAGGAATGTCTGGTCAGGCAAACACAATCATCACTTTTGTGGGGAGATTTGGATGCGCCTGCTCTACATGTCACAGGGGTCTAGAGGGGTCGCAACTTACTGGCTCGTTGTACACACCACATAGATTACAAGGATGGTTAACTTGGTTGATAATAACAAATCACATAGATTACAAGGATGGTTAACTTGGTTGATAATAACAAATCACATAGATTATAAGGATGGTTAACTTGGTTGATAATAACACACCACATAGATTACAAGGACGGTTAACTTGGTTAATAATAATACACCACATAGATTACAAGGATGGTTAACTTGGTTAATAATAACACACCACATAGATGACAAGGAAAAATATTTACCAGAAAGCCTAGTTTTCTTTAAAGAACCTAAGAAAGAACACAAAATTAAAAAAAAACTGGCTGATGCTACAAATAAGAAAGAGAAAATTGAGATATTTTGGACATATAAAAGGAAGTGAAGGGCTGGAGAAGACCATCATGGACGGAAGCATACGTGGATGCAATTTTATGACATGGTCTAGTGTACTTGGAGATCGAACCAAGAATACTCATCTAGGAATCTAACGCGCTAGCCACTGTGTTATCATGGCTTTCATAACATTTCTCAACACCTACTCAAGAATATAGAATCACATAGGCGCACAATGATTAAGTCGATAGCATTGGTATGTCAGTAATATTTTTTTGTGTTTGTAAGAAATAGGAGGAACAAAAAGAAATTCAAGGAAACAAAAACAGAATATAGAAAGAAGAATGAATGAAGAAAACAGTTCAGAAAGACAGAAGAAAAAGATGGAGACAGAGAGAAAATATGAATTTGTATTGAAGAAGTTGAATAAGATAGTAGGAAGAGTGAAAGAGTAATTAGAGGAAGGAGTTATACAGGGTGTTCAAGATAATTGCAGCCCCATTGATCAATCGAAAGTTGCCAGATAACCTATCGCGTTGTGTTTATTTACTATTTAAACCGGTTCTGACTAGCTCGTCCTACGTCACATTTGTTCATCGCCTCTTCCCGCACTATAAATACACACCATCACACAACCTTGACCTATACTACGTCATAACTGAACCTTTTCATTTCCATACATATATGCCAGATTAGCTCCATTCATAGGCTGCTTTTAAGTTGAACACCCTGTTGTACATGAAGGAGGATGGAGAGACCTCTAGTTTTAGATCGAGGCGAGAATACTAGTAACCCAACGCGCTATCCACTGAGCTATCATAAAGTATCTCTATCACCATTCGCCACTAGCGGTGTTTGTGTATGTGTGTGTGTGTACTATTGAGCATGTTATTTTATTTTCTAACTGTGTTATTAACTCGTCCAATCTCTCTACACTATCATTATCTATCTCCATCTCATGTCAATATTATCTACTGTCATGAGATATTTCAATTACCCACTTCTCGTAGCAAGGACACGTCTGATGTCTCAATGATAAATGATTCACAGGTTAGAATACATGTTTATCTCAGGAACATAAGCGCTTGGTCCCCTTTCTCCTAGTGAAAGTGCCAGCGGAAAGGATGTGTGTGATGTGTTGGTGTATGTTTGTGCTATTATAACGTCTACATTTTGAAGGTATAACACATCATCTTCTTAGAACGTTCTACATCGATCATTTGTTAACCACTCTTTGTGATTTGTATGTGATCTGAGCCTAAGAGCGATTGTACGTTGTCCCAGTTATGCGTCTACAAGTAGGCCAGCACATCTGATATCTTCAATGCTTTTTACTGCTTGGGTAGCTTTCCTAAGCCACTACCTCAGTCGCCTCTTACGACATGCTTTGAAGGTCGCAGTGGTACAATTGTTTGCTCCCTCACGAGTTCTGGCAACACACGGGCGGTATAACACATGTCAACAACAAGGTATAAAAAAAAAACTGTACAAACATAGAAGGTTTAACTTATTCAGCCAGACAAGGTATAACAGAGAAGGTAATTGTAAGAAATGAAGGTATAATTTCTCCAACCAAACACTGTATACAGTAACAGATATTCTTCTTCTTTTGTCGTCCCACTGTTACCTGGCTGTTGCCCAGTGTCGTCACACTGTTACCTGGCTGTTGCCCAGTGTCGTCACACTGTTACCTGGCTGTTGCCCAGTGTCGTCACACTGTTACCTGGCTGTTGCCCAGTGTCGTCACACTGTTACCTGGTTGTTCCCCTGTGTCGTCACACTGCTACCGAGTTGTTGTCCAGTGTCGTCACAATGTTACCGGATTGTTTCCCCTGTGTCGTCACACTGCTACCGAGTTGTTGTCCAGTGTCGTCACAATGTTACCGGATTGTTGCCCAGTGTCGTCACACTGTTACCTGATTGTTTCCCCTGTGTCGTCACACTGCTACCGAATTGTTGTCCAGTGTCGTCACAATGTTACCTGGCTGTTGCCCAGTGTCGTCACACTGTTACCTGGTTGTTCCCCTGTGTCGTCACACTGCTACCGAGTTGTTGTCCAGTGTCGTCCCACTGTTACCTGGCTGTTGCCCAGTGTCGTCCTACTGTTACCTGGCTGTTGCCCAGTGTCGTCACACTGTTACCTGGTTGTTCCCCTGTGTCGTCACACTGCTACCGAGTTGTTGTCCAGTGTCGTCACAATGTTACCGGATTGTTGCCCAGTGTCGTCACACTGTTACCTGGTTGTTTCCCAGTGTCGTCACACTGCTACCGAATTGTTGTCCAGTGTCGTCACAATGTTACCAGGTTGTTGCCCAGTGTCGTCACACTGTTACCAGGTTGTTGCCCAGTGTCGTCACACTGTTACCTGGTTGTTTCCCCTGTGTCGTCACACTATTACCGAGTTGTTGTCTAGTGTCGTCACAATGTTACCAGGTTGTTGCCCAGTGTCGTCACACTGTTACCTGGTTGTTTCCCAGTGTCGTCACACTGCTACCGAGTTGTTGTCCAGTGTCGTCACAATGTTACCGGATTGTTGCCCAGTGTCGTCACACTGTTACCTGATTGTTTCCCCTGTGTCTCACACTGCTACCGAATTGTTGTCCAGTGTCGTCACAATGTTACCAGGTTGTTGTCCAGTGTCGTCACACTGTTACCTGGTTGTTTCCCCTGTGTCGTCACACTGCTACCGAGTTGTTGTCCAGTGTCGTCACAATGTTACCGGATTGTTGCCCAGTGTCGTCACACTGTTACCTGATTGTTTCCCCTGTGTCGTCACACTGCTACCAAATTGTTGTCCAGTGTCGTCACAATGTTACCAGGTTGTTGCCCAGTGTCGTCACACTGTTACCTGGTTGTTTCCCAGTGTCGTCACACTGCTACCGAGTTGTTGTCCAGTGTCGTCACAATGTTACCGGATTGTTGCCCAGTGTCGTCCCACTGTTACCTGATTGTTTCCCCTGTGTCGTCACACTGCTACCGAATTGTTGTCCAGTGTCGTCACAATGTTACCGGGTTGTTGCCCTGTGTCGTCACACTGTTACCTGGTTGTTTCCCCTGTGTCGTCACACTGTTACCGAGTTGTTGTCCAGTGTCGTCACAATGTTACCGGGTTGTTGCCCAGTGTCGTCACACTGCTACCGGGTTGTTGCCCAGTGTCGTCACACTGTTACCTGATTGTTTCCCCTGTGTCGTCACACTGCTACCGAGTTGTTGTCCAGTGTCGTCACAATGTTACCGGATTGTTGCCCAGTGTCGTCCCACTGTTACCTGATTGTTTCCCCTGTGTCGTCACACTGCTACCGAATTGTTGTCCAGTGTCGTCACAATGTTACCGGGTTGTTGCCCTGTGTCGTCACACTGTTACCTGGTTGTTTCCCCTGTGTCGTCACACTGTTACCGAGTTGTTGTCCAGTGTCGTCACAATGTTACCGGGTTGTTGCCCTGTGTCGTCACACTGTTACCTGGTTGTTTCCCCTGTGTCGTCACACTGTTACCGAGTTGTTGTCCAGTGTCGTCACAATGTTACCGGGTTGTTGCCCAGTGTCATCACACTGCTACCGGGTTGTTGCCCAGTGTCATCACACTGCTACCGGGTTGTTGCCCAGTGTCATCACACTGCTACCGGGTTGTTGCCCAGTGTCGTCACACTGCTACCGGGTTGTTGCCCAGTGTCATCACACTGCTACCGGGTTGTTGCCCAGTGTCGTCACACTGCTACCGAGTTGTTGCCCAGTGTCGTAGTTTTCTGTTTTTATCTTACGCTGTTCTGGTGGCCTGGGTGATAGCTATTTTCGATCTTGGACATGATTCTGCTATACCATCTATCCATCGTTTTCATGGACTTCCTCTTGCCTTCTTTTCCAATGCGCTGTTAGTTTTTTTGAGTGTTCCAACCCCACAAAAAATGCTGTTCAAAATCTGAAGTTATAACACATCTATTCAATAAGGTATAACAACAAATAAACCTTCACAGTCTGATGATCTAACACATACAACTAACAAAGTGTAGCACATACAACTAACAAAATATAACATACAACTAACAAAATGTAGCACATACAACTAACAAAGTATAACATACAACTAACAAAATGTAGCACATACAACTAACAAAGTATAACACATACAACTAACAAAATATAACATACAACTAACAAAATATAACATACAACTAACAAAGTGTAACACATACAACTAACAAAATATAACATACAACTAACAAAGTATAACATACAACTAACAAAATATAACATTAAATAATTGTACAAAACATGAATATATAACTCATTAGAAAAAAAAAAACCACTCAGGAAAGATAACCGGTCCAGATAACCATTGTATCAGATATTATCTTCTATTTTCTATCAAATTATCTCCACTTATGTTTACATGTCTCCTTCACATCAACAAACATGGCTGCCTTCTGTCTATCCAACAGCTGGCAATTTCACACCTCAAATTATGATTCTTTGTACTCCTGAACAGTGCCTTGAATGCAACTCTTCTTAATCTATGTTGAAGCTCAGTTCATCAGGCTGCCCACATAATTACTTTTATTTCAACTTGATGAGAAAAACAAGAAAAAATAATTTTAGCAACAGATAGCCATTCTGGAAAAAAGTAGAGACACGTATTCGTTCAAAGAGTGCTCCTTTCCAAACAATCTTTCTATACGTAATTTCACATCTAGCTGCGCATTTCTGACAGTTCCCAACAAGGTTTACAACCTATTAGAAGCCCTTACAATCGATATTCCTCGAGTAATTAAATATGATTTTCTCGAAATGGCCAACACTGGCCAGGAAAGAAATTTCATTTAATGTTGAAATAGATGTTCAAAGAATGATAATCAAATTGACGATTACTGAAAATTACTTTCATAAAAATGGGAATAGAAAGTAAGATCAGGGGAATACATGTATGAATGTGGAGGATGATGATTATGATGTTCTGTTAGAGATGTTCTAGATGATTGTACGTGGGAGAGATGTGATGTTAGAAATTGTATTGTGTGAGAGAGAATGAAGATATAAACGTGGTGAGTTTGTGGTTGTAGTTTTAAATGTGGTGGATGTGAGGTGGTAGATGTGAGGTGGTAGATGTGAGGTGGTAGATGTAAGGTGGTAGATGTGAGGTGGTAGATGTGAGGTGGTAGATGTCAGGTGATAGATGTGAGGTGATAGATGTGAGGTGGTAGATGTGAGGTGGTAGATGTGAGGTGGTAGATGCGAGGTGGTAGATGTGAGGTGGTAGATATGAATTGGTAGATGTGAGGTGGTAGATGTGGAGTGGTAGATGTGAAGTGGTAGATGTGAGATGGTAGATGTGAGGCTGTAAATGTGAGGTGGTCGATGTGATGCTGTAGATGTGAGGTGGTAGATGTGAGGTGGTAGATGTGAGGTGGTAGATGTGAGGTGGTAGATGTGAGGTGGTAGATGTCAGGTGATAGATATGAGGTGGTAGATGTGAGGTGTTAGATGTGAGGTGATAGATGTGAGGTGTTAGATGTGAGGTGATAGATGTGATGCTGTAGATATGAGGTGTTAGATGTGAGGTGGTAGATATGAGGTGTTAGATGTGAGATGGTAGATGTGGGGGTGATAGATGTGAGATGGTAGATGGAGGTGGTAGATGTGAGGTGGTAGATGTGAGATGGTAGATGTGAGGTGGTAGATATGAGGTGTTAGATGTGAGGTGTTAGATATGAGGTGGTAGATGTGAGATGGTAGATGTGAGATGGTAGATGTGAGGTGTTAGATATGAGGTGGTAGATGTGAGATGGTAGATGTGAGATGGTAGATGTGAGGTGGTAGATGTGAGATGGTAGATGTGAGGTGGTAGATATGAGGTGTTAGATGTGAGGTGTTAGATATGAGGTGGTAGATGGAGATGGTAGATGTGAGATGGTAGATGTGAGGTGGTAGATGTGAGATGGTAGATATTAGATGGTAGATGGTAGATGTGAGGTGTTAGATCTGAGATGTTAGATGTGAGGTGGTAGATGGGAGGTGGTAGATGTGAGGTGGTAGATGGAGGTGATAGATGGAGATGGTAGATTTGAGGTGGTAGATGTGAGATGGTAGATGTGAGGTGGTAGATGTGAGATGGTAGATGTGAGGTGGTAGAGTGAGATGGTAGATATTAGATGGTAGATGGTAGATGTGAGGTGTTAGATCTGAGATGTTAGATGTGAGGTGGTAGATGGGAGGTGGTAGATGTGAGGTGGTAGATGTGAGGTGATAGATGGTAGATGGTAGATGTGAGGTGGTAGATGTGAGGTGGTAGATGTGATGTGGTAGATGTGAGGTGGTAGATGTGGGGTGGTATAACTGAGGTGGTATATGTGAGGTGGTAGATGGGAGATGGTAGATGTGAGGTGGTAGATGTGAGGTGGTAGATGTGAGATGGTAGATGGAGGTGACAGATGTGAGGTGATAGATGTGAGGTGGTAGATGTGAGATGGTAGATGTGAGGTGACAGATGTGAGGTGATAGATGTGAGGTGATAGATGTGAGATGGTAGATGTGAGATGGTAGATGTGAGATGGTAGATGTGAGGTGGTAGATGTGAGGTGGTAGATGTGAGATGGTAGATGTGAGATGGTAGATGTGAGATGGTAGATGTGAGGTGGTAGATGGTAGATGGTAGATGTGAGGTGGTAGATGTGAGGTGATAGATGTGAGGTGATAGATGGAGATGGTAGATGTGAGATGGTAGATGTGAGGTGGTAGATGTGAGGTGGTAGATTTGAGGTGGTAGATGTGAGTTGGTAGATGTGAGGTGATAGATGTGAGGTGATAGATGTGAGATGGTAGATGTGAGATGGTAGATGTGAGATGGTAGATGTGAGGTGACAGATGTGAGGTGATAGATGTGAGGTGGTAGATGTGAGATGGTAGATGGAGGTGACAGATGTGAGGTGATAGATGTGAGGTGATAGATGTGAGATGGTAGATGTGAGATGGTAGATGTGAGATGGTAGATGTGAGGTGGTAGATGTGAGGTGGTAGATGTGAGATGGTAGATGTGAGATGGTAGATGTGAGATGGTAGATGTGAGGTGGTAGATGTGAGGTGGTAGATGTGAGGTGGTAGATTGAGATGGTAGATGTGAGGTGGTAGATGGAGGTGGTAGATGTGAGGTGGTAGATGTGAGATGGTAGATGTGAGGTGACAGATGTGAGGTGATAGATGTGAGGTGGTAGATGTGACATGGTAGATGTGAGGTGACAGATGTGAGGTGATAGATGTGAGGTGGGATGTGACATGGTAGATGGAGGTGACAGATGTGAGTGATAGATGAGGGATAGATGAGGTGGTAGATGTGAGATGGTAGATGTGAGATGGTAGATGGAGGTGATAGATGCAGATTTCTAAACCTGTCTCTTCTTGTTAGCATTCTGTGTCGACACTTCATCTCTGTCGTGACTAGTTTTCTTCTATCTTTGATGTCATCATCCAGGTTAGGCACCTGTAGCATAAATGTAGGAGACAGGTTTTCTTGTGCAATGCTTTTTTAGTGTTCATGGTAACATGCTTACATTTCAAAATTGGTGTCATTTGTCATATTATTTGATTTGTTTTATTGCATCTATGTTGGATTTTGTTAGCTATTCTTCCATTTGCTGCTGAAATGCTTCCTATGTATGTAATGTCTTTGAAGTGTTTTCTTTGATGTTTATCGATGGAGATATTGGTAGTGTTTTCTTCTCTAGCGAATGTCATTATTTCGATGACATTGTCAATGTTCATTCTCATACTGTATTCATCAAATGTTAATTGGAATGTGTAATGTGCTACTGTGTCTGCTCTGTTGTTGATATGATTACATGATGGTCAGCAAAAACAATTTCATTTAAAATTGAGGTATGTGACGAGATAAGGTCAATTAGAAGAAAAGAAAGGGTCAAAAGGCTCATGAGGTTATGGTGGTAACATGAGCCAGGGTTAGCGAGGGAGCGCTAACCAAGACCCTGCCCCAACCTCCACGCGGTGACCATGGAAACAGACTCTGGTTCCGGTCTGGCTAAGAGGAGCAGGGATCGGGGAGAACTACTGGTAGTGGTAGCAGTGCAAGTACGGAAATGCAAAATAGATCCATACTAACAAAATGCACAAATCTCCTGACCGATGTCCAACAAGATATTGCCCAAGTTCCTAAACGTAACGAAACAGCAACAAAAAGTCTCTGACATGGATGAGAGGTGCATCCAGTGACGAAACGTGTGCTCATGAAGGGCGAAGATCGAAGCCCTGAGGAGGGGGCAAACATTGCCAGCCCGTCGGCAAGAATAAATAACAAGAATAACAGGACCGTAACAAATAAAAGTCTACCCTCGTGTCGGTACGAGAGAAGATTGCAGCTGACCCCACATCGGTGGCCTAGTGCAGATACATTTACTGGGCAAGGTTTGCCGAGCGCAAAAGAACAAGTTGCGTTTTAGTGCATAACGAAACTACCCGCCCTGGGAAAACCGTGCAAGGTACTGTGCGATTAAAAATTAACATCCCCGGAAGAACTGAGGTTGGAGATACCTAAGGGAACTGCCAGCCTTGGGGCAACCGGGCAAGGTTCGAGTGCAGTCGTAACTAACATCCCCGGAATAACTGGAGCGGGTGATGGTGGCGGGCGCAAAATCCTCAGTTGCGTTGATAGCGCAGACTGAAACGACCCTCTACATTGTTTGTACTAGGTCCCATGCCGGTGCCTTTCGAGGTTAATTGCATATTGCCACGTACCAACGCGCGTCTAGAAAAGGCTGAGAATGTTCCTTCTCCGGATCAAACTCAAAAAATGTACGGTAAAGCAAGGCCGACAATGTACGGATCAGACAGGAACTCCGGGTCCTGAACATTGGCGAAGGCCGATACTTTACACGGTGTCCTATACGTGTAAGACGCCGTCCGAGGACAAGCTGACAAGCCCCGAAAAATATTTCTCAGTCAGAATGGGTAAAGCAGCGTAACTCACTGTCCTGGCATAGATCACAAAGCCCAAATATGCGGCAAAGTTGATCGAAAAGGCGTAGATCCGAAAGGATCGTACCTAGGAAAAGTTCACCCTAGTAAATCAAAAGCTGTCTGAAACCGGACGGGCGGGCCTAGTCACCATGGGCGCACAATCGTTCCGACGTAGATCACTCCGTTCTTGCCAGTGGACCAATTATACATCACAATAAGAATGATCAAATTGACCGTGAAGAACGATCGAAGAAGAAGAAGAAGAAGAAAAGAAAGACTGAAGAAAAAAACACTTATTGCTTTCATCGATAAGGATATGTTGGATATATATATAAAATTATGTCTCTAGCAAGTTCTCCCGTCTCTTGTGATTGATGCTCGTCCATCACGGGTGATGATGACCACACAAATTTTCATCCAAGGGAATGTAGTTGCGTTATGTTTGTCTGTGTGTGGGTAGATGACTAGTGAGCCCGATACGGGCTTGAAATGTTCTTGTACAGTGTGGGCAAGGTATACTTGCACTTGTGGGAAGTTTTACTGCCTTTCTGTTTTGACGTCTTTGCTCCATCCGTGCTGTTCTATCTACCTCGCAGGCCGAGGAACCGTGTCGAAGAAGTGTGCGCCAGGCTGATCTGTCTTGAGCAGCATCCTCCCAGTTGTTGACATCTATGCTAAAGGATTTCATCGAACATCATATTGAATGTTTTTTAATGTCCTGCTGCCACCTTCGTCTTGGTCTTCCCCTGTCTCTACCCTCAGGAGCCATGCCTTCCATTATTTTTCTCTCACCAAACCACCGTATCCTTTGTTGTGACCGAAATACTTCATTTCCCGGGTCAGGATGTTGTTTATGAGCCAATACTCCACGACATGTAAGTCTTGTAGTATGTCCTTGTTTTTTTTTCTCTTCTCCATCGAGAACATTCTAAGAATGTTGTCATATTCCCTTGTTTTAAAACCGTCGATTTTGTCCCTTCCTTCATGCATGTGTTAATGCCCATGTCATGCATGTGTTAATGCCCATGTCTTGCATGTGTTAATGCCCATGTCATGCATGTGTTAATGCCCATGTCTTGCATGTGTTAATGCCCATGTCATGCATGTGTTAATGCCCATGTCATGCATGTGTTAATGCCCATGTCTTGCATGTGTTAATGCCCATGTCATGCATGTGTTAATGCCCATGTCATGCATGTGTTAATGCCCATGTCTTGCATGTGTTAATGCCCATGTCTTGCATGTGTTAATGCCCATGTCTTGCATGTGTTAATGCCCATGTCATGCATGTGTTAATGCCCATGTCTTGCAACTATATGTTGCTACAGGAAAGATGCATGTTCACAGAAGTCTTAAATTATGTCCAGTAATAAAGTAAAATCTCAACCTAAATTGACCATCTAAAATAAAAACATGGAAAATGTTACAAATTGTCAATACTCTGGCTCAGTAATTAACAACAACAACGGAGATTATTTCAAAGAAATCACTAAAAGATTATCCAAGGAATTCAGAGTATGACAAAAACTATACCAGAACACAAATAAAGAAACACCAGGAAAATATCCGAGAGCATGCATGTTTTTCCTCTTGCACAATATCGACGTTAAACATGGACATAACACAAGCATTACAGAGGAGAAGAGCAAACACATGGATGAAAACACTCTGAAAAACAAAATAAGAAGAAAAATATCAACATTCAAGAAGGATCTAAACATGGAGAAACATCAGATGAGAAATCAATTTCAGTTTCAGTTTGGAATATCTTCATTGCACTCCGGACATGTCCATAGGTGCTCCGATCTCCTTCGCAATATCTCCAACAGCGTCCAGCGACTGACCGTACCAGTTCTATTTTGATTGATGAGCCGACTCGTATACCTGTTGTACCGTTCTTTTCTTGCCACACGAATCTTCAAACCCAGTTCTCGCAATCTAGTAGTTGACGTGGATTGGTTTAGATGAAGGTCTTCTCTGCGGCCACGCTCTATGAGGGCGTTCACGATGTCAGCTCTGTCCATTGGCTGGCCCTCTGATATAGCGGCAGAGCCAGCCAGTCTCTCTGCTCTCTCGTTGCCAACGACGCCCATGTGCCCCTGACCAATGAGCCATTCTTGTGTACGTAAGGACGCTCGTATTGCTAGGCTAGGCGATTGGTGACGTAAGGACTAGGGTAAGTGGTTCGAGTCCCGTGTTTGTCTATTTGTTTTTCGGAAGCTCTTAATACCTGTATCTGTTTATTTGTTGATCATATTCGTTACTTCCGTTGCTTCCTCTGGGGTTCTTGTAAAAACAACTCCTTGTGCTCATCTAAGGAATAGCTGGGCGTCTGTAGCGTAAGCGGTAGTAAGCTCGATCACTACCTAGGCGTACCTTGTTCAAATTCTGCGGCGGCACTTTGGAAGCAAATTCGTTCCCGTGGATTTTACCAAAGATAAAAATAGATCTCACCTTTAAGTAAGCAATAGCAAACTACTGAACATATAAGTGGTGTCTTGGAAAATCAATTTTATTGTGTTTGATGGTTGCCCCCTGTACAGAATTTGCCACGGTTTACATTCATTCAAGGAATAGGAGGAACAAGAAGGAATTTAAGAAAACAAAAACAGGAAAGAGAGAGAGAGAGAGAGAGAGAGAGAGGGAGAGAGAATACGGATTTGTAATGAAGAGATTGAGGAAGAAAGTAGGAGGAGTGAGAGAATATTGTGAGAAAGGTTATGTAAAAGAAGGATGATGTAGAGAGAAAACATGGATGTAGATGAAATGAGAGAAAGATGACGGACGGAAGGTAACGAGCTATGGACGGGGATACACAAAAGTTAGATAAGGCATACACACGTCAACAAAGTAGACAGAGTAACAGTGGGCTTATAGATAATTAGACGGAGTAACAGTGGGCTTATAGATAATTAGACAGAGTAACAGTGGGCTTATAGATAATTAGACGGAGTAACAGTGGGCTTATAGATAATTAGACGGAGTAACAGTGGGCTTATAGATAATTAGACGGAGTAACAGTGGGCTTATAGATAATTAGACGGAGTAACAGTGGGCTTAGAGATAATTAGACAGAGTAACAGTGGGCTTAGAGATAATTAGACAGAGTAACAGTGGGCTTAGAGATAATTAGACGGAGTAACAGTGGGCTTATAGATAATTAGACAGAATAACAGTGGGCTTAGGGATAATTAGACAGAGTAACAGTGCGCTTAGGGATAATTAGACAGAGTAACAGTGGGCTTATAGATAATTAGACAGAATAACAGTGGGCTTAGGGATAATTAGGTGGCTTAGGGGATAGTGACTCGGTCTATTAACCCGACGTTCTGAGTTCGAATCACGCTGCAGACAGCTTGGTTGCAAATTGTTTCGTGTGGATTTTTATAAAAGGATGATAGCACCACCCTTTCAGAAAGCAATGACAAACTACTGAATGTAATAATGCCTAGAAAAATCACAAACAGCATTAAAGAGCTGAGGTTGATTCGCAAAGTCCTGTAAAGGATATGCAATTAACTAACATTGGGCTTAGGGATAATTAAACGGAATAACAATGAGCTTAAAGAAAAATAGAGACAACAATCAAATGTATAGACAGAAGAACATGAACGAAAGAAAAGAGAAGAAGATTTGAAAGAGGAATAATATAATTAGAAGAAAGAAGATGAAAACTTGGAGAGTAAGAAAACAAATTGAAAGATAAGAAGAGAAGGAATAAAGGGAAGAAGAAGTAATTAAACAGATGAAGAGAAGATAAACAGAAGAGAAGATAAACAGATGAAGAGAAGATAGATGAAGAGAAGATAAACAGATGAAGAAAAGATAGATGAAGAGAAGATAAACATATGAAGAGAAGATAGATGAAGAGAAGATAAACATATGAAGCGAAGATAAACAGATGAAGAGAAGATAAACATGTAAAGAGAAGATAGATGAAGAGAAGATAAACATCTGAAGAGAAGATAAACAGATGAAGAGAAGATAAACATATGAAGAGAAGATAGATGAAGAAAAGATAAACATATGCAGAGAAGATAAACAGATGAAGAGAAGATAAGCAGATGAAGAGAAGATAGATGAAGAGAAGATAAACATATAAAGAGAAGATAAACATATGAAGAGAAGATAAACAGATGAAGAGAAGATAAACATATAAAGAGAAGATAAACAGATGAAGAGAAGATAAACAGATGAAGAGAAGATAAACAGATGAAGAGAAGATAAACAGATGAAGAGAAGATAAACAGATGAAGAGAAGATAAACAGATGAAGAGAAGATAAACAGATGAAGAGAAGATAAACAGATGAAAAGAAGATAAACATATGAAGAGAAGATAAACATATGAAGAGAAGATAGATGAAGAGAAGATAAACATATGAAGAGAAGATAAACATATGAAGAGAAGATAAACATATGAAGAGAAGATAGATGAAGAAAAGATAGATGAAGAGAAGATAAACATATGAAGAGAAGATAAACAGATGCAGAGAAGATAAACAGATGAAGAGAAGATAAACAGATGAAGAGAAGATAAACAGCTGAAGAGAAGATAAACAGATGAAGAGAAGATAAACATATGAAGAGAAGATAAACAGATGAAGAGAAGATAAACATATGAAGAGAAGATAAACAGATGAAGAGAAGATAAACATATGAAGAGAAGATAGATGAAGAGAAGATAAACATATGAAGAGAAGATAGATGAAGAGAAGATAAACAGATGAAAAGAAGATAAACATATGAAGAGAAGATAAACAGATGAAGAGAAGATAAACAGATGACAAGAAGATAAACATATGAAGAGAAGATAAACATATGAAGAGAAGATAGATGAAGAGAAGATAAACAGATGAAGAGAAGATAGATGAAGAGAAGATAAACAGATGAAGAGAAGATAAACAGATGAAAAGAAGATAACATATGAAGATAAGATAAACATATGAAGAGAAGATAGATGAAGAGAAGATAAACATATGAAGAGAAGATAAACATATGAAGAGAAGATAAACATATGAAGAGAAGATAGATGAAGAGAAGATAGATGAAGAGAAGATAGATGAAGAGAAGATAGATGAAGAGAAGATAAACATATGAAGAGAAGATAAACAGATGCAGAGAAGATAAACATATGAAGAGAAGATAAACATATGAAGAGAAGATAAACAGCTGAAGAGAAGATAAACAGATGAAGAGAAGATAAACATATGAAGAGAAGATAAACAGATGAAGAGAAGATAAACAGATGAAGAGAAGATAAACAGATGAAGAGAAGATAAACAGATGAAGAGAAGATAGATGAAGAGAAGATAAACATATGAAGAGAAGATAGATGAAGAGAAGATAAACATATGAAGAGAAGATAAACATATGAAGAGAAGATAAACATATGAAGAGAAGATAGATGAAGAGAAGATAGATGAAGAGAAGATAGATGAAGAAAAGATAGATGAAGAAAAGATAGATGAAGAGAAGATAGATGAAGAGAAGATAGATGAAGAGAAGATAAACATATGAAGAGAAGATAAACAGATGAAGAGAAGATAAACAGATGAAGAGAAGATAAACAGATGAAGAGAAGATAGATGAAGAGAAGATAAACATATGAAGAGAAGATAGATGAAGAGAAGATAAACAGATGAAGAGAAGATAAACAGATGAAAAGAAGATAAACATATGAAGAGAAGATAAACAGATGAAGAGAAGATAAACAGAAAAAATTTGAGAGAGTAAGGAAGAAGTTAGTCTAGAACTTTCTTAAGTCAATATTATTACCAGCGACTCGTCCATGTCATTGTAACCAGAGTAAATGTTCGTACAGATCGTTGGCAGAGTCTAGAAGCATCCTCTTGGTTCAAGATTCACAAAGTCACGAGTATCATCGATATTTACTTTATATTACTGCCAGAATATAACGAGAATGGGACGAGGTCTAGTGAGTTTGGGATACGAGTTAGTATAGTTAGTGATAGTAAGTATGTGACAAGAGGTATTGAGTCTGTGACGAGAGCTAGTGTGCCTATGACGAGTTCTAGGGAGTTTAAGATACGAGTTAGTCTGTAGTGTGTGATAGTCAGTATGTGACGAAACCTGCTTAGTCTGTGACGAAGGCTAGTCAGGTTGTGACTTGGGCGTATCGTTCTTGAATGATGACTGGAGAGTCTGAAACGAGTGTTAGGGAGTTTACAACTAAAACTAACGAATATGTGGCAAGAATTAGTGTGTATGGGGCGAGATCAATTCGAACGCATATCTGTCCGTCTATCCATCTATTCATCCATCCGAATTTCTGTCATCTATCTTTCCTTTCATCTATCTCTCCATGTATCCAAACACCCATCCTCCGTTGACCCATTTCATCATCCGTCTATCACTATGTCATCTATTCATCCATCGATCGATCCATCAATTCACCCATTTATCGATTCAGTCCTTGCATTGTTCTCAGATCTCTGACAACTCTACTCATAACACCATACGCACGCATATACACAACGTCGCACATACATCAATAACATATCACTCATAAGAATTACACTACCAAAACAAAACTCTCGTTATTGCCTGTAGTACCGCTATTTAGGACGGTGTAGGACAGGTGGGATGAGAGCTTGAGAAATTTAATAGCAGCATGGCTACTGCAGTGGTCACGAATCTGTTCAGGTTAGGATTTGTCATTTATGCACACATCAGAAAAAAAAGAACTTTGTCCTTACCATGAATTAAACACATGTCTCTCGCATGAGAGCCGCGACTAAGCAAACATAATGATACACAACACCAGCTTCACAACACAATCATACATGACAGAACATAATGTCATAACAAAATACATGACCATACAAAAAGAAAAACATACATTTACCAACAGGAGATAAACATACATTTATAAGAATCGAATGTTGCAACTATCTTAAAGATATTTCTTAACAACTTCATAAACACCCAGACATATCGTCTAGTAGCAACCAGATTTCAGAAATCAATTAAAATTTGGGTCTTGGAACACACAGGTAAATCTGTCAGGAACATCCTCAGCTAAAGATATGATTGCTGGATCCGCTATTGATTGACTGCTCACAGCTTCAATTAAATGTCCCAAGACGCATTTTTCACAGGTCAACTCTTGACCTACTTGTATTCAAACTTTAGTTTAGAAAATAGAAACTGGAGAAAAAGTAAAATAAATAGTTTTGATGCGAACACCTTGATGTATATAATTTGATGTACACATCTTGATGGACACACCTTGATGTACATACCTTGATGTACACAACTTGATGTACACACCTTGATATACACACATTGATGCCCACAACCTGACACACACAACCTGACGCGCACACATTGATGCACACACCTTGATGTACACACATTGATGTACACACATTGATGTACACACATTGATGCACACAACCTGACACACACAACCTGACGCGCACACATTGATGCACACAACTTGACGAACACAACTTAATGTTTTATATTAACTTTGTTCATTATTCTTGAGCGATATTTCAACTAGAAGAAGAAGGAGGTGAAAAAGAACTCGACTGCCTTTAGGAGACGCTCGCTCGTCTGCCCAGCGTGTTCGTAGCGCGTTGGACTACGGGTGACTATCCCTCTGTGTGTGCGGGTTCAATTCCGCGGGATGACAGAAAAAGCCACAGATTCCCCAGATTTCCGGTGTTCGTGGCACCGAACCGAAGGGTTACGATGTCCATGGCACCGAGCCGAAGAGCTGAAAAGCTCAAATGCTTCTGGATCGAAAAAGGAGACGCTCACCCATGATGTCCTGGGCATGCGGGTGTGTTCGCGGACAACAAGAGAGCGGACAGGCTTGCATGGATAGATAGCATCGATTGTCGAGGAATTTATCATGGATAAAACGGGATGCTCTTCCCTCTCATGTCAATCTACTGTTGGATAAAAAAGTAAAATAAAGTAAAGGAACCCTTTCATACCTCGTGGTATATAGGTAAATACAGTGTTAGGCCTGTATTTTTCATTGACCGTCGGCACACGATGGGTGATGTGGTCAGCATCACGCCGGCCGCCTTTACTTTCCCAGAGCATGTCTGGTACCCAGTTGAGGCTGGGTCGACCTGAGAGCCGTCGTGGTCGTGAAAAATTCCACGCGCATTGCAGGAGCTGAACCCAGACCACCAGCATTGCGAAGCGAGTTCACTAACAACTACGCTACAGCGGCTCTCCTACTGTTGGATGAGCACACTAAATCTGATGTTGAATCAATCCAGTGATGTAATGAGTTTGGAATAACACGGTGTCCAAGTAGTGCTGGATGTTTGATGGGCAGGGAGAGAGGAGTGTGTTTAACCAGTGAGCCATAAAAACCACCAGTATGCAAACACTTCGACATCTTCTCCTTCTTCTTCTTTGCGTTCGTTCTTTACGACCAATTTTAATCAATCTTTGTGATATGTTTGATCTTGCCAAGAACGTGTATACGTTGCACATTGGTTTGGTAGGCCCCTAAACGCATAGACTTCTACAAGTTTAGGACACATGCATGCGATTTCATCCAAGCCTTCCTAGCCGCCTGTTACGACATGCGTGGCAGGTAACAGTGGTTCTATTCTTTACACCCTAAATGTGGGCACTGGTAACCAGTCGGGCGTACTTCGACATCTGTGGGGAAGACTAACCACTTATGTGTCTACCTGGATTGCTATTGCGTCGGTTAAGTAACCAATAACCATGATGAAGACTGTGGGAGTACACGCCACCATCAAACCTCCCATCTAGAGCTATTAAAAAAGAATGTGCATGAGATGAAATCAGAGAAATGTCTGGTCAACCACTAGTAACAAACGTTTTAAAAAAAGCGAATATAGATATATATTGTGCATACTTTTGAGGAAGAAATGCATGTAATGTACACTCTGAAGACTTCAGCACAGACGCTAGAGAGGCTGTTCTCTATCGCGACTGCTTTTGCCCGTCTGCCGAGCGTGTTCGTAGCGCGTTGGACTACGAGTGACTATCCCTCTGTGTGTGCGGGTTCAATTCCGCGGGATGGCAGAAAAAGCCACAGATTCCCAGATTTACGGTGTTCGTGGCACCAAACCGAAGGGTTACGATGTCCATGGCACCGAGCCGAAGAGCTGAAAAGCTCAAGTGCTTCTGGATCGAAAAATCAATAAAAAATCTCGATTGTTTAAACTAGGTATACCGATAGGTACAGCAAGATGGGAAAACCGTGCGAGAAAGCCCAGTAAATACATCAGCAACACAGAACCAGAGTTGTTAGTCTAAACACAGTACTGAGATACATACTTGGGAGAGATCGCTTGGGAAGTAATTATGAACATGCCAATGTGTGACGTAGATGATCTTCAAATGAATAATAAATAATGAGAATAAATAATCAAAAAATGAAAAATCAGGAAATCAAATGTCAAGGCAAAGAAAATGGAACAAGAAAGAGAGGATGCTCAAGCCAAACCCTGAAACGAATTTACTGAGAATGACAAACAATATTGGACTCAGTTCTATAGAAGGTATTTGTGTTCTATATAGCACAGAAGAACATATATGTATATTGTGCTATATATAGCACAGAAGAACATATATGCATATTGTGCTCTATATAGCACAGAAGAACATATGCATATTGTGCTCTATATAACACAGAAGAGCATATGCATATTGTACTCTATATAGCACAGAAGAACATATGCATAGTGTGCTCTATATAGCACAGAAGAACATATGCATATTGTGCTCTATGTAGCACAGAAGAATATGCATATTGTGCTCTATTTAGCACTGAGAAACATATCCATATTGTGCTCTATATAGCACAGAAGAACATATGCATATTGTGCTCTATGTAGCACAGAAGAACATGTATATTGTGCTCTATATAGCACTGAAGAACATATGTAAAGTGTGCTCTATATAGCAATATCCAGAAAGAACTTGAAATAAAAAAAACACTGGCTATTGCTAGAAATAAATAGAATAAAATTGAAGTATTTTGAACATGTAAGGAGACACGATGATTGGAGAAGACCATCAAGGAGGAAGGCATGCCGGTAAAGAGGAAGACCTCAGAGAAGATTGATTCAGGATGTCACAGATAGTTTGAACAGGACGGCTGCAGAGACGGGATATTTAATTTATAATAGACATTCAGAAGGACTGTTGGATCACAGCCAGGCTCTAGAACAGGCCAGACAACTGGTCGGGTATTCCCTGACCTAGATAAGAAAAGGGATCTGGAAATTACAGATGTTTGATAGAACACTGCAAGATTTTTTGCAATTTTACTCAATTCTGTGAGTCTATGGTTATTTATTGGTGAAAAATATTCATAATAGTGATATTCCTTATTGTTAAGCTTAACTTGTTGCATAATATAACTTCGAGTTAGCATTTTGTGTTGATTTTAAAATGAATTCGTCTATATAAACTAATACTGGAATGCGAGGTCACGTGGTGTAGTTGGGGTCTGATTTCCCACAATTCTTACCTGAGCCCAAAGGCCCAGTAGTTTCTAATTGGCTGTGGTTGGGCTTACAATCTTCTACACAGTACACGATATCTGATGACAATGAAGAACTTTCTTTTTAACTTTATCTAACAAAAAAAAACCCCGATAACTTGTTATTGATAATGTCATCCTTGTCTGGAATGTATACCTTGTCTGGCGTACTTTATTTCTATGTTGGTTCCATGGTGTAATGGTTAGCACTCTGGACTCTGAATCCAGCGATCCGAATTCAAATCTAGGTGGAACCTTACCTTTTGGGGGTCTCTGTGGCTGAGTGGTTAAGACCTTTGCCTTGCGAGTCGAAGGTCGTAGGTTCGAATCCGGACCGCGGCTTTCTGTTCACGAGTACAGTTTTTTCCAAAGACCCCTAGGATTGTTGCCGGAGCTACGGAGTTCGTGCTTTGTGCAATACTCTCGGCTGGTGGCATGCCATTTCTGCGGTGAGGGACTGAGCCATATGGGGTAAACCCGGTGCAATGAAGTCAATCCCTCGGCTTTAAAACCCTTGAAACTTTATTTCTGATCGACATCTACAACCTGACGAACGATCTTATTGTAACTGCTAAAGTTGTGAAACCGTTGGATGTCTTCTAACACGCATATCAGATAAAATATATCAATATTACTAGGGGGAGATATCAAGGTTTTTTATATTGACATAAAAATCACTATCTATAAAACTAAACATTGCATTACATGTACATGAGATAAGAATCAAGTAGAATGGATGCAAATATCACAAGAATGTTGCTAGATTAACTTTGATGTATGTGGGCTTTTTTTTTCTTTCTTTCTTTCTTTCGCTCTCAATGAATTCAGGAGTAGTTATGACGTCTAATACGATCTCTGTCTGACTTTTTTTTCCAGAAGGCTTGTTTTCCTGTTATTGGTTTTTGGTTAGTTCTTCTTCTTTGTGTTCGTTCCTTACGACCAATTTTAATCACTCTTTGTGATATGTTTGATCTTTGTCAAGAATGTGTATACGTTGCACATTGGTTTGGTAGGCCCCTAAACGCATAGACTTCTACACGTTTAGGACATGTGCATCCGATTTCAGCCAAACCTCCTTAGTCGTCTCTTACGACATGCGTGGTAGGTAACAGTGGTTCTATTCTTTACACCCCAAATTTGGCCACTGGTAACCACTCGGGCGGTTTTTGGTTACTAAACTGCCCTCATTGCACTCCGGGCAGACCCATAGGTGCTCAGTCTCCCCAACAGATATCGAAGAGTTGTCCTGTATCACTAGTGTTCCTTTGATATTCAGGTGATCCTTAGTTTGAGTTCAGAGGTACTTGTAATTTAGATCCCCAAGTAAATGATCAGGGTCTCCTGTTTAACCACGTATCACGTGCACACCATACATTTTGTTTAGGTTAGACTCGAATCCAGGAATATCTCCGTTACGTGATCACTATCGCAAAATGTTATCTTCAATCTTCTTCTTCTTTAAACGCTCACTTGTTCGATCACTTGTTAAACACCACTTTGTGATTTGTATCTTATGATCTGAGCCTAAGAGCGATTGTACGTTGTGCCAGTTACGCGCCTACAAGTAGGTTGGCCCATCCGACTTCTTTTATTACTAGGATATCTTCCTTAAAATTCTAGAGGTCAGGGTCCCAGGACGCAGAGGCAGACCAAGAAGAAGATGGCTACAAGATATTAAAGAAACCATGAACATGACCATCGACGAAGTGGGTGAACTAGCAAGAGACAGAGTGAATTTCAGATGTGCTGCTAAGAGAGCAACGTCCTATAAAGGATACGTACCTTGATGATGATCTTCCTTAGGCACCTACCTCAGTCGTCACTTACGACATGCTTTGTAGGTAGCAGTGGTACTATTCTTTGCTCCCCTTGAGAACCCCCAGCAACACATGAGCCGGCAAAGTATTATTAACTTTGTAATAGGCACCTCCCCCCTCCCCTTCCCATCATGTTTCTATAAAGTAAATAACGAAATCATTTCTACACGATAGGTGGTGGGAACAACAAGTTAATGAATAAATATCATTAGAGAAATCATACAACAGACAAGCTATCTTCCACATATACCAAAATATATCTTGTACATAACTAACAAATTCCAATGACAAAATATATAATACAAAAAACGCCCACAAAACAAAATTCGAGATTTATTTGTCGATAACATAATCGAATTTTTAGAGATACTAGACATACCTGTGCAACTTTCAGGGAAATGTCGACAAAGACAAGAAAAGAGTGCAACTGTTGTTGTTGTGTATGCATATATATTGTAAGAGATGAATAACATAAGTTGTAAGAGAGATCCGTGGTGATGATGTATGAGGGTGCGTACAAAACACTTCCAAAATAATTGGTCTACATTCCACGTGTAGCGATCGAAGTTATTTTTACATGATTCATAATCAGAATGTCGGTGAAACTGAGTTTTGAGTTTTATCGGAGATGGACGATAATATAGAAGTTATGTGTTCAAGTTGAGAGCACCTTAGCGAACCATTCAACAAGTGAACTAGAAAAGCGATATGTAAAGCTATTAATTGGTATTTATATATATTTATCTAGCATGCCACGTCTGTCTTCTTTGCTTTGATGCAAATACGCACCATTCTTGTTTGCTTTTATACAAATACGCACCATTCTTCTTTGCTTTTATACAAATACGCACCATTCTTTTTTGCTTTTATACAAATACGCACCATTCTTCTTTGCTTTTATACAAATACGCACCATTCTTCTTTGCTTTGATGCATATACGCACCATTCTTCTTTGCTTTGATGCATATACGCACCATTCTTCTTTGCTTTGATGCATATACGCACCATTCTTCTTTGCTTTGATGCATATACGCACCATTCTTCTTTGCTTTGATTCATATACGCACCATTCTTCTTTGCTTTGATTCATATACGCACCATTCTTCTTTGCTTTGATGCATATACGCACCATTCTTCTTTGCTTTGATTCATATACGCACCATTCTTCTTTGCTTTGATTCATATACGCACCATTCTTCTTTGCTTTGATGCATATACGCACCATTCTTCTTTGCTTTGATGCATATACGCACCATTCTTCTTTGCTTTGATGCATATACGCACCATTCTTCTTTGCTTTGATGCATATACGCACCATTCTTCTTTGCTTTTATACAAATACGCACCATTCTTCTTTGCTTTGATTCATATACGCACCATTCTTCTTTGCTTTGATGCATATACGCACCATTCTTCTTTGCTTTGATGCATATACGCACCATTCTTCTTTGCTTTGATGCATATACGCACCATTCTTTCGTATTTTGATGAAAATAGACGATATTCTTTTCTGTATTTTTGGTTGTTCTCTTTATTTGTTTGTTCTGTTATGTTTTAGTTGTGATCACTTTAATTATTTCTTTTAGCTCCTGTCCTACTGTTGTTCTCCAGATAGTTTTTAAACCTGTTGTTACATTGCTTTCACATTTCAGAGTTCCATTTCAGCTTTCACTTCTTCAAAACATATTAGTCCTTCGTGACTGTGAGCTCCTTCATTTTAGTTTCCGTAATAAATATCCGTGTTAAAACAGCAAAACATATTTGATATATAGAAAGTTAAAACTCATTTCTACCAATCTGAGAAAATTTTAGGATCCCCAGTGAAAGCACCGGTTCCAGTGATTATAATCAGGAAATCGACAAATCAACATATATTATGGGGTTCCGGGAAAAAAAAATAATTACCAAACCTAGTATTCGAACCGCAAACTTTCAGCTCTTACCAATTATAGTATTACTAAACAACCATAAGAACGAGTCCGAACTAAAGTGCATGATGAAATGAGATACGCGGAGTGGAAATGTACACATAAATGCAGCTTTGTGATAAAGATTTATTTTTTACCGATCCAGAAGCACTTGAGCTTTAAGCTCTTCGGCTCGGTGCCACGGATATCGTAACCTTTCGGTTCGGTGCCACGAACATCGTAAATCTGGAGAATATGTGGCTTTTCTACCAGCCCGCGGAATTGAACCCGCACTCATAGAGTGCTTATCATCCGTCGTCCAACGCGCTACGAACACGCTTGTCAGGCGGACGTAATAAAGGTAAAACATGGTACTTGTGCTCAAATGTCTGAAATCACTGAAAACTATCCGCGTTTTTTTAAATCAATTCTGGTAATACAGTGAGAACAAATGAAAATACATACCTATAGGGCCTCAGTATTTGTTAGTACGTTCTTTGTTTCTGGTACTTCCATGCTTCTGGTACATGTACAGAGTGTTTATTAAGTCGCTGTGCAGTGATGATGATCCAACGACTAAACTTTTATTTAAGTGTACATATGTGGATTAGTACTGCAGAGTGTTTATAAAGTCGCTTTGCAGTGAATTATAAAAATATGTGAGTAATTATGTGGCGAATGATGTAAACTTAAGTCATGATATTCTTAGTTCTATAATCCTGTGTGCAGAAGTACTCAACAAGCCGTTGTTATATCATCATCAAGGTGCGTATCCTTTATAGGACGTTGCTCTCTTTGCAGCACATCTGAAATTCACTCTGTCTCTTGCCAGTTCACCCACTTCGTCGATGGTCATGTTCATGGTTTCTTTAATATCTTGTAGCCATCTTCTTCTTGGTCTGTCTCTGCCTCTGCGCCCTGGGACCCTGACCTCTAGTATTGTTCTTTCCAGGTCATCGTGACGCTTGATGTGACCAAAGTATGTAATTTTTCTGTATAGTATGTTGTTTATCAGCCAATTCTCTTTAACATTTAGTTCTTTCAGGACATCAGTGTTCTTTCTTTTTCTGTCCATGGTATTCGTAGGATCTTTCTGTAGCATTTAGTTTCGATGGACTGGATTTTCGTTCTTGTTTTTGTTATTTTGTTGTTATATACACGACTTCATTGCTGATAGGAAATAGTGTTAAAAAATTGAAAACAGGGTACTTTTGGTGGAGCATGTCTTTGGTAATGGTGGCAAATACACTGAAGAAGTAATTTGACAATATGTGCTGCAATTTCCAGACTCACAAGTTCTTTTCGCAGCCACTTTACCGAATACAAGCCAGCCAAGAGAAGTAGTATATAGATCAGCGTTTCCCAAAGTGGGCGGACCCGTACCCCCAATGGGCGCTGAGGCGTTCTAGGTGGGCGATAGTGGGTTCAGAAGAATTTGGGGGTGTTCAGGTGATAAGGGGGTCGGTGGCTCCTTAAAGAAGAAATTCATAATAAATTATTTAAAATAAATTATTTTCGTGATTTTGCGCTTGAATAATCATAAAAAATTTGAATTCTTCATTTTAATTCATCTTATGCTCGTCTTACACGATCCATTTTTTCATCAATTTTCTATTTCATGCAAATAATTATTTAAAAATTGATTATGTATGACAGAAATATATATCAATTTTCTATGTCAGAGAGAAAATAGAGTATATAAGTATAGGACAGGGGGCGTTGGCAAATTGTTATAATGAGGAGGGGCGTTACAAAGTTTATGTTGTGCAAAGTGGGCGGTGGGCCGAGAAAGTTTGGAAATCCATGATCTAGATTAATAATAACAATCTACCTTATTATTTTTTAGGCGTCTTTTAAAACCATATTTATCGTGACGTAGTCTCGCCAGGGCGTCAATTTCACACTGTATAGCGACTTTATAAACACCGTGTAGCTCCTATTTTTCTACACCCTGACATCTACCTCCATCCTCTCTCCGACACGTTATGCTGACTCATATATTACATAACATGCAAAGTTTCCACCATAATTCCTGCAATTTAATCACATCTATTTTATTGATTACATAACATAATTACACACGCCTACATATGTAAATAATTAAAAGATGTAATTACAGAATATGCTAATGTAGGTTACACGTAGTATGTGATATTTACATCAGACGTGGGGAATATTTAACCAAAGGGAAATCACAATTTGTCGTTTAGTAAGATCGATTTGAAGTATGCAGTTTTTATGTGGAGTCGAATACGTGTGAGAGCTACTTCAATAACTATAAACTCGAGTCCAGAAATGCAAACATATATTTATAGAACTGGACAGATAAAAATAATGTATATTTAAACAGATAGAGAGAAAATTGTTATGTTATACATGGGACGTTCTTTAATAATTTACTGTCTCATTCTCTATCTCTCGCCTGTGTCGACCTCAAGGCTTAGCCTTGGGCTTAGCCTTGGGCTTAATAACAAAATGTAACTATAGCGTAGGTTCTTGTCTCTCGTGTCAAAGGTACTAGGTTCGCTCCCTCATAGAGCCATCTGGATATTTTTCCAGAGATTCCTGATCTCAGTGTAGGTGAGATCGAGTTCCTAGTCCTATCGGAGACGTAAGTCCTGCGTTCAATTTGGGCACGTAAAAGAACCCTTGGCAGTTCAAAATCGATAAGTGCATGCTGGAAAACCGCTGTCGGTGCACAATTCGGAAAACAGCTGTCGGTGCACAATTCGGAAAACCGCTCTCGGTGCACAATTCGGAAAACCGCTGTCGGTGCACAATTCGGACAACAGCTGTCGGTGCACAATTCGGAAAACCGCTGTCAGTGCACAATTCGGAAAACAGTTGTCGGTGCACAATTCATTAGAAACTATTCAAAATAAAATTACTACGGAAATATCCTCAACATCTTCAAAATTACACCAGGGACCCTCGCCAGTGCTACGAAGTTCGTGCGCTGCAACTGATATCTACCTGCGTAAGAAAGAGATCGAAACACACATGGTTACTCACAAAAGTGCAAGGATGATGATCCTATCAATCAATTTAATAAAGCAACTTTTAGATCTCGAGGTAGGCTCATATTTTTCATTGACCGTCGGCACACGATGAGTGATGTGGTCAACATCACGCCTGTCACCGTTACTTCCCAGTGCTTCTCATGACAGCGACAAATGCACGCCATTCTTTTCTATTATTTGCTGTCTTCTGTACTGAGTTCCAACTGTCATTCATTTCTTTCAGTTCTTGTTCTAATGTTGTCCATGTCGTTTTGGATCTTCCACGCTTTCGTTTACCCTCTATTGCCCATCCTAGTGCAGTTTTCATGACGTAGTTAGTATCCATGCGTATCACATGTCAAATCCATCTCCAGCTCCTATTATGTATGATGATGTTCATATTCTCTTGTTGACACTGTGTAAGCAGTTGTTGGTTAGAGATAGTTTGTGACCAGATCTTGAGATATTTCACAGACAAGCTGTATAATGATTTCCAACAACTTTCCAAACATAATATCTATTTAACAAACTGTCTAGATGATCTGAGTATACGAAAGTCTTCTTCTTCTTCTTTGCGTTCGTTCTTTACAACCAATTTTAATCACTCTTTGTGATATGTTGGATCTTTACTAAGAACGTGTATACGTTGCACATTGGTTTGGTAGGCCCCTAAATGCATAGACTTCTACACATTAAGGACACCTGCATCCGATTTCAGCCAAACCTCCTTAGTTGCCTCTTACGACATGCATGGAAGGTAACAGTGGTTCTATTCTTTACACCCCAAGTATGGGCCCCGGTAACCAATCCGGCGGTTTATGAAAGTAAACAAGACGTTAAAACCACAAGCACACAAGGAATATCTCCTTTAATATTCCACACCGCTCTACGTCGTCTTCAGCAGTTGTTTACCACTTTTCCAAGTTTTTTTAATGATTTATTTATAGCTACACAGGACAGTCTAGAACCTTTTATTTCCTCATGAAAATTCAGTCTTCTTACTCAAAAAGATCTCAAGCGGCAGTGCACGAACTCCGAAGCACAGGCGAGGGTGCCCGATCAAATTTTGAAGATGGTAAAGATATTTTTGTAGGGATTTTATTTTGAATCTTTTCTTATGAAGTTTTGCCCGAGCAGCGACTTTCGATTTTAAACTGTCAAGGGTTCTCTTACATGCTCAAATTGAGCAGGGGACCTACACTTTAACGTCCGTCTCCGATAAGACTAGGAACTTGATCTCACCTACATTGAAATCAGGGATCTCTGGAAAAATATCCAGATGGCTCCACATAGGAGCGAACCTGGTACCTTTGGCACGAGAGACAATCACCGAACCTCTACGCCACAGAGATACACAAGAAGAACTTCTACGCCACAGAGATACACAAGAAGAACTTCTACGCCACAGAGATACACAAGAAGAACTTCTACGCCACAGAGACACACAAGAAGAACTTCTACGCCACAGAGATACACAAGAAGAACTTCTACGCCACAGAGATACACAAGAAGAACTTCTACGCCACAGAGATACACAAGAAGAACTTCTACGCCACAGAGACACACAAGAAGAACTTCTACGCCACAGAGACACACAAGAAGAACTAAATACAAACAGAGACACACAAGAAGAACTAAATACAAACAGAGACACACAAGAAGAACTAAATACAAACAGAGACACACAAGAAGAACTAAATACAAACAGAGACACACAAGAAGAACTGAATACAAACAGAGACACACAAGAAGAACTTCTACACCACAGAGACACACAAGAAGAACTTCTACGCCACAGAGACACACAAGAAGAACTAAATACAAACAGAGACACACAAGAAGAACTTCTACGCCACAGAGACACACAAGAAGAACTTCTACGCCACAGAGACACACAAGAAGAACTTCTACGCCACAGAGACACACAAGAAGAACTTCTACGCCACAGAGACACACAAGAAGAACTGAATACAAACAGAGACACACAAGAAGAACTGAATACAAACAGAGACACACAAGAAGAACTGAATACAAACAGAGACACACAAGAAGAACTAAATACAAACAGAGACACACAAGAAGAACTGAATACAAACAGAGACACACAAGAAGAACTGAATACAAACAGAAACACACAAGAAGAACTGAATACAAACAGAAACACACAAGAAGAACTGAATACAATATAAAACAGGCAATGAAAATTAAACAAGAAGAACGGACACATATTTGTAAATAAAAAGAAAGCAAGTTTGAGATATATACAAACATGACGGACAATGGTCAAGGAAAGACTGTCAGAAAAAGACAATGAAATGCAAAGAACTAGTTTAAGTAATAGATCATCCATTCTTCTCTGTGCAAGGGAGATAACAGTGATAAATGAGACATGCTGGAACAATATTAATGAGAAAAAACGAGAATATTGACAGAAACCTATCACAAATGTTGAGGCAGAGACGAGGGTGAATAATGGAAAACAAAATCTGAGATGGATGAAGGAGATAAGCTTGAGCTGTTGGAAGACAAGTTCTGATGTAAAAGTTGAGAAAAAGAGAATGGAAACGAGATATATTTTAAAACACAACACAAAAATCTTGTTAAATCAACGATACGAAGTCCTTGAAATGTCATAGAGAACCAGAAAATGGGTGTAACGGTGAAGGAGGGATTTTATTGGACAAGACATCAACCTCCTATAATACAATCCACATTCAGAAAAAATGACACGCCATTTGTCTAGATTAATGTACAAAGCATAAACTCCGTAGCTCCCACACTAATCGAAAAAATACATATGGGAGTCGAACAACGTGGTCCGAGATCGAATCTACGGATCACTGAATGCGAGGTTAACGTCTCGACAACTTTATCACAAGAAACGAAGAATTAGCAAACATTGAAAATCAAATCAAAATTAAATGATACAAGACACAAACAGGGAGAAGTCTCAGACGAAATGAATAAACAAGAAGAACTCTTAGATACATACAGGGAGAAGTCTTACATACATACAAGGAGAAGTCTTACATACATACAAGAATAACTCTTACATACATACAAGGAGAAGTCTCAGACGAAATGAATATACAAGAACTCTTAGATACATACAAGGAGAAGTCTCAGATGAAATGAATATACAAGAAGAACTCTTAGATACATACAAGGAGAAATCTCAGACGAAATGAATATACAAGGAGAACTCTTACATACATACAGGGAGAAATCTCAGACGAAATGAATATACAAGAAGAACTCTTACATACATACAAGGAGAAATCTCAGACGAAATGAATATACAAGAAGAACTCTTACATACATACAGGGAGAAATCTCAGACGAAATGAATATACAAGGAGAACTCTTACATACATACAAGGAGAAGTCTCAGATGAAATGAATATACAAGAACTCTTAGATACATACAAGGAGAAGTCCAAGACGAAATGAAGATACAAGAAGAACTATTACATACATACAAGAAGAAGTCTTACATACAGGTAAGACAATTAACAAGGAGAAGATACACGTAGACATTTTTATAAAAATGAAAGGTATAAAAGCGAAAGGTTGACTTCACTACACCATGTTTCCTCACATGACTGTTCTCATGACTTCACTACACCATGTTTCCTCACATGACTGTTCTTGTGACTTCACTACACCATGTTTCCTCACATGACTGTTCTTGTGACTTCACTACACCATGTTTCCTCACATGACTGTTCTCATGACTTCACCACACCATGTTTCTTTATAAAACTATTCTTGTAGGCAGAAATGACCAGCCAACCCCCAATAATGTTGCACAAAGCACGGGCACCGCAACTTCAGCATCAAACCTAGAGATCTCAACTACAAAAAACTGCACATATGACTCGATCCGTACTCAAACCAATAATCTTTAGAACGACAGGAAAACGTCTTAACCACATCGCCATTGAAACCACCCCTACAAAAATAAAAAGACAAATTACAAACAAACAAAAAAACCGGGAAAACTTTAAAATGACAAAATATGATTGAAATGACAAATTATTCTGTGTAAATTCATGTCCCCACGAAAACAAGATATAATAAAAACATGGGTGACCAACAATTTACTAGACTTGATTAGCGTCAACTAGATAATAGTGGCGTCATCTAAAGACATCAAGTTGTAGAACTTTCCCGGGCCAAGCAGTCTGAGTTGGCAATCTTCACGTCACGACAGGTCACGTCCAACTAACTAGACTATCACAGTTCTGACAATCATCTATTCTTGTTGCGTGTCTCCTAGATTGTCGTTAGTTTTCTTCAACATTATCTCATAGATTGTCGTTAGTTCTTTACAATATTATCTCTTGTCGTTAGTTCTCTACAATATTATCTCTTGTCGTTAGTTCTCTACAATATTATCTCATAGATTGCCGTTAGTTCTGTACAATATTATCTCATAGATTGTAGATAGTTCTGTACAATATTATCTCATAGATTGTGGTTAGTTCTGTACAATATTATCTCATAGATTGTGGTTAGTTCTCTATAATATTATCTCATAGATTGTGGTTAGTTCTCTATAATATTATCTCATAGATTGTAGATAGTTCTCTACAATATTATCTCTTGTTCATAGTTCTCTACAATATTATCTCATAGATTGTCGTTATTTCTCTTCAATATTATCTCATAGATTGTCGTTAGTTCTCTTCAACATTATCTCATAGATTGTCGATAGTTCTCTACAATATT
Source organism: Arion vulgaris (assembly GCA_020796225.1). Classification (NCBI taxonomy): domain Eukaryota; kingdom Metazoa; phylum Mollusca; class Gastropoda; order Stylommatophora; family Arionidae; genus Arion; species Arion vulgaris. The sequence continues at coordinate 23,662,168 of CM036776.1, forward strand.
ATCTCATAGATTGTCGTTAGTTCTCTACAATATTATCTCTTGTTCATAGTTCTCTACAATATTATCTCATAGATTGTTGTTAGTTCTCTATAATATTATCTCATAGATTGTTTATAGTTCTTTACAATATTATCTCTTGTCGATAGTTCTTTACAATATTGTCTCTTGGAGATTTGATGCCATATTTTGTCTGAAAGAAGAGACATGTTCTATCATGTTTGTGAGAACAGAGACGTTCTATTATGTTTGTGAGAACAGAGACGTTCTATTATGTTTGTGAGAACAGAGACGTTCTATTATGTTTGTGAGAACAGAGACGTTCTATTATGTTTGTGAGAACAGAGAAGTTCTATTATGTTTGTGAGAACAGAGAAGTTCTATTATGTTTGTGAGAACAGAGACGTTCTATTATGTTTGTGAGAACAGAGACGTTCTATTATGTTTGTGAGAACAGAGAAGTTCTATTATGTTTGTGAGAACAGAGAAGTTCTATTATGTTTGTGAGAACAGAGAAGTTCTATTATGTTTGTGAGGTGAGAGACGTTCTATTATGTTTGTGAGAACAGAGAAGTTCTATTATGTTTGTGAGAACAGATAAGTTCTATTATGTTTGTGAGAACAGAGAAGTTCTATTATGTTTGTGAGGTGAGAGATGTTCTATTATGTTTGTGAGAACAGAGATGTTCTATTATGTTTGTGAGGTGAGAGAAGTTCTATTATGTTTGTGAGGTGAGAGAAGTTCTATTATGTTTGTGAGGTGAGAGATGTTCTATTATGTTTGTGAGGTGAGAGATGTTCTATTATGTTTGTGAGAACAGAGAAGTTCTATTATGTTTGTGAGGTGAGAGAAGTTCTATTATGTTTGTGAGGTGAGAGAAGTTCTATTATGTTTGTGAGGTGAGAGATGTTCTATTATGTTTGTGAGAACAGAGAAGTTCTATTATGTTTGTGAGGTGAGAGAAGTTCTATTATGTTTGTGAGAACAGAGAAGTTCTATTATGTTTGTGAGGTGAGAGACGTTCTATTATGTTTGTGAGGTGAGAGATGTTCTATTATGTTTGTGAAGAGACAGATGTTCTATTAAGTTTGTGAAGAGACAGATGTTCTATTAAGTTTGTGAAGAGACAGATGTTCTATTAAGTTTGTGAGGTGAGAGATGTTATATCAATCTTGTGGGGAAAGAGATGTTCTATTATGTTTGTGAGGAGACAGATGTTCTGTTATGTTTGTGAGGTGAGAGATGTTCTATCAATCTTGTGAGGTGAGATAAGTTCTATTATGTTTGTGAGGTGAGAGATGTTCTGTTTGCGTTATAATAATTCCTCTTGTTCAGTTTTTCGTTACAAATTGCCTGCATGCAATCTCTGCATACCACTCTATCCTGGGCAACTCGCTTAATCTCTTCCATGGAACCGAGACCGATATTTCTTCCCTCTCTCAGGAAAGTTCGTTATAGAGTCTCGCCTAGGGCGTCCTATCTTTCTTGAACCCTTTGCATCCCACTTCAATGCCTGCTTTGATATTCTTTGATCATTTCTTTTCTAGGTGTATCAAACATATCTCCATCTTCTCCTTCTTATAACAGTTGTCACTAGTGGTTGACCGGACATGTCTCTGATATCATCACTTCTTCTGAATTTGTTCCATTTTATATTCATTATATTTGTTATGGTTATCAAAACATATTATTGGAAGGTAGATTGTCATTTCTGTCCTCGCTGACCGTCACCATTCTGTTCCATGACCATAGCCCTTGTCTCTTGTGAAGCATCCTGGCAAAGAGGAAAAGAGGAAAACCACGGAGAAGTTGGATTTCAACCCAACACAAAAGCTTTACAGAAGCCAAGACTCTCCTGAAGCAATCCAGAAAAATGATGTGGAGGAAAACAAATGGAGAATACAACCCAGAGCATGACAGTATAAATACACTAAACAGAAAAACACAGGTCACAGTCTTCAGACTTAGAACGAAACACTTCGGTCTCAGAGCAAACCTCCAAAGAATGGGTCTCAGGGACTCGGCTGCCAGCATCTGTGGAACACCAAAGCAGCCCCAAAGCATATCCATCAAGACTGCAGCAGATTGAGCAGTGTGAGAATGGAACTCTGGCAAAACAAATTCCTTCAAAACAAATTGTTGTGACCGGTGAAGACACATATCACCCTTTTTATAATACATACCGTAATAGTAGGATAGCAGAAGCTGATCGTAGAAGAAGAAGGATTCAAGCCAAAAATGAAGATCTGAGCATGACAGCTGCAGAGGCAGGACATCTAGTATATGAGAGAAAAGAATTCCGAAGGATTGTTGGGGTAGCAACGTTCTGCTCAGGACAAGCTATTTGATATGTGTTAGAGTTGCTCAGTAATGTATGTCTGTGAAAGATATTCTGTAATGTATGTCTGTGAAAGATATTCTGTAATATATGTCTGTGAAAGATGTTCTCTTATACGTTTCTGTGAGGAAAGAAAATGTTATGTTCCTTGTTCTATGTAAGAATCCAGAGATGTTCCATCTTGTTTGTCTGTGAGATGAAAGATGTTCCAGCATGTTATATCTGTGTGTGAGAGAGAAGAGAAACAGATAGAGAAACAGATAGAGAGAGACATAAAGATAGAGACAGGTAGAGAGAGACACAGAGAGATACAGATTGAGAGACGCATAGATACACAGAGACACAGGGCTATAGAGAGACAGATAGAGAGAGAACAGATAGAGAGCACACATATATATATATATATATATAGAGAGAGATAGTCTTTATTATGTTTGACAATATCTTGGTTGTAATCTGATATGCTGCAATAACCACTTCAACAACTGAGGAGACACCGGTAGTGATCTACAGTGAACTTCACTGAGTAATCTTGTATAGATATTTCTTTTATCTCTATTTATGATTTAGATACTACTCCTCACTTTGCTTGTTTCGTTCTACTATGATGAAGGCTTGATGGTCGAAACGCTGATTATATTGCTTATGTCACAATAAAACCACTATGAAACCTTATTAAAACCATCATTCTTTTATTCCATTAAATCAGAGTTTTACAGTAATACTAGTAGAAGGTTTTAGAAATATGACTATTTCTTACTTTGTGTCATTTAGTTACAAAAAAAAAAAGTTAATTGTATATCCTTTACAGAACTTGGCGAATCAATTCCAGCATTTTTAACGCTGTTTGTGATTTTTCTAGGCATTTTTAAGGTTCAGTAGTTTGCCATTGCTTTCTGAACGGGTGGTGCCATCGTCCTTTTGTAAGAATTCACGCGAAAAAATTTGCAACCAAACTGTCCGCAGCGTGAATCGAACTCAGAACGTGGGGGTTAATAGATCGAGTCACTATCCCCAAAGCCACAGACTGTGTCATTTAGACTACGTTCAGTTTCTAGTGACTTAGTTCAGACTACATTTTTGCTTCTACATGGTGTTCAAGATAATAGCAGCCTGTGAATGGAGTCAATCTGGCATATATGTATGAAAATGAGAAGGTTTAGTTATGACGTAGTATAGGTCAAGGTTATGTGACGGTATGTAATTGTAGTGCGGGAAGGGGCGATGAACAAATGTGACGTAAAACGAGCTAGTCAGAACCGGTTTAAATAGTACATAAACATAACGCGATAGATTATCTGGCAACTTTCGATTTATCAGTGGGGCTGCTTTAATCTTGAACACCCTGTATTATTCCGACTACTCCAAGTATTTAGAACTTACGACTACCAATAGGTTTTAGTAGTATAGTATAGGTTATACCAACATGGAATCTAAGCTTGTACACAGAAAATGTTTTGTTTATTAAGCAAACTGCTATCGTCCTGGGAAAACAAATTAATTGCATATCCTCTACAGCACTTTGCGAATCAACCCCAGCGATTTAACTCTGTTTGTGATTTTTCTAGGCATTTTTACGTTCAGTAGTTTGCCATTAAGCTTCTCATATCTCGGTCAGATGATAACAGATGATGGCAGATGTATAACAGAAATTAAAAAGAGAATAGGAATGGTCAAGGATAATTTCAATAGTATGAGAAAGTTACTGACATCCAAACAAATCACAAACAGGCTAAAAATGAGAATGATCAAATGCTATATATATCCTATATTAATGTATGGCTCGGAAACATGGACAATGAACAAGCAGTTAGAAGACAGAATTGATGCATTTGAGATGTGGATATATAGAAGAATAGGCAGAGTTTCATGGACAGAAAGACAGACAAATAAACAAGTTTTATGAAAACTAGGCATGAAGAAACAATTATTAAGTGAAATAAAATTCAGACAAGTAAAGTATTTTGGGCACATAAAAAGACATGACACCATGATAAAACATTTACTAGAGGGGAAAGTTGAGGGGGAAGAGCAAGAGGAAGACCGAGAGATAAGTGGAGGGAAACTTTAAGAAATGGACAGGTTACAGTCTGACAGTGTGCAACACCAAGGCGAAAGACAGAGGATGCTGGAGATTCATTGCAGCCAACCTTCGATGTGGAGACGGCACTTGATGATGATGAGTTTGCAATTGCATTCTGAACGGGTGGTGACATAGTCCTGTTGTAAAAATCCACGAGAAACAATTGCAACCAAACTGTCCGCACCGGGATTCGAACTCAGAACGTCGGGGTCAATAGACCGAGTCACTATCCCCTAAGTCACAGACGCCACCCTCGTCCTGGAAAACTGTTTATAAATTTCCACGAATCAAAGATCTATTGTTCTGGATTTCAACATAAACTTACATAGTTCACCTCCCTCTGTGGTCGCTTCTCTAATCTGATCAAAATAATATCTCTTAGTATATTCAGACCGTAGGGTATTACACTTCAAGTACATCTAAAGTTGGCCAGGCTGTTCATTTGGTTGAGAGATGCCTGTCTTTCTTTCTTTCTCGAATCCTGTATGCCTCACAGCGTCAGGTCAGGAAGAGATTTCTAAAACGAGCCCTAGTATGCGCTTCGTAGATAGTCTCTTTCGTCGCCTCTGTTATCTCTGAGGTCCATCTTTTGCGTGGCCGGCCTTTTGCTTTGTACCCATTAATCTAATTTGTGCTCTTAGAATTATGAAGAGATTTCGAAAAACGGTAAGCAGGGACACAGGGGGAAACCAAGAGATGCCTGTAAAAGGGTAATATAGGTCCACGCAAAAATCAGTCAGTAGCGCAATACCAGGCGTCATGACTTTCCTCCTGAATTAAAAGCGGGCGTTCGCGAAGAAGAAGACCTTAGAGAATGAAGTGTATGTCAGCTTATAATTCGAGATCCTAGTATGCAGGAGATAGGAGTGCTAAATCTTTCCTCACTTGTTGAGCGTCAAGTACAAATCCAAACATTGGCGAAGGGCGATACTTTTCGGACGTGGATCATCCTACTCAAGTAAGATGACGTCCAAGTGGCAAGCCCATCCGTCTCACAGTTATAGGGAATGCTACTCTAGTAAATAAAAAGCGTGGAAAGAAATCGGATGTGCTGGTCTAGGCACTCATAGCCGCATAACTATCACAACGCACAATAATTCTTAGGCTCCGATCACATACAAACCACAAATAGAGGTTTAGTAAGTTGACGATATGGAGCGTTTGAAGAAGAATAAGGTCGAGAGTTGGATTGAACTCACACACCTCCCAAGTTCGAGTCTGTAGTCTACTCATACACAGATGGGTAACTCAGACAGTTTAAACTATGAGGAAAATATTCAAACTTATCCTTAGTTACATTGCATTTCTCTCACAAACTTATCCTTAGACACATTGCATATCTCTCACAAACTTATCCTTTAATACATATCATATCTCTCACAAACTTATCCTTAGTTACATTGCATTTCTCTCACAAACTTATCCTTAGAAACATTGCATATCTCTCACAAACTTCATTAATCATATTTTAATCCTGCAAGATAAAATAATCAAATTTATTCTGTCAAATTAAAATATAAAAACTACACAACACGTTACCACCTCATGGACAGATATTCTGATGTCAAATTAAAATATAAAAACTACACAACACGTTACCACCTCATGGACAGATATTCTGATGTCAAATTAAAATATAAAAACTACACAACACGTTACCACCTCATGGACAGATATTCTGAATTTCTAACACTAATAATTTTCACAAATCTCATCAATGAAGAACTCTCTAAACTAGTGATTCTCAAACTTTATCAGCTGTCACTATCCACGAAGATGAGGCAAGACTCACACCTCGTTTTTCTCCCTCATTTTCCTCAGTCGAATTAACTATTGTTTCCAAAGAGTAAACATTAAAAAAAATGTTTATCACTTTGAGAGTTCTAACAGCGTTGTCCACTAAACACAATAACATTAGCAGTGAGAAATGTCAACATACATTTGACAAAACATGTTGTATTTGGACGACAATTTGAAGACAATAAAATGTCAACATAACTCAAAACCAATGATGCACTTTAATAGTTTTGAAAGAAATTTTGAAATTTTGAATTTCAATTTCAAAAAACTTATTTAAACTGGCGAAACGAGTTGGTATTTTTTTTTTTTTTCCCCGATCCAGCTTTTCAGCTCTTCGGCTCGGTGCCATGGACATCGTAACATTTCGGTTCGGTGCCACAAACACCACGCAAAAGATGGACCTCAGAGATAACAGAGGCGACGAAAGAGACTATCTACGAAGCGCATACTAGGGCCCGTTTTAGAAATCTCTTCCTGACCTGACGCTGTGAGGCATACAGGATTCGAGAAAGAAAGAAGAAGAAGCCACAAACACCGTAAATCTGGGGATTCTGTGGCTTTTTCTGCCATCCCGCGGAATTGAACCCGCACACACAGAGGGATAGTCACCCGTAGTCCAACGCGCTACGAATACGCTGGGCAGACGGGCAAACGAGTTGGTATAAAAATATATTTAAGACACCAAATCCACCACATTTGTATAGCTTTTCTCACAGTCCATGATACTTTCTCTCATCTCCCTGGGGAGGTGCAACTCCCAGGCTGAGAACAACAGCTCTAAAGGCACTGAAGTTATTTTGTTAATGCTGACATCAATAATTCATGCGATCTTGATGTTACATTGATGTTATATTGATGTTACATTGAGACTTTAGACATTAGTTGAGACTGATTTTCACACATTTCATCAAATTTATGAAACATTGAAAAATGAACATAAATAATTTTGTAGAATGATGAAATGTCAAAACATTAGAATTTGGCTGCAAATTGTTTCTCGTGGATTTTTGCAAATGAACAATGGCACCACCCGTTCAGAAAGCAATGGCAAACTACTGAACGTAATAATGCCTAGAAATTCAGTGACTCCATGAGCATGATTCGTAAAGTCGAATCAGATATGGTGAGAAGCAACTGGGTGGAGGTACTGGTACAGACAATGAACAGAGAAGTCACCTTCATTTTTGTCCCTGGACACGCAGGAGTTAGGGGTAATGAACGAGCTGATAAATTGGCTGGCTTGGCTACAATATCAGAGGGAGCTGCCATGGATCGAAGTGACATTCTTCACACATTGAGAGAGTCTTTCCGAACAGAGGAGTTTCAGGGCTGTGAATCCCACTCGCTGACCCGATTGAAAGAGATGGGTGTCAATATTGGTGCAGCCCGAAAAGAACGACATACTAAATATGCAAAGAGATTGATAAATCAACATCGAACTGGCGTGTTGGGCCGCTGGACGCTGCTGGATTTGCTGAGGCGGAGATCGGAGCACCTATGGACATGTCCGGAGTGCTATGATGATAGTCCTCATATAACTGATAACTGATGCCTAGAAAAATCACAGCGTTAAAAGCTGGAGTTGATTCGCAAAGTTCTGTAAAGGATATGCAATTAACTTGTGTAACACCCGAGTGGTTACCAGGGCCCAAAATTGGGGTGTAAAGAATAGAACCACTGTTACCTGCCACGCATGTCGTAAGAGGCGACTAAGGAGGTTTGGCTGAAATCGGATGCATGTGTCCTAAACATGTAGAAGTCTATGCGTTTAGGGGCCTACCAAACCAATGTGCAACGTATACACGTTCTTGGCAAAGATCAAACATATCACTAAGAGTGATTAAAATTGGTCGTAAAGAACGAACGCAAAGAAGAAGAAGAACTTGTGTCAGAACATTACTGTTATGCTATGTTGAAAAGTGACTTGGAGATGACATTTCAAGATCTAAACCAAAAACTTCAGCAATATACTATTTATAGACGGTTGACATGTCTCCTTCTTTCTCGGATGCTCCATATCGATTACTTGTTAAACCACTCTTTGTGATGTGTATGTGATCTGAGCCTGAGAGCGATTGTACGTTGTGACAGTTATGCCCCTACAAGTAGGCCAGCACATCCGATTTCTGCGACGCTTTTTATTTACTAGGTCATCATCATCAGGTGGCGTGCCGGCTGGCGTAGGCGATCATGGATCTCCATAAATCTCTATCTTTTGTGTTTGCTATCAATTCAGATGTTAACGCTCTACCGTGCCATGAAGTCAGGCCATCCAAAATTTTCTCTCTGTCTTTCTCTGTCTCGTCTCCCGTCGATTTTACCGGTTGTCACAATGTATTGTAAACCTCCCCTCCTCATCACATGCCCGAAAAATGATGACTGCCTCTTTCTTATATTGATGATAAGCTTTCTCTGTGTCTTGATCTCATTCAACACCTCAACATTAGTCATTTTAGCAGTCCATGGGATTCTCATCATTCTTCTGTAAAACCACATCTCTGTGGTCTCCAGAGATTTACTAGGTAGCTTCCCAAGGTTAATGTCGTTGCTCCAGGATTTACATCATATTGCTTGGTTACTCTTCGCAGATATGACATGCAACCTCTCGAGAATATTGAACAAAGCACGCGCTCCGTAGGTTCGGATATGGCTTGGTTACTCTTCGCTGATATGACATGTAACCTCTCGAGAATATTGAACAAAGCACGCGCTCCATAGGTTCGGATATTGCTTGGTTACTCTTCGCTGATATGACATGTAACCTCTCGAGAATATTGAACAAAGCACGCGCTCCGTAGGTTCGGATATGGCTAGGTTACTCTTCGCAGATAGGACATGCAACCTCTCGAGAATATTGAACAAAGCACGCGCTCCGTAGGTTCGGATATGGCTAGGTTACTCTTCGCAGATATGACATGCAACCTCTCGAGGGTATTTAACAAAGCACGAACTCCGTTGGTTCTCAAACAATTATAGGTGATCTTTGGAAAGAAGCACTTTTGAACAGGACGGTGTTGGCCTCATTTGTTGTATTCAACATACAATAGGTATATAATAGGTATAGAATAAATATAGAATATGTATAGCAACGAATATCAAAGCAGGCATTGAAGTGGGATGCAAAGGGTTCAAGAAAGAGAGGATGACCTAAGGAGACCCTGAAGCAAACTTTGCTGAGAGAGGCAGGAAATATCGGTCTCAGTTCCATGGAGGAGATTGAGCGAGTTGCCCAGGATAGAACGGTATGGAGAAATTACTTGCAGGCCCTATGTAACGTATAACGGTACGATAGGAATTATTATTATTATTATATGTATAGCATAGGTATAAACAGTTATATAACAGTTATAGAACAGATATAGAACAGTTATATAACAGATATAGAACAGATATAGAACAGATATATACCTATAAGGTATATAATAGGTATAGAACAGGTACGGAAAAGGTATAAAACAATTATAGAACAGGTATAGAATAGGAATAGAATAGAACATGTGTAGGATAGGTATAGAATACGTTCAGAACAGGTATAGAACATGTATAGAATAGAACATGTGTACAATAGAACATGTGTACAATATAACATGTGTAGAGTAGAACATGTGTAGAACAGAACATGTGTACAATAGAACAGGTGTGGAGTAGAACATGTGTAGAATAGAACATGTGTACAAAAGAACATGTATAGAACAGAACATGTGTAGAATAGAACATGTGTAGAATAGAACATGTGTAGAATAGAACATGTGTAGAATAGAACATGTGTAGAACAGAACATGTGTACAATAGAACAGGTGTAGAGTAGAACATGTGTAGAACAGAACATGTGTAGAATAGAACATGTGTACAAAAGAACATGTATAGAACAGAACATGTGTAGAATAGAACATGTGTAGAATAGAACATGTGTAGAATAGAACATGTGTACAATAGAACATGTGTAGAGTAGAACATGTATAGAGTAGAACATGTGTAGAATAGAACATGTGTAGAGCAGAACATATGTAGAATAGAACATGTGCATAATAGAACATGTGTAGAATAGAACATGTGTACAATAGAACATGTGTAGAATAGAAAATGTGTACAATAGAACATGTGTATAATAGGTATACAGAACAGGTATAGAATAGAACAGGCACATAATTGGTATAGAACATACGTATAACATAAGTGACTAACATGTTAGATTATGTGATATACCAGTTGCACAGAAGTTTATAGACAATCGGTGTTACTTACCGTGTTGCTTTATCGAATGTTGCAAGTACTAGTACTGTTGCTTTATCGAATGTTGCAAGTACTAGTACTGTTGCTTTATCGAATGTTGCAAGTACTACAACAGTTAGATAACTGTTTGATGTAATATTTGAAATACTGCCTCTCCATGGGAAAACGAAAACGTTAGGAAAATGTGCAGATGCCAGCTGATTCACAGGTGTACCCTATCCATCACCCCGCACTTTCATCACAGAAAATCCTACTGGATTAGCTTTCCTAATGTTACGTTGACCATCCTTTTCGCTCCGGGTCGTGAGTCTGATCACCGGAAACTGACACTGTTCCTGCACGCGCAAGTCGCCTCACATCATTCACAGACCACTGGGAGTTGCGCTACGCGTAAATCAAAACGGACTTATTCATTATCCCGCCATTTGTCAGTGAAGTCCCTACGCACGGTCCCATTGATGGAAGGAGGGATGATTAGAAGTCTGTAAGATGTTTATTGAGATCAGTTGATCTATAATCTATTTTGGACATAGTTGATGAATATCGGTGTGTTTTCATTGTTTTACAGTTTCGTTCAGATAAAAATATTTGATCTTAATGACATCCACAATATACAACATGAATTTTTGCACTAAAATATACGAAGGGGAGTTAATAAGTAGCTAAGTGACAAGGGAGAGAATAATTAACTTTGTGAAAAGGAGATAAAAACATTTTGTGATAGGAAGATGAAATTGACGTGAATAAGAAAGTTAATTAAAAGGGAGGGAATAAATAAGTTAGTCGAAAAAGGGAGCTAATTAATAACTAACTGATAAGAGAGAGAGAGAGAGAGAGGGAGAGGAGAGAGAAAGATAGAGGGGAGAGAGTAAGTAAGGAATAGAATATAGCGAGATACACGAGAAAGTAATAATTAAAAGTGAAAGAGATGGGAATAAATGTCTCTTAATTCTTGGATTCTCCGACAGGAGTTAATTCTTATTTTTCATGTTTGTTGACCTATACGCTCTGATATAACCAATAAAAGGTTCACCTTAGGTTGAAAGGGCGTGTCTCGGCTTAAAGAGGCTTCAATCCCTACTCATCATCATCATCAGGTGCCGTCTCCACATCGAAGGTTGGCTGCAATGAATCTCCAGCATCCTCTGTCTTTCGCCTTGGTGTTGCACACTGCCAGACTGTAACCTGTCCATTTTTAAAGTTTCTCTCCCACTTATCTCTCGGTCTTCCTCTTGCTCTTCCCCTCAACTTTCCCCTCTAGTAAATGTTTTATCATGGTGTCATGTATTTTTATGTGCCCAAAATACTTTACTTGTTTGAATTTTATTTCTCTTAATAATTGTTTCTTCATGCCTAGTTTTCCTAAAACTTGTTTATTTGTCTGTTTTTCTGTCCATGAAACTGCTTATTCTTCTATATATCCACATCTCAAATGCATCAATTCTGTCTTCTAACTGCTTGTTCATTGTCCATGTTTCGAGCCATACATTAATATAGGATATATATAGCATTTGATCATTCTCATTTTTAGCCTGTTTGTGATTTGTTTGGATGTCAGTAACTTTCTCATACTATTGAAATTATCCTTGGTCATTTCTATTCTTTTTTTAATTTCTGTTATACATCTGCCATCATTACTAAATCCCCTACTAAACAAAAAAAACAAACAAACAATATATATCTCAGTAAAATATAAACGAATATGGACTGGGAAGCGGCTTTCCAGCCTTCTATTCTCGACTTTGAGCCGTCAATTTTTCTTTTACGTGCACAATTTTAACACAGGACCTACATCCTAAAGTCCGTCAACAAGAAACTCGGTCTCATCTACACTGAGATCAGGGGAAAATACCCTGATGGATCCACGAGGGAGCGAACCTGGTATCCTTGACACGAGAGACGAAGAACTAACTTCTACGCCACACAGACTCCTACAGGAGAAAATATCAAAAATAAAATTCCAGCAAAAATATCTTGACCATCTTCAAAATTAGATCGATGACCCTCGCCGGTATTACGTTGTACGTGCTCAGAATCTAAGATCTGCCTGTGTAAGAAAGAGATCGAAACACACATGGCTACTAACTGAAGTGCAATGATGATGGTCCTTTCAATCAATCAATCAATCAATCAATCAATCAAGAAAACAAAAAGAGAGAGATTTTAACTTTGTGAAAGAGTCAATCCAAAAGTAACAGTGAAAATAAAATAGTAAAAAACTTGGTAAATAGAAGAAATAGTAACAAAAAAAAGGGAAATAACTTGTATTCTCCGAATGGAGTTATCTCTTATTTTTCATGTTTTTTGGCCAACATACTCTGATATAACCAAAACAAGGCTCACCCTTAGGTTGAAAGATGCGTGCCTAGACTCAAAGAGGGTTTTAATCCCGAACAAAGCAAATAAACAATAACAGAGAAGGATATGGGTATGCTAGTGATAAGGGGAGCTAATTAAATCAAAGTATATAGGGGAGAGAACAAACAAATAACTTAGTAAAAGGGGAGGTAATATGTTAGTGTAAGAGTAGTGAACAGTTAATGAAAGGGGAGCTAATTAGTAACGATAATAAAAGATAGAGAGAAATAACAAATTGAAAGGGAAGCAATTAAGTAGATAAGTGAAAGTGTGGTGGTGGGGGAGGGGGTGGGTGGAGTGGGAGTGGGGGGGGAAATAATTATCTTAGTGAAATGAATAGAATGAGTAATTATATGAACATGGGTGGGATGTAGGAGACTTAATGAGAAGAGAACAAATCGGCAACTTACCAACAAGGGGAGAAAACACACGTAAGTAATAGAATAGGTAGCACTAATCTTACTGAACGGTACGGACAACATAACTAAGTGACAGGGGAGAGAATACAAGTAACTAGGTGACAGGGGAGATAATAGAAGTAACTAAGTGAAAGGGGAGAGAATGCAACTAACTAAGTGAAAGGGGAGAGAATACAAGTAACTAGGTGAAAGGGAGATAATGCAACTAACTAAGTGAAAGGGGAGAGAATACAAGTAACTAGGTGAAAGGGCAGAGAATACCATTACCTAAGTGAAAGGGGAGAGAATACAAGTAACTAAGTGAAAGGGGAGAGAATACAAGTAACTTATTGAAAGGGGAGAGAATACAAGTAACCAATTGAAAGGGGAGAGAACAAGTAACTAAATGAAAGGGGAGAAAATAATTTAAAAATTGAAAGAGAGAGAACACGTAGCTACGTTGAAGGAGAGCCAACAAGTAACTAATTAAAGGGGAGGCAACACGTAAATAAATGCTAGGGGAGACAACATGTGACTTAGTTGAAGTGGAAACAACAAGTACCTAAGGGAATGATGAACGATGAAGTAACTATAATAAAGTTAGATAATCAATTAAGTGGAAAGAGAACAAAAAATAACAGGTCTATGAGTGACGTGGCCAGGACTAAACTGAGAACAGATTAAACGACAATTAAGTATTTATAATTACGCTGTATGCTGCTCTGATCAATACATCACACTACATGAAACAAGTGCAGAAAATTTCCAAGTTAGCAATATTGAACAATCAGACACTCAAAACCATATTTAGCTACAGATAAAAAATATGAACATGTTTTAATAATAGTGAGATACCATCAGGAGATAAATGGAGGAGACATAGATTGTTGTTGATAAATATATAAATATATTTATCTTTTTTATGCATTGAAAAGGAAAAAAAGGGAGTTTTTAACCAAAAAAAAAAATATAGATATCGTCAAAATAATTATGAGAATATCATGTTGGGATGTGTTATAATGCCGTGTACGAAAACATATAAATCTGAGGCGGTTAGACCGGATCAGATCAGATCTGGAGAAGACCGTGGGGGAAGCTGCGGTAATACTGAGCAAATAGGCGGTAGAACAAAGTCAGGTATATATAGTATTACATAAGTAATGAGAAATTAATGATTAAAAATGAAAATTCGTCAGAAATTTGTATTTCATGGTGTTGTATGTATGATCATTTCGCCCTAATATAACCAAAACTGAATGTTCTTTTTTGGTATAGTCAACACGCCCTAATATACCCAAAACAGGATTGCTTCTTGTGGTATTTAGTTTGTTTTGTTTTTGTCCCGATCCAGAAGCACTTGAGCTTTCATCTCTTCGGCTCGGTTCCATGGACATCGTAACCCTTCTGTTCGGTGCCACGAACACCTAAATCTGGAGAACCTGCGGCTTTTCTTCCAGCACACGGAATTGAACAGCACTCACAGGTGGCTTGTCACCCGTCGTCCAACGCGCTACGAACACGCTAGGCATGCTGGCGTTCTTGGGTTTAAAGTGTACTTCTGTTTAAAAAGAATTTAACCTTATCTAAAGCAAAACATAAACAATACCTCCCCCTCCCTCCCCTAACTCCTTGTGGACCAAGCGATACATTATGTGACTTTAGGTCGGGCACCATTTACCAGGAGCCATACTAAAAGGCATTTATTATTATTATAAAAACAAATGACTTGTAAAAACATGACATTTGCTCTGTTCCGCTAAGAGTTATGTCTTTTCTGTTTTTTTTTTTCTTGTTCATTGATCTAGTCAATGCTTGGACTACTGCCCTTTGACCTGTAGTTCAGCTATGTTTGAACTCTTGCTCTTGGAGTCAATGGTATGTATCATACATTGTATTGAAGAATTGGGACAAGTATCGATCTTCTACGCAACGTGGATAGTAGAGTCTTAGTTGAGCTGTACTAGGACTAGGGAGACGAAGGGGACAAGAGGTACTAGGGCACGAGGGCAATTAGAGGACGAGGGGTACTATAGGACGAGGGGTACTATAGGACGATGGGTACTAGGGAATGAGGGGCACTAGGAAACGAGGCGTACTAGGTGACGAGGGGCACTAGGGAACACGGTATACTAGGATACCAGGGGTACTAGGGGACGAGAGGCACTAAGTAACGAGAGGCACTAATTAACGAGAGACGCTAGGGAACGATGGGAACTAAGGACTGATGGGCACTAGGGAACAAGGGGCACTATAGAAGGAGGGGAGCTAGGGAACAATGGGATCTATGGAACAAGACGAACAGGTGGAACTCGGGAACAAGGGACTTAAAGTGCTGCTGAATGATACCACAAAGTAAGCAGTGAGTACTCTGTTCCATCATACCTTCCATATTTTCTGCTGATATTAATGAAGTCTATTATACCCCTTCTAAATGTTCAAGACAAAGTGATAACAAAATCGTCACGTTAAACGTTTACAATGGGAGTCAAGACAAGAAACAATGGGAAGCAGACAAGACAGCCCACTTGTCGTGGAGGCAGCAGTTCAGGCATTGATTTCTGAGAACGCATCTGAGCATGATGTAATCATTTACACGGATGGTTCGGTGATTCGACATGTGCGGAGCTCATGGGCTTTCACTGCTCAGGTCGGAGGTGATGTTGTGAAGGAAGACAGTGGTGGTTTTGCCGTGACTACAAGCAGTCTCACTATGGAAATCATGGCGGTTACCAAAGCGATGATTTGGCTAGAATCACAGACTTTTATCCATGCATGTTTTCTCAGTGACTCAATAAGTATTCTCAGGAAGATTGAAACAGGATGGACTAGGAGACATTGGGTAGAGTCGCTGGGGAGGTCTAAGCTGACAAAGATCAGTTTTATTTTTATGTCAGGGCATGCAGGTGTAAGGGGGAATAGGCTTGCAGGTATGGCTGCTGTACAAAGTGGGCGAGCAATGGACCAGGCTGATATTATAAATTCCTTAAGGGAGAGAGGATGTGTACATGATTCACGTAATAGCGGTGAATCTACAACACTAACCAGACTGTAAGAACTCAAAGTTAAGTGTGGTGTAGCTCGACAAGAACGCTATGCTGGCAGACAAAGAAGAATTGTAAACCAACAAAGAACCGGTGTCGTTAGTAGCCACACGCTGATGGACATACTGAGGGAGAGATCGGAGCACTTATGGACTAATTTGTTCGACGTGCAGTGTGAGTTAAACAACCGAAAACAGTATGACATTGAACTGATAGGAAAACATAGATTAGAATATCAAGAGCATACATACTCCCAGTGTCAACGTATGGGTGTAAATCATGGACACTTGAACAAGAAGGAGAAGTTTATATAAACAGTTTTGAATATAAGTGTTACAGAACAGTGATCCGTATATCGTGTACAGAGAAAAGAGAACAGATCTATCGAATAAGAACTCAAAATGAAAGCAAAATTGCTAATGCTACAAAAATAATGGTGAGCCGCTGTAGCGTAGTTGTTAGTGAACTCGCTTCGCAAGGCTGGTGGTCTGGGTTCAGCTCCCGCAATGCGCGTGGAATTTTCCCGACCACGACGGCTCTCAGGTCGACCCAGCCTCAACTGGGTACCAGACATGCTCTGGGAAAGTAAAGACGGCCGGCGTGATGCTGACCACATCACCCATTGTGTGCCGATGGTCAATGAAAAATACAGGACTAACACAGTATTGACCTATATACCACGAGGTATGAAAGGGTTCCTTTACCTTTACTTTACAAAAATAATGAGAAATTTAGGTATATTGGACATATACAAAGACACGAAGGGTTGAAGATAATTACGGAAGGAGGCATCCTGGTAAAGAGAATAAAAAAACCAATGTGAAGTTGGATTCTCTATCTCTCTCGCGATCACCGCCCAGACTGATGTACCAGACCTCCCCATAAATTCTAGTCATGTAGAAATCTGATTCATGCAGCGTTAGCATTGGTGTGTTTTACGTCACATTTGGAGCTCTGGTGCTTATCCTTCGGCGATGTGTCCAGTTTCAGTCAGCGTTTACTCGGTTCGCTCTCCGTTCTGTAGCCATCTAGTAGTTTTTACGGTGTGGGGTAGGTAGCCCCACAGCCTACCTCCTTAGCCGCCTCTTACGACATGCGGGGCAGGAAACAGTGGTTCTATTCTTTACACCCCAATTTGGACCCCGGAACCACTCAGGCGAGAGTTGGATTCAGGATGTGACTGGTGATGTGAACATAACGGCAGCAGAGGTGGGACATATGACCTATGAAAGAGACACATTTCAACAAGTTCAAAGTTAATATCAGGACAAGCTATTAGCTGAAGGAATCAATCCTCAGATATACTCAATCTTCTTCTTCTTCTTTGCGTTCGTTCTTTACGACCAATTTTAATCACTCTTTGTGATATGTTTGATCTTTGCCTAGAACGTGTATACGTTGCACATTGGTTTGGTAGGCCCCTAAACGCATAGAATTATATACGTTTAGGACACGTGCATCCGATTTCAGCCAAACCTCCTTATTCGCCTCTTACGACATGCGTGACAGTTAACAGTGGTTCTATTCTTTACACCCCAAATTTGGGCCCCGGTTACCACTCGGACGGGTATACTCAATATCATTCAAGCATTCTTCCAGACATAGAATGTGCATACACATTGTCCAAATAGACAAATATTTATACAGAAGGGCTAATTATAAAGTTAGTTAATCAGATCGTTCTATTATATAGTACCACATCTACTTAGTTATATTATAACATCGTCCATGTGTCGCCGGGGATTGCAAGGGAAGCAAAGAATAGTACCACAGCGACCTACAAGACATGTCGTAGGAGGCGAAAGATGTAGGGTCTAGGAAGTTACCCTAGTAAGTAAAAATACATCGGATGTGCAGTGCTACTAGTAGGCGCATAACTGGCACAAAGTACAATTTCTCTTAGGCTCAGATCACATAAAAATCACAAACAGTGGTTAACAAGTGGTCGATATGAAGCGTTTGAAGAAGAAGAATATTGTAACATATTGTTCGGATCTGAGTGGTCATGAGACAAGTCCTCAGAACTAACTCATCCTCCACAAAAAAGTTGTTCAAAATATCCACCAACAATATGGTGAATTAAATACAAAATTAGTGTCAGGTTGTGTTGTATAATTGCCTACAACGTAATCAGAAACACATGTAGAACACAAGAGGTCAAAGTTCGTATAATAATGTGGACAGACAAGATGGGAAACATTTCTTTATTTTTTGTTTCTCAAATAATCTCCCCTGAAATTGAATTATATCCCCTTTTCAATCTTTTCTTTCACTTTTATAATTTTCTCAAATCTGTTTTTTTTTCTTTCTTGACATGATCGAGACATTGTGTCTGACTCTGGAATATCAAATTTAGTTTGTCTGACTCCATGAACTAAAATACATTTGTCTGACTCGGTGAACTAAATCAATTGTGTCAGACCGACTCCAAGTCTCGTGTTTACACATTAGTAGATTTATAGATGTAACGATGTTAAATTGCAGCTATAATCAACTCTATAGCATAGCCTTCTGATAATTGGTATGCACAAATTTGAAAGAAAATCAATAATCAAGTACTTCCCCCACGATGCTATTTTCTTGTAGAGGTGGAAGAAGGTGGGAGGGGGCGTACCTCAGTGACCCAGACCACTATGTCGCTAGGGATACCCAAGCCGGACAGGTCAAAGAAGAAAGGTCAGACTAAACGTGACCTCCTGGTCCTCCAGGTTGTGGGATGTCCGATAGGCTAACTACTCATCCATTTAAGAAAAGAACGTAGTTACAGAAACCAAAAACAGAAAAAGAGGACGCCATAAACAGACCTGGAGACGAAGTCTTCTTGAGAAACTGAAGAGTGCTCGACTATCCTGGGAGACCTGGGAGACCTGGGAGACCTGGGAGACCATCAAGAAAACAGCTAGAGACCGAGAAAAGTGGCGAACAGCTGTTGAGACCCTATACTCCACGAGGAGTGTAGAGAAATAAGTCAAGTCAAGTATTCTGAAGTTGCTAATGTGAGATAACTTCAAGGGACTAAGCAGCTATAGACATGACATATGTACAATATACACATCGACTATTCACATTTTTCTAGTATTCTTGTCTTTTTTCTTTTTTTTTCCGGTCCAGAAAGACTTGAGCTTTTCAGCTCTTCGGCTCAGTGCCATGGACATCGTAACCCTTCGGTTCGGTGCCACGAACACCGTAAATCTGGGAATCTGTGGCTTTTTCTGCCATCCCGCGGAATTGATCCCGCACACACAGAGGAGCTACGAACACCCTGGGCAGACGGGCAGTCTTCTTGTCTACCAACCTTTATTATATCTTTAACTATGAGGGTGGGGGTACATTCCTAGGGAGAGAGGCCATGTACATGATTCAAGTAATAGTGGTGAATCTACAACCCTAACCAGACTGCAAGAATTCCAAATCAAGTGTGGTGTAGTTACAACACTAACCAGACTGCAAGAATTCCAAGTCAAATGTGGTGTAGCTAGACAAGAACACTATGCTGGTAGTCAAAGAAGAATAGTAAACCAAAAGAGAACCGGTGTCGCTAGTCGTCACGCGCTGAGAGACGTATTGAGGAAGAGATCGGAGCACTTATGGACTAATTGGTTCGATGTGCAGTGTTGATGATCTCACGACTAAACTAAAGTGTTGAGGAGTTTTGGGGGATGTTCTTATGTGTCTTGGCAACCTACTGTTGGATGAAGACACTAAATTTGATGTTGAATCAATCCAGCGATTTCAGGAGTTTGGAATTACTTGTTGTACAAGTAAAGCTGTAAGGCGTGTGTTTAACAAGCAAGCCACAGGAACCATCAGTATGCATACCATTCGAAATCTGTTTGAGGAGACCGACAACCTACGGGTCTGCCCAGATTGCTGTGAAATCAGTCCAGTAACCAATAAACAATAACCATGAGGAAGAGGTTGGGAGTACATCCCACCATCAAACCTCCCATCTAGAGTTATAAAAAGATAATGTGCATGAGATAAAATCAGAGAAATTTCTGATCAACCACTAGTAACAAATGTTAAAATAAAAAACGAATATAGAGTAATGTTGGCCATACCCAGCCGACCAGAAAACTAAGATTTGAAGAAACCTAAGCTTACTACCCAGTTTGTGGTCCACAGTTCTGTCTACCCGGTTTGTGGTCCACAGTGCTGTCTGCCCAGTTTGTGGTCCACAGTTCTGTCTACCCAGGTTGTGGTTCACAGTCCTGTCTACCCAGTTTGTGGTTCACAGTGCTGTCTACCCAGTTTGTGGTCCACAGTGCTGTCTGCCCAGTTTGTGGTCCACAGTGCTGTCTACCCAGTTTGGGGTCCACAGTGCTGTCTGCCCAGTTTGTGGTCCACAGTTCTGTCTACCCAGTTTGTGGTCCACAGTGATGTCTGCCCAGTTTGTGGTCCACAGTGCTGTCTGCCCAGGTTGTGGTCCACAGTTCTGTCTACCCAGTTTGTGGTCCACAGTGCTGTCTACCCAGTTTGTGGTCCACAGTTCTGTCTACCCAGTTTGTGGTCCACAGTGCTGTCTACCCAGATTGTGGTCTACAGTGCTGTCTACCCAGTTTGTGGTCCATAGTGCTGTCTACCCAGATTGTGGTCTACAGTGCTGTCTACCCAGTTTGTGGTCCATAGTGCTGTCTACCCAGTTTGTGGTCCACTCTACCAAGTTTGTGGTCCACAGTTGGTTAAGAACAGGACCAGGGATCGTGAAGGAAGAATGATTGAGTGATCATCTTAGTGATTTATTAAGTAATTGAATGTTTGATTAATTGATTGCTTAATTAATTGATTGATTGAGTGATTGATTGGTTTATTGGGTGATTGAGTGATTGATTGGTTTATTGAGTGATTGCATGATTTATTGAGTGAGTGACTGATTGATTGATTGATTTAGATGTCCATAATCATTTTCCTTCTATAAATAGTCATATGTGCAATATTCTCCTATTTTACATTAAAATGTCAACGACTGTACACGAACTCCTTAGCAGCGGCGAGACTCCCCAGACAATAGAGACTACCCCACATTGTATGTATTAGTTAGATATCATTATTTACGTGTATGGGCGGCTCGTCATTAAGGACCAGTGGGGCCGGGCCCCACCAAAAATAAGATCTAACGTGTATTTATTATTTTATAAATTAAAATATATCCTAACTGAAACCATGATTTTTCCAAAAATTGCTGTCTGGCCCCACCAACAAAAATGATCACGAGCCGCCACTGGTGTAGTAGACCAGAAAGAGAAGTGTCGGTCGAGATACTAATGCAACATAGAACAAAGAAGTGGAACAATGAATGATGGCTAGAACATATAGATGAACACATAGGAATCAATGTGCGCATGCGCGACACGTGCTTTGTTGACCTTGAGATCTCTAGACCAGTGCTTGAGAGCAGATACTTTATTTCCTGTTCCGGTCTCGCGCTATAAGCCGGTAATATACATCCACTTAAGTGAGCAGTGTGTGCTCTATCGTTGGTGATGGAACGGGGGAGGGAAGCTTTTGTGGGTTTAGATTGGTGGTTGTTCGGATATGAGGTAGGAGGAAGTGAGAGAAGTGGGCGTAGCACGAGAGAGATGGAGAGAGAGAGAGAGAGAAACAGAGAGAGAGGAAATAAGCAAAGGATCGAACCTAGGAATAGGAAGATATTGAAACATATAGCATTGCTGTGTACAGGGTAATTGTACGTTTCAGACAAGAACTGAGCAGGAACAGGGACAAAAAGACACAGAACAGAGACAAGATTTGTGTTTAAACAGAGAAAGGGGAGAGATCACACAGAGAAATAACAGATAGAAAAAAACAGAGAAAGGACTGATAAAGGACAGAAACAGAATAGAAAAAAACACTTTAAAAGAACAGAACAAAAACAGATAAAACATATTAAAAGGTAGAGAAGGGAGAGAAGGGACAGAGAAAGTTGAGAGAACAACAAATGGAGGACGGACAGATACTGAGAGAAGACAAGAGACTGGAGAAAGGACTGAGACTAAAGAGAGGACAGAGACTGAAGAAAAGACAGAGACTGAAGAAAGGGTAGAGACTTTTGGACGTACAGTGAATGGTGGAAGGTCAGATAGTGAAGAAAAGACAGAGAAAGTAGAAAGGATAACACTTTATCCTGTGAAGGCTTTATTCTTCTGAAAGATAAAAAAGTCGTGAACCTTACCCCCTCCCCTCCCTCCCTGTATCCTCCCCTCTCCTCCCTGCGTTATCACCATCACTGTTTTAGTTAATTCTCTCGCTTTACATTCTCCATTATTTCATAACAACATGGAGGACAATAGTAAGGAAGACCATGTAGGGAAGGAGTGACGGGTGAGAGGAGGAATAGAGAATGGAACGACAGAAGGAGATAGTTATAGAGGAACAAGTCCAGTATCCGTGAAATGTAAAAATATACACAGACGAAAGCAAATGACATGAGGAAAGAATTTCAAATATAAATAGAAAAGAGAATGAGAATAAAATAAAGAAAAATATGAAAAAAAGGAGCGAATCTTGAACACGTTATTAAATTGGTATAGACAAGAGAGAGAGAGAGAGAGAGAGAGCCAGAAGACATAAGCATAGATACATATAGAAAATAGCAGCAATTGTTTACCAGCACTCAAAGAAATGAGAATTCCAGTTTCGTGCCATTATCTCGTTACATTTTCTCTCATTTTAATTATACAGTCGGCATTCTGGTTTCTGTGGTGTAGAGGTTAGATGCTCGCCTGTCGTTCTAAAGACACTCGGTTCGTACCCTCGTGGTACCATCGGAATAGATTTAAGTGAGATCGAGTTCTCAGTCATATCGGAGATGGACGATATAAAAAAGATCGCGTCTTCATGTTGCGCACGTAAAAGAACCCATGACAGTTCAGAATCGAAAAGAGCAGGCTGAAAAACAACTGCCCGGGCAAAAGTCAGTAGAAAGATTTTTTTTTAATTAAAATTCCTACAAACATTCAAACCAGCCAGCATAGGACCACTAACTCTGTGAGAGTAAAACTTATCTTAACTTTCCACCCCCATAGTTCACTGGTGAAAAATGTTTTATTCCGTCATCTGTCTATCCAACTCTTTCCACGCTTTAAGCCGCACACTGCGCCATGGCGGAAGTCCGTTGCACGCTTTAAGCCGCACACTGCGCCATAGAGTTGCTTCCCCTTATAAGAAGTCTTTCTAGTTTTACTTCTTCTGTTTTACTTATAGTACTTTTTAACCTTGTTATTCTGTTAGGTTGTCCAGTTTACTTCAATTTAGTATATAATAATATATATATGTTTATTTATTGATAAGTAGTTGGGATCGTAATTTTTTTACTTCCCTTGAATTAACTGCTTAAAAATTAAGGAAATAAATGGGCGTGGGAAGAGTTAAGTCAGATCCTGAGACCCGTTCTGTCTTCCCCAACTATTCTTTGGTGGCTTACAGACGGGACAGAAGTCTTAAGGATATGTTGATACACAGTCACCTTAAGTCCAATATCCAGACGCATTTTGGCACTGTTCAGTGTGGCCGTCGGCGTTGCAACACGTGTGATTATGTGATACAGATGCGTACTGTATCTTTTCCTTTAGCCACGTTTCTTATTGACGATGGTTTCACATGCGAGTCCCGTAATCTTATCTATGCCATTATCTTTTAGAGGTGTAACAAGTCTTATATCGGTGAGACAGGCAAGAGGCTCAGTGACCGATTCGCTCAACACTTGCGCGACATACGCCAATGCTCTGTGACCCCTGTAGCCACCCATTTCAATGATACTGGCCATTTAGGAGCTCACGATGTCCAGGTCACAGCCATCCGATCGTGTTCCTCGGATGATCGCAGTCGATTTGCTCTGGAGAATCGGTTGATTTCTTTGTATGGTACCTTGCGACCACATGGGCTCAACGTATTACATTCCTATGCTTCTTAGTACTTTCTCTTCCCATGTCTTGTAATCTATATGGGTATATGTTGCATGTATTCAAGTTATATATTTACTAGATTTTTCATTATTTCTCTTCCGTTATATTTCTAGTTTTTATGTGTGTTTTTGTGTTACATTTATTTCGTTATTCGTTTTTATTCCCAGATTTTCGTTTGTATTTCCAGATTTTCATTAGAAACGTTTGTTTTTGGTCGTCCATTTGTTTTTTTAATTTGTCACTCCTGTTGTTCGTTTGCTTGATAAAGGCCTTGTTGGTCGAAACGTTGCTGTATTTTGTCATTGTTTTTGTAATTTGTAAAACTACAGTACTTTGTGATTACGTATTTTGCCAATCAAATAGATTTACTGCAGTCTCATCTATTTTGTGAATATATACAAACTTTCACAATCTTATAAATGACATTGGGACCCTGTCCGGTGCTATAGAGTTCGTGCACTGTCGCTGAGATTTTCATGTGTAAGAAAGTGATCGAAGCACACATGGTTATTCACGGAAGTGCAATGATGATGGTACTATTGTTCAATCAGTTAATAAATAATCAATCAACAAGTCATTGTTTCGACTACATAGTCCTTGTTAGGGCACCATATGGCAACAACAGCTAGCACTGTACAAGTTGTTAGCAAAGTCGTTGTCAGTGCAACATATAGCAACAACAGCTAGGACTATACTAGTTGCTAGCAAAGATGCTAACAAGCAAGCTAGTAGTAAGCAATTCTATTTCCTATAATGACGTAATGCTGTGAGGTGCAATACCGCAATGTGCGATATCGATAATAATGAATTTGAAAACACTGAGAATGTGTACTTCATGAAATGTTTAAATAATAATTTCTCTCCTATCGTTATACGTTACATAGGGCCTGCAAGTAATTTCTCCATACCGCTCTATCCTGGGCAACTCGCTCAATCTCCTCCATGGAACTGAGACCGATATTTCCTGCCTCTCTCAGCAAAGTTCGTTTCAGGGTCTCCTTTGGTCGTCCTCTCTTTCTTGAACCTTTTGCATCACACTTCAATGTCTGCTTTGATATTCGTTGATTATTTCTCCTCAAGGTGTGTTCAACATATCTCCATCTTCTCTTTCTTATAACAGTTGTCACTAGAGGTTGACCAGACATTTCTCTGATTTCATCACTTCTCCTGAATTCGTTCCATTTTATATTCATTATTTTTCGCAGACATCTATTTTCAAATGCATTCAACTTGCTTTCTATATCTTTAGTCATTTTCCAACTCTCGCTGGCATATGTTAGGATTGATACAACATTTGAATTGAAAATTCGTAATTTAGTTTTAATACTATATAACTTGCAGTTCCATATTTTATTTAGGTATTATTCATTCCATACGTTTAAAAGCTGATGTTGATTTGTCAATTCCTAGTATAATTTGTGAAATGTGTATTAAGATGATATTTTATATTCTCAAAAATCTAAAGTTCAGTTTGATCTAAGTGGCTAGATAGCTAACTTTACAATCGAAAGATGCAGGGTTTACTTGAAGTATCTGGCACGTGCCAGATGTTATTGACTTTGTACAGATTGCTAGTCCTGTGAGACGCCTATCACATGACTCCCCTCAGGCAACTGTGTTTCCTGGATCTTCGAGTTATCATTTAAATTGATCGTTTTAGTTTATGTAATAAAATAAATAGCAATGTAATATTAACATTGAAGGTCAGAGAAAGTTGGAAATGAAAGAAAAGAAAGAAAGATAATTGAGAAGAATTATTCATTAAAATAATCATACTCAAAAATAATATATAATACACCTTGAAAGCAACAAATAATGGCAATATAGTTGTTTTTTCTGTTGGTAATATCAACGTATAGGTGTGAAGCATGGACATTTAATAAAGCAGTGAAAAACATATATGTGCTTTTAAATATAAGTGTTACAGAAGAGTCCTTCGTATATCTTGGACAGAGAAGAGAACAAATAGATCTATCCAGAAAGAACTCAAAATCAAAGAAAACTGGCTGATGCTACAAATAAGAAAGAGAAAATTGAGATATTTTGAACATATAAAAACGACATGATGCGTTGGAGAAGACTATCATGGAAGGAAGCATACAGGCAAAGAGAAGAAGTGGAAGACAACGGAGAAGATGGATTCAGGATGTAACTTACGGTTTGAACATGACGGCTGCAGAGGCAGGACATCTGGCCTATGAGAGAGGATTATGAGAGAAATTCCGGAGGACTGTTGGGGTGCCAAAGTTCTGCTCAGGACAAGCTATTTGATGATGATGATGATGATGAATATCTTGTGTGCATTTGCAACATTTGTTAAACACTGATGTTGTATGTTTTACCGCATGTCCGTTGCTGGGGCTTTCAAGGGGAGCAAAGAATAGTAACACTGCGGCCTACACGGCCTGTCATAAGAGACGACTGAAGTAGGGGACTAGGAAGCTACCTAGTAAATAAAAAGCGTAGCAATAATCGGAAATGGTGACCTACTTGTAGGTGAAATATGGAATTCAGGGCCAACTATTAGACAATATTAGAGCGCTATACCAAAAATGCTCAAGCGTAGTACGAACAGGCGACGGCCTGACAGATGAATTTGAATTATCATCAGGAGTAAGGCAGGGATGTGTGCTTTCGCCTATACTTTTCATTATATACATGGACAAGATAACGCAAGAACCAAGACAGATAACAACCTCGATAACAACTACAATTTAATCAACGAACTACTCTTTGCAGATGATCAGAGTATAATTTACAACAACGAACACAAACTTCAACAACACATAAATGCCCTGCATGCGACATGCGAAAAAT
The DNA here is from genome assembly GCA_020796225.1 of Arion vulgaris. NCBI lineage: Eukaryota > Metazoa > Mollusca > Gastropoda > Stylommatophora > Arionidae > Arion > Arion vulgaris. Next base: position 23,689,138 of record CM036776.1, read on the forward strand.
ATGACATGAAAATTAACACGTCCAAAACAGAAGTCATGACAATAAGCAGGTCAACAGGTCAACTGAATATACACGTGAATAATGTCAAAATACAACAGACTCCAGAATTCAAATATCTCGGGAGTATATTCACAGCAGATGGAAAGATGGACAGAGAAATCGAGACTAGATGCCAGAAGGCAAATGCAGTGACATACCAACTGTCACCACTATTAAATCATCCAATCATTAACATGGCAGTCAAATGACAACTGATAAACTGCATATTTATTCCAACTCTCTGCTATCAGTGCCAAACATGGCCCTGACTAAGACACAAGAAAGAAAGATTACAACATGTGAAATGAGATGTTTACGAAAAGCTGTCAACGTTACAAGGCGAGATAGAGTGAGAAACGAAGATATCAGAAGCATCGTTGGTACTATACCATGCATACAGTACATCGAGAAGCAAAGATTCAAGTGGTTCGGCCATCTAATGAGAATGGAACCACATTTACTACCATCACGTGCCTATAATCTATAATAATCGACACTCAGGACGCAGAGCACGAGGCAGGCCAAGAACACGATGGATAGATAACATCTCAGAGTCCCTGCGAAAGCATGGACTGACAACGTCAAGCGCAACACACCTGGCACAAGATAGGAAACTAACTCTCCCACGACGCTTCACGGCAAATGTGGTTAAGATAAGATAAGATAAGATAACACTTGTAGGTGCATAACTGGCACAACGTACAATCGCTCTTAGGTTTAGATCACATACAAATCACAAAGAACGGTTTAACAAGTGGTCGATATGGAACGTTGGAAGAAGAACAATGATGTACTTCTCATCTGATTGAATAAGTGGCTAGATCTCACATATATATGTTGCAATAGAGAATATGAATGTCATTCACATCTAATGCGAGTAGTTCTGCCTCCAAAGTTCTAGAATGTATCACTAAAGATATCTAGATAGATTAGGACAAATGAATAGACAGCTACACCCGTACAGAGATAATCAGATAAAATAGACATACATACATATTAACACACACACACACACACATATATATATATATATATATATATATATATAAACACGAACGAAAATCCAGTCCTTCGAAACTAAATGCTACAGAAAGATCCTACGAATACCATGGACAGAAAAAGAAAGAACACTGATGTCCTGAAAGAACTAAATGTTAAAGAGAATTGGCTGATAAACAACATACTATACAGAAAAATTACATACTTTGGTCACATCAAGCGTCACGATGGCCTGGAAAGAACAATACTAGAGGGCAGGGTCCCAGGAAGCAGAGGCAGACCAAGAAGAAGATGGCTACAAGATATTAAAGAAACCATGAACATGACCATCGATGAAGTGGGTGAACTGGCAAGAGACAGAGTGAATTTCAGATGTGCTGCAAAGAGAGCAACGTCCTATAAAGGATACGCACCTTGATGATGATATATATATCAAGCAGATAGGCAAGCAAGCAGACAGATAGTCAGGCAAGCAGACAGATAGTCAGGCAAGCAGATCGATAAAGAGGTATATAGATGCCACGATTGTTAATCATTATTCAAGTATTTATTGAGTTCAGTTGCCTGAGTGTCCATTTTTTCATGAAGTAGTCCTCCGACTTGTGTAAGAAGTTGGACCTGGTACAGACATCAGACATGTGTAAGAAGTTGGACCTGGTACAGACATCAGACATGTGTAAGAGGCTAGTCCTGGTACAGACATCAGACATGTGTAAGAGGCTAGTCCTGGTACAGACATCAGACATGTGTAAGAGGCTAGTCCTGGTACAGACATCAGACATGTGTAAGAGGCTAGTCCTGGTACAGACATCAGACATGTGTAAGAGGCTAGTCCTGGTACAGACATCAGACATGTGTAAGAGGCTAGTCCTGGTACAGACATCAGACATGTGTAAGAGGCTAGTCCTGGTACAGACATCAGACATGTGTAAGAGGCTAGTCCTGGTACAGACATCAGACATGTGTAAGAGGCTAGTCCTGGTACAGACATCAGACATGTGTAAGAGGCTAGTCCTGGTACAGACATCAGACATGTGTAAGAAGTTGGACCTGGTACAGACATCAGACATGTGTAAGAGGCTAGTCCTGGTACAGACATCAGACATGTGTAAGAGGCTAGTCCTGGTGCAGACATCAGACATGTGTAAGAGGCTAGTCCTGGTACAGACATCAGACATGTGTAAGAGGCTAGTCCTGGTACAGACATCAGACATGTGTAAGAGGCTAGTCCTGGTGCAGACATCAGACATGTGTAAGAAGTTGGACCTGGTACATACATCAGACATGTGTAAGGGGATCGGGTAAATGACCAAGTAAATGATCGAGTCGTCCTCAGGTCCATCAATCTAGCTGATCATCGATGTGGTCATTATGGGGCCGATCTGTCTCCGCCTGTGTGCACAATCGTCACGTTCCGCTGAATCCAAAGAGCCATTGATTGTGACATTGTCAGCGGATAAGGTTAACCAGCGGTTTGTTTCTTACAACGGAAGAAAGTCATAATCGGAATGTTAAAACAATAGCCATCACCGGACAACTCATTTGTCACTCTGCCAACGACGCATAGACAGACTAGTTAGCAACACAGGGCAGGAGGGTAATCTATCTATGTTTAACAATGAATGCATCCGTGTTGGAACATACCAAAAAACAGATGATACGAGACAGCCACTGCTCCATGTGCATCCATTTGACCGGAATGAAGTAATTACCTTAGAAGATTAATGTTCAAGCGGGGCCTATCTTCGTCTTCTAATTATCTTCTCTCTAACTGTCTCTCTCTCTCTCTCTCTTTCTCTCTCTCTCTTTCTCTTTCTATATTTGGATCTTCCACAGCAATATGTTCCAAACCTTACATAGATACATTTATGCAATAAGTTGCACATTACCGTTACATAGATACATTTATGCAATAAGTTGCACATTACCGTTACATAGATACATTTTTGCAATATTTTGCACATGACCCTTACATAGATACATTTATGCAATAAGTTGACATTACCGTTAGCTACACATATTTATGCAATAAGTTGCACATTACTATTACATAGATACATTTATGCAATAAGTTGCACATTACCGTTACATAGATACATGTATGCAATAAGTTGCACAATACCGTAGAAAACAGAATACAATAAACTACTATGCACAAAGGTGCTCAGTAACACTCAACTTGATGAATGCATCAACGTGAGCACTTACATAGTTACTTCGGCTGCGAATAAACTATTGCATCTAAAAGTAAACACGGCCTGATGGCGAGAGAACACATTTAACTGCTATCAAGTTGGGGTATATCTTTGTGGCTAAGTGGTAAGCCGTTGTCTTGCGTACTATAGGTTGTAGGTTCAAATCCAGTCTGCGACGCTCTGTTCACGAATACATTTGTTTCCAATGATTCCTAGATTTTTGTCGCAGCTACGGAGTTGATGCTTTGTGTAGTACTTTCAGCATGTGACTTGCCAATTCCACGAAGAAGGACATAGCAATATTGGCTAAAACTGGTTGCATTTAATTCAGTCTTTCGTATTTAGCAATGGTTGGACACATATACAAATAATTTAACATAAAAATCACGTTATCATACCATGTGGCATAATAGGAATACCGTTTTATGTTATTGTTTCTCACTGACAAACAGAATAGATATGGGCACTATGGTCAACATCACGTTGCCCACTTCTACTTCTCGTGGCTACTCTTGGACACTATGGTCAACATCACGTTGCCCACTTCTACTTCTCGTGGCTACTCTTGGACACTATGGTCAACATCACGTTGCCCACTTCTACTTCTCGTGGCTACTCTTGAACACTATGGTCAACATCACGTTGCCCACTTCTACTTCTCGTGGCTACTCTTGGACACTATGGTCAACATATGGTTGTCCACTTCTACTTCTCGTGTCTACTCTTGGACACTATGGTCAACATCACATCCGAGTGGTTACCAGGGCAAAAATTTTGGTTTTAAAGAATAGAACCACTGTTACCTCCCACTCATGCCGTAAGTGGCAACTAAGGAGGTTTGGCTGAAATCGGATGCACATGTCCTAAACGTGTAGAAGTCTATGCGTTTAGGGGCCTACCAAACCAATGTGTAACGTATACACGTTCTTGGCAAAATTCAAACATATCACAAAGAGTGATTAAAATTGGTTGTAATAAACGAACGCAAAGAAGAAGAAGAAGATCACGGTGTCCACTTCTACTTCTCGTGGCTACTCTGGTGCCAAATTGAGGCTGAGTTGACATACAAACTGTTACAGACTGATAAATCAAATCCCGCATGTGTACGAAGCAGGTGAACTAACAACTTCACTATCGCGTCTCTCAGAGAGTGTAAAAGGAAAACTATATATAGAACTTTACAATTGGAGACATTCTGACAATCTTGTGTTATATTATTCTTATCTGTCACTATATGTTCATTCTCTGTAGATTATTGACAATCAATGCAAGTTTACGTTAGTATAGACAAGTACCAAGTGTTTGGAGAGTCGGTGTAAAAAAAGCCAAAAACAAAACTGTCCTTAATGTCTGTAATATTGCTATTTGGGGCGATATAGGACATTAGGGACATGAGACTGTGGAAGTTAATGGCCGCATGACTAATGTAGTTGTCGCGAAACTGTTCAGGTTAGATGTTGTCTTTATGCCCTCGACAGAAAAAACTAAGTTATCCTTACCGTGGTTGAACCCGGGTCTGTCGCATGGGAGCCGCGCTCTAAGCAATTCGGCCAGACGCTTCACGCATTCGGCGAGACGCTGCACTCATTCGACTAGACGCTTCCTACATTCGACTAGACGCTTCACACATTCGACTAGACGCTGCACGCATTCGACTAGACGCTCATCATATTCGACTAGACGCTCCACGCATTCGACTAGACGCTGCACGCACTCAACTAGACGCTGCACGCATTCAACTAGACGCTGCACGCAGTCGACTAGACGCTCCACTCATTCGACTAGACGCTGCACGCATTCGACTAGACGCTTCACACATTTGACTAGACGCTTCACAATTTGACTAGACGCTCCACTCATTCGACTAGACGCTCCACACATTCGACTAGAATCTTCACGCATTCGACCAGATGCTCCACTCATTCGACTAGACACTCCACTCATTCGACTAGACGCTCCACGCAGAGATGGTGTAGCTAACTGATAACTTCACTAGTGTTATCAAGTGATTGTAGATGTCACAACGATGTGGTTGCAAGCTGGATTGTCTGAATCAAGTACATTAAATGCATTCATCTGTTAGAATTTCAGTGAGAATTAATCTCATTTATTCTTGGTCTCAGAGTTAACCATGGCATTATGTTTACTCAGTAGTTACCAGTATTTCAACTTATTACACACCCCTATCACATTGCCCTCATACCTCACCTTCACATTGCCCTCATACCTCACCTTCACATTGCCCTCATTCCTCACCTTAAGGGGGCAGTACTAGCAACATTAAACTAATTTATTACACACCCCTATCACATTGCCCTCATACCTTATCTTCACATTGCCCTCATACCTTACCTTCACATTGCCCTCATACCTTATCTTCACATTGTCCTCATATCTAACCTTGACATTGCCCTCATTCCTTACCTTCACATTGCCTCCATTCCTTACCTTCACATTGCCCCCATTCCTTACCTTCACATTGCCCCCATTCCTTACCTTCACATTGCCCCCATTCCTTACCTTCACATTGCCTTCCTTCCTCACCTTCACATTGTCCTCATACCTCACCTTCACATTGCCCTCAAACCTCACCTTAACATTGCCCTCATTTATCACCTCATCATTAGTCTCCTGATCACCACTCACACTCTCCAAGTTTTTCGTGCTGTACATTTAATACTAAAATACCAAATCCACATCACATTAGCTTCCAGTTATCTTCGTCCTTTTTTCTTAAGTGTCCATCTTTCACCTCCATAACACAGGATTACTTGCAGATAACAACTATTGCTCTAATTACCAGTAGAAACGTTGTTTCGTACACTATTCATCATTTCCACAAAATCTAGTCATCAATAATCGATACTAATCACCTTACACATACATCATCTCACCCGTACATCATCTCCCACATACATCATCTCCCACATACATCATCTCACACATACATCATCTCACACATACATCATCTCACCCGTACATCATCTCCCACATACATCATCTCACCCGTACATCATCTCCCACATACATCATCTCACACATACATCATCTCACACATACATCATCTCACACATACATCATCTCCCACATACATCATCTCACACATACATCATCTCCCACATACATCATCTCACACGTACATCATCTCACACATACATCATCTCACACATACATCATCTCCCACATACATCATCTCACACATACATCATCTCACACATACATCATCTCCCCCGTACATCATCTCACCCGTACATCATCTCCTATCTGATGTAAATCCGGATCACTAGAAAGATAGAAGGAAATTGACAAAATAAACCAGAAATAACAGAATCACTAGTAAGACAGAATAAAATTGACAAAATAAACCAGAAATAACAGAACGAATCCAATAACAATTTCGTGCAGAGAAATTAGCTACTTAAAAGACAATTTTCTCTGATGTGACATCATTCGTTCTCTGCTTGAACGCCAGGTCGTTAGATTCCTGCCGAAATAAGAAGGCTTATTGAACTCACTCAAGCGTGACCGTTCACACTTCTGTTAAAGTTCATATCAGATATTTATATCTCCAATATATATTATGCCTCCCTAGATCAGGGAGATATTATGCCTCCCTAGATCAGACTTTGACCAGGTCTCATCAGATCTGAAAATATATTCCAGCAATTTAATGATGCATCACGTTAGATAATTTGCCCACAAGATACTCTGCAAGTGTTTATGCATGATCACGTTTTATTGCACGCGCTGAGAGGACAAAGAATGGTCCTATGTAACTGCACGCGCGAAAACTTGCTGTTATATTACCCTCTGGTTGTACGATATTAGACAACGTAATCGCGAACACGTTCATGAGAAAAAATTGTTAAAAAACTAATATGAACAGATAAACAATTAAGCAAATGTATTTTTGTTGGGTTAGAAAACAAGAAATTGCCAATAGCCAATACAGCTGGAGACTAAAGATCTATATATTTATTCTCTAATCCTGTTTTAGTTTTCAGCGTCAGGTTTAAAACGGAGACACCTGGAGCGAGCCTCTCTATTCGCCTTGTCTTTCTCTTCTTCAGTTCTGATTTGCCTCACAGAGTCAGGCTGAAAAAGGAGACCACCTGAAGCGAGCCTCTCTATTCGCCTTGTCTTTCTATTCTTCAGTTCTGATTTGCCTCACAGAGTCAGGCTGAAAAAGGAGACCACCTGGAGCGAGCCTCTCTATTCGCCTTGTCTTTCTATTCTTCAGTTCTGATTTGCCACACAGAGTCAGCCTGAAAAAGGAGACCACCTGGAGCGAGCCTCTCTATTCGCCTTGTCTTTCTCTTCTTCAGTTCTGATTTGCCTCACAGAGTCAGGCTGAAAAAGGAGACCACCTGAAGCGAGCCTCTCTATTCGCCTTGTCTTTCTCTTCTTCAGTTCTGATTTGCCTCACAGAGTCAGGCTGAAAAAGGAGACCACCTGAAGCGAGCCTCTCTATTCGCCTTGTCTTTCTCTTCTTCAGTTCTGATTTGCCTCACAGAGTCAGGCTGAAAAAGGAGACCACCTGAAGCGAGCCTCTCTATTCGCCTTGTCTTTCTCTTCTTCAGTTCTGATTTGCCTCACAGAGTCAGGCTGAAAAAGGAGACCACCTGAAGCGAGCCTCTCTATTCGCCTTGTCTTTCTCTTCTTCAGTTCTGATTTGCCTCACAGAGTCAGGCTGAAAAAGGAGACCACCTGAAGCGAGCCTCTCTATTCGCCTTGTCTTTCTCTTCTTCAGTTCTGATTTGCCTCACATAGTCAGGCTGAAAAAGGAGACCACCTGGAGCGAGCCTCTCTATTCGCCTTGTCTTTCTCTTCTTCAGTTCTGATTTGCCTCACAGAGTCAGGCTGAAAAAGGAGACCACCTGGAGCGAGCCTCTCTATTCGCCTTGTCTTTCTATTCTTCAGTTCTGATTTGCCACACAGAGTCAGGCTGAAAAAGGAGACCACCTGGAGAGAGCCTCTCTATGCGCCTCGTCTTTCTTTCTCTTCTCCAGTCCTGATTTGCCTCACAGAGTCAGGTTAAAAAGAGATTTATAAAGTTTTTGTGTTCCCTTCATAAATAGTGTTTTTCGAAGCTTCTGTTTTCTTTGAGGTTTGTCCACCTGTTGCGTGGCAAGCCTTTTGCTTTGTATCCACTGTGTTGAAGTAACATCGTTCTTTTTGACACATTTTCTGTTGGTAATCTGCTCATTGTAAATAATAACCAACTGTAAATACTACGTCACCGAACCAACATGTCGGAGATTGTAATTCTTACCCTAACAACGACTCATAAACACTTTATTTACTAGGATAATTTACATTTCTCGAACATCCTCAGTTGTCGTTAGATAGCATATGGTATCATTTTGACTGTACACAAGTTCAACAACGCATGGCATATATCATCTCCCTGAAAACTGCATGAATCCATGACGTTGAATACACAGCAATGACCTTCTGATGCACAACGACAGCTGAGTTGAAAAACGATTCAATTTTCAATATTCTGTTTGAGTTATCTTTTAATTTATCATTTCATGTTCTTTATAGTTACTTTTATTCATAGGAACGTTCGTATTTTTACAGTTGGTTATTTTTTACCATTTAGTTTGTTCTCCTACATCGTCGGCAAGAAGCTAAACAAAATACGGCGTTTTATTATTTTGTGATTTATACGTTTTCACCAATTATAATGTTACATGCTCTTTGTTTTCAGGTTTACATTGCTGTCTAATTTGTATTATATGTAATGAGCTCCAGCCGGTGCTACAGGGTTCGTGCACCGTTGACTGGTCCTCCAGCAGATCAGACAAGAAAATATGCATACAAAAGAAGAGGTAGAGGAGAGAAGAGAAATGAACGTAAGCGCCGAGCTGGACAGAGACGGTTTAGAAGAAAGACAGACCGACTTGCTCTGAAATATCTACGCATTGGCTACTGGAATTGTCGAAGTGCAAAACAGAGAGGGCCAATTCTATAGAAACTAGTCTATGACTTCGACATTTTCATGATTCAGGAAACCAACTTGCAGCAGGATAAAGCCCTTGAGTGTCCAGGATTCAAATGTTATTTCACTCCCAGTGAACCCGGAGTAGGACGAGGTCAAGCTATCTATGTGAAACATGGCCTTCCCCACAACTGCCTTGACACACATGACTTCTTCCCCGAGGGTGTGGAATTACAAGGAATTCAATTAACAATTCGTGATCAGGTATGGCGAATCTATAATGTGTACGCCCATGTGGACAAACTCCATATTGCAGAAAACTGGGATTTCCTTCAGAAGCTCTCAGATGTACCACGCACAAAGTTTCTTATAGCAGGGGATTTCAATGCACGATCAAAGGAGTGGGGCAACGCTACCGAGAATAGACAGGGCATCGCTTTGAGTTCTGCTCTACTAAACTCTGACTTGACGATATTGAATGACGGCCGCCCAACTCGGTTAGCTTCTAGACCTGAGGACACCGATGGTGTCATTGATCTGGCACTGATCTCTACAACTGATGCTACTTTTGCTCGATGGAATGTTCTTGGGGCTCAAGATAGTGATCATCTCCCTGCGTTGTTCTTCTTAATAAGGCCAATAATTTGCCACACAGAAGACCCAAATCTGTCTTTCAGTACACACCATGCCACTCTGATCACGAAAACCCCTTACGTATACTGCGACAGACTGCCAGAAAGAAGACTGCTAGGACTCCTTTCCTGCAACCACCTTGGTGGAATGAAAATGTTGAAAAAGCATGGCTGGCAAAAGAGGCTGCTACAAAGTCATGGCAGAAAGCCCGAAAGAAGCGACCTCGAAATATGTGTGATGTGGCTGAAAAGTCTGCTATTCGCCACAAAGCCACTGGGGATTTCAAAGTATTGGCTAGTGAGGCAAAGAGTGGGTTATGGGAGACTTTCATAACGCAAGTCTGTGGCGACAAGTCTCTATATCAATTCTGGCAGTTTCATCGCAAAATGAACAGGAGGAATACCAGCCAGTCTTTTCCTACTTTACGTGACTCATCAGGATCCGTCTTGGCAACAGATGCAGAAAAGGGGCAGGGGTTCCTTCATCGTTTCGTGAAACAGACAGAAAAAGGTGATAAAACTGACCGTCATAATATCATAAGTGCTCTTCGTGATATTACTAGCTCTGGAGAACCTTACATTGACTTAATAACAAAGGAGGATGTTGTTAATGCACTCAAGGCAAGCCACGGCACCGCTTCAGGGCCTGATGGTGTCCAATATCATCACATCAAACAGCTGGACGAGACTGTTATTAATGCAGTTGTGATGGATTTTAATAAAAGTGTACAGAATGCTGTGGTACCGAGGATTGGCTTCATAGTTATTTACGACCGCTCCACAAACATGGGAAGGATCCTAAACTGCTCAGCAGCTACCGCATACTCACCTTGCAAAATGTATATGGCAAATTACTAGAGAAGATAGTGGCCAGAAAGGTAATGTGTCACTTGGAGAATGACCACATTCTCCCTGACACTTTGGGTAGCTACCGGCCAATGAAAGGGACATGGAACAATGCTGGCACGTTTGCATATGATGTTTATGAAGGCTTCCAATCCAAGCAAGAGACTGTTGCTGTGGCCATCGACTTGGAGGATGCTTATAACAAGGTGAATTTTTCAATAATGGTGCGCTCTTTGATTAAATGTGAAGTTAATCCTTGGCTGGTGAACTGGATAGCTGCTTCTTTAATGGAGAGAACCGTTGCACTCCGTTTAGGAACATGGACATCGGATCCTGCACGTATATGCCCGGGATTACCCCAGGGTTCTCCTCTATCACCCGTGTTGTTTAATATTTACACATCAAATGTAACTAAAATTCAGCCAACCGGATTGGGTCGGACATTGACATTTGCAGATGATATCTTAATATATAGGACTGGGTCAGATAGACGAGAGATGGTTGACGACATTCAGAAAACATTGCATACCATCTCGGGTTGGTGTAGAAGTCTGCTCTCAGGTCAATCCTGAAAAAGCGTGTATGTTGTGGTGCTCGTTGAATAATCACATCGTCAAGGCTGACCTACCCTGTGTAATCTTTGATGAACATACCATCGAGCGCAGAGACAGGTTGCGCTATCTTGGAATAACCTTTGATCGTGGTCTATCTTTCAAACACCATATTGAACACACGATACAACGGTGCAAGCGTGGTCTTGCGGCTCTCAAAGTTATGGTGGCCGCACACCTTGAGCGGAGACTACTTGCCCTTTTGTTCGATCGACTGGTAATGTCAGTGGTAGATTACGGACTCGGAATTCTTACGATATCAAGATCACAATGTGAACGACTCGAACGGGTTCAGAATGAAGGTATGCGTATAGTTCTGGGCTGCACTAGAGATACCCCCATTGTGAAGATGAGATATATGCTTGGCCTTCTGTCACTACGCTCCCGTCATGCAATCGCCCAAACCAAGGCATATATGCGGGTTACTTCGGATAAGAGACATCCACTACACAAGAACACTAATGATGTTAAGGGCACGAGAATCAAGCATGGCATGTCGTGGATGGCCCAGGCTGAGAGAACAATTGACCAGGTGACTACGGTTGCGACCCTACCAAAAGGGGAAGAATGGATCCCAACAGATGGTGGCATGATGAACTATCTCAACGTTATCATTACTCTTGGAAGAGAATGTAGAGATTGGGGTAACATGAAGGCTGATCTCGCAGTTAAGCAGCTGATAGAAGATAATGCAAGGATGATGATGTTGTTGTATATACTGATGGGTCGGTTCAACGTGGTGAGAAATCCGGCTGGGATTTCTTGGCTTATGCGCATGGTAGGGTTGTTGCAGAGCGAAGTGGGGCATACAGGACAACTACTTCTAGTATGAGGATGGAGGTTGAGGCCGTTACTGCTGCCCTCCATTGGATTTCTGGGACTTCATTTACTGGGGCAGTTGTTGTCTCTGACTCTCAGTCGATGCTTCACAAGATCCAGAAGGGCAGGTTTCGGTATGAGTGGATGTCGTCTATGAAGCTTCTAACCTCCAGCGGCTTACGTGGATATACTGTCCTGGGCATGCGGGTGTTTACGGTAATGAGAGAGCGGACAGGCTTGCATCAACAGCATCGATTGTTGGGGAGTTGAAGATGGATAAGGGGATATTCTTCGGTCTCTTCGCGACTCTCTATTGGATGAGGACACTAAAATCGATGTTGAATTGATCAAGCGATTTAAGCAGTTTGGAGTTACCGTTGTTCAAGTCGAACTGGATGCCTGAGAGAAAGAGTGAGAGATGTGTTTAATCAGCGAGCCACAGGAACCATCAGTATGCATACTCTACGATATCTGTTGGGAGAGACTGAGCACCTATGGGTCTGCCCGGAGTGCAATGACGTCAGTTTAGTAACCAATAACCAATAACCAACCAATCTGCTTATGTGGCAGAACCATTTAATTTGTTGTTTCTTGATGAAGTTCAGTACTGATGTTGTACACATTTTTCTGATGTTTTCATTTCTCAACCGGTCTCTTCTTGTTACACCCAGCATTCTGCGTAGACACTTCATCTCTGTTGTGACTAGTTTTCTTCTATCGTTTGTTGTCAGTGTCCAGGTTTAGGCACTGGTAACATAATGTGGGGAAAGATTGTGTTGAACATTGCTCTTTTTGTGTTCATGGTGACATGTTTGCATCTTAAAATTGGCGCCATTTGCCCTATCATTTGATTTGCTTTGTTGCATTTGTGTTGGATTTCATTAGTTATTCTTCCGTTTACTGAAAGATGTTCCCTAGGTATGTAAATGCTTTGATTTGTTTTAATGGATGTTTGTCGATGGATATATTGGTAGTGTTTTCCTCTCTAACAAATGTCATTACTTCGGTTCTGTCGATGTTTATTCTCATATTGAATCGATTAGAGAGAGTGAAGATAAATGGGACAAACGCTCGGCAAACAACCTAGAAAATATAAACACTTTTCCTTTGTACTGGCACTAGCAAGGAAAGAGGATACCAGGGACGATTAAACAAAAGTGGAATAAAAGTCATTGTTAGAGCTGAGGAAGAAGATTTGATTAGTTGATCGATTGATAAGACCGTCAATATTGCACAATGGTGAAGTGCTACGTGAGCTGCGTTTTTTTTCACACGTGAAGATCTCACCGACAGTGCACAAGCTTCGTAGTATCGACAGAAGTCAATGATGTAATTTTTTCAGCTAGTACAGATTTGTGTAGGACCTATATTTCAAGATTGCAATAAACTTTCTCGGGCAGTAGATTTCTAACATATTCCTAACGGCTTTCAAATGTCAATGCTTCTTTTTAATCACTCATCTTGCACGTGACCTATTGTTTTATCGTCCGTTTCCGATAGGGTTATCTGCTCGAACATACCTACACTGAGATAAGATATCTCTGGAGCAATATCCCGATCACTTCCCGCGTAGAATGAGCTTAGTACCTGTGCAGCAAGAGAAGAACCCGAACCCGTTACCTCCAGGACACTAAAAAACCTCACTGAAGAAGGTTTCTTATACAGGGTGTTAAACTTAAAAGCAGCCTATGACTGGAGCTAATCTGGCATATATGTGTGGAAATGAGAAGGTTCAGTTATGACGTAGTATAGGTCAAGGTTGTGTGATGGTGTGTAATTGTAGTGCGGGAAGGGGCGATGAACAAATGTGACGTAGGACGAGCTAGTCAGAACCGGTTTAAATAGTAAGTAAACACAACGCGATAGGTTATCTGGCAACTTTCGATTTGTCAATGGGGCTGCAATTATCTTGAACACCCTGTAGAAAACAACGGCGATCAACAAAGGTAGAGATATGTGCCAACGTAGATTAGAAATACATCAGGATCAATATTAAACATGTATGACTGATTTATAAACTCGTTGTACTTCGTGCCAAATATTAGCGAGTACAGTGTGAGACACGGACTTTTATTTTACATGCAACCGTGGCAGTGCTCAACACAACGTCGACCACCTTTACTTCTTAATGTTTTCCTGGTGTTCAAATTAGTAGGGGTTGAGTTGAGAGCATTGTGATCGGAATAAATATCACTCCGACTGTTGAATATGTTTGATTGATATGACCAACATCTTTGCACTTCGGTGAGTAACCATGTGTGCGTAGATCTCTTTCTTACACAGGAAGATCTCAGAGGACGTGCACACATTCCGTAATAATTTCGGGTCACCGATGCAATTAACATGGACATTGATCAAAGCGCAGTCACAAAAATAACTACATGTGAAATGCGTTGCCTGTGAAAAGTTACCAACAACACAAGAAAAGACAGAATCACCAACATCAGCATGAGAAAGAAAGTTGGCACAAAACCGTGCTTGAATTACATAGATAAACAAAGAATGAAGTGGTTTGGTCACTTAATAAGAATGCATCCAAACTCCACAGTATACAGAGTCTTCTACAACAGAACATCGGGAAAGAAGACAAGAGGAAGACCACGGAAAAGATGGTTAGATGGCGTAGCAGAATCCTGTGAAAAAGCAAAGATAACAATCACACAAGCCACCAGAACAGCGCAAAAACAGAAAACCACGACACTGGGCAACAACCCGGTAGCAGTGTGACGACACTGGGCAACAACCCGGTAGCAGTGTGACGACAAAGAAGAAGAAGATCCAGTTTAGAAAACAGTGACATAGTTTTGTAGAAATGTTATTTTAAAAGATGTTTCTAATGAAATTTACCAGGGCTGTGACTTTCCAGCCTGCTCTTCTCGATTTTGAACTGACAATAGTTCTTTTATGTGCTCAGCTTGAACACATTTCATCGTCCGTCTCTGATAGGACTGTGAACTTGATCGCACCTACACTGAGACCATTTTATCACTAGATATGAGTCTACAAAACATGAACGCTAACCACTACACTATGGTTGCTTCCTAGTCTATATTAAATATGTATCTACTGGTTTTCCAGTTCTTGGCAGAAAGATCAGATGAACTTCACAAAAATGTATTAAAATAGCTAAAGAAAACTAAAATTACAATGGACAGTCGACCATGAGAACTTCTACTTGGAACGCTCCATATCGACCACTTGTTAACCACTCTGTGTGATTTGTATGTGATCTGAGCCTAAGAGCGATTGCACGTCGTGCCAGTTATGCGCCTACAAGTAGGCCAGCACATCTGATTTCTGCACGATTTTTACTTACTAGGGTAGCTTCCCTAGGCTCCTACATCAGTCGCCTCATTCTACATGCCCTGTAGGTCGTATTGGTGCTATTCTTTGCTTCACTAGAGGGCCCCGGCACCACATGGGCGGCCATGAGAGCAAAGTTAAGCGATAAGAAACTCACTAGGCAGAAATTTGCATTCAGATGCCGATTAGTTTTTACAATCTATTAAATTAGCCTTAGCAATTGTTATTTTCTCTGATTTGGGCAGAAATGCCTGTTTTTCTTAACATCAGTGTCCCTCTCTATTCAGGCAAACCTTATACCAACTTCAGAAGTACATGTACTTAAAATGTCCAGGTTAAGAATGAGGGTACTTGTACGCCCCTGTGTGTTGCTGGGGCTCTCAAGGAGAGCAAAGAATAGTAACACTGTCACCTACAAGAAAAGATTGAGAGGCGATTTAGATAGGGACCTAGGGAAGCTACACTAGTAAATAAAAAGCGTCGCATGAACCAGATGTGCTGGTCTACTTATAGGTGCATAACTGGCAAGCGTACAATTGTTCTTCGGCTCGTAAAAAAAAAAAAAAAAGGAACCTTTTCATATCGCGTGGTATATAGGGCAATACAGTGTTAGGCCTGTATTTTTCATTGATCGTCGGCACACGATGGGTGATGTGGTCAGCATCACGCCGGCCGCCTTTACTTTCCCAGAGCATGTCTGGTACCCAGTTGAGGCTGGGTCAACCTGAAGCCGATGCGGTCTGGAAAAATTCCACGCGCATTGCGGAGCTGAACCCAGACCACCAGCCTTGAGAAGCGAGTTCACTAACAACTACGCTACAGCGGCTCTCATTTCTTAGGCTCGGATCACATACAAATCACAAAGAGTAGTTAACAAGTGATTGATATAGAGAGTTGGAAGATGAAGAAGCAGGGCTCATGTAGTCCAACCACTTTGCAAGGTTTGCCTCGCTCTGGTATCGAACCCCGAGTTCCTACGTTACTTGGTCACCACTGCAACGTGTTACTAACTACGCTATCAGCGACCCAGATCCGGTATCAGAACTCTTTTTTCCGATTTAGAAGCACTTGAGCTGAAAGCTCTTCGGTTCGGTGCCACGAACACCGTAAATCTGGGAAACCTGTAGCTTTTCTGCCAGTCCGCGGAGTTGAACCCGCACATACAGAAGACTTGTCACCCGTAGTCCAACGCGCTACGAACACGCTGGGCACGTGGACATGAGAACTGGTTAAGTAGCTCGTTCGTCAAACAGAGAAATAGTCAACATTTAGAAATTGATTAGCGAGACAACTGGTACAGACGGTCTGTGCACTAATAAACGTGTTATTGCGTCTCCTTGCCCTGCACGGCAACCGGCTATTTATTTGCCATTTCATAGCAATGTTTGTTTTTCTATTTCTGAGCAGATTTTTTAGACGATGGCTTGGAATATTACCCACAAAAATGGGATTTCTATTATTTCAACATAACTTGACAGAGAATAGAGACAAGAGAATCCGGTGGTCGGGGAGGAAGAAAATTCATTAGGAAATAATTTAAAATTCCTACACATATATCTTCACCATCTTCAAAATTACATATGTGACCCACGCTGGTGCTACGGAGTTCGTGCACATCAGCTGAGATCTTCCTGTGTAAGAAAGAGATCGAAGCACATATGGTTACTCACCGAAGTGTAAGAAAGAGATCGAAGTACAATGATGATGGTCTTATCAATCAATCAATCAATAAATCAATCAATCAATAAATCAATAAATCAATAAATCAATCAATCAATCAATCGTTCAATCAATCAATCGTTCAATTAATACAGCTTGGTAAGTGAAAAGTGAAGTCAAATATTCTAAAAATTCACAGACTACAAAAACCAATCAATGAAAGTCAATGCTTAATACAGAAATAGAACAACAATGTGAACACCTTCAGAAAATAAAACAGTTAGGAGAGACAAGTGATAAGTGAGGAACAATCTGACATAGTCAGACGACGACTGATAGATCACCCGATGCAGTAGAAATCAATGACTTTAGACGGAGAAGATGTCACAACCGGAGAAACTGTTGACAAACAATGAAAATAAATCTGAAAGTAAATAGCAAGATTACTAACTCAATTATAAAACTGATCCATACAAAATGTGGAACGTCTGCCCGAATGGATTAGAACGTGGCTCTTATGCTGGATACCAGTATCTTCTTCTCCTTCTTCAGCGATCTTTGGTCATGCGCTTAATTTACTGTGGACCACAAACTGGGCAGACAGATTCAGGTCTGTCAGGTTTCCCCAAAGCGTAGTTTTCAGGTCGACTGGGTGTGGCCACATGTTGCTTCTGAGCACACCCAGGAGAGGACAGTCTTACAGGATATGCTCTGGTGTCTCTTCCGCCTGTTGACACTGGCAGAGAGCTGTTTGACTTATTCCTAGTCTATATAAAGTGTTTGTTGAGTCTACTGTGTCCGGTGCGTAGTCGAAATATAATGACCTGGTCTGTTCTGCTTAGGTCTTTGAGGAGTCTTTTCCATAATCATATCCAGTGTTTGTCTTCCAGTATACTGCAGATTTTCTCTGTATGAGGGTTTTAACCTCTTGAACAGACAGGCGTTGATAAATTTGCTCGTTGGCACTGCCTCCTTAGCTAAAAGACCCGTATTCACTTCACGGTAAGGTCAAGGTTTTCTGTTTTTTCTATTGTGGGCATAAAGGAAAAATCTGAACCTGAACAGCTTCGTGACGACTGCACTAGCCATGCACACATTAAATTCCTCAGACTCTCGCCCCGCCAGTCCTACACCGATACCATATTAGGTACCATGACTAAGCCTGTATTTCATAACTAGAAACGCATACCAATAAATCAATAATACCTCCCTAGTCTCAGTATATTAAACATTTAGTATATAATTTCCTACAATTTAGACTTTCAAATTATCTCAAATATTCCATATATTGAAGCTTAAGATCTTTACAAAAATGCATTACTCAAAGATTTTAGGAATTCGAATACAAAAAACTGAAATGAAATAATTTAAGAAATCGATATCGAAATTACCATTTGTATCACGAGAGAATCGATTTCGTTGTACACAAATTTCCCACTAACTATCATCTAGTATCATACACAATTTATATCGTTTATCATTAACCAAAAAAATTAGACAAATGGACATTGATTTCTTGAAGAATATAATGAGTCACTTAAGACTAAATAATAATAGATTCTCAGTGGCAAGTCGAAGAAACATGAAATATTGTTATGTTTGTATTTCTTGTGATTGTTACTTTGTGTTTAAACCTAGATTTTATTATTTATTTGGTGACTTTGTTTGATGAATTTATACGTTAGTGTGTTGCTCGCATGGTCTGCAAGGGCAAGCAAAGAGTTTGAAACTTGTTGCCCGCATGGTCTGTAAGGCAAGCAAAGATTATAAAACTTGTTGCTCGCATGGTCTGCAAGGGCAAGCAAAGAGTTTGAAACTTGTTGCCCGCATGGTCTGTAAGGCAAGCAAAGATTATAAAACTTGTTGCTCGCATGGTCTGCAAGGGCAAGCAAAGAGTTTGAAACTTGTTGCCCGCATGGTCTGCAAGGTAAGCAAAGATTATAAAACTTGTTGCCCGCATGGTCTGTAAGGCAAGCAAAGAGTTTGAAACTTGTTGCCCGCATGGTCTGCAAGGCAAGCAAAGATTATAAAACTTGTTGCCCGCATGGTCTGCAAGGCAAGCAAAGAGTTTGAAACTTGTTGCCCGCATGGTCTGCAAGGGCAAGCAAAGAGTATGAAACTTGTTGCAGGCATAGTCTGTAAGGCAAGCAAAGATTATAAAACTTGTTGCTCGCATGGTCTGCAAGGGCAGGCAAAGAGTTTGAAACTTGTTGCTCGCATGGTCTGCAAGGCACGCAAAGATTATAAAACTTGTTGCTCGCATGGTCTGCAAGGACAAGCAAAGAGTATGAAACCTACAGGGCATGTCGTAAGGGGCTCTCTGTGGTTAAGTGGTTAAACCCTTTGCCTTGTGAGTCGAAGGTCGTGGGTTCGAGTCCGGACCACACCATTCTGTTCACGAGTGCAGTTTTTCCAGAGACCCCTAGGATTGTTGCATTGAGCTACGAAGTTCGTACTTTGTGCAATACTCTCGGCAGGTGGCGTGCCATTTCAGCAGGGAGGGACCGAGCCGTGGGTTAAAACCCGGTGCAATGAAGTCAATCCTTCGGCTTTTAAATACTTTTTATGTCGCAAGAGTTGACTAAGGCAGGGTTTGTTGCCAGTTCCCGTAAGAGTTGACTATAGCAGGGTTTATTGCCAGTTCCCGTAAGAGTTGACTAAGGCAGGGTTTGTTGCCAAGTCCCGTAAGAGTTGACTAAGGCAGGGTTTGTTGCCAAGTCCCGTAAGAGTTGACTAAGGCAGGGTTTGTTGCCAGTTCCCGTAAGAGTTGACTAAGGCAGGGTTTGTTGCCAAGTCCCGTAAGAGTTGACTAAGGCAGGGTTTGTTGCCAAGTCCCGTAAGAGTTGACTAAGGCAGGGTTTGTTGCCAGTTCCCGTAAGAGTTGACTAAGGCAGGGTTTGTTGCCAGGTCCCGTAAGAGTTGACTAAGGCAGGGTTTGTTGCCAGTTCCCGTAAGAGTTGACTAAGGCAGGGTTTGTTGCCAAGTCCCGTAAGAGTTGACTAAGGCAGGGTTTATTGCCAAGTCCCGTAAGAGTTGACTAAGGCAGGGTTTGTTGCCAGTTCCCGTAAGAGTTGACTAAGGCAGGGTTTGTTGCCAGTTCCCGGAAGAGTTGACTAAGGCAGGGTTTGTTGCCAAGTCCCGTAAGAGTTGACTAAGGCAGGGTTTGTTGCCAGTTCCCGTAAGAGTTGACTAAGGCAGGGTTTGTTGCCAGGTCCCATAAGAGTTGACTAAGGCAGGGGACCACCCGTTTGCTGTCAGGTCCCGAAAGAGAAGGAAATTGTATTCATCAATGTGTACCTGTTAGGCATGTCGTAAAAGTCGAATAAGGAGGGTTGTCATTGGGGCTGGCTACCTCATACCATAGAATAGATAGGCAGAAAAACCTAAACGAAAAATCCCGCTGGGAAAGAGGGGATAAGGAAAGTCTGGAAAAAAGAGCTGAAGACTGAAAGTAAAAGATTTAACAAGACGTCAAAGTACACAATAAGGATAAATGTTTCGAATCATGTGTTGTTTAACAAATTTAAAATTGGCACAACTAGCCTGTGCCCCTGCGAAAAGGCGGACATGACGGCAGAGTACATACTGCAGGATTGTCAATTGATAGCAGGTATAAGAAAAGAAACCTGACCCCAAAACACAGAGCTTCGCGAGAAGCTGTACGGAGGAACGGAGTCCCTTAAAACCACGGTAAAATTCATGATAAAAGTTGGTTCATCAGTCTAGGCTGGGATCGCGTGAGAGAGAGAATCCTATGTTTGGTAATTTGCTTTTATCTGAAGCTTCTAATACTTGTACACTATTTATTTATTGATCATATTCTTTGTTTCAGTTGCTTCCCCTGGGAGTTTCAGTTGCTTCCCCTGGGGTTTCTGTTGCTTCCCCTGGGGTTTCTGTTGCTTCCCCTGGGGTTTCTATTGCTTCTCTTGGGGTTTCCGTTGCTTCCCCTTGGGTTTCTATTGCTTCCCCTGGGGTTTCTATTGCTTCTCTTGGGGTTTCGTTGCTTCCCTGGGGTTTCTGTTGCTTCCCTTGGGTTTCCGTTGCTTCCTTTGTTTCCGTTGCTTCCCTTGGTTCTTGCTTCCCTTGGTTCTATTGCTTCCCTGGGGTTTCTATTGCTTCTCTTGGGGTTTCTTGCTTCCCCTGGGGTTTCTGTTGCTTCTCTTGGGGTTTCCAGTTGCTTCCCTGGGGTTTCGTTGCTTCCCTGGGGTTTCTATTGCTTCTCTTGGGGTTTATGTTGCTTCCCCTGGGGTTTCTATTGCTTCTCTTGGGGTTTATGTTGCTTCCCCTGGGGTTTCTATTGCTTCTCTTGGGGTTTCTGTTGCTTCCCTGGGGTTTCATTGCTTCTCTTGGGGTTTCCGTTGCTTTCCTGGGGTTTCCGTTGCTTTCCTGGGGTTTCCATTGCTTTCCTGGGGTTTCCGTTGCTTTCCTGGGGTTTCCGTTGCTTCCCTGGGGTTTCCTTGCTTCCCTGGGGTTTCCGTTGCTTCTCCTGGGTTTCTGTTGCTTCCCTGGGTTTCCGTTCTTCCTGGGTTTCGTTGCTTCCCTGGGGTTTCGTTGCTTCCTGAGGTTTCCGTTGCTTCCCTGTTTCCTGCTTCGGGTTTCCGTTGCTTCCTGGGGTTTCCGTTGCTTCCTGGGTTTCTGCTCCGTTCGCTTCCCTGGGGTTTCCGTTGCTTCCTGGGTTTCCGTTGCTTCCCTGGGGTTTCCGTTGCTTCCCTGGGGTTTCCGTTGCTTCCTGGGGTTTCCGTTGCTTCCTGGGGTTTCGTTGCTTCCTGGGGTTTCGTTGCTTCCTGGGTTCCGTTGCTTCCTGGGGTTTCGTTGCTTCCTGGGGTTTGTTCCCTGGGTTCGCTGTTCCTGGGGTTTCCGTTACTTCCCTGGGGTTCTTACAAAAAACTCCTTGTTTTCAGTCTTAAAATAGTAGTTTCGGTTTCATTGATCAAATTCAAGATAAAACGCGCAAAAGGGGGAAGACTGCAGTAAAGCTTGGTGAAATAGCGAAACATTCTTCCGCAAGCGCCTGTACCCGGAGAATGTGCTTGCATCTGCTAAGCGGCGCGTTCAACAAATTTCTCGCCAGGAGGCTCTCTCTAACCAGCATAGAACTTCCAATTCTGACAGGGTGAAACTTATCTTAACTTTCCACCCTCATAGTTCCTTTGTGAAGAAAGTCTTATTCCGTCATCTCTCCATTCTTCAGTCTGATCCTGAGACACGTTCAGTCTTCCAACACTATCCTTTGGTGGTGTATAGACGGGACAGAAGTCTTAAGGATATTTTGGTTCACAGTCACCTCACGCCTAATATCCAGAGTCATTTTGGCACCATCCAGTGTGGCCGTCGACGCTGCTATACGTGTGCATATGTAATACAGACTCGCACTGTCTCTTTTCCAAAAGCTACGTATGTCATTCAAGACAGTTTCACGTGTGAGTCCCGCAATATCATCTATGCCATCACCTGCAAACGGTGCAACAAGGCATATATTGGTGAAACCGGTAAGAGGCTCAGTGACCGATTTGCCCAATACTTGCGCGATATACGCCAATGCTCTGTGAACCCTGTAGCCACTCATTCCAATGATACTGGCCATCCAGGAACTTGTGATGACCAGGTCACAGCCATCCGATCATGTTCCTCTGATGATCGTAGTCAATTTGCTCTGGAGAACCGTTTTATTTCATTCTATGGCACCTTGCGACCTCTTGGACTCAACACATTACATTCCTATGTTTCTTAGTACTTTCTCATCTCATGCCTTGTAATCTATATGTGTATCTGCTTCATATATATGTTATATTTTCACTTGATTGTTTATTGTTTCTCGACTTTTCCACTTCTAGTTTTGTGTTGCTCTCATTTTGTTATTCGTTTTTATTCCCAGATTTTCATTAGATACTTTTGAATGTTTCTGTAACCGTCCATTTGTAAGTGTTTTTTTTAATTCGTCACTCCTGTTGTATCGTTTGCTTGATAAAGGCCTTTTGGTCGAAACGTTGCTGTTTATCGTCACTGTTTCTGTATTTTGTAAAACTATAGTACTTTGTTTGTACGTGTGTCGCTAAGATAAAAGGCGACATTTATGTCTTACACTAATTCTAGTTGTTTTGTATACAAGATTTATTGTTAATATTATGTCAGTAAGTACTACTATTAATACTATTCTCTATACTAGTCTCAACACTAGTCTCTATACTATTGTCTATACTATTCTCTATACTATTCTCAATATTATTCTCAATACTATTCTCAATACTATTGTCTATACTATTCTCTATACTATTCCCTATACTATTCTCTATACTATTCCCTATACTATTCCCAATACTATTCTCTATACTATTCTCTATACTATTCCCTATACTATTGTCTATACTATTCCCTATACTATTCCCAATACTATTCTCTATACTATTCTCTATACTATTCCCTATACTATTGTCTATACTATTCCCTATACTATTGTCTATACTATTCTCTATACTATTCCCTATACTATTCCCAATACTATTCTCTATACTATTCTCTATACTATTCTCTATACTATTCCCTATACTATTCCTATACTTTTCCCCTATACTATTCCCTATACTATTCTCTATACTATTCTCTATACTATTCTCTATACTATTCCCTATACTATTCCCTATACTATTCTCTATACTATTCCCTATACTATTCTCAATACTATTCTCAATACTATTTCTCAATACGTTAAGATAAAAAAGAATTAGGCAGGGGCGTATCATGCCATCTTCTTTATTTAACATCTACACAAAGAACAATCTTCCAACAGCTCGAAGTACTGACGAAC
Organism: Arion vulgaris; assembly: GCA_020796225.1. Lineage (NCBI taxonomy): Eukaryota > Metazoa > Mollusca > Gastropoda > Stylommatophora > Arionidae > Arion > Arion vulgaris. The sequence continues at coordinate 23,712,990 of CM036776.1, forward strand.
TGAAGATCAATGAAAACACAATAAATAACCTAAGATATGCAGATGATACAAGAGACTAGAAGCTGAGACTGAGCAAGGGACTACTAATACAACAGCCTAGACACAACTATCAAGCAATATGGATTTGATAATAACATTAACAAAACGAATAATTTGATTATTTGTAAAGAAAGGGGGAGGGGGAGTGGAGGGGAGGGAGGGGAGGGAACAAATAAATATAAAAACATACGGAAAACTAGTGAAGCAAGAAAATATTATATTACATCTAGGACACATGATTACAGGAGATGGCACATGATGACACCACATGATGACAGGTGATGGGACATGATGAAAGGCGATGGCACATGATGACAGGTGATGGCACATGATTACAGGAGATGTCACATGATGACAGATGTGAACAAAGATATTAGAAAGAGAATAACAATAATCAAAAATACATTCAATTAGTGGCGGCTCGTCATTAAGGGCCAGTGGGGCCGGGCCCCACTAAAATAAAGTATAACGCGTATTTATTTTTTATCAATTAAAATATAGCAACCAAAAACAATGATTATCTGGAAAACAAATGTCTGGCCCCACCAACAAATATGACCACGAGCCGCCACTGCATTCAATGATATGAACAATTTACTAACATCTAAATATAGAAGTAACAAGGAACCACACTAAGATACAGTATAACGAGTTCAAGGAAGGCAACGTAAAAGATGAAGCGACAGCATCATGAACAGCCGTAATAAAATAAATAACAGCTTACAAAGTGCTTTGAAACAAGCACATACCCGTCTGGTGCTGAGGCCTGAAAGGGAAGCAAAGAATAGTACCACTGCTACCTACAAGGCATGTCGCAAGAGGCAACTGATATAGTACCTTTGGAAAGTACACTAGTAAAAAAAAAGCATCTCAGAAATCGTATGTACTAGTAGACGAATAATTGACACAACGTAAACTCGCTCTTAGGCTCAGATCACATACAAATCACACAGAGTGGTTAACAGGTGGTTGATATGGAGCGTTTGACGAGCAAGAAAACAATCACGTACATTACATCCCTCCCTGCCCCCATCCAACACTTCTATCAAGAAGTCAATGATGGGAGATAAGAAGAGAAATAGATAAGTAAAAGATAATAATTATCAACCTCTATATCCCTTGAGCTGCTAAGGACGTATATATACGTTTATTCCATTCATTTCTAATGACGCATTAACACGTCCGTTATTATCTCTCCTCTGTGTGCTAAAGACGTGTTAACACGTTATGCATTGCTACTGTCACTGCTATAGGCGTACATTCACGTTTGTGACCTAGAAACAAAGAGTAGCTATTTTTAGCTCAAATACCCCACTCTTCTGTCATTTCAGTCAGAGTATAATCTACCCCACTCTCCTGTTACTTCAGTCAGAGTATAATCTACCCCACTCTCCTGTTACTTCAGTCAGAGTATAATCTACCCCACTCTCCTGTTACTTCAGACAGAGTATAATCTACCCCACTTTCCTGTCACTTCAGTCAGAGAATAATCTACCCCACTCTCCTGTTACTTCAGTCAGAGTATAATCTACCCCACTCTCCTGTTACTTCAGTCAGAGTATAATCTACCCCACTCTCCTGTTACTTCAGTCAGAGTATAATCTACCCCACTCTCCTGTTACTTCACTCTGAGTATAATCTACCCCACTCTCCTGTTACTTCACTCTGAGTATAATCTACCCCTCTCCTGTTACTTCAGTCTAAGTTTACTCTACTCAAGTCACTTGTCACTTCAATCTAAGTGTACTCTACCTGTCTCTCCTGTCTGAGTATAATCTACCCGACTCTGCTGTCACAAAAAAACTGCTTTAATAACAAACAAGAAAACTATAGTAAGGAAGAATGCCAGACAGCAATCACTTACAGAAAATATCTGAAGAAGCTGTTAGCGTCTACATGTTTAACAGCTGATATAATTGACTATGACAAGTCTGACAGTTAGATAAGATATCTAGCTACTTACTAGACCTGGCACAAGATCATCTCTTCATGAAGATGTAACTGAACCTTGAACTTTGGCTTAACGTTATGACCTGGATGAACAGGTCTATTTTGTTATGTTTAGAAAGAAACAATGAAGCTAGTCTATTCTCAGATAAGATATAGATAGCATAACGCCTACATGAAGAAGGAATGTATTCTCTATCTCTTCAGACTTGGTCTATCAGATATCTCTTCTCGTGTATACTAACCAGTCTGTCTTCCTACCCAAAATAAAACAGGAAGTTAAGGAAAATAACATACATGTTTCATTATGTGAATTATGTTAGGGATTATGAAGTTAGACCCGTTTTTTTTTTATTTGACCATTGGACTTTGACAAGCGGACTTTGACAAGCTGACTTTGACCAGCGGACTTTGACCAGCGGACTTTGACCAGCGGAATTTGACCAGCGGACTTTGACCAGCGGACTTTGACTAGCGGACTTTGACCTGCGGAATTTTACCAGCGGACTTTGACCAGCGACTTTGACCAGCGGACTTTGACCAGTGGACCTTGACCAGTGGACTGTGACCAACGGAGTTTGACCAGAGGCATTTCACCAGCGGCATTTCACCAGCGGTCTTTGACCAGCGGACTTTGATCAAATTCCTTTTACCAGCGGACTTTAACCAAATTCCTTTTACCAGAGGACTTTAACCAATGGTCTTTGACCAACGGATTTTGACTTTGACCAGCGACCTTTGACTTTGACCAGCGACTTTTGACCGATGTCTTTTGACCAGCGGATTTTGAATTTGACTAAGTGACTTTGACTTTGACCAGTGGCCTTTGACCTGCGGATTGTGACTTTGACCAACGGACTTTGACTTGATCTGTGGCCTTTGACCAGCGACCTTTCAACGGCGGATTTTGACTTTAACCTACGTACTTGAACTTTGACCAGGGATTTTGACCAGTGACATAAGACATTTATAGAACTAGATTTGAGGTGGAGAGAAAGGCAGAAGATTCAATTCAGTGGGAAATTCTTTCCACTGCTGTATGTGCCTTTGGGTGTGACGAGGGCTCATGATGATGATGTTGATGTGCAATATAAAAATAGAATTACAGTCTTACTATATGGAGTGTCACACAGAAACAGCAAACAAAATAAGCCGCTCATGAAGATTGACATAACATAGTAGGGCACATAATCGGGTTGAGTGGGACGTGTTTGTTTCTGACCTTGTGGGTGATAAGAACTCAAATTGTATGTTGTATGTCGTGGTGTGATGTATGTTGTATGTTGTATGTTGTATGTCGTGGTGTGATGTATGATGTATACTATTTATTGTGTGTTTATGTTGTAGTTGCTTGTTGTATGTTGTATGTCGTGGTGTGATGTGTGATGTGTGATGTATATTATTTATTGTGTGTTTATGTTGTATGTTGCTTGTTGTATGTTGCATGTTGTGTATTATACGATGTTATGTGTATATTGTTTGTTGTATATTGTTGTATGCTGTGCAGTGGCGGCTCGTGATAATTTTGTTGGTGGGGCTAGACATTTTTTCCGGATAAATCATGGTTTTAGATTGCTATATTTTAATTTAAAAAATAATAAATACAAGTTATACATTATTGTTGGTGGGGCCCGGCCTCTCTGACCCTTATAGTCGAACCGCCACTGATGCTGTGGGTTGTATGTTGTTTGTTATCTGGTGTTTTTTGTATGCTGTGTGTTGTATGTTGTATATAGCATATTCGATAACTGTATTTACTTCTAGCAAACCAAACATCTAATCTTCATCTCTCTTCCACTATTGATCAAATCACAATAACACACACTCTCTCTCTCTAATCTCCACACACAATGTTCCCTTTTATATTCCTTCTGTCTTAGCTTGAACAACTTCTGGCTTTGATCCAATTTTCTTCTGGCAGCTGAGGGCTACATAGTCGCAGACAAACCTGGCAGAGCCCAGCTGTCTCTTAATGAGAGACAGAATCTGATCATTGTCTGTAAGGTTTGTCTGGCCCATCTCTCTTGATCTCAATCCCACCTCTTAACTACATATTACAAATTCATTTCCTGTTTTATATATTGGAACATCCTGGGCAATCTTGTCTACCAGCGGTTCTCAAATTTTATATATTGGAACATCCTGGACAATCTTGTCTACCAGCGGTTCTCAAATTTTATATATTGGAACATCCTGGACAATCTTGTCTACCAGCGGTTCTCAAATTTTATATATTGGAACATCCTGGACAATCTTGTCTACCAGCGGTTCTCAAATTTTATATATTGGAACATCCTGGACAATCTTGTCTACCAGCAGTTCTCAAATTATACTCGCAGCTGACACATTGTAGTACATATGTGCATAATAAACGCAAGGAAAAAAAACACGAATACAACAAACAACTTAGTCAACCAACTTCAAGGTTAGTGAAATGTAGAACACCAGACATTTGTAGCTACACGGTCGTGTAGTCAACTAGTAATTAGTACAGTCACTAATGTTAGATGTTTGAACAGACATTTGTAGCTACACGGTCGTGTAGTCAACTAGTAATTAGTACAGTCACTAATGTTAGATGTTTGAACAGACATTTGTAGCTACACGGTCGTGTGGTCAACTAGTGGTTAGTACAGTCACTAATGTTAGATGTTTGAACAGACATTTGTAGCTACACGGTCGTGTAGTCAACTAGTAATTAGTACAGTCACTAATGTTAGATGTTTGAACAGACATTTGTAGCTACAAGGTTGTGTGGTCAACTAGTGGTTAGTACAGTCAGGTGTGGTTGGTGTTAGAAGAGACATTCGTAGCAACACGGTTTTGGATCATATGGCCCGGAGAACTGGAACTCCACATGCCGATAGTAATGCACAACGCATGAGTTCAGTAGCTCCAGCACCAATCATATGGATCTCTGGAAAAAAATGCACTCGTGAACCAAACGGCGCAGTTAGGATTCGAATACACGACCTTCGGCACGCAAAACAATAGCTTAACTACTTAGCCACATAGACCACCGGCCACACACATCTACAAAACAATAGCTTAACTACTTAGCCACATAGACCCCCGGCCACACACATCTACAAAACAATAGCTTAACTATTTAGCCACATAGACCCCCGGCCACACACATCTACAAAATGCTAATACCTACTACTGTGAGATCTTCTAACAACTTGTCATTATAAAATAATAAATAATTGCCACCATCTAGCACACTTGTTTTGAAATAATTCTCATTAATCTGCTGTACTCATCCCCACCTTCTGTACTTATGTAAACATGACAGCCCGGTTCTAGTCCATCAAACAATTAAACACACAAACTAGTAAACAAATATCAACAAACAATAGCAAGACACCCACTATAAAAAAAGAGCATTTATTAAGTGAAAATACTCCCGGACGCAAACACAAAAGCACCAGCAAAAACAACAAACGAGGCGGGAAAGCTTAGATAGAAAGGGGTATAATTATAACTCTGGACCTTCTTTCTGTATCGATTACTTGCCTTTAATAGTAACACACGCTGGTAATGTAGTAGTGATTGCACAAACACACACGCAGACACATAGTACAATCGATAGTGTGATACTATTACGTTTTCTTTGTTTTATTTGTTCGTCTGGAGTCAGCAGAAAATTGTTGATAAATAACAGGTTTGCATAAAAGTACAACACTCGATTCGAATTCATTTCTTAAATATAAGTAATTTACTAAACTATTCGCTTTGGGAGAATTATTTAAATATATATATTATAATTTTAATATTAGGTGAAAATAAAATATACTTAGAACTAAATGTTTAAATATGAATACAAATATGAAAACAATGATATTTCATGTCCGCATTGATTTTTTTGTTCTTTTGAATGGATCGTAAACATTTCATAGCCATCCAGAGCAAACTTTCATCACTGAGAAAGAAGCTCAGCAAGAGCAAGATTTCTACCAACAAGAGAGTTAAACTTCAGTGGGTATCGTTGCGCTGTGGAGTATCGGGTAACGAGAAGGCAGACAAACTTTCTATATCACAAATACAAGATTGGTACAATAGACTGAGACATCATCTATACCACAGATACAAGATTGGTACAACAGACTGAGATATCATCTATACCACAGATACAAGATTGGTACAACAGACTGAGACATCATCTATACCACAGATACAAGATTGATACAACAGACTGAGACATCATGTATACCACAGATACAAGATTGGTACAACAGACTGAGACACCATCTATACCACAGATACAAGATTGATACAACAGACTGAGACATCATGTATACCACAGATACAAGATTGGTACAACAGACTGAGACACCATCTATACCACAGATACAAGATTGGTACAACAGACTGAGACACCATCTATACCACAGATACAAGATTGATACAACAGACTGAGACACCATCTATACCACAGATACAAGATTGATACAACAGACTGAGACACCATCTATACCACAGATACAAGATTAATACAACAGACTGAGACATCATCTAGACCACAGATACAAGATTGCTACAACAGACTGAGACACCATCTATACCACAGATACAAGATTGGTACAACAGACTGAGACATCATCTATACCACAGATACAAGATTGGTACAACAGACTGAGACACCATCTATACCACAGCTACAAGATTGGTACAACAGACTGAGACACCACAGATACAAGATTGGTACAACAGACTGAGACACCATCTATACCACAGATACAAGATTGGTACAACAGACTGAGACACCATCTATACCACAGATACAAGATTGATACAACAGACTGAGATATCATCTATACCACAGATACAAAAATGATACCAACGGGACAGAGAGTAGCTTGTCTGACTACACCAGTAGGACTTGGAACAGACCGCAACCTGCCTGAGTACATCGAGAAGGACTTGGGACACACAATGGTCTACCTGAGCACACCTGATGATTTGAAACAAGCATCAAACAACACGAGTACACCATTAGGATCTGGGACAGACATCAAAATATCTGAGTAAACAGTAGGACATGCAAGAGATAGTAACCTGCCCTCAGTACACCAGTAGGACTTGGGACATACAAAAACATGCTAGAGTACACCAGTAGGACATGGGACATACATTATCCTGCTAGAGTACACCAGTAGGACATGGTACAGACATTAGCCTTTTAGAGTACACCAGTAGGACATGGTACAGACATTAGCCTGTTAGAGTACACCAGTAGGACATTGGACAGATAATAGTCTTCCTGAGTACACCAGTAGGACATGGGACATACATTATCTTGCTAGAGTACACAAGTAGGACATTGGACAGACAACATCCTACCTGACTACACTAGTAGAACATGGGACAGACATTATCCTGTTAGAGTACACCAGTAGGACATTGGCCAGACAATAGCCCGTTAGAGTACACCAGTAGGACATGGGACAGACAGTAGCCTTCCTGAGTACACCAGCAGGACATGGTACAGACATTAGCCTGCTAGAGTACACCAGTAGGACATGGTACAGACATTAGCCTGCTAGAGTACACCAGTAGGACATGGTACAGACATTAGCCTGCTAGAGTACACCAGTAGAACATTGGACAGACAGTAGCCTACCTGACAACACTATAGGACATGGAACAAACAGCAATCTTCTTGAGTACATCAATAGAACTTGGGACATACATCAACCTGTTTGAATACATCAATAGGACTTGGGACATACATCAACCTGTTTGAGTACACCAATAGGACTTGGGACAGATATCAGCCTGTTTGAGTACATCAATAGAACTTGGGACATACATCAACCTGTTTGAGAACATCAATAGAACTTGGGACATACATCAACCTGTTTGAATACATCAATAGGACTTGGGACATACATCAACCTGTTTGAGTACACCAATAGGACTTGGGACAGATATCAGCCTGTTTGAGTACATCAATAGAACTTGGGACATACATCAACCTGTTTGAGAACATCAATAGAACTTGGGACATACATCAACCTGTTTGAGTACATCAATAGAACTTGGGACATACATCAACCTGTTTGAGAACATCAATAGAACTTGGGACATACATCAACCTGATGGGTACATCAATAGGACTTGGGACATACATCAGCCTGTTTGAGTACATCAATAGGACTTGGGACATACATCAACCTGTTTGAGTACATCAATAGGACTTGGGACATACATCAACCTGTTTGAGTACATCAATAGGACTTGGGACATACATCAACCTGTTTGAGTACATCAATAGGACTTGGGACATACATCAACCTGTTTGAGCACATCAATAGGACTTGGGACATACATCAACCTGTTTGAGCACATCAATAGGACTTGGGACAACCTGTTTGAGCACATCAATAGGACTTGGGACAGCCTGTTTGAACATCTGCTACATTGTACCCTGATTGATGTAACAGCATATTTCTATACAATGTAATTATAAATAGTAATTATCTGCTGAATCTAACTAGAACATATAGATCAGTAATTAATCACCAACAGATCGATATTATAAACAATTAATGACTTACCTTGACATAGATGTGATCAAATTTGATTACATCAAATCTGCATACATGATCCACTTACGTCTGTAGTGGTTACACCTTCCCTACATGATGTGAACAACACAACCAGTTTGTGAACGCTAATGTCAACAAGATATGAAGATTTGAAGTTCGTGATAATTCACTGAAACCATTCACAGTCTAAGTTCGGATATAACATTCAAAAACTCGTCATAGCGGTTGTCTTGGAAACCAGATATGAACAATTTGTTCATATAATCCTCGTTAGAAGAAGAACCAGAATAATAAATTGTAACAAGATCACCAAAAAACAAGATCTGAAAGCGAGTTAATTATTGAATAGCTTAACCATGGTTAAATCTAAATTATCCACAAACATCGCACAAGGTACACCTTGCGAGCTTCATGAGGAAAACACAGGCATATGTGTCCTAAACTCCGCCTTCATATCACTCGACATAAAGTAAATAGGCGGAGCTACCAGATACAGACGTGACAAAGGTGAGACATGACTGGATGCATTACCAAGAACAATAAAAAAAAACCAAGAAGAACGTCATAGAACATGAAATATTCTAGAATGTTCGACGTTTCCACTAAAGATAGTCGGAAGATAGTTTGATGATGTATGTCATGATGATTGTTATGTCAAGACTGTAACATCTAAAAAGACATCATGTTCTAAAGCGGTTACCCTCTCTGCTGTGTCTTTCTCGCCATGGCCTGTCTATCAGGATTCTGTGTGACGAAATGGTTAAACTATTTTTCTGAAGTTCTGAAAGGCTTGGACTCGAATCTTGACTTAGACTTGATCAATCTATTGATAGATCTATTTATTCTATTCTCTGTTTATAGTTTACAGAAGACAATTCTCTGTCCCTAGTTTACAGGGGACAATTCTCTGTCCATAGTTTACAGGGGACAATTCTCTGTTTATAGTTTGCAAAGAACACTTCTCTGTCCATAGTTTACAGGGGACAATTCTCTGTCCATAGTTTACAGGGGACAATTCTCTGTCCATAGTTTACAGGGGACAACTCTCTGTCATGGTTTACAGGGGACAATTCTCTGTCTATAGTTTGCAAAGAACACTTCTCTGTCCATAGTTTACAGGGGACAATTCTCTGTCCATAGTTTACAGGGGACAATTCTCTGTCCATAGTTTACAGGGGACAATTCTCTGTCCATGGTTTACAGGGGACACTTCTCTGTCCATGTTTTACAGGGGACAAATCTCTGTCTATAGTTTACAGTGTTCAATTCTCTGTCAAGGGTTACAAGGGACAATTCTCTGTCCATGGTTTACAGGGGACAATTTTCTGTCTATAGTTTACAGGGGACAATTCTCTGTCCATAGTTTACAGGGGACAATTCTCTGTCCATGGTTTACAGGGGACAATTCTCTGTCCATGGTTTACAGGGGACAATTCTCTGTCTATAGTTTACAGGGGACAATTCTCTGTCCATAGTTTACAGGGGACAACTCTCTGTCATGGTTTACAGGGGACAATTCTCTGTCTATAGTTTGCAAAGAACACTTCTCTGTCCATAGTTTACAGGGGACAATTCTCTGTCCATAGTTTACAGGGGACAATTCTCTGTCCATAGTTTACAGGGGACAACTCTCTGTCATGGTTTACAGGGGACAATTCTCTGTCTATAGTTTGCAAAGAACACTTCTCTGTCCATAGTTTACAGGGGACAATTCTCTGTCCATAGTTTACAGGGGACAATTCTCTGTCCATAGTTTACAGGGGACAATTCTCTGTCCATGGTTTACAGGGGACAATTCTCTGTCAAAGATTTGCGAAGTTTCTTCTGTAACACATATCTTTAAAAGTATTTATGCTTTCCTACTGCCTTGTTAAATGTCCATGTTTCACACCCATACGTTGCCACTTGGAATATGCATGCTCTTAATAGTCTGATCATTGTTTCTCTATCAGTTCCAGTCCATATTCGATTTAGTTCCACTAAAGTGTTCTAAGTGTGCAACGTGTAATTCCAAACTCATTGAATGCGCTGGTTAGTTTCTACATCCAGTTGAGTGTCTTTATCCAACACTCCAGGAAATGATCTTGATATTCTGGAATCTCTTTGACAAACTTCCTGCTGCTCAGTCACGCTTAATTTCTCTTCAAACTGTGACCGGAGAAGAGATTAGAGGTGTCTGCTAACACGTGCACTTCAAAACTTGCACCTGTCCAGGTGTTCAACATATAATATGTAACATTGGCAAGTGACCATCTACCTGGTTCAGGATATATAGTTGTCGTGTTATTTTTGTCCAGTTTATGTAGCATCACACCTAGCTTGTCTACCTGTACTACTATTGTCATATTACACTTGACTTATCTACCTGTACTACTATTGTCACCTCATATCTGACTTGTCTATCTGTATTTCTACTATTGCCACCTCATATCTGACTTGTCTACCTGTACTTCTACTATTGTCACCTCATATCTGACTTGTCTATCTGTACTACTACTATTGTCATCTCACACCTGACTTATCTACCTGTACTACTACTATTGTCACCTCACACCTGACTTATCTATCTGTACTACTACTATTGTCACCTCACACCTGACTTATCTATCTGTACTACTACTATTGTCATTTCACACCTGACTTATCTATCTGTACTACTACTATTGTCATTTCACACCTGACTTATCTACCTGTACTACTACTATTGTCACCTCACACCTGACTTATCTACCTGTACTACTACTATTGTCATCTCACACCTGACTTATCTACCTGTACTACTACTATTGTCACCTCACACCTGACTTATCTACCTGTACTACTACTATTGTCATCTCACACCTGACTTATCTACCTGTACTACTATTGTCATCTCACACCTGACTTATCTACCTGTACTTTTACTACTGTCACCTCAGATCGGAATTGTCTACCCGTACTTCTACTATTGTTACTCCACACCTGACGTATCTACCTGTATTACTATTGTCACCTCACACCTGGTTTGTCTACCTGTATTACTATTGTCACCTCACACCTGGCTTGTCTACCTGTACTTTTACTATTGGTACATCACACCTGACTTATCTACCTGTAATTTTACTACTGTCAACTCAGATCGGAATTATCGACCTGTACTACTATTATCACCTTACACCTTCTTTGTCTACCTGTACTTGTACTATTATCACCTTACACCTTGCTTGTCTACCTGTACTTGTACTATTATCACCTCACACCTGGTTTGTCTACTTTGTTATTCCGATTTATAAAACATAAATACCAGCCAGGTAACGGTGTGTGTAGCACTTGATAAACACATAACTTGCTGATTTATTCCTCCACTCTCTCTTCGTGGAGCATAGGGTCTCGCTAGTTGTTTGTCCCATTTCTAGGATTGTGTGTGGCTTCCTAGGTTAACCCACAATCCTTCGGTTTCTCAGCAGTCTCTTTCTAAAGTTCTGTTTAGCACATCCCCTTTTCCATTTTCCAGGCGGGTTTCAATCAAGTGCTTGGCTAGAACACTCGACTATGTCTTCCGGACGATGGAGATCACGATGGAAGATTGTATACAGCTTAGTAAATAGTCACTTGTTACAAGCAGTCGCCACGTGCGGGCATGTTTTACTGTACCCCAACAGACAACAACTTTTGATATCGCCTATGGGTTGAGAACGAGATGTTTCGGACTAAAAGCCACAATCGTGTTTAACCATTCCATCAACGGTTCTACCTTCCGCGATAAACGCACCAAAATTAGATAGATAAGATTTGTACTGATCCAGATTAAGGGTATGGCAAGTTGAATACTTATAAGCTTCTCAATAATAGCAGAACAAGTTATTTTCTCACTAGAAGACAATGTTCTTTTCTTTGTAAAGAACAGAACGTTTTGTTCACCAGAGGACAACGTTCTTATTTAATTGGAGGACAATGTTCTTATTTAATTGGAGGACAATGTTCTTATTTAATTGGAGGACAATGTTCTTATTTAATTGGAGGACAATGTTCTTATTTAATTGGAGGACAATGTTCTTATTTAATTGGAGGACAATGTTCTTATTTAATTGGAGGACAATGTTCTTATTTAATTGGAGGACAATGTTCTTATTTAATTGGAGGACAACGTTCTTATTTAATTGGAGGACAATGTTCTTATTTAATTGAAGGACAATGTTCTTATTTAATTGGAGGACAATGTTCTTATTTAATTGGAGGACAATGTTCTTATTTAATTGGAGGACAATGTTCTTATTTAATTGGAGGACAATGTTCTTATTTAATTGGAGGACAATGTTCTTATTTTATTGGAGGACAATGTTCTTATTTAATTGGAGGACAATGTTCTTGTCGCAATGTTCTTTCTCTTCCTGCAGGACACCTATCTTTTTCTCTTCATGCTAGACAAACACATTCTCTTACTAGAAGAAACTGGCATTGCACACTATATATACACACATTCTCTCTCTCTCTCTATCTCTATCTCTCTGGAAGACACAACTCTTCTACAATTATATATCTCCAGGTTCCAAAATCCTGTGTGTTAATTACAAACATTGCAATACCCAGCTACGGGTTCCAAACATTGCAAATACCCAGCTACGGGTTCCAAACTTCTGTATGTTAATTACAAACATTGCAAATACCCAGCTACGGGTTCCAAACATTGCAATATCCAGCTACGGGTTCCAAACATTGCAATACCCAGCTACGGGTTCCAAACTTCTGTATGTTAATTACAAACATTGCAATACCCAGCTACGGGTTCCAAACATTGCAATACCCAGCTACGGGCTCCAAAATCCTTTATGTTTATATCAAACACTGCAACTTAGAAAGAAACTTTCATTGCTTCCCCTCTCCCTACTTATCTCATCCCGCTTTCCAGGTTGCACGACCACCCACTAAGCGAACCAGATTTCTACATAGATAAGTAGTCATTATTGTTAGCCAAGTTTGGGTTCTTTCATCCAAGCACGTGCGTGAACTGACAGTCTACAACAGGTGTAAAACTTCAGGTGTGACAGTAATACCTGGCGGTGATAGGGTCATCGAATTTCATGGACAATTTGTGGACGTTACGTTTACCAGAAGTCTTAGATGTTTGATAGTACCTCCAGAGCCACACAACCTGCCATTATGGGACTTGATAGTATAGTAGTTAGCACATTTGCTGCACAGACGGGTAGTGTCAGATTAGAACTCCCCAGTGGAAGCAGTATATTTGTCCAACCACAACAGTTTTCACGTCGACTCAACTGTAGGTGGGCCCAGAGAAACGGAGAATTAAAGGCGGCTAACGTGATGTTGATAACATCATCAATCGTGTGACAATGGTCAAAGAGAGACATCATCAATCTTGTTCCAATAGTCAAAGAGAGAAAGAAAGAATAAACGCTGCTCAACCTGATGTTGACTACACCATCAAACATGTTTCGTTGGTCATAGCAAAATATAAATCTAACACCCTACTCTCCAACATTATATTCCCTTCTTACCGTTATACGTTACAAAGAGCCTACATATAATGTTTCCATACCACTCTATCCTGATCAACTTGTTCAATCTCGTCTATGGAATTGAGTTCAGTATTTCATGTCCCTCTCAACAAAGTTCGTTTTAAGATTTTCCTAATGCTTCTTCTCTTTCTTGAACCCTTTGCCAAGCCACTTCCATGAACGCCTTGTTATTCTTTGATCATGTGACTCGGAGTATGCTCAATATATCTCCATCTTCTCTTTCTTATAACAGTTAATACAAGTAGTTGGCCAGACATGTCTCTGATTTCCTCACTTCTCCTGAATTCATTCAATTTTATGTTCATTATTTTTCGTAGACATCTATTTTCAAATGCATTCAACTTGCTTTCTATATCTTTAGTCATTTTCCAACTCTCGCTGGCATATGTTAGGATTGATACAACATTTGAATTGAAAATTCGTAATTTAGTTTTAATACTATATAACTTGCAGTTCCATATTTTATTTAGACTTTTAAAAGCTGATGTTGCTTTGACAATTTGTAGAATAATTATTCCATATTATATAGTACAGTATACGTCTTACACGCTACTTCTTAATATAACATCAGTCTTACATTCTACTCCCTAATATAACATCCATCTTACATCCTACTTCCTAATAAAACATCCTGTCTTACATCCTACTCCCTAATATAACATCCATCTTACATCCTACTCCCTAATATAACATCCATCTTACATCCTACTCCCCAATATAACATCCATCTTACATCCTACTCCCTAATATAACATCCTGTCTTACATCCTACTCCCTAATATAACATCCATCTTACATCCTACTTCCTAATAAAACATCCTGTCTTACATCCTACTCCCTAATATAACATTCATCTTACATCCTACTCCCTAATATAACATCCATCTTACATCCTACTCCCTAATAAAACATGCGTCTTACATCCTACTCCCTAATATAACATCCATCTTACATCCTACTCCCTAATATAACATCCATCTTACATCCTACTCCCTAATATAACATCCATTTTACATCCTACTCCCTAATATAACATCCATCTTACATCCTACTACCTAATAAAACATCCTGTCTTACATCCTACTTCCTAATAAAACATTCATCTTACATCATACTCCCTAATAAAACATCCATCTTACAACCTACTTCCTAATAAAACATCCATCTTACAACCTACTTCCTAATAAAACATCCATCTTACAACCTACTTCCTAATAAAACATCCATCTTACAACCTACTTCCTAATAAAACATCCATCTTACAACCTACTTCCTAATAAAGCATCCATCTTACACACTACTCCCTAATAAAACATCCTGTCTTACGTCCTACTCTCTAATAAATCTTATGATATCAAAATGGGTTCCTCGAGTTTTGTTGAACATATATTCGACATGCTAATGGCTTAAGTGCCGTCGCGAGTAGGGCCTGGTGAATCGATTCTGTTGTCTCATCGTGACACATTCTATCTGTATGATAGCAATTGTTGGAAGCAGCAAGCTAGAGAGCAATATCGTCTTGCTTGGCTTTCCTAGAGATATCATATTTAGACTTATCTGACATCTGTAACAAACACATTGTATTCTTATGTTGGTGAGAATACAATATTTCCTACATACAACATATTATATGTGGTCATATTTATGTAAGTTATATATATATGTGGTTTTACAGAAGAAGAATGAGAGAGTCATAAACTGGTAAATAAAAGAAAATGATGATGTGATTGATATGTCCATCGTCAATACACTTCAGTCGCCCGAGTGGTTTCCGAGGCCCAAATTTGGGGTGTAAAGAATATAACCACTGTTACCTGCCACGCATGTCGTAAGAGGCGATTAAGGAGGTTTGGATTAAATCGTATGCACGTGTCCTAAATGTGTAGAAGTCTATGCGTTTAGGGGCCTAACAAACCAATGTGCAACGTATACACGTTCTTGGCAAAGATCAAACATATCACAAAGAGTGATTAAAATTGGTCGTAAAGAACGAACACAAAGAAGGAGAAGAAGTACACTTCAGTAAGTAACCATGTGTGTTCAGACCTTTTTCTTGCACAACAACATCTCAGCGACAGTGCACGAAGTTCTTAGCACCGGCGAGGGTCCTCGATGTAATTTAGAAGATCGTAAAAAAAACTTTGTAGGAATAAAAAAAAAATTGCTTTAATGATATATGCATAGGCAGCGTCTTTCCAGTCTGCTCTTCACGATTTTTCAACTACCACGGGCTTTTTTACGTGTTGCACTTGAATACGGGACCTACGTGTTATTGTCTGCTTCCGATAGGAATTTTTTTTAATTTTCCTGATCCAGAAGCACTTGAGCTGAAAGCTCTTCGGTTCGGTGTCATGGACATCGTAACCCTTCGGCTCGGTGCCACGAACACCGTAAATCTGGGGAACCTGTAGCTTTTCTGCCAGTCCGCGGAATTTAACCCGCACTTACAGAGGACTAGTCACCCGTAGTCCAACGCGCTACGAACACGCTAGGCACGCAGGCATGCAGATAGGAATAGTAACTCGATCTCCCATACATTGAGATCAAGGATCACTGGGAAAATATTCATATAGCTCTCTACGAGGAAGCGAACTGAGTGCCTTTAGAACGAAAAGCTAGCAACTGTCATCTACTCCACACAGACCTCCGACGACTCGCGTCTACTCCACACAGACTACCGACGACTCGCGTCTACTCCACACAGACTACCGACGACTCGCGTCTACTCCACACAGACCACCGACGACTCGCGTCTACTCCACACAGACCACCGACGACTCGCGTCTACTCCACACAGACTACCGACGACTCGCGTCTACTCCACACAGACCACCGACGACTCGCGTCTACTCCACACAGACCACCGACGATTCGATGATGCGTTGAAAGAGAATAATGTGTATAGGAAATACAATTACTAATAACAGACATGGGCAGTTATTGCTATTCCATGATCCGATAAGACACTGCAAGAGACAGAGAGAGAGAGATGTGCACAAGTGGTGGATGAGATGCATCACTACAAGCTCACGGGGCTGATATTATGTCAAAGAAGACGATAGACACACTTGATTAGAACCCGCAAGGAAAAGGGAAACGGACTCCTAAACAGATATAGCACGATTCTTTGAGGAACTGACGAATTCTTTGAGAACTGAGGCGAGTTTCATAAACTGAAACGTGTTGGAGAATAAGGCATTAAGTTTGGACATGCCAGACAGTGTTGTCTTTGTGGTAGAGAGAGAAGATATACTTGTCAGTTTCTCATGGGTACAAGTTTGGACATGCCAGACAGTGTCGTCTTCGAGGTAGAGAGAGAGAAGATATACTAATCAACTTCTCATAGGTACAAGTTTGGACATGTCAGACAGTATCGTCTTCGTGGTAGAGAGAGAGAAGATATACTAATCAACTTCTCATGTGTACAAGTTTGGACATGTCAGACAGTATCGTCTTCGTGGTAGAGAGAGAGAGAGAAGATATACTAATCAACTTCTCATGGGTACAAGTTTGGACATGTCAGACAGTGTCGTCTTCGTGATAGAGAGAGAAGATATAGTAATCAACTTCTCATGTGTACAAGTTTGGACATGTCAGACAGTGTTGTCTTCGAGGTAGAGAGAGAAGATATACTAATCAACTTCTCATGGGTACAAGTTTGGACATGCCAGACAGTATCGTCTTCGTGGTAGAGAGAGAGAAGATATACTAATCAACTTCTCATGGGTACACGTTTGGACATGTCAGACAGTGTCATCTTCGTGTTAGAGAGAGAGAAGATATACTAATCAACTTCTCATGGGTACAAGTTTGGACATGTCAGACTGTGTCGTCTTCGTGGTAGAGAGAGAAGATATACCAATCAACTTCTCATGGGTACAAGTTTGGACATGTCAGACAGTGTCGTCTTCGAGGTAGAGAGAGAAGATATACTAATCAACTTCTCATGGGTACAAGTTTGGACATGTCAGACAGTGTCATCTTCGAGGTAGAGAGAGACGATATACCAATCAACTTCTCATTGGGGACGGTGAGAAAATGGACTTTGGGATGGCTGTTGCAGTGGAGGACAGAGCACGAATGGGAATGCACAATATGCCATGCCGTATCTCGCATAACATAACATAACATAACATAACTGACGGACGCTGGACTGTCCTGGGGAGTCATAAATAAAACAAAGAACCTGGAACAGTACAAACATCTGTTGGTGCCTTATGCTCTATGAGAATCAGAGGCGAATAAGTATGATAAGAAAATGAGGTTTAGATATCATAGCGACATGAGGTTTAGATATCATAGCGACATGAGGTTTAGATATCATTGCAACATGAGGTTTAGATATCATTGCGACATGAGGTTTAGATATCATTGCGACATGAGGTTTAGATATCATTGCGACATGAGGTTTAGATATCATTGCGACATGAGGTTTAGATGTCATTGCGACATGAGGTTTAGATATCATTGCGACATGAGGTTTAGATATCATTGCAACATGAGATTTAGATATCATTGCGACATGAGGTTTAGATATCATTGCGACAGCCGCCCGAGTGGTTGCCGGGGCCCAAATTTGGGGTGTAAAGAATAGAACCACTGTTACCTTCCACGATTGTCGTAAGAGGCGATTAAGGAGGTTTGGCTGAAATCAGATGCACGTGTCCTAAACATGTAGAAGTCTATGCGTTTAGGGGCCTACCAAACCAATGTGCAACGTATACACGTTCTTGGCAAAGATCAAACATATCACAAAGAGTGATTAAAATTGGTCGTAAAGAACGAAAGCAAAGAAGAAGAATTGCGACAGCAAGTAAAATCTTGTGTGAACGACATGGAGGACGGTGGAGAAATAATTTTTGGAACAACCTCACTTCTTGGCAGGGAACAATCTCAACAACAGAATTGAGAGTCAGTATTCTGGAGACACGTATGTTGAGATCCGCGACTGTCAATATGAGCACGGAATCTTTTGTGAAAGTCGAATGTGTCAAAAGTGACAGAAAGAAGATATAGATAGATAAAACTTGAGTCTAAATCGATCCGTGAGTAGTTACTGACAAAACAATCCCACTTTTCCTGTGACAATTCCATGAATATGATTCGTAAAGTCGAATCAGGAACGGTGAGACAAAAACTAGGTGGAGATACTGGCACAGACAGAAATCAGAGAAAAAAATAGTCATTTTTCTCCCTAGGCGCGCATGGGCCAGGCATAATGAACGAGCTGATAGATTATCTGGCATGGCTACAATATCAGAGCGAGCTGCAGCGTACCGAAATAACATTCTTAACTCATTGAGCAGGCCTTTCCGAACAGAGAAGTTTGAGGATTGTGAATCTCACTCACTGACCAGATAAAGAGAGATGGATGTCGATATTGGTGCTGCATGAAAAGAACGACATACTGAGTATGACAAACAAAATTTTGATTAATCAAAATCGAACTTGGATAGTGGGCTGCTGGACTCTGCTGAATTTGTTGAGCCGGAGATAGGAGTCCCTATGATCATGTCCGGATTGGTATGATGATAGTCCCCAGGTAATAATAATAGTTAGTTAGTTAGTTTGTTCCTTTCGTGCCAAAGGCGGCACATAGGGCAGAGGTTTTAGATCTCCATGTGATGCGGTTCTTTGCTAGCAGTTGGAGATCTTGTATGGTTTTACATCCCAATAGTTTACTTTCTTGTTGGATTGTTCTTCGAAGAGTGGTCTTTGGTCTTCCACGTTTTCTTTTCCCAACTGGTGACCACATAAGGACTTGTCGATCTAGTCTCTTTTCGTCTGATCTAAGAACATGACCTAAATATTTCCACTTTCGTTTCCTTATAATATTTGATACGGGTTGTTGGTGTGTTCTATCTAGCACTGTGTTGTTAGAAACGAAATCACTCCATTTTACTTTTAATAATTTTCGGAGACATTTATTCTCAAAGCTGTCCAGTTTCTTTGTGGTATTATCGTCACTGTTTATGTATTTTGTAAAACTATAGTACTTTGTTTGTACGTGTTTCACTATCTCCAGTTTCTTATCAATTTTCTCTGTTGATTTCCAACTTTCACAACCGTAGGTCAGTACAGGAATCACACATGACCTAAATAATTCAACTTTTGTGCATATACTAAGGTCGTGAGATTGCCAGATATTTGTTAACTTAGTGAAGGCATCCGCAGATTAGTACAGGAATCACACATGACCTAAATTATTTAACTTTTGTGCATATACTAAGGTCTTGACATTGCCAGATATTCGTTATACTAATAATAAGAGATGTGGAAATTGATCCTGGCACATCAGGGTTCCAAAACATGTGCACTTTACCACTAGACTATCACGGATGTCTCAATGCAAGAGTAACTAGCTGTCTCAATGACACAGATGATGAATTGAATACATCTGTGCTTGTATTAGCACTGTTCCAATCCGATATGACTTTCCATGTTGTGTAGATTGCTTTTGGAAAGTCACGGGAAAGCGAGTCTTTTTCTTTTGTGGAGATATAGCACATCGTTGTTTTTAAAATGCTAATCTTCACGGCTAGACGATATGTACTGAGAGAAATAAGGTTAGTAGATCAATGTCTGTATTATGGGAATAAGTAGTTTTAGGAACTACAGATGAAGCACCGTAGTCAATGAATAAGTAGTTTGAAGAACTACAGATGAAGCACAGTAGCAAATGAATAAATAGTTTTAGGAACTACAGATGAAGCACTGAAGCCAATCTTTTTTCGATAATGAAGCCAATGAATATGATAAATAAATAGACTATAACAAAATGTTTCAAGAAAAAAATCCACACGTTTGTACTAGCTGATTATGCTCTAACAAAACGCTTGTATACAAGGCTATGTGTGATGTGTATACAGGGCTATGTGTGATGTGTATGCAGGGCTATGTGTGATGTGTATACAGGGCTATGTGTGATGTGTATACAGGGCTATGTGTGATGTGTATACAGGGCTATGTGTGATGTGTATACAGGGCTATGTGTGATGTGTATACAGGGCTATGTGTGATGTGTATACAGGGCTATGTGTGATGTGTATACAGGGCTATGTGTGATGTGTATACAGGGCTATGTGTGATGTGTATACAGGGCTATGTGTGATGTGTATACAGGATCATGTGTGATGTGTATGCAGGACCATGTGTGATGTGAGAAATAAAGATTGTGGTTCAAATTATGTGTTTGGTAATAGATTTGGTAATAGATTTGGTAATAGATTTGGTAATAGATTTGGTAATAGATTTGGTAATAGATTTGGTAATAGATTTGGTAATAGATTTGGTAATAGATTTGGTAATAAATTTGAGGATTACTTGTTATAAATGAACTACTTGCTTACTGCCTAGATATTGATCAGTGTTAGTGTAAGGCAATTGTGTTCACCAGGAAACTCATGTACATGGCTACATATTGATCAGTGTTAGTGTAAGGCAATTGTGTTCACCAGGAAACTCATGTACATGGCTACATATTGATCAGTGTTAGTGTAAGGCAATTGTGTTCACCAGGAAACTCATGTACATGGCTACATATTGATCAGTGTTAGTGTAAGGCAATTGTGTTCACCAGGAAACTCATGTACATGGCTACATATTGATCAGTGTTAGTGTAAGGCAATTGTGTTCACCAGGAAACTCATGTACTTGGCTACATATATTTTATACTCTCTAGAATTCTTTCTTCCAGTTTGTACTTAGAACTCTTTACTCACATGTTAAAGATGAAAGTCTCACTGTCGGACACGTTACAGATGATAGCCGCACTGTCGGACATGTTACAGCTGTAAACTTTATTGCTACACACATAACAGCTGCAGTCAGTACACCTGCTTATTCACAGCTGCATATATTACATAGAGACATGCTATAAATTCCCAATTTGATTGTGCAGTCAAAGTTGCGCACATCGTTGATGCACTTCCAGACATTGACATGCACATTTTTATTTTCTTCTTATCTTGAGCACATCATTTTGATCAATGTCTTTGTTTACTTGTCATTTACAAAATGTCTGAACCTACACTTTGTTTACAT
The DNA here is from genome assembly GCA_020796225.1 of Arion vulgaris. NCBI lineage: Eukaryota > Metazoa > Mollusca > Gastropoda > Stylommatophora > Arionidae > Arion > Arion vulgaris. The sequence goes on from CM036776.1 coordinate 23,735,089, forward strand.
TTCGCCATTTGTAATATGTCTCGCTATTTCTTCTTTTTCTTCTTGTGTCGTCACACTGCTACCGTGTTGTTGTCCAGTGCCGTGGTTTTCTGTTTTTGTCCTACTATGCTCTAATGTTTTCCCAAACGTTTTCGGCCACCGTCCGCTTTGCACAACATAAACCTTGAAACGCCCCTTCCACATTATAACAGAATGCCAACGCCCCTCCCACATATATACATGCTCTTTTTCTCTTTGATATAGAAAATTGATATATATTTCTGTAATACATAGTCAATATTCAAATGATTATATGCATGAAATAAAAAATTGATGAAAAAATGGATAAGACGGGCATGAGATGAATTAAAATGCAGATTTCAAATTTAAAACAATTATTCAATGACAAAATCACCAAATTAATTTATTCTAAAATATTTATTATTAATTTCTTCTTTAAGGAGCCGCCGATCCATAATCGTCTGAACATCCTCCAAATTCTACTGAACCCACTATCGCCCCCAATCCCCACTATAACGCTTCAGCGCCAACTAGGGCGGTACCGCCCACTTTGAAAAAATGTGCTGCTCCAGTGGCTTGACTGATCTATTTGCTCTTTGTCAGGATTCTGCTATGACATCTAACCATCTTTTTCGTGGTCTTCCTATCACCTTCTTACCAGATGTTCTGTTGTAAAAAGCAACTCTGTATAAAGTGTAGTTTGGTTGCATTCTTATTAACTGTTTCACTCTGTAAATTTTGTTTCTATCTTCAGACGCATTCATATTGCAATGCGTACCGAAATACTCCAGACGCATTCATATTGCAATGCGTACCGAAATACTCCAGACTCATTCATATTGCAATGCGTACCGAAATACTCCAGACGCATTCATATTGCAATGCGTACCGAAATACGCCAGTATACTGGCTTTACGTTATCTTAACAAATACTAGAAGCCTTTATATCGGCTCTGACGAGCGAAGGGGTTAAGTGGCCAAATTCTTATGAAATGTATGACCCCTATCTACCATATATTCCTACACCATGCATACACATATACCTCGATTTGTGGTGGTCATTCGTTAAGAAAGAGTGTCACTAGACAAGCTCTTTAGTGAAACCAACAAGGAAAACGGAAAAGTGGACGTCATAAACAGATTTGGAGAATCTTCTTGAGGAAGTGAAGTGTGCTGGTCTATCCTGGGAAACAATAAAAAAGCAGTCAGTGGCTGGTAAAATAGTGACTAACGTTTAAGGTTCTATGCTGCACGAGGAGCAGAGGGGAATAATTTCAACCTTATAATAATAATAATAATTCCTCTCGTACCGTTATACGTTACATAGGGCCTGCAAGTAATTTCTCCATACCGCTCTATCCTGGGCAACTCGCTCAATCTCATCCATGGAACTGAGACTGATACCTCTTGCCTCACTCAGCAAAGTTCGTTTTAGGGTCTCCTTAGGTCGACCTCTCTTTCTTGAACCCTTTGCATCCCACTTCAATGCCTGCTTTGATATTCGTTGATCATTTCTCCTCAAGGTGTGCCCAACATATCTCCATCTTCTCTTTCTTATAACAGTTGTCACTAGTGGTTGACCAGATATTTCTCTGATTTCATCACTTCTCCTAAATTCGTTCCATTTTATATTCATTATTTTTCGCAGACATCTATTTTCAAATGCATTGAACTTGCTTTCTATATCTTTAGTCATTTTCCAACTCTCGCTAGCATATGTTAGGATTGATACAACATTTGAATTGAAAATTCGTAATTTAGTTTTAATACTATATAACTTGCAGTTCCATATTTTATTTAGACTTTTAAAAGTTGATGTTGCTTTGCCAATTCGTATCATAATTTGTTTTTTAACATTTCCTGTGCAATAAAAATTGCTACCTAAATAGGTGAACTGCTCTGTTATTTTTATCCTTTTAGATTCCAGTGTGATATCTGCATTACTTGCCATAGGTGTCTTCATTATATTTGTTTTTCATAGCTTATCTGCAGTCCAACTTTTGATGCTATAGATGACAAGTTGTCTGTTTTTCTTTGCATATCTTGATTGTTTCTACTTAACAAGGCAATATCTTCTGCAAAATCCAAATCTTCTAGTTGACTATTCTCTACCCAATCGATGCCAGTTTCACCCCTGCATAATTTTCGCATCACCCAGTCAATGTCCACTCCAAACAATAGCAGAGATAGAATACAGCTTTGCTTTACTCCGATTTCAACCATAAACCAGTCGCCGTGTCCACCATCAGTGCGAACTGCACACTGTGAACCATCATAGAGACTCTTAATAATGTTTATTATTTTGTCTGGTATTCCATAGCATCTCAGAATATTCCACAGAGAGATTCTGTGTAGACTATCAAAGGCTTTTTAAAATCGATGAAATTTAGTATAAGTGGTTGTTGCTTCTCAATATGTTACTCCAAGAATTTCAACCTAACTGTATCTAAAATAATATCTGTGTTAGTTTATATGTTTCATGAGTGCTTCACATACTAAACTAATATCTGTGTTAAGTTTATATGTTTCCTGAGTGCTTCACATACTACACTAATATCTGTGTTAAGTTTATATGTTTCCTGAGAGCTTCACATACTCCACTAACATCTTTGTTTAGTTTATATGTTTCTTGAGAGCTTCACATACTGCACTAATATCTGTGTTAGTTTATATGTTTCCTGAGTGCTTCACATACTCCACTAATATCTGTGTTAAGTTTATATGTTTCCTGAGAGCTTCACACGTTACACTAATATCTGTGTTAAGTTTATATGTTTCCTGAGTGCATCACATATTCCACTAACATCATTGTTTAGTTTATATGTTTCCTGAGAGCTTCACACGTTACACTAATATCTGTGTTTAGTTTATATGTTTCCTGAGAGCTTCACACGTTACACTAATATCTGTGTTAGTTTATGTGTTTTCTTGAGAGCTTCACATACTACACTAACATCTTTGTTTAGTTTTTATGTTTTCTTGAGAGCTTCACATACTACACTAATATCTGTGTTAGTTTATATGTTTCCTGAGTGCTTCACATACTCCACTAACATCTTTGTTTAGTTTATATGTTTCCTGAGAGCTTCACATACTGCACTAACATCTGTGTTAAGTTTATATGTTTCCTGAGAGCTTCACATACTGCACTAACATCTTTGTTTAGTTTATATGTTTCCTGAGAGCTTCACATACTACACTAACATCTTTGTTTAGTTTTTATGTTTTCTTGAGTGCTTCACATACTACACTAATATCTGTGTTAGTTTATATGTTTCCTGAGTGCTTCACATACTGCACTAACATCTTTGTTTAGTTTTTATGTTTTCTTGAGTGCTTCACATACTACACTAATATCTGTGTTAGTTTATATGTTTCCTGAGAACTTCACATACTACACTAACATCTGTTCTGCCGTTTTTTTAAATATTTAATTACCTTTAAAACGTCAAAACGTCCCCAGTAATTTTATCATTCTCACATCTCTCCCCCATCTGTTATGTAAGTTACTGCATTGCTGACACTTTGAGTTAATCACACAATCACTACGCACCTATAGAGACACCATAAATGTTTGGATGTCGGTGATAGTCATTATTTTATCATTATTTATCACCAAACTGCAGGTTTTTATTTTCGAATTTCCAAGAGTTTATTACCTTGTGCTCTCCCTTACTGTGAGTTATCGAACCTAGTGAAATCTCAACCTTACATTTGTCCTGTAAGAAAAATCAACAAAATCCTGGTGGTGGTCGGGTAAGCGCGAGGTCGAGGCTATGGATATCAGAATGGGAGGGGACCTAGCGTGACCATTGATGTGAAATGGAGATCCAGGCCGTTTGAACTGTTTTAGAACCTGAGAGGTTGAGGTGTCTGTTTGTTAGCGGATTTGATCGTGTTGATTCTAATGTTGCTATTATCACGTGACAATTGCAATTTTATATCAAATTTGAATCTTGTCATATTCTAGGAAAACATTACTTCTTTGCTGACACGGAGATTTATTACTTTATTGTACAGATACAATTTCTCTTTATCTTGTCTAATATAAAGAATGTCTCTGTCTTTCTTGTCAAGTATACACGCTTTCTCTGTCGCTCTTGTCATCTATACACACTTTCTCTGTCTCTCTTGTCATCTATACACGCTTTCTCTGTCTCTCTTGTCATCTATACACACTTTCTCTGTCTCTCTTGTCATCTATACACACTTTCTCTGTCTCTCTTGTCATCTATACACACTTTCTCTGTCTCTCTTGTCATCTATACACGCTTTCTCTGTCTCTCTTGTCATCTATACACACTTTCTCTGTCTCTCTTGTCATCTATACACACTTTCTCTGTCTCTCTTGTCATCTATACACACTTTCTCTGTCTCTCTTGTCATCTATACACACTTTCTCTGTCTCTCTTGTCATCTATACACGCTTTCTTCGTCTCTCTTGTCATCTATACACGCTTTCTTCGTCTCTCTTGTCATCTATACACGCTTTCTCTGTCTCTCTTGTCAAGTATACACGCTTTCTCTGTCTCTCTTGTCAAGTATACACGCTTTCTCTGTCTCTCTTGTCAAGTATACACGCTTTCTCTGTCTCTCTTGTCAAGTATACACTCTTTCTTCGTCTCTCCTGCCAACTACTAACAATTTTTGTGTGATCTATTTTACTCTTTCTAACTAATATCACTACTATTACTACAACGTATACTGCTACTGCTACTACTACTACTACAACACCCAATACTGCTACTTCTACTACAACTTCTACTTGTACAACTACAACTTATACTACTACTACAACTTCTACAGCTACAACTTATACTTCTACTACTACAACTTCTACAGCTACAACTTATACTACTACAACTTATACTACTACAACTTATACTACTACAACTTATACTACTACAACTTATACTACTACAACTTATACTTCTACAACTACAACGTATACTACTACTGCTACAACTTCTACTTCTACTACTACAACCTACTTCTACTACTACAACTTCAACTACTACAACTACAACTGCTACAACTTCTACAGCTACAACTTATACTACTACAACTTCTACTTCTACAACTTCAACTTATACTACTACAACTACAACTTCTACTGCTACAACTTCTACAACTACAACTTCTACTGCTACTACTACAACTTATACTTCTAAAACTGCAACTTATACTACTGCAACTACAACTTATACTTCTACAACTACAAATTGTACTAATACAACAAATACTACTACTATTACCACTAATACAAAAACTGCAACTAATAATATTACTACTACAAATCAGTTTAGAACTTGGAAGAGAGATGTCACATTGACACGCGACATAACTGATGCACGACTTCTGTTTTAATCAAGCTAATTGTCCATGCTTGACATCGTGAGACAGACCCTCCATATGAAAGATGGCTACAATAACGACCTCATTCCTCACACCATATGTTAATACATTGTGGAAATAATTGAAATGTTACACATAAAAAACTAATGGTAGTCGAGACTCTCAGCTGCGGCAACGTGCTAACATCGTGAAATAAGTACCAGTTTTAGTCATAATGATTGACTATTCAGCCGATGAGTGGCAGACAGTGCTCTAAGATTGATGGATAGGCAAGTAACGGTCTGAAATGGTCAGAAATTGGTTACAGTGACAGATTTCCAGCCATTGATTCTATCTGACCAGTTGTTAAAGGCTGTAGTGGACATATCGATTTCTTTTACGTGAATTCAGGACAATAAAATCGAGGGCGTGTGTTGTCAAGTGGGAAGTGCTCTGCTTGACAAATGAGAGGGAATGAGCTAGCTTCCTTGCACATGTATGCTTCTGTTGATGCATATGTGTTGTCTGCATGCTTTAATTCAATCAACCGTTATCTTCTGTTATCATGATTTATTTGACTTATTCCTTGTGGAGCATAGGGTCTCACCAGTTGCTAGCCACTTTTCCCGTCTCTGATTATTTTCTTTATTGACTTCCAGGATAGTAAAGTACTCTTTGAATCCTCGAAGACTTTGTCGCTAGGTCTGTTTAGGGCGTCATTTTTCGTTTACCTTGCGGGTTCCACTCAAGTGCTTGTCTAGTGATACTCGACTGAGTCTTCTATAGGGTATGTACGAACCATCGCTATTTTCTCCTCTTAATCTGGATCATCATGGGTTCCTGTCCTGTTTTTATCTTCGGTTATTTTATAAATCATCTTTATCTTCTGTCATGAAGTAGTTGTTATCTTATAATATGACGAAACAGCTGGTATCTGCTGGTATCATGAAACAGATAGTATCTTGTACTGTCACAAAACAGATGGTATCTGCTGGTATCATGAATCAGATAGTATCTTGTACTGTCACAAAACAGATGGTATCTGCTGGTATCATGAATCAGATAGTATCTTGTACTGTCACAAAACAGATGGTATCTGCTGGTATCATGAAACAGATAGTATCTTGTACTGTCACAAAACAGATGGTATCTGCTGGTATCATGAAACAGATAGTATCTTGTACTGTCACAAAACAGCTGGTATCTGCTGGTATCATGAAACAGATAGTATCTTGTACTGTCAGAAAACAGATGGTATCTGCTGGTATCATGAAACAGATAGTATCTTGTACTGTCACAAAACAGATGGTATCTGCTGGTATCATGAAACAGATAGTATCTTGTACTGTCACAAAACAGATGGTATCTGCTGGTATCATGAAACAGATAGTATCTTGTACTGTCACAAAACAGATGGTATCTGCTGGTATCATGAAACAGATAGTATCTTGTACTGTCACAAAACAGATGGTATCTGCTGGTATCATGAATCAGATAGTATCTTGTACTGTCACAAAACAGATGGTATCTTCTACTATCATGAAACAGATAGTATCTTGTACTGTCACAAAACAGATGGTATCTGCTGGTATCATGAAACAGATAGTATCTTATACTGTCACAAAACAGCTGGTATCTGCTGGTATCATGAAACAGATAGTATCTTATACTGTCACAAAACAGATGGTATCTGCTGGTATCATGAAACAGATAGTATCTTGTACTGTCACAAAACAGATGGTATCTGCTGGTATCATGAAACAGATAGTATCTTGTACTGTCACAAAACAGATGGTATCTTCTACTATCATGAAACAGATAGTATCTTGTTATCTGCTACGCTGAGTAAGACATATGATATCACAGAAAACGATACACTATCAAGAGTGATTTCAAACAACGAACAAGCACTGCGACGGGACAATAGTTTATTGCTTTACATTAAATATAGACTAATTCAGTTTCAGTTTGGAATATCTTCATTCCACTTCAGCATGTCCGTAGGTGCTCCAATCTCTTTGAAATAACTCCAACACCGTCCAGAGAAGGAGCGTATCAGATCGATGTTAATTGATGAGCCTACTCATATACATGTTGTGCTGTTCTTTTCTAGGTTTTGTTTTTCTTTTAAATGCTGTTCTCTTGCAATCTATCAGCTGACGTAGATTGATTTCAATGATAATCATCTTCTTTGCGGCCACACTAAATGAGGGCGTTCAGCATGCCAGCTCTATCCATTGGTTGGTCCCTGATCTGATGTAGAGCCAGCCAGCCTGTCTCCTCTCTCATTGCCAGTGCGCCCCGGAAGAAATTCTGCAAATCGTGGGCGCTTGTAGTGGTTCAGTGTATTGCCTGCACACATAACCAGCCTCTACCTTTCAGATAATGTGCAATAAATCACTCAGATGGAATACATAAGTGTAGTTGTGTTACTCCAGCCAGAGTAGTGCCTTATTCACCGCCAGTACCTCCATTGTCATGCTGCTTATTGCCATACTAAATGCACCACTGGCTTCCTATACCATTCTACCGTTTTAGCTTGCAGATAAATAGACTAATTGCTACTTTGAGCTCTAGAAAGATGCCACGAAAATGTGTACGACAATGTCCGAGATCTAGATTGAACTGCTTCATATGTTCGAGTCGGTAACCTGAAAGTCTCTCAAACGAAACTAAGAAGGAAGAGGGCAATATTTCAAGAACAACACACATTTCAATACACTTGCACAAATTAAAACTACGAGCCTCGTAACAACATACATTTCAATACACTTACACAAATTAAAACTACGAGCCTCGTAACAACATACATTTCAATACACTTACACAAATTAAAACTACGAGCCTCGTAACAACATACATTTCAATACACTTACACAAATTAAAACTACGAGCCTCGTAACAACATACATTTCAATACACTTACACAAATTAAAACTACGAGCCTCGTAACAACATACATTTCAATACACTTACACAAATTAAAACTACGAGCCTCGTAACAACATACATTTCAATACACTTACACAAATTAAAACTACGAGCCTCGTAACAACATACATTTCAATACACTTACACAAATTAAAACTACGAGCCTCGTAACAACATACATTTCAATACACTTACACAAATTAAAACTACGAGCCTCGTAACAACATTTTATTTCTATTTTTCTCTTAACTTTTCTGGAAGCATCAACATCAACAAATTTCCTCCAACTAAATCTGTCTTGAGCATGTCAGCTTAGTTCACTCCAGGTCTTTCCTTCTTTTCTCTTCTCTGTTTACAATTCGTCTCCATATTGGTCTAGGTCACCCCCTACGTGGACAACATATTCATTATCAGATCAGTTATCATCGTGATCATTATATTCCTTCAGTACCGTGTGGACAACATATTCATTATCAGATCAGTTATCATCGTGATCATTATATTCCTTCAGTACCGTGTGGACAACATATTCATTATCAGATCAGTTATCATCGTGATCATTATATTCCTTCAGTACCGTGTGGACAACATATTCATTATCAGATCAGTTATCATCGTGATCATTATATTCCTTCAGTACCGTGTGGACAACATATTCATTATCAGATCAGTTATCATCGTGATCATTATATTCCTTCAGTACCGCGTGGACAACATATTCATTATCAGATCAGTTATCATCGTGATCCTTATATTCCTTCAGTACCGTGTGGACAACATATTCATTATCAGATCAGTTATCATCGTGATCATTATATTCCTTCAGTACCGTGTGGACAACATATTCATTATCAGATCAGTTATCATCGTGATCATTATATTCCTTCAGTACCGTGACTGCTGGCATTGATGATCATAATTTTCAACATCTTTCTGTTACCAGACGTGGTGATCCTCTCTCTATCTATACTTTAATCCTGTTTTGCATTTCGGTGTCAGGTCGAAAAAGGCAACACCTGGAGCGAGCCTATCTATGCGTCTTGTTTTTTTAAATCTTTTCCCAGATCAATCAATCACCCTTGTGTGAATCACTCCCCCAGATCAAACATTCACCTATGTGAATCACTCCCCAGATCAAACATTCACCCATGTGAATCACTCCACCAGATCAAACATTCACCCATGTGAATCCCTCCACCAGATCAAACATTCACCCATGTGAATCACTCCCCAGATCAAACATTCACCCATGTGAATCACTCCCCCAGATCAAACATTCACCCATGTGAATCACTCCCCAGATCAAACATTCACTCATGTGAAGCACTCCCCCAGATCAAACATTCACCCATGTGAATCACTCCCCAGATCAAACATTCACCCATGTGAATCACTCCCCAGATCAAACATTCACCCATGTGAATCACTCCCCAGATCAAACATTCACCCATGTGAATCACTCCCCAGATCAAACATTCACCCATGTGAATCACTCCCCCAGATCAAACATTCACCCATGTGAATCACTCCCCAGATCAAACATTCACCCATGTGAAGCATTCGCACGTAAACTTAATTATTATCCAACAGCAGACAAAAAAATGAGAAAAAAAACTTCTATGAAAATATTTTCCAAAAGTGTGCAAAATGTCTTAGTTTTATGTTCGTTAGTTTTGTATTCCAACACAGAACACGCAGGGGCACAACATGGGCACAACATGGGCACAACAATTAAGTTGAAATAAGAAAACAAACACCTAATAATTACTGATGCAAATCACATTGATACAATACGCTCGAACACGGAAAATGTGACAAACTTAGTTAACAAGTTCGCTAACTAAATGAATGTTTCTTGTCTGTCACGAAATGGAAGTCAAAAACACCAGTTGTTGATCTATTATGATGCTGTCTAAATGAAGCGTTTATTTTCATGTTATATTGTGCATGTGGTTCATTAGTTGCTAACAAAATTTGGTTTGTTTTTTTAGTTGCATGAAAGCTAGTTTTATGTTTGATCAAACACGCTGTTATTGCTCATGAGAACAACATCAAACAAATCTGATAAAAAAATATGGACACGTTAAAAATTAACAGATAACAGCTACAATAACAATTCAGAGATAAATAAATATAACGGTTTAATAAAACAAGAAATAAATGTACGTTTAAAAAAAGTGAGCGTGGGAAAGCGTGGGGGCCTGAGATTAACGATTGAAGGACACAGTAGAAATATATTTGTGTCAATGTCGGTGGCGAAATGTGAACAAGCTTCTTCTTCATGTTCTTCTTCTTCTTCAAACTCTCCATATCGACCACTTGTTAACCGCTCTGTGTGATTTGTATGTGATCTGAACCTAAGTACGTTGTGCCAGTTACGCGGCTACAAGTAGGCCAGCATATCTGATTTCTGCTACTCTTTTTATTTACTAGAGTAGCTTATCTAGTACTCTACCTCAGTTGTCTCTAAAGACATGCCTTGTAGGTAACAGTGTTACTATTCATTGCTCCCCTTGCAAGCCCCGGCAACATACGGGTAATCTGAACTTGCAAAATATTATTTGTCATTTCTTGAAGAAATCGGAAATATCGAGTCTATAGTCTATTATCTATTGTCTATTCCCAGGTGGAAGATGTAGTTGGTTGTCCACTCTTGCCGTTAAGCGTAGGGATGGGAGCTTTAATTTGCGTTCTAGGGCCAGATGAGTCGCCCCTGTTGTGTTGTATCCGTGTTTGTGTAGTGTGGTCTTGATATTGTCTATCTATCTTTTTCTTGGTCTTCCCTTAACTCTAGTACCCGATCTCTTTTTATTGCATGCTGTTATTGGTGGTTGGTTGTATTTCATTCTCATTAAATGTCCAAACCACTGCATTTGTTGTCTTTCGATGTATTCGATGCATGAAGTTATGCCCACTCTGCTTCTGATGTCTTCATTTCGTAGTCTCTTTCCTGGTGACTCCCATATAGAGTACCATCATCAATAATTGTATATCTCTATCTCTTGCACATCAAGACGTTCAGCAATAATATATGTATGCGATAAAGGAAGAATAATATATGTATGTAATGAAGGAAGAATAATATATGTATGTAATGAAGGAAGAATAATATATGTATGCGATAAAGGAAGATGTAGGAAGAGAAAATAGAACTTTGGAATTAGTAGTTTCGTCTAATGGGGTATGTTTTCGTAGAGGCAGTGGCGGATCATAGTGAGGGTGCTGAAGTTAGTAAGGGTGTTGCTTCGGAAAATGTATAGCCATTGTTTTAATATTGTGTTAAACAAAACAAAAACAATTTTTGTTTTAAAATGAATACATAAACTTGACAAAATCTTAAAGATCATTTCTTTTTTTTTTTAAAATGAATATGTTTAGTTGCTAACACGTTTCGTTAGTAACCAATTGCCGTAGAAATTCTGAGGTTCAATGACAACTTGGGGCAAATATTTTCAGCATGCACACGGAACCGGATGAGACAACAGGTTTCCTGATAGTTTATTTGGGGATCTGAATTCCAAGTACCCGTGAAGTCGGAGTAAGGATCGCCTGAATGGTATCGAGAAAAGCATTCTTTCAATCAAAAATCAATCAGAGTTGCCATATTAGACGCTTTCGACTACGTTTGAAATTCAAGCCATATTAGACGCTTTCGACTACGTTTGAAGTCCTAGTCATATTAGACGTTTTCGACTACGTTTGAAGTTCTAGCCATATTAGACGCTTTCGACTTCGTTTGAAGTCCTAGTCATATTAGACGTTTTCGACTACGTTTGAAGTCCTAGTCATATTAGACGTTTTCGACTACGTTTGAAGTCCTAGTCATATTAGACGTTTTCGACTACGTTTGAAGTCCTAGTCATATTAGACGCTTTCGACTACCTTTGAAGTCCAAGTCATATTAGACGCTTTCGACTACGTTTGAAGTCCTAGCCATATTAGACGCTTTTGACTACGTTTGAAGTCCTAACTAAATTGGACGCTTTCGACTACGTTTGAAGTCCTAACTAAATTGGACGCTTTCAACTACGTTTGAATTTCTAACCAAATTAGACGTTTTCGACTACGTTTGAAGTCCTAGCTATATTAGATGCTTTCGACTACGTTTGAAGTTTTAGTCAAATTAGACGCATTCGACTACGTTTGAAATCCTAGCTATTCAAGAGAAAGAAAAAGTTATTTGAAATTCCAAATCGGTAAAGCTCTTAATACATACAACATAATCTTTCCCATATGTTTATTTTCTATGACAATCGACTTTAGATTTTTTGTAGTTTTTAAAAAAAATTTTTCTCGAACGATATGTGATGCATATAAAAATCAAGACTTTTAGTGATTTGCTTCTAATTTGTTAGATACATCATTCAATAGTTTGAATTGACGTGCCACCCTTACAATCCTTCGGAATTTATTTCTCTAATAAGCCAAATGTTCAACCTCCACAAACGTCGTGTTCAAATCATCAGTTACATCCTGAATCCATCTTTTCCGTGATCTTCCTCTTTTTCTCTTTGCCGCGATACATTGTTCCATGATGGTCTTTTCCAACCCTTCGTGTCTTTATATGTCCAAAATACTTCAATTTTCACTTTCTTATTTGTAACATCAGCCAGTTCTCTTTGATTGTGTGTTCTCTCTGGGCAGAACTATGTGTTCTCTCTGGGCAGAACTATGTGTTCTCATTTCTGTCAATGATATACCGATTACTGTTGTATAACATTTATATAAAAATCTCAAGGTTGCCATGTTAAATTCTCAGAACTCAATCAAGGGAAACAACTAAAATATAAATTTGTTCAACCACAAGTTATCTGACCATTTATTTGAATATAATAAATTTCTCTGAATGAAATCTCACAAAATGTCGGCTCCTTAAAAATAATCGCAAAGAAATGAACATCATCAAAGTCGAATGTATTCACATAAAGGAAATATTCAGCTTAGCTAAAGTGTTAGCCTCAAAGCGCATACCTGTAGTTTCGGCAACGATTCTTCGAAAAATAACTGGCGCCGTTTCAATTTGTGTGAGGTTCTAATTTATGTAAAATTGTGTAACTCTAAGCTATTTCACATATGGAGACCAAAACTTTATAAAACTTGGAGGCCCTAAAGCTACATAAAACTTGGAGGTGCTAAACTAGATAAAACTTGGAGGCCGTAAGTTATATCAAACTTGGAGGCGCTAAACTAGATAAAACTTGGAGGCCGTAAGTTATATCAAACTTGGAGGCACTACGCTAGATAAAACTTGGAGGCCCTAATCTACATAAAACTTGGAGGCGCTAAACTAGATAAAACTTGGAGGCCGTAAGTTATATCAAACTTGGAGGCACTACGCTAGATAAAACTTGGAGGCGCTAAGCTATATCAAACTTGGAGGCACTACGCTAGATAAAACTTGGAGGCGCTAAGCTATATCAAACTTGGAGGCACTACGCTAGATAAAACTTGGAGGCCCTAAGTTATATAAAACTTGGAGGCACTACGCTAGATAAAACATGGAGGCGCTAAGCTATATCAAACTTGGAGGCACTACGCTAGATAAAACTTGGAGGCGCTAAGCTGTATCAAACTTGGAGGCGCTAAGCTGTATCAAACTTGGAGGCGCTAAGCTGTATCAAACTTGGAGGCGCTAAGCTGTATCAAACTTGGAGGCGCTAAGCTGTATCAAACTTGGAGGCGCTAAGCTATATCAAACTTGGAGGCGCTGAGCTACATAAAACGTGGAGGCGCTAAGCTATATCAAACTTGGAGGCACTGCGCGAGATAAAACTTGGAGGCCGTAAGCTATATAAAAGTTGGAGACCAGAAACTATAATACAATTTGAAACCTCTTGCTAACAGTTTGCTACAGAAGATATATAAAAAAACTACTTTGAACGATATGTCTGTAGTGATATGTCTGTAGTGATATGTCTGTAGTGATATGTCTGTAGTGATATGTCTGTACGGATATGTCTGTAGCGATATGTCTGTTGCGATATGTCTGTAGTGATATGTCTGTAGTGATATGTCTGTAGTGATATGTCTGTAGTGATATGTCTGTAGTGATATGTCTGTAGCGATATGTCTGTAGCGATATGTCTGTAGTGATATGTCTGTAGTGATATGTCTGTAGTGATATGTCTGTAGCGATATGTCTGTTGTGATATGTCTGTAGTGATATGTCTGTAGTGATATGTCTGTAGCGATATGTCTGTAGTGATATGTCTGTAGTGATATGTCTGTAGTGATATGTCTGTAGCGATATGTCTGTAGTGATATGTCTGTAGTGATATGTCTGTAGTGATATGTCTGTAGTGATATGTCTGTAGGATATGTCTGTAGGATATGTCTGTAGTGATATGTCTGTAGTGATATGTCTGTAGTGATATGTCTGTAGTGATATGTCTGTAGTGATATGTCTGTAGTGATATGTCTGTAGTGATATGTCTGTAGTGATATGTCTGTAGGGATATGTCTGTAGTGATATGTCTGTAGTGATATGTCTGTAGTGATATGTCTGTAGTGATATGTCTGTAGGGATATGTCTGTAGTGATATGTCTGTAGTGATGTCTGTAGTGATATGTCTGTAGCGATATGTCTGTAGTGATATGTCTGTAGCGATATGTCTGTAGTGATATGTCTGTAGTGATATGTCTGTAGTGATATGTCTGTAGTCGATATGTCTGTTAGTGATATGTCTGTGAGTGATATGTCTGTTGTGATATGTCTGTAGTGATATGTCTGTAGCGATATGTCTGTAGCGATATGTCTGTAGCGATATGTCTGTAGTGATATGTCTGTAGTGATATGTCTGTAGTGATATGTCTGTAGTGATATGTCTGTAGTGATATGTATGTAGTGATATGTCTGTAGTGATATGTCTGTAGCGATATGTCTGTAGCGATATGTCTGTAGTGATATGTCTGTAGTGATATGTCTGTAGTGATATGTCTGTAGCGATATGTCTGTAGTGATATGTCTGTAGTGATGTCTGTAGTGATATGTCTGTAGTGATATGTCTGTAGTGATATGTCTGTAGTGATATGTCTGTAGTGATATGTCTGTAGTGATATGTCTGTAGTGATATGTCTGTAGTGATATGTCTGTAGTGATATGTCTGTAGTGTGTACTTGTTCACTTGTTGATATATTCATTAAGGAAAACGAAGAATGTGTTTAAGAAATACTATTTATTGATATAAACAATATTATTGTTTACATCACTTGATCTTCATTAACAAACTCCACAGTATACAGAGTCTTCTACAACATAACATCGGGAAAGAAGGCATGAGGAAGACCACGAAAAAGATGGTTAGATGGCATAGCAGAATCTTGGAAAGAGCAAAAATAACAATCACCCAAGCCACCAGAACAGCGCAAGACAAAATCAGAAAACCACGACACTTGGCAACAACCAGGTAGCAGTGTGATGACACTTGGCAACAACCAGGTAGCAGTGTGATGACACTTGGCAACAACCCGGTAGCAGTGTGATGACACTTGGCAACAACCCGGTAGCAGTGTGATGACACTTGGCAACAACCAGGTAGCAGTGTGATGACACAAAAAGAAGAAGATCTTCATTTTAGGTTCTTGCATTCTTTAATAATACTTTCATCGCATTGGAACAATCATTACAGGTGTATTAGAACAATCATTACAGGTGTTATAATGGCATAGGATTATAAGCCTAACAAGTTGGGTACATGCATTGTCATGTAGTGTATTTGTTGTAATTTTCACATTCAATTGTTATATCATCATCATCATCATTATCAGGTGCCGTCTCCACATCGAAGATTGGCTGCAATGAATCTCCAGCATCCTCTGTCTTTCGCCTTGGTGTTGCACACTGCCAGACTGTAACCTGTCCATTTCTTAAAGTTTCCTCCCACTTATCTCTCGGTCTTCCTCTTGCTCTTCTCCCTCAACTTTCCCCTCTAGTAAATGTTTTATCATGGTGTCATGTCTTTTTATGTGCCCAAAATACTTTACTTGTCTGAATTTTATTTCTCTTAATAATTGTTTCTTCATGCCTAGTTTTCCTAAAACTTGTTTATTTGTGTTTTTCTGTCCATGAAACTCTGCCTATTCTTCTATATATCCACATCTCAAATGCATCAATTCTGTCTTCTAACTGCTTGTTCATTGTCCATGTTTCGAGCCATACATTAATACAGGATATATATAGCATTTGATCTTTTTCATTTTTAGCCTGTTTGTAATTTGTTTGTATGTCAGTAACTTTCTCATACTATTGATTGTTATACCAATCCTATCATATGTCAGCGAGAGTTGGAAAGTGATGAAAGTTAAATGCCGTTGATAAAATGTCTGCAAAAATGCAATGAACATAAAATGGGCTAACTTCATAGAAGTGATGAAATCAGAGAAATATTTAGCCAACAACTATACTCCGTTCAACAACTCATGCCCACAGTCCTATGCAAATTGTAGCAAAACCATCTATTCCACAGTAGCGAAACTTTGCACACAATCTTAGAATTATACTGACGCAAATTTCTGATGGAAGAAATTGCTATAGGAAACCTGGATTTTGTAATATAACGGTTTCCTTTGATGTTGGCAGCATATTTGGCAAGTCTGATACAACATTTTAGTTTTACAGTAAACACACATACGACATTTGATGTCAAGTCTCATTCAAAGGCGTATTATCCCAGCTCATACATGGGGCCAATGTTGATACTGTAATGGTGTCATGAAATAAACAAGAAATGTAGACATAGTTGTATTATTGTATTTTTAAAATAATTTACATTACAGTTAAAGTTAGCTGCCATGTCATAATGCCTTCCTGTTTCGCGTCCAGGCTTGAGACTGGCAATGGCGGAGTTACTAGGTGTTACCTTCGAGTCACTACTTCTTCGGTACAATGCGCTTGTCACGGCGAACCAACACCGCTCTTTTAGTAATTTGCACTACTTTTTCATCGCAGTCCGCGACGGAACACAAGTCAGCCATTGTGTTTTCTCGATCGAATCGATGAAACAGCGTATAAACAATTGCTTCATATGAAATATGTGTCATTCATATAGTAAAACCGATTGTTCTACGTGTAACTGTAACATATTCTACAGATCTGGAAAATTCTATGATTATATGTTAAGTAAAAGCTATTTTGAACGAAATTTTTTCGATGGTCACTACCATTATTTTGGAACCTTGAAAATTTCGCTTGGTTACTACCCATAAACATCGTATTTACGTGAAACTGCATTATTAACTTCTCTTTACTCATAAATTTTCATTACTAGAAACATTTTTCTCTCTTCTAAGGGCAACTTTACGTCTGCACCTCGTCAATAACCTACCAGACTTACCATTTATCTGTGCTACGAAGCCGGTTTGCTTTTGACGTCCATAACAACCGCTGCAGTTTGCGATCTTCTCGTGAATTATTTTCGTCATTTTACTTGTGTCAACGATATCCAGCAATGCTAAATACAAATTTTAATTTTCTTTTATATTTCAAACATTATTTATGCCTTTCAGTTGACTTTTGTATCGAGTATCAACGGTAATATTAAATATCCCACACTAGATCTAGCTGTCCAAAGTGAACCATTCGTCAGCGATAGACGGCAATAATGATTGGCCCGATCTTTATCGTACACTATTCAGATTTACTTGAGAAGTCTCATATTATTGTACTGTGATTTCAGAATTAAAATAACTAGTGAATCATTTCAGTATCCTTTTAATTGTCTTTCTTAATTATAGGCATTTCATGTTTAAACGTTGTGCCATTTAAATTGCACTCATTGTTTAGCTGCAATGAAGCTTTGTGACAAAATATAGTCTAGTAGCAATTTCAAATGTAACTATGGCAAGATCATCTACGTTTTCTTTTTATGTAAACTTCTTCTGTGACTTTTAATTTGTTAGTGGTTGAACTAAATGTGATCATTTATATTTACTCAACATATATAAATGATTTACCAAATAAGTATCCAGCATGTTTGTATGTGAGATGTACATACATAAGTAAATATATAAAACTCACACTATTCAAAGAGTCACTCAGAACAGCACAACATATTGCAGATAAATCAAGAAATATATGAATACAAAAATTAACCTCTGATGCTAGAGTGAATAATTTACCAATATGCTTTTATTATTTTCTAAATTGTTTTTGTTGTGTGGAACATATAATGAGCACTAGATCAACAGTTTCAATAAATAATATTCATTATGATCTCCCCATGCAACTGGTTTCAACCTTGCAATAACATTAAATATATTTATTACTTTATTTTAAAAACTGGAGATAGAGGTTGTGTGAATAATTTACTCAGAAAGTGTTAAAGCTTGACCATCATTGCAAGACTAAGGTCAATGCATGGGGCAATTAGAAAGGATATTATTCAATGAAATTGTTGATCTAGTAGTCAATACATTTTTAAAACAATCAAGAAAGTTTTTGACAATAATGAAAACACACTGGTAAATCATTTACCTGTACTTCAACTATATAGAAATTAGGATTTATACAAAGATCTGATTTGCTGTAGCGTTGTGTTTACTGTACCTTTGATTAATCAATTTTACTCAAAGCTCAGGTCCTACACAAAACTTTCAATGACATAAAATGTGCTTGTTCAATGTATGTTCATATAGAAGACATGATGCAGTATTTCATCACTAATTATCACATTTAGTTCAACCACTAACAAATTAAAAGTCACAGAAGAAGTTTACATAAAAAGAAAATGTAGATGATCTTGCAATAGTTACATTTGAAATTGCTACTAGACTATATTTTGTCACAAAGCTTCATTGCAGCTAAACAATGAGTGCAATTTAAATGGCACAACTTTTAAACATGAAATGCCTATAATTAAGAAAGACAATTAAAAGGATACTGAAATGATTCACTAGTTATTTAAATTCTGAAATCACAATACAATAATATGAGACTTCTCAAGTAAATCTGAATAGTGTACGATAAAGATCGGGCCAATCATTATTGCCGTCTATCGCTGACGAATGGTTCACTTTGGACAGCTAGATCTAGTGTGGGATATTTAATATTACCGTTGATACTCGATACAAAAATCAACTGAAAGGCATAAATAATGTTTGAAATATAAAAAGAAAATTAAAATTTTGTATTTAGCATTGCTGGATATCGTTGACACAAGTAAAATGACGAAAATAATTCACGAGAAGATCGCAAACTGCAGCGGTTGTTATGGACGTCAAAAGCAAACCGGCTTCGTAGCACAGAGAAATGGTAAGTCTGGTAGGTTATTGACGAGGTGCAGACGTAAAGTTGCCATTAGAAGAGAGAAAAATGTTTCTAGTAATGAAAATTTATGAGTAAAGAGAAGTTAATAATGCAGTTTCACGTAAATACGATGTTTATGGGTAGTACCAAAGCGAAATTTTCAAGGTTCCAAAATAATGGTAGTGACCATCGAAAAAATTTCGTTCAAAATAGCTTCTACTTAACATATAATCATAGAATTTTCCAGATCTGTAGAATATGTTACAGTTACACGTAGAACAATCGGTTTTACTATATGAATGACACATATTTCATATGAAGCAATTGTTTACACGCTGTTTCATCGATTCGATCGAAAAAACACAATGGCTGACTTGTGTTAAATTTATTTACCGTCACGGACTGCGCTGAAAAAGTAGTGCAAATTACTAAAAGAGCGGTATCTCAATGCAAATATGACGCCGTGTTGTGTTAACTAATGTGGTAGGGAAGTATCACTACAATAAAATTCATTAATGCACACCTCAGTCAGACTCAGATGTATCTAAAATGTTGACTAGTGCTGTGGGTTGCACAAACTGCAAACCATCTCTTTGCCAGTAGCCATCCTCTTCCCGGAGAACATGATCTTCACATTTTCGCCAGTATTCCTTGTTTATCGTGGTGATGGCCTCGCGTGTCAGGTTTTGCACATCACACATTTTGAACGTGGTATTCTTTTCGGCCACTCGTCCTTTTACTTTAGCCCATACAAGCTCTATTGGGTTTAGTTGCGGATGGTATGGTGGCAGTCGAAGAGAAGTGTGGCCGTGTTCTAATATGATTTTGTCGATTTGATAAACCTTCGTCCTCTTTGTCTGCCTCACTATCTGTAACAATTCAGGTTTCAAACAGTTGTTTTCGAAATTAACATTTTCTTTGACAAGCCATGTCTTCATTTCCTCTTTGGTGCTTGATGAAATTGGGATTTTGTCCTCCAGGGCAACAACATTATGATATGAAGCATTATCCATAACAATACATGAAGGTTTATCAAGAATTGGGAGTACCGTGTTTCCTAACCAGTCTCTAAAAATACATGCATTCATTTCTTTGTGGTAGTCTACTCCGTCTGTTGACTTTTGAGTGAAAAATAAGTTCTACGCCCTGTAGCAATCCATTTTCTCTGCTGCTAGCATGTGCAAGAATAAGGCGTTGTCCCTTACCGCTTGGAATTGTCCTCCGTTTAACTCTGTCCACTGACTACCATTCTTTGTCAAAAATATGGTGAGCATTAATTCATGATTTATCTAAATAGAAATATCGTACCCATCCTCGCTTAGCTGACGTATTTTCCTTAAGTAAATGCTTCGTGAGGTAACGAGGTTTGGCTTTTCACAAACTATATTTCTTCCACGAGTGGTTTTCCAGAAAGTGAAACCAGCTCCTCTCACAAGTTCTTGTATACTGTGGTACAGATGACCCATATGTTTCTCTTTGCGGAAATACGCGTATAACATTAATGATACTTTTTGCATTGTAACTCCAAACTCATTAGAAATGTTATATCAATATTTGTTTTGAGAAGTCAACAATATGACCCAATAGCTTCACACTAATTTCGATATACGCCTTTAACTAAATGTCCGTCTCGCACTAATGACGTCAATTCTTTACCAAATTCAAGCCCGAGTCGTTATGGTGGCCGAAAAATGCAAGAACTTTTCAAAACCATGAATTTCGCCCTGAATGTTGCTATTTTTGTCATCAATGTATTAAATGGCTGTAAACATGAGTTTTCTTCAACCATGCCAACGAAGACGTTAAATATATATCACAAAGAAGGCAACTTCTAGATGGTATGATTGTTTGAATGGCAACAAATATTTTGTATCGTCGGGAACATGTGTAGTTCACATGCAAGTTTACAAGTTATTTCATCAAATGGTTACAAAGACACAAATTTGTATCTGTGGGCATGACAAGTTGAACTGACTTATAGTTACAACTGTTACAAGAAAGAGATAACGGAGAAATGTTGAGTATATTCTGAGCAATGTAATTCGGGAAATATCCATGTGTGCTTCGATCTCTTTTTTTTTTTACAAAAGATAGCATCAGCAGTGCACAAACTCTGTAGCACAGGCGAGGATTTCCAATGTAATTTGAAGACTTCGGACATACTTTTGTGAGTTTTATTTTAATATTTTGAAAATTAATTTTTGCCTGGGCAGCATCTTTGCAGTCTATTGCTATCGTTTTTAAATTGCCAAATGTTATTTTACCTGCTCAACTTGAACACGGGTCCTCCGTTTTATCGTCCGTCTCCGATAGGACTAGGAACATGATCATAAATATATTTGCTGGTAGCGTATGGTAGACTGCAACATTTCTCGTATTAAGGGCAATGAATTGTTGAAAAAATGAAATTCTCTAATTACAACTAGACAACGACATCCATTTGACTGCGCTAGTTCTGTAGGCCCTTGGTTACGCCAGCGCCCTAACCATATAGTAAAACTTCAGTTCATGTCTGAATTAAACCACATCTACTGACAGACACAATGAACAAGCTATATGACATGTCATCTACATGCAATTGTATTTCTTTAATTAAATATAGCCGAGTGGTTACAGGCCAAAATTTGGGTGTAAAGAATAGAACCACTGTTACTTGCCATGCATGTCGTAAGAGGCGACTAAGGAGGTTTGGATGAAATCGGATGCTGTGTCCGATAGGGAATGCTAACCCGAAACAAATTCTTGCAGAAAACGGATGCACCAGGCCGTAAGGCGCATAACATGGTGCAACGACCCTCACAATGAGGAATGGGATAACGGATTCTACGGTCGCCGATCTACCTCAGAGATTTAGCCACGCAGTAAGAATGTCAGAACTACCATCACGAGGTTGGCCAAAACTTACTGCGAGAAGAGGTCGGCACAAACGGGGAATCAGAAATCATATGAATTATGTCCTACAGAACTGCCCCCAGTATGCAGACTTAAGAAGAAAGAGGTGGCCCACTTACACTAGCGTCCAAGACAAACTGTATGGCATGGCTGATAATCTAAGCAGACGGCTACCTGTATTAGAGAATTCGAAATCCCAATCTAGTGAGATGCAGAAGAAGAAGTAATTAGATATTATAACATGACAAATGATATTTATTATCAACGGAGAGAAAATGTTATCAACGGAGAGAAAATGTTATCAACGGAGAGAAAATGTTATCAATGGAGCAGTAAGAAACATCTCTGTTCACTTCTAACAACAGATGGAATTTGGGTGAAGGAAATTAAAAGAAGAACAAACATGGCTTTACAAAAATGTAATTAATTAAACAAGTATGAAATAAAACTGATAATAAAGCAAAGATCTGAATAAAAATAGCATATAAATTTGCGGTAACAACGTATGGCTGCGAAGCATGGACAGTTAATACGACAAGGAAAAAAACGTGTATCTACTTTTGAATATAAGTGTTACAGAAGAGCCCTCTGTATATCATATTCAGAGAAGACAAAAAATAGATCTATCCAGAAAGAACTCAAAATCAAAGAAAACTGGCTGATGCTACAAATAAGAAAGAGAAAATTGTGATATTTTGGACATATAAAGAGACATAAATGGCTGGAGAAGACGATCACGAAGGAAGCATCCCAGCAAGGCCAAGAAGAAGGAGACCTCGGAGAAGATGTATTCAGGATGTAACTGATGGTTTGAACATGACGGCTGCAGAGGTGGGACATCTGGTCTATGAGAGAGATAACCCTCGCCGGTACCACAGAGTTTGTGCACTGCCGATGAGATCTTCCTGTGTGAAAAAGAGATCGGAGCACATATGGTTACTCACCGAAGTGCAATGATGATGGTGCCATCAATCAACAGAAAGAGATAAACTCCGAAGTACTGTTAGTGTGGCGAAGTACAGTTAGGATGACAAAGTACTTTTAGTGTGACAAAGTACTGTTAGGATGACAAAGTACTGTTAGTGTGACAAAGTACTGTTATGATGACAAAGTACTGTTAGTGTGACAAAGTACTGTTAGGCTGACAAAGTATTGTTAGGATGACAAAGTACTTTTAGTGTGACACAGTACTTTTAGTGTGGCAAAGTACTGTTAGTGTGACAAAGTACTGTTAGTGTGACAAAGTACTGTTAGGATGACAAAGTACTGTGAGGCTGACAAAGTACTGTTAGGCTGACAAAGTACTGTTAGGATGACAAAGTACTGTTAGGATGACAAAGTACTGTTAGGATGGCAAAGTACTGTTAGTGTGGAAAATTTCTACTTACAACAAGCTATTTGATGCTGATACTATTAATATACCATTTAATAAGAATCTAAAATGGCAATAATTTAAAACATGTATTGACATTGAGGACACAATCTATAAATATGTAATGTATGTTTTGACAAGCATATACATTTGAATCCACGATATTTAATAATGAATAAATATTATAACTTAATTTGAAGCGGACATGTTCAAAATCCTATGGACTGCTAAAATGACCAATGTTGAGGTGCTGAATGAGATCAAGACACAGAGAAAGCTTGTCATCAATATAAGAAAGAGACAGTAATCATTTTTCGGGCATGTGATGAGGAAGGGAGGTTTAGAACACATTGTGACAACCGGTAAAATCGAGGGTAGACGAGACAGGGGAAGACAGAAAGAGAAAATTTTGGATAGCTTGACTTCATGGCACGGTAGAGCGTCAAAATCTGAGTTGATAGCAAACACCAGCGACAGAGATTTGTGGAGATCCATGATCGCCTACGTTAGCCGGCACGGCACATGACGATGATGATGATGTTCAGGTGAGATCACAGACAATCATGTACTGAAGTCTTTCTAGCGAAATACCTTAAAGAACAGACATCATTGGTTTTCTTATACCAAATAGTGATGACAGTCTGTTCCATTCTTTAATCCTGTTTTGCTTTCGGCGCCATATGAGATAACTGGTGCGAGTCTCCTTATTCGCTTTCTACAAGGTGCAATTTAGTACCTCGGATATTACGTCGATCCATCATTTACGTGATCGTCCTCTGAGTCTGTTGCTGTTGTATCTGAGTACTAGTGCTCCTTGTGGGAGACTGTCTTGTGGTGACCTTGATACATGTCTGAATCATGTGACCTGTTGTTTCTTTATATATTGTAGCGCCCGCGAGGTTCCCACTCTTCTTCTAATTTCATCATGTCTAATCTTGTCTCATTTTGTAACATTTAGAACATTTAGTTATGTTATTTTGATCATATCTTATCTTATCTTATCTTATCTTATCTTATTTTAACCATATTTGCCGTGAAGCGCCGTGGGGAGAGTTAGTTTCCTATCTTGTGCCAGGTGTGTAGCGCTTGACGTTGTCAGTTCATGCTTTCGCAGGGACTTTGAGATGTTATCTATCCATCGTGTTCTTGGCCTGCCTCGTGCTCTGCACCCTGAGTGTCGATTATTGTAGGCACGTGATGGTAGTAAATGGTTCCATTCTCATTAAATGGCCGAACCACTTGATTCTTTGTTCCTCGATGTACTGTATGCATGGTATACTACCAACGATGCTTCTGATATTCTCGTTTCTCATTCTATCTCTCATTGTAACGTTGACAACTTTTCGTAGACATCTCATTTCACATGTTGTAATCTTTCTTTCTTGTGTCTTAGTCAGGGTATTTTGATCCTATAATTCATATTTATATTTATAGTATAATACAGAACAACTACTTCTAGTATGAGGATGGAGGTTTAGGCCGTAACTGGAGCCCTCCATTGGATCTCTGGGACATCATTTACTGGGGCAGTTGTTGTATCTGACTCTCAGTCGATGCTTCACAAGATCCAGAAGGGCAGGTATCGGTATGAGTGGAGGTCGTCTATAGAAGTTTCTAACCTCCAACGGCTTACGTGGATATACTATCCTGGATATGCGGGTGTTTACGGTAATGAGAGAGCGGGCAGGCTTGCATCAACAGCATCGATTGTTGGGGAGTTGAAGATGGATAAGGGGATATTCTTCGATCTCTTCGCGACTGTCTGTTGGATGAGGACACTAAAATCGATGTTTAATCAATCAAGCGATTTAGGCAGTTTGGAGTTACCCGTTGTACAAGTCGAACTGGATGCCTGAGAGGCAGAGTGAGTGGTGTGTTTAATCAGCGAGCCATGGGAATCATCAGTATGCATACTCTTCGATATCTGTTGGGGAGACTGAGCACCCATGGGTCTGCCCGGAGTGCAATGACGTCACTTTAGTAACCAATAACCAATATTTATATTTCTAAAGTTTCATTTGGAATTCTCAAACATAAAAAAAGTACTTAGCGTCTGAAAACTGAATATGAAAATCATGAAATTATTGTCATAAATATTTATATTTTCGAGACAAGAAATAAAAATGGAATCTGTTTAAAATACGTTGTGACAAATGGTACATTTTCAAACGGAAGAACAAGCAGAACTCGAAGCGTGTACCAGCTTCAAATATGATTGGATGAGACGAGGTCAGCACGTGACTAATCCGACGATGTTGATTGGGTGCATAGGTCACATGACATCAAGTCCCCAATGCGATTGGCAGAATTTCCATCACGATATTGAAGTATATAGACACGTCAACTGAGACTGTTATTCTTATGTCTACATGTACATCAAGTTAAATATCTAGCTGTACATATTCTTCTGTCTACATGTACATCAACTTCAATATCTAGCTGTACATATTCTTCTGTCTACATGTACATCAAGTTCAATATCTAGCTGTACATATTCTTCTGTCTACGTGTACATCAAGTTCAATATCTTGTTGTATATTGCAGACATTTTATTACCTTTTTTATAAAAAATAACTTTGAGTGGAAACATTCAATATGTTTTTCTTCTTTTTCTTCTTGACCCTTGAACTCTTAGAAAGGCATCGGTCCGCAACCAAGGCCTTACAAGCTCGCATATCCAGTGCCATTATTTTTCTCAGATCTTTCCCTCAGATCTCAGTTTTTTACAGTGTGGCATTGAAACCATGAATATGACAATCGACGAAGTGGGTGAACTAGCTAGAGAAGGAGTGAATTTCAAAGGGGATGCAAAGAGAACAACATCCTATAAAGGATACGCACCTTGATGATGATAACTAACCACACACCAACCTCCTTAGTCGCCTATTACGACATTCGTGACATTTAACATTTAGCATGCCCGTCTGTCCAGCGTGTTCGTAGCGCGTTGGACTACGGGTGACTATCCCTCTGTGTGTGCGGGTTCAATTCCGCAGGATGGCAGAAAAAGCCACAGATTCCCCAGATTTACGGTGTTCGTGGCACCGAACCGAAGAGCTGAAAAGCTCAAGTGCTTCTGGATCGGGAAAAAACACAAAAACAGTGATATCATTCTTGACACCCCTAACTTGGTCCCCGGTAACCACTTGGGCGATTATGATTTTAATTTACTTTATTCTTGGAGATATGTTCCTTGAATGTTATACTTCCTCTCTTCAGTTACTTTATTCCTGGATATATGTTCCCTGAATGTTATACTCTCTCTCTCTTCAATTAATTTATTCCTGGATATATGTTCCCTGAATGTTATACTCTCTCTCTCTTCAATTAATTTATTCCTGGATATATGTTCCCTGAATGTTATACTCTCTCTCTCTTCAATTAATTTATTCCTGGATATATGTTCCCTGAATGTTATACTCTCTCTCTCTTCAATTAATTTATTCCTGGATATATGTTCCCTGAATGTTATACTCTCTCTCTTTAGTTACTTTATTCCCTGAGATGTATACATTGGACATTCTACTCCCTCTCCTGATTTGCTTTACTCCCGGATATACATTCCCTGTTTACTCCCCTTTCCTGATTTGCTTTATTCTGGGATATATATTCCATGAACATTCTACCCTTTCACTTGAATTTCTTTTTTCCCCTTATATATATATATATATTCCTTGCACTTTCTACTTTCACTTGATTTTCTTTATTCCCATACATATAATCCCTGAATATTCTACTCCCTCTCTTGAATTGCTGGAGTCCCGGATATATATTCCATTTTCTTATATATCTTTACCTATTCTGTTTTGGAATGAATATTTATGGTCATCCTTCTTTCCTTGGAACTTATATGTTTGCTATCTCTCTCTCTCTCTCTTTAGCCTGTTACGCCCTTGGCGTTTAGGGCAACAACAAACGTACACCATGCTTCCCTGTTCATTGCCTTCTTCTGTATTGTGTTCCAGCTATGATTCATTTCCTTCAGTTCTTGCTCTATCGTTCTCCTCCAGGTCGTCTTGGGTCTTCCACGCTTTCGCCTACCCTCTGGAGTCCATCTCAGTGCAGTTTTCGTGTCGGAGCCAGTCTCCATGCGCATCACATGTCCAATCTATCTCCAGCGTCGTCTTCGGATGATAGTGCCCATATTCTCTTGTTGGCATCGTGCAAGCAATTCTTGATTCGAGATAGTAGTCGGCCAGTACACGCGTAAGATTTTTCGCAGACAAGTTGTATGAAAGGCGGAAAGCCTGGACATATCCTGTTCTGTCATTCTCCAGCATTCCGATCCGTACAGCAATGTTGACAGCACACAGCTGTTATAGATACTAGTCTTGGTTCTGATGCTGTATTGGGCAGATTTCCAGGCGTTAGTGATTAAATCCTCTTTAAGCAGAATCACGCATCTTTCACCCCAATGACGAGCATTCTATCGGTTATATCAGAGCGTGTTAGTCAACAAATATGAAACATAAGAACTAAATCATGTCGTAAACAAACAAAACTGTCGTTCCTGCTTGAAGTACCGATTTTTGGGCGCTATAGGACAGGATGCGAGTCATGAATAATGCAGTCATGGATAATAAACAAACGGATCGAATAATCTCTGGAAGCCACAGAAATGTAGTTTACAGAAGAATGATGAGAATTCCATGGGCTGCTAAAATCACTAATGTTGTAGTGTTGAATAAAGTTTACAGAGAAAACTTATCATCAATATAAGAAAGAAGCAGTCATCATTTTTCGGGCATGTGATCAGGAAGGGAGGTATAGAACACATTGTGACAACCGGTAAAATTGAGGGTAGACGTGACAGAAGAAGACAGAGAGAGAAAATTTCGAATATCCTGACTTCATGGCACAGTAGAGCGTCAACATCTGAGTTGATAGCAAACACCAAAGATAGAGATTTGTGGAGATCCATGATCGCCTACGCCAGCCGGCACGCCACCTGATGATGATGATAGGACAGGAGGAACATGAGCCTGTGTAATTTAATGGTCGCATGGCTAAGGCTGTCGTCGCGAAATTGTTCAGTTTAAGATGTTTTCTTTATGCCTCGACATTAAAAAACTCGTTCACCTTACCAGGGTTTGAACCCGCGTCTTCTGCATGGGAGCGGTGCTCTAATCCGTTTGGCAATACGCTCCACTAGTAGAACTCCGTTCATGAATTCTCAATTTTCATGCTCATAATAATAATGTAAGTTCTCAGTCCGTTTAAACTGGATGTAAGTGCGAAAAATAATGAATATAAAATGGAACGAATTCAGGAGAAGTGATGCAATCAGAGACATGTCTGGTCAACCACTAGTGACAACTGTTATAAGAAAGAGAAGATGGAGATATGTTGGGCACATCTTGAGGAGAAATGATCAAAGAATATCAAAGCAGGCATTGAAGTGGGATGCAGAGGGTTTAAGAAAGAAAGGTCGACCTAAGAAGACCCTGAAACGAGCTTTGCTGAGAGAGGCAGGAAATATCAGTCTCAGTTCCATGGAGGAGATTGAGCGAGTTGAGCAGGATAGGGCGGTATGGAGAAATTACTTGCAGGCCCTATGTAACGTATAACGGTACGAGAGGAATTATTATAAGTGCCAGCCTCGCAACAGTTAGAGAGTAGTTCGGTCGCAATTCATAATTTCCCTCAGCTTAGACATATCGCTCTCAGAGAATAATCATAACCTTTTTTTGGTTATATAAAGAAAACTAAAATGATGTCTACCGACAAAGCAAATCTCTACCCAAGATTTCCATCAATAATGAAAACATTGAGAATGTCACAGATTTTGCATATCTCTGCTCTATAATTACCAATAATGGAGACTGCACGAAAGAAGTTAGAAGAAGACTAGCCATGGCTTTCTAGAGGGTGGTCAGCATGAAGAAACTAGGGCACGCCACAAGCAACGATTCTACGAAAGAAGTTAGAAGACTAGCCATGGCTTTCTAGAGCGCGGTCAGCATGAAGAAACTAGGGCACAACACAAGCAACGATTCTACGAAAGAAGTTACAAGACTAGCCATGGCTTTCTAGTGCGTGGTCAGCATGAAGAAACTAGGGCACGCCACAAGCAACGATTCTACGAAAGAAGTTAGAAGACTAGCCATGGCTTTCTAGAGCGTAGTCAGCATGAAGAAACTAGGGCACAACACAAGCAACGATTCTACGAAAGAAGTTACAAGACTAGCCATGGCTTTCTAGAGCGTGGTCAGCATGAAGAAACTAGGGCACAACACAAGCAACGATTCTACGAAAGAAGTTACAAGACTAGCCATGGCTTTCTAGAGGGTTGTCAGCATGAAGAAACTAGGGCACACCACAAGCAACGATTCTACGAAAGAAGTTACAAGACTAGCCATGGCTTTCTAGAGCGTGGTCAGCATGAAGAAACTAGGGCACAACACAAGCAACGATTCTACGAAAGAAGTTACAAGACTAGCCATGGCTTTCTAGAGCGTGGTCAGCATGAAGAAACTAGGGCACACCACAAGCACATAAACAAAAGTAAGACTTCTGATAACATACATATTTCCTGTGGTAAGATATGGATGTGCATCGTGGACCATAACACAAACATTAAAGAACAAAATAGAAGCTTTTAAAACAAGGTGCTATAGAAACTTCCTTAGAACATTCTGGACGGAGGAGAGAAGAAACAAATACCTGCATATTAAGAAGCATTTGCTCATAAATATCATCCTGTCCCAAAAGATGAAATATTTTGGCCATATTAAACGATAAAATGGTCTGGAGAGAAAGGCAACGGATGGAATGATTCCTGGAAAACGAGGCAGTGGACGACCAAGACGAAGGTGACAGCAGGACATCAAAGAAACCTTGAACATGGCGCCGGATGAAGCAGGAAAACTTTCAAGAAACAGAGAGCTTTTCAGGCCGGCTGTGAGAATGCGACGTTCCACAAGGACATGCTACTTGCTAGACATATCGCTATTTTCATCTTCACGATCTGGGGATCGACATTACCAGGAAGTGAACACTGTTGAACCGTCATGTTGGAACAGACATCTCCAGCTAGTACACAGTAGTGCTAATGTAGAAAATATATCAAGTAAATTGAATATCTAGTTATCTCGGTAATATAATAATTACTGCTAGACATCCATATTTGATCGTGCCCAAATAAGACCTGGGGTGTTAGGAAGTCAACAACGGAAAGAAGGATGACATAAGCTCTGCTGGAGTCAGGAAATGCTAGAGACTTGTGCTGGTGTCAACATTGTTAATTTTCGTTACTTATATCTTTATTATGCGTGGTCTTATATGTGTTGCTATTTTGTACTTTTTCTTATCTTTCTACCTCTATCCCTCTCTCTCTCTCTGTCTCTCTTTCTCTGTTATTCTGTCTCTCTCTCTGTCTCTCTCACTCTCAATCTCTTTCTATCTTCTGTCCCGCTCTCTCTCCCTCTCTGCCCCGCTCTCTGTCTCTCTCTATCACTCTGTTTTTCTATCTACCTCTCTCTGTCCTGCTTCTCTCCCCTCTCTCTATCTCTTTATCTATCTACGTTTCTCTATCTATCTCACACTCTCTCCCTTATCTCTCCCTCTCTCTCTATCTCTGTCTCGCTCTCTGTCTCTCTCTCTCTCACTCTTTCTCTATCTCCCTCTCTCTCTGTCTCGCTCTCTCCCCCACTCTCTCTCTATCTTTCTCTCTCTCTCTCTTACTATCTCTTTGTCTCTCTCTGTCTATATCGTGTGTTCTCTTTCACGTTTGTTATCTCTCTGATTTTCAGACACTTTTTCTCTCTCTATCTTTCTATATATTGTGTTACATCCACTTTTTCTCTCTCTATCTTATATTGCACAATATTTCCCCTTACAATACGATTCACAATGTGAACACATCACCACTTATTCACAATGTGAACACATCACCACTTATTCACAATGTGAACACATCTCTCTATATTCAATATTTCATCACATCACTAATCTAACTCAGAAAACCGATTAAATAACACTTTAAACGTTTAAGGGAGAAAAAAAACGGAAATTAAAGTTTCTGTAAAATTCCATCAAAGCTATGAACAGAGGGTTGAATCCCAGAGGATTGATGGTCACATGTGTCCACAGGTTGAAGGTCATCTTGAGCTTGGGTGATCTGCATTTTGATGCTAGTATTTGCAGTTTGTATTTTCGGATAGTTTTTTACAAGCTTATATTCACTATGCATGTCTATGCAAGATTTGCTTAGTTGTAATGTGACTCCTTACAGAGCATAAGAAAGCAACTATAATCGTTGACTAATTAGAATTCCACCAGTATTGGGTGTCACATATTTATAGTTGTATATATTATACGCATAGAGATGAATTGCTTCCGTGATCTCAGTTGTCAGTAACAGATCCTTGTGGGTGTTGAACATTTTCTTCTTTAAATTAGCCTCACCTGGTCATTCTTGAGACGTCAGGATGTTGCAGAAGGGAGGTCATGTTTACGACTTCTAATTATTAAAAGACTGAGAAGCGCCATGGTTGAAACCTCAAGTCACTGAACAGAGAATATGTTTCCAGAAATTGGGCTATTCAGTTTTTAGCTTCAACTGCTGCACATGAATTGACCAATGACCTAGCGTAAATGTTGAGTGATCACGATATGACATCTGTACATTCTGTGACCAGTTTAACTCATAACTCGGTAACGAAACCACGGAAAGGTAGGGCCATGGTCGCCTTGAACAAAATATGTCTGCACGAGTAAGCTGATCACATTCCCCTTTTCAAGAGTTTGAAGTTTGAGATTATTTTTTGTTCTTCTGTGACACACAAACACGCACAGCGACAATGTAATATATATTCAAAGTGTCATCAGCAAAAATGCTAAATGGACACGCACACACAATGATATTTGTATAAGCTCTGGTATAATGAGAGAGCCTCGCTAACGTAGTGATTAGTGCAAGTGTGTAGTAGTCGCTTGGACTCAGGATCAAGTTTCAATCTGATGTCATTTTTTTCTCAACAAGTACGGCTTGTCAGATTGACCAAGCATCAATTGTGCGTCAGAGAAAAACTGGGAAGTACAGGCAACTGCATGATGTTGGTTACATCATCCGTCATATGCTGTTTGACAAAGAAAATATGCCTGTCTAACACTGTATTTTCCAATTAACCTCATGGTATTAACATGGGTATTTTTGCTCCTATTTGACTGGTTTACTGAAGCGATAAATAGAACTTGACTTGAATTGCATGCTCTGTTAATCCTTGCCAGCTGCTTCCACATCCACTTTGTTCAGAGTTTTCATAAGTTAAACTTCTATCTCACTTCGTTATTGCGACAACTAACATCCATCCTGAACTGTTTCTTTTGTTCATATCCATCTTCCTCTATCTATCTTTCTATCTCTCTATATTCCTCTCTTACTCTCTCTATATATAGATATATATATATATATATATATATTCCTCTCTTACTCTCTCTCTTTCTATATTTCTTTTCCTATATTCACCTCTTGCTATTTCTCTCTTTATATTCATCTCTTACTCTTTATCTCTCTCTTTCTCTGTATCTCTCTCTTAATCTTTCTATCCCTTTCTCTCTCTATATCTCTCTCAATCTATCTATCCCTTTGTCTCTATATATATATCTCTTAATCTTTCTCTTTCTCTCTTTATATCCCTCTCTTACTCTTTCTCTCCTTCTCTCTCTATATCCCTCTCTTTCTCTTTCACACTGTTCACATTTATCTTGAATTATCTTTACCTCCTCTCTAATTTACTCTTGTTTTCTCTCGATCCTTGTCTCTCTCTAACTTATTTTATATCTTCTCTTTCACTCTCTCTCTCTCACTCTCTCTCTCTCTCTCTCTCTCTCTCTCTCTCTCTCCCACACATGCTTGCTCCTTCATGCCGTGTACATTTTTGTCGTTTTAGAAAACAGAATTGTTGTGAAATTAAGCATGACAAAATGAAACGCGTTATGTTTTGATACCGGAAATAGACAGAAGCTGAATACCAGATGGTCTATTTTGAAACTTCAGTTTGAAATAGTTCATGGTATGTCTCAGTTAGTTCATTAGTTCATGGTATGTCTCAGTTAGTTCATGGTATGTCTCAGTTAGTTCATGGTATGTCTCAGTTAGTTCATTAGTTCATGGTATGTCTCAGTTAGTTCATTGGTATGTCTCAGTTAGTTCATTGGTATGTCTCAGTTAGTTCATGGTATGTCTCAGTTAGTTCATGGTATGTCTCAGTTAGTTCATTAGTTCATGGTATGTCTCAGTTAGTTCATGGTATGTCTCAGTTAGTTCATGGTATGTCTCAGTTAGTTCATGGTATGTCTCAGTTAGTTCATTAGTTCATGGTATGTCTCAGTTAGTTCATGGTATGTCTCAGTTAGTTCATGGTATGACTCAGTTAGTTCATGGTATGTCTCAGTTAGTTCATGGTATGTCTCAGTTAGTTCATTAGTTCATGGTATGTCTCAGTTAGTTCATTGGTATGTCTCAGTTAGTTCATTGGTATGTCTCAGTTAGTTCATGGTATGTCTCAGTTAGTTCATGGTATGTCTCAGTTAGTTCATTAGTTCATGGTATGTCTCAGTTAGTTCATGGTATGTCTCAGTTAGTTCATGGTATGTCTCAGTTAGTTCATGGTATGTCTCAGTTAGTTCATGGTATGTCTCAGTTAGTTCATTAGTACATGGTATGTCTCAGTTAGTTCATTAGTTCATGGTGTGTCTCAGTTAGTTCATTGGTATGTCTCAGTTAGTTCATTGGTATGTCTCAGTTAGTTCATGGTATGTCTCAGTTAGTTCATGGTATGTCTCAGTTATTTCATTAGTTCACCGTATGTCTCAGTTAGCTCATTAGTTCACGGTATGTCTCAGTTAGTTCATTGGTATGTCTCAGATAGTTCATGGTATGTCTCAGTTAGTTCATGATATGTCTCAGTTAGTTCATGGTATGTCTCCATGTTCATTGGTATGTCTCGGCGGGCAGGAACACGTGTTACACTAAAGGTAATATATATAAGATGATATCTAGAAGGCATAAGAAAGTGAAGAACATTGTTAGGAATACCGTATACTTTATGTCAACATGTCAATCTGAAGATAAATATAACGATAGTCGACACTAGAACAACATATTGGACAGGTTAATCTCTCAGATGGAGTATCAGAAAATCAACAACAGAACTAGCTAGCAACACTAGCCATCTAAAGTCAGCATTGAATGACTTCTTGGTAGATCATCTTAGCTATCTACATAAATTGTCAATGAGATCTTGATATCAAGTGAGCTTTGAATGACTCAGATCATCATAGACTAGCAATGAGATCTTGATATCAAGTGAGCTTTGAATGACTCAGATCGTCATAGACTACCAATGAGATCTTGATATCACGTAAGCTTTGAATGACTCAGATCGTCATAGACTACCAATGAGATCTTGATATCACGTAAGCTTTGAATGACTCAGATCGTCATAGACTACCAATGAGATCTTGATATCACGTAAGCTTTGAATGACTCAGATCGTCATAGACTACCAATGAGATCTTGATATCACGTAAGCTTTGAATGACTCAGATCGTCATAGACTACCAATGAGATCTTGATATCACGTAAGCTTTGAATGACTCAGATCGTCATAGACTACCAATGAGATCTTGATATCACGTAAGCTTTGAATGACTCAGATTATCATAGACTACCAATGAGATCTTGATATCAAGTAAGAAGACATATCTGAAGTCGGAGAAGGCATATCTGCCATGGCAGAGGACATTGATAACAAAGGAAAAGAAACCATCTCGCAAAAATCAGCCAAACACGCCATACCAGACACCAAAACTACTCATTAATTGACAGCGAACGAACACAAGTAGAAGGTACATATCTTTAAAGAAAGATAGTACATGTAGCAAAACAACAAAGGAAGCTCTGGACAAAGTACAGAGCCAGGGAGTGCATTTCATCTCTGGAGGTATGAGATCAGATCCTACAGCAGCATGTGAAATCCATATAAACATCGAGCCCTTGCGAATGCGTAGGGAGGCAGCAGTAGTAGAGACAGTGGAAAGATATAAAAGACTTAGTAGAAACCACCCTAACAAACAAATAGTAGAAAACTGGCGACCACAGCACAGACTGAAGCAAAAAACAATCCTAGATGTGGCATTAGGCCTGCAAGAAAAATATCACATGCCGGAGAACAGAGAAGAGACACAAATTGTACACACAGACGTCCCTCCAAATTGTAGTCTCGCCTATCCAAAAATAAACACTACATTTACCAAAGACATCACCAAGAAGAGCTCAGACCCTGTAGATCTCTAGATGGTGGCCCAAGACACCATACTATCTTTCCCAGATGAATGGATACATGTATATACAGATGGCTCAGCCTTCAAGGGGACTATTAATGCTGGATACGGTGCACGAATAGAATACCCAGACAAATCGTGCGATGAGTTGCAAAATGCATGTGGCAAGTACTGTTCTAATTTTGAGGCTGAGACCATTGCCATTGAAGCCTCAGTGCACCATCTTACAAACATATTCCAGCTCCATCCCGAAAAACCCAGCACACAGTTATCTTTACTGATGGTAAGTCAGTGCTACAGGCACTAGAAAATGCAAACCCTGAGAGCTCTGCATGCCAGTCCCTGGCTCTATCCATCAGTTCATTCATCAACACCTTTGCCGTCAAGCTTACCTTACAGTGGATACCAGGACACAGCAACATACAAGGAAATGAAAGAGCAGACATCCTTGCAAAGGCAGGAGCAAATAGTCAACAGCATGACAGACCAATAACTCTGCAGACTGCTAAACAAATAATAAGAAGTAACAAAATGGAGGAGTGGATGAATGAATGGGCAAAACAGACAGAGCCCTCTTTAAACACATGACCACTCCAAATCCCAAAGATGCCATAAATCACCTCACATGACAAGAACAAGTCATTATTTGTCGCCTTAGGACACAACATGTGCCTCTGAATGCTCATCTACATCGGATCCAACCAAAGATTGCCCCAGAATGTCAACTGCGTGACTGTTCAGAAGAAACTGTCACACACCATCTCTTCCAGTGCCCTGCACTCAGTGACCTACGCCACAAGTACCTACTCACATACCCAGATGTTGAAAACTACCTCTATGCTAACACACCACAACTCAGACAGACCTGTAAATTCACTGTCATGGCATCAAGTCGAAGGGCAAATGCTCATATGACTGCTGGATCGGAAAAGTAAATAAAGACAGGTGATGTCTGTAATCATACTAGAGGGCAGGGTCCCAGGACTCAGAGGCAGACCAAGAAGAAGATGGCTAGAAGATATTAAAGAAACCATGAATATGACCATCACGAAGTGGGTGAACTGGCTAGAGACAGAGTGAATTTCAGATATGCTGCAAAGAGAGCAACGTCCTATAAAGGATACGCACCGTGATGATGATGCCTGTATCTCAATACTTATGTATTATATGTGAATATTGTTTTACACAAGTAGGTGATATCGAGTTCCTAGTCCTATTGGAGACATACGATAAAACATATGTCGCGTGTTAAAATTGAACACGTAAAAGGAACCCGTGGTAATTGAAATGTGATAAAAGTAGATTCTAAATCTCTTGCCCGGCAAAAATTTATTTAAAATGTTCATAACAATTTCATGAATTTTTGTCATTCACAAAATTGCATTGGGAATACTCGCCGATGCTACAGAGTTCATGCACTGAAAGTGAGATCATCATGTGCAAGAAATAGATATAAGCAGATCATGATATTCACCAAAGTGCAATTATGATTGTACTATAAATCACTCCATCAATTAAATAATTAATGTTCTGACAGCAGATGATGTTCATGTAATCATGGGGAATCTATGTGGCGAAAGGGTAAAGCATTCTACCTTGTGTTGTAAAGGTCACGATTTGAGTCTTGAAAGCGATCTTCAGTTCATGAGTGCAGTGTGCATATGAAGATCCATTTAGAACACAGCCGACGCTATTCAATATTTGCTTCGTGCAATATTACCTACAAGTGACTTACAATTTATGCTGAGAGTGATCTAGCAATTTTTTTAAAACTCAGTACAATGAAATCAGTCCTTCGCCTCTTTATATCTATTAACAGGTATATTTTGTCATAATTAAATTGCAACATTACATATAATAATAATTCCTCTCGTACCGTTATACGTTACATAGGGCTTGCAAGTAATTTCTCCTATCGTTCTATCCTGGACAACTCGCTCAATCTCATCCATGGAACTGAGACTGATACCTCTTGCCTCACTCAGCAAAGTTCGTTTCAGGGTCTCCTTAAGTCGACCTCCTTTCTTGAACTCTTCGCATCCCACTTCAATGCCTGCGTTGATATTCTTTGATTATTTCTCCTGAAGGTGTGCCCAACATATCTCCATCTTCTCTTTCTTATAACAGTTGTCACTAGTGGTTGACCAGACATATCTCTGATTTCATCACTTCTCCTGAATTCATTCCATTTTATATTCATTATTTTTCGCAGACATCTATTTTCAAATGCATTCAACTTGCTTTCTATATCTTTAGTCATTTTCCAACTCTCGCTGGCATATGTTAGGATTGATACAACATTTGAATTGAAAATTCGTAATTTAGTTTTAATACTATATAACTTGCAGTTCCATATTTTATTTAGACTTTTAAAAGCTGATGTTGCTTTGCCAATTCGTATCATAATTTCTTTTTAACATTTCCTGTGCAATCAAAATTGCTACCTAAATAGGTGAACTGCTCTGTTATTTTTATCATTTTAGATTCCAGTGTGATATCTGAATTACTTGCCATAGGTGTCTTCATTATATTTGTTTTTTCATAGCTTATCTGCAGTCCAACTTTTGATGCTATAGATGACAAGTTGTCTGTTTTTCTTTGCATATCTTGGTTGTTTCTACTTAACAAGGCAATATCATCAGCAAAATCCAAATCTTCTAGTTGACTATTTTCTACCCAATCGATGCCAGTTTCGCCCCTGCAAAATTTTCGCCTCACCCAGTCAATGGCCACTCCAAACAATAGCGGAGATAGAATACAGCCTTGCTTTACTCCGGTTTCAACCATAAACCACTCGCTGTGTCCACCGTCAGTGCGAACTGCACACTGTGAACCATCATAGAGACTCTTAATAATGTTTATTATTTTGTCTGGTATTCCATAGCATCTCAGAATATTCCACAGAGAGATTCTGTGTAGACTATCAAAGGCTTTTTGAAATCGATGAAATTTAGTATGAGTGGTTGTTGCTTCTTAATATGTTCCTCCAAAATTAATCGTAGGGTAATTATTTGGTCTAAGCAGCTTCTCCCAGGTCTAAAACCAGCTTGTTCTTCTCTCAGGTTGTGTCCACTGCTCCTTTGATTCTATTAAGAATGATTTTGCAGAAAGTCTTGGTCATTACTGATAATAGGGTGATCCCTCTCCAGTTGTTGCAATCTTTGAGATCACCTTTTGGGGGATCTTAACAATTATTCCCTTCTTCCATTGATCTGGGACAGTTTCTTCTTCCCATACTTTATTAAATAGTTCTTGCACCTGGCTAATAGTTGTATCATCAGCCGCTTTGAGCATTTCTGCAGTAATGTTGTCATCACCACTGCCTTATTGTTTATCAAGGAATTGATTGCCTCCTTGACCTCAGCTACACTTATCATTTCTTCGTTAATTGGTAGGAGCTGTTTCTTGCCTCTTCGTCAAACTTGAGTAGTACTGGTGGATCAGGTCTATTTAACATTTCTTTAAAATGTTCTGCCCATCTTTTCTTCTGCTCGGTATCTGATGTTAGAGCTTTACCATCTTTACTCTTGATTGGGCCACCCTTTGAAACAAATGTTCCAGTAAGTTGTTTTAGTGTGTTGTATAGCATTTTACTGTTTCCAGTCTTAGCTGCCTTTTCCCTTTCTTCGGCCAGTCGATTAACATATGCTCTTTTATCTCTTCTAGCCGCTCTTTTCACTGCCTTGTCTTTTAGTCTATATTCCTCTTTAGCTTGGATTTCATCTGTTGCATCCTTAGTATTAAATATGGCTAGTTTCATCTTTCTTCTTTCTTGAATACATTTCCAGGTGTCATCGCTTATCCAGGATTTTCTGTCTTTACATTACATATGCCGGGCATTACATATGCCGGGTTTTATTCAAATAAAACGCCCGCCTGCCCAACAGTTCGTACCTCGTTGGACGACTGGTGACACGCCCCCTGTAAGTGCGGTTCTATTCCGCGGGATGGCAGAAAAGCCACATGTTCTCCAGATTTACGGTGTTCGTGGCACAGAACCGAAGGTTTACGATGTCTATGGCACCGAGCCTAAGAGCTGAAAGCTCAAGTGCTTCTGGATCGAAAAAAACAATTTCAAATAAAACTAACCACATACAAAAATTGTATATTTGATGAATTTCAACATTTCTTGTAAGATGTTACTATCTGCAGACTATGTCAATGAGGAGAGAGATGACTCATCGCTAGAAAGCTGGATTTGCGCACCAGTGAACAACAGCTTAAATCCATGTTTTGACGCTGCCGATAGCGAAATTGGTATTACTCCATAATAGTGATCCCGCCCGTGAAAATTCCATGAATCGAAGCCAGCTCTGCTAAAATTTCTCAGTGTGTACATGGTACGCGGTTGCTTTACAGTAGATCTTGATCCTGTATTTAAGGATCTAAAATACAAGTTCTTCTGTAGTCATAGTAAGGCTCGCCTGAATGACAATACACATTTTCACCAGAAAGCAAGTGTTCAAGAAAAAATAACTACAGAATAACCATAAATAACCATAACGGGCATTCAAAAAACAAAAATGCGTGTTCAGTCAGTTTAACATAATCGTTGCTGTAGCTACAGTGTATTTTTTTTTTTTTCGATCCAGAAGCACTTGAGCTTTTCAGCTCTTCGGCTCGGTGCCATGGACATCGTAACCCTTCGGTTCGGTTCGAACACCGTGAATCTGGGGAATCTGTGGCTTTTTCTGCCTGCCCACGGAATTGAACCGTACACACAGAGGGCTAGTCACCCACAGTCCAACGCGCTACGAACACGCTGGGCACGCGGGCGTAGCTACTGTGTATATGCTCTCCCTCTGAAATCTTACAGCTAATTTATTAATAAAACATTGCTTGTATTAATTTGTATTTTTGTTTTAATATTAAATTTTGCCAGATTTTTAAAAAACGCATTGAACGTATTGACTGTGAAATATAATCTGAGATCTCACATTTAGCAAACTAATAAAACAGTGTTTGTATTGACTGGAATTATACCTAGTTTTTTGTAAAAGAAAACAAACATGTTTCGATCTGTGAACATAAGAAAAATATAGTAGATACATACTACATTCAACAGTACAAGTTTTGTGAGAGACAAGACTGGTTTTGTTACTCGACAGAGGGCTCGGAAATCAACTCGCTGACAAATTCTTGTGTTAGTAATTGAAGAAGCACTCATGCACGCGCTTTCTTAGAACTGAAGAAAAAAACCCGAACCACTCAAGTCTGGATATTTTTGTGTGTGTGTTTTTTCTTCTTCTGTACGCAACTGTTATTGTGAGACATTGCTGATGTTGTGAGTATCTGTGTCGCATTTTTTCACAGCAATGTTGCGCTTCATTAGCGCTACATGGAGAAGATATTGAGTTCCCTGTATGCAAGTTATTACACGTTTATCTATTTCTCTCTCTCTCTCTCTATCTTTCTCTCTCTCTCTCTCTCTTTCGTATTGTATTCTATTTTTCTGTCTGACGGTTTCTTTATTACTTCGAACGTAAATCACTGTACATTTTTGTCCTGTGCCAGCGCACTAAACAGCTAACAACGCCAGCATTTTAGTTACTTGACAACACACGCACATAAACCCCACACGCTGTGTACATTTTTTAGTTGTATGTGTAGTTGTATGTCTAATTGTGTGTTTGTTATTTAGTTGCATGTCTATATGTAGCTGTATCGAAATGTACAATTGTATGTATATCTTTTTGTATAGTGTATGTGTAGTTCTATGTGTTGTTGTATGTGTAGTTCTATGTGTTGTTGTATGTGTAGTTCTATGTGTTGTTGTATGTGTAGTTCTATGTGTTGTTGTAGGTGTAGTTCTATGTGTTGTTGTATGTGTAGTTCTATGTGTTGTTGTATGTGTAGTTCTATGTGTT
The DNA here is from genome assembly GCA_020796225.1 of Arion vulgaris. NCBI lineage: Eukaryota > Metazoa > Mollusca > Gastropoda > Stylommatophora > Arionidae > Arion > Arion vulgaris. The sequence goes on from CM036776.1 coordinate 23,777,015, forward strand.
GTTGTATGTGTAGTTCTATGTGTTGTTGTATGTATAGTTCTATGTGTAGTTCTATGTGTTGTTGTATGTGTAGTTCTATGTGTTGTTGTATGTATAGTTCTATGTGTAGTTCTATGTGTAGTTCTATGTGTTGTTGTATGTATAGTTCTATGTGTTGTTGTATGTGTAGTTCTATGTGTTGTTGTATGTATAGTTCTATGTGTTGTTGTATGTATAGTTCTATGTGTAGTTCTATGTGTTGTTGTATGTGTAGTTCTATGTGTTGTTGTATGTATAGTTCTATGTGTTGTTGTATGTATAGTTCTATGTGTTGTTGTATGTGTAGTTCGTCTTCTTCTTTGTGTTCATTCTTTACGACCAATTTTAATCAATCTTTGTGATATGTTTGATCTTTGCCAAGAACGTGTATACGTTGCACATTGGTTTGGTAGGCCCCTAAATGCATAGACTTCTACAAGTTTAGGACACGTGCATCCGATTTCAGCCAAACCTCCTTACTCGCCTTTTGCGACATGCGTGGTAGGTAACAGTGGTTCTATTCTTTACATCCCAAATATGTGCCCAAGTAACCACTCGGGCGTATGCGTTATTGAATGTGTAGTTATGTGATATCCTCAGTTGGATATACACACCAAGTCTACAGGAAGCATGAGTGTCGGTGCCAATGAGAAAGCAGACAGGTTGGCTAGCTCTGCCTCCATACGAAACGATTCAGCCAATGGATAGAGCTGAGACTCTGAACGCCCCTCAGAGTGGGACCGAAAAGTGGATGTTTATTTGAACCAATCTACGACAACTGCTAGATTGTAAGAACTGGGATTGAAGATTCGAGTGGTGACCAAAAAAAACAACCCCCAGCACAACTTGTTTATGATTAGTCTCATTAATTAGCATTGAAATGATACTGTCAGTTGCTGTACGCTGTTAGAGATATTGTGAAGGAGATGGGAGCACTTATGGACATGTCTGGAGTGCAATGAAGATATTGTCTATTGTCAATTCCCAGGTGGAAGATGTAGTTGGCTGTCCACTCTTGCCGTTAAGCGTAGGGATGGGAGCTTTAATTTGCGTTCTAGGCTCAGATGAGTCACCCTTGTTGTGTTGTATTCGTGTTTATGTAGTGTGGTCTTGATATTGTCTATCCATCTTTTTCTTGGTCGTTCCTTAGCTCTAGCACCCGACCTCTTTTTATTTTATGCTGTTATTGGTGGTTGGTTGTATTTGATTCTCATTAAATGTCCAAACCACTGCATTCGTTGTCTTTCGAAGTATTCGGTGCATGAAGTTATGCCCACTCTGCTTCCTATATCCTCATTTCGTATGAGGATATTTCAAACTGAAATTGAAAAGTTGTCTAAAATAATTATATCTTACTTTTGTTTATAGCTTTTACAATGTCTATACATCTACTTCTTCAATCACTCCATATTGACCACTCGGTAAACCACTCTTTATGATCTGTATGTAATCTGAGCATAAGACCGATTGTACATTGTGTCAGTTATGCACATACAAGTATGCCAGCGCATCCGAATTCTGCGACTCTTTTTATTTACTAGGATAGCTTCTTTCGGCACCTACCTCTGTCGCCTCTTACGACATGCTTTGTAGATTGCAGTGTTACTATTCTTTGCTCCAATTACGCGCCCCCGGCAACACACGGGTGGTTTATATACCTGAATATGAATCCAGAGACATCAATATGTAAGATGTGGGGATCGCGAGAGATATCAATATGTTAGATGTGGGGATCGCGAGAGAGACATCAATATGTTAGATGTGGGGATCGCGAGAGACATCAATATGGTAGATGTGGGGATCGCGAGAGACATCAATATCGTAGATGTGGGGATCGCGAGAGAGACATCAATATGGTAGATGTGGGGATCGCGAGAGATATCAATATGGTAGATGTGGGGATCGCGAGAGAGACATCAATATGGTAGATGTGGGGATCGCGAGAGACATCAATATGGTAGATGTCGGGATCGCGAGAGATATCAATATGGTAGATGTGGGGATCGCGAGAGAGACATCAATATGGTAGATGTGGGGATCGCGAGAGACATCAATATCGTAGATGTGGGGATCGAGAGAGAGAGACATCAATATGGTAGATGTGGGGATCGCGAGAGATATCAATATGGTAGATGTGGGGATCGCGAGAGACATCAATATGGTAGATGTGGGGATCGCGAGAGACATCAATATGGTAGATGTCGGGATCGCGAGAGATATCAATATGGTAGATGTGGGGATCTGAGAGAGACATCAATATGGTAGATGTGGGGATCGTGAGAGATATCAATATCGTAGATGTGGGGATCGTGAGAGACATCAATATCGTAGATGTGGGGATCGCGAGAGAGACATCAATATATGGGATGAGACATGTAGAGGGATCGCGAGAGACATCAATATGGTAGATGTGGGGATCTGGAGAGACATCAATATGGTAGATGTGGGGATCGGAGAGACATCAATATGGTAGATGTGGGGATCGGAGAGACATCAATATGGTAGATGTGGGGATCATGAGAGATATCAATATGGTAGATGTGGGATCGTGAGAGAATCATATGTAGATGTGGGGATCGTGAGAGAATCAATATGTAGATGTGGGATCGTGAGAGAGATAATTGTAGATGTGGGGATCGGAGAGAATCAATATGGTAGATGTGGGATCGGAGAGAGAATAGATATGGTAGATGTGGAGGATGGTGAGAGAGAATATGGTAGATGTGGGATGGTGAGAGAATATATGGTAGATGTGGGATGGAGAGAGATAAGTAAGATATGGTGATGGAAGAGATAAGGTAGAGAGAGATATGGTAGATGTGAGGATGGTGAGAGAGAGATATGGTAGATGTGGGGATGGTGAGAGAGAGATATGGTAGATGTGAGGATGGTGAGAGAGAGATATGTTAGATGTGAGGATGGTGAGAGAGAGATATGGTAGATGTGAGGATGGTGAGAGAGAGATATGGTAGATGTGGGGATGGTGAGAGAGAGATATGGTAGATGTGAGGATGGTGAGAGAGAGATATGGTAGATGTGGGGATGGTGAGAGAGAGATATGGTAGATGTGAGGATGGTGGGGAGAGATATGGTAGATGTGGGGATGGTAGAGAGAGAATGATAGATGAGGATGGTGAAGAGAATGGTAGATGGAGGATGGTAGAGAGAGATATGTAGATGTGAGGATGGTGAGAGAGATATGGAGATGTGAGGATGTGAGAGAGAGATATGGTAGATGTGGGGATGGTGAGAGAGAGATATGGTAGATGTGAGATGGTGAAGAGATGGAAGTGGATGAGAGAGAATATGGTAAGGGGTGTGAAGAGAATGAGATTGAGATGAAGAGATATTAGATGTGATCTAGAGAACATATTGATAGATGTGGATGGGAGAGAGAAAGATAAGATTAGTGGGATGATAGATCATATATGTAGATGTATGTTTATCAAGACTGACATCAAACCTGGTGACAGTATTATGTTGACAAATGTTGACAACATATATATGGGGATAGCCGAGAACTCCAAGTGACATAAATGGTTGAGACAAGAAGAAACAATCAAACAACATACAGACAAACAAACAAACACATGACTTCTTAATCAAACAGACCAGAACATAATGTTTTCTCTAGTCTTGTTTTGCCTGATAGAGTCAGAATAAAACCAGCTTTAACGAACGGGCTCAGATCATATATGCGCTTGTACGTGGTCTACTTCTCTACCTCTGTTATTTCTGTACTCTACCTTTGGCGGAGGTTACTTTTTGTCTTTCCTTATCTGTATCTCTCTCTCTCTCTCTCTCTCTCTCGCGAATGTTCTTCACTGCCAATTTTATCATTCTTATTGTGATGTATAATTGGTCCACTGACAAGAACGTGGGGATCTACGTCGGATCTATTGTGCGCCTATGGTGACTAGGCCCGCCCGTTCGGTTTCAGCCAGCTTTTGATTTACTAGGGTGAACTTTCCTAGGGTACGATCCTTTCTGCCGACTATGTCGGCCCGGATCTACGCCTTTTCGATCAGCTTTGCCGTATATTTGGACTTTGTGATCTACGCCAAGACAGTGAGGTCGTTGTTATGCCCTTTCTGACTATGAGGTCGTTCCTTATCTGTATCTCAATATCATTGCCCGTTGAGCAAACTGTCTGTTGGTATTCTGCGTTAAAGTACCGAACTATTAAATATGTTATTTCTTGATAAAGTGCAGTATTGATGTAGTACACACATTTTTCCTGATGATGTCTTATATCTCCTGTCCCACAGACAAGATATTGTTCCTTGATAAAGGCTTTTGGTCAGAACGTCATTGAGCATCTTTCAAGAGTTAGTGAAGTACATGTATACTAATAGTTCTTATAGTTTTTTGATTATACCAACTAATGCGCCGTCTCCGCTAAGATTTTCTGCTGATTAATGTAACAAGTGATTTAGATGGTTTTCACGCAAGTCTGTTGTCGGGGAGCGAAAGGAGAGCAAAGAATAGTAACACGTCGCCCTACAAGGCATGTCGTAAGAGGCGACTCGCCCGTCTGTTGCCAGGGCGCGGAAGAGGAGCAAAGAATAGTAACACTGCCACCTACAAAGCATATCGTAAATTACGACTGAGGTAGGTGCCTAGGGAAGCTACTTCAATAAGTAAAAAGCTTCCCAGAAATTGGATGTACTTGTCAGCACATAACTGATGTACTTGTCAGCACATAACTGGCAAAACGTACAAATCGCTCTTATGCTCAGATCACATACAAGTCACAAAGTATGATTAACAAGTGGTCTATGGGGAGCGTTTGAAGAAGAGGAAGTAGAAGACATCATGATTTAAATAACATTAAATAAAAAGTGCGTAAACTGTTAGCCAGTCTCTCCCTCAGCACCCCCCCTCCCTTCCCCCACAAAAAAAACAAAACCTTCTGGACTTGACATAGTTATAGAAGAGCGATCCACTGAAGCCTAAACATCTTAAGAGATGAGATCAGATTTGGAGATACCATTGATGAGAGACTACAGTAGATCATAGTTAAATGACGGTATGAAATACCAGTTTTACATTAGGGAAACCAATCGTGTACCATTGGAGCCAGAGGCGATCACATTACCTCAGTGTTGAAGATGATGTGTGTTGTAATATTGAGAAAGAGAGAGAGATACAAGATAGGGAAATAAAGAGAAAGGTAGGGAGACAGATAAAGGAAAAGAGAGATAGAGAGAGCGTACCATATAATGAGAGATTGAAGATGTTTTTGTATGGTAATGATGAATTGTATGGAACATGGGGGTGACTGGGAGGGAGAGAGAAAGATGGACGTAGAGTGAAAGAATGTTGTAGTTTCTCTAATATAATGATTGCGTCTGTTGTAACAGTGCTAGAGAGATAGAGAGAGTGAGGGGGACAGACAGAGAGAGAGAGAGAAAGAGGGAGAGAGAGATAGAAAGATATATATATATATACACAGTGGCGGCTCGTCATTAAGGTCCAGAGTGGCCGGGCCCCACAAAAAATAACGTATAACGTGTATTTATTATTTTATAAATTAAAATATAGCAACCAAAAATCATGATTTATCCGGGAAATAATGTCTGGCCCCACCAACAAAAATGATCACGAGCCGCCACTGTATATCATCATCATCAGGTGCCGTCTCCACATAGAAGGTTGGCTGCAATGAATCTCCAGCATCCTCTGTCTTTCGCCTTGGTGTTGCACACTGCCAGACTGTAACCTGTCCATTTCTTAAAGTTTCCCTCCCACTTATCTCTCGGTCTTCCTCTTGCTCTTCTCCCTCAACTTTCCCCTCTAGTAAATGTTTTATCATGGTGTCATGTCTTTTTATGTGCCCAAAATACTTTACTTGTTTGAATTTTATTTCTCTTAATAATTGTTTCTTCATGCCTAGTTTTCCTAAAACTTGTTTATTTGTCTGTTTTTCTGTCCATGAAACTCTGCTTATTCTTCTATATCCACATCTCAAATGCATCAATTCTGTCTTCTAAATGCTTGTTCATTGTCCATGTTTCCGAGTCATACATTAATATAGGATACATATAGCATTTGATCATTCTCATTTTTAGCCTGTTTGTAATTTGTTTGGATGTCAGTAACTTTCTCATACTATTGAAATTATCCTTGGCCATTCCTATTCTCTTTTTTAAATTTTTGTTATACATCTGCCATCATCTGTTATCATCTGACCAAGATATAAGAAACTTTTTACTTGATGTAGTAATTCTCCATGTATTTTTATATCCATTTTAGGTTTTTCTGTATATATATAGATATATAGATAGAGGGAGATAGAGATAGAGATAGAGATATAGATAGAGAGAGATAGATAGAGATAGAGATGGAGAGATAGAGAGATAGAGATGGAGATATAGATAGAGAGAGATAGATAGAGATAGAGGGAGAGAGATATATAGGTAGAGAGAGATAGAGATAGATCGCTAGATAGATAGATAGATAGATAGATAGACAGACAGACAGACAGAAAAAAGAAAGGCAGGCAAACAGACAGGCAGAGATAGATAGATAAATAGATAGATAGATAGATAGATAGATAGATAGATAGATAGATAGATAGATAGATAGATAGATAGATAGATAGATAGATAGAGAGAGAGAGAGAGAGAGACAGACAGACAGACAGACAGACAGACAGACAGATAGATAGATAGATAGATAGATACTGAATGAGAGAATGTAGAAGGTGTAAGGACAAATATATTGACAAACAGAAACATAAAGAAATGGGGGAAAAAGTTTAAGAGAAAAAAATGACTATTAGAAGAAAAAGTTGTTACGTAGAAAACCCCAAATGATTAGGATTAGGAGGATTATGGAGACAAGAAGAGGAAATAACAAGCATAATCTTAATTAGAGATGAGAAAGATATGGAGAAAGACAGATGGAGAGAGAGAGAAAGAGAGACAGATGAGGAGAGAAAAAAATAGAGAGAGGAGAAAGAAAGAGAGACAGATGGGGAGAGAGAAAAATAGAGAGACAGATGGGGAGAGAGAGAAAAATAGAGAGAGATGAGGAGAGAGAGAAAAATAGAGAATGAGAAAGAAAGCGATACAGATGAGGAGAGAGAAAAGACAGAGAAGGAAGAGAGAGAGAAAGAGAGAGAAAGAGAGAGGGCACATGGAGAGAGAGAAAATAGAGATAAAAAGAGAGAGAGAAAAAAACTTGACATTTGAAAATCGTGAAGACTAGACTGCAAAAGGAGAAAATCTATTAAACCATTTGTATTTTATTTCTTACATTTATTTTGCTATCTTCAAAAGTACATCGGTAACCTTCGCCGATGATACGGAGTCCGTGCACTGCCGCTGATGTTTCTGTGTAAGAATAAGATCATAGCACACATGGTTTTTCATCGAATTACAGTGGCGATTATCAGGTCAATACTGGCGAATCGCAGGTGAAATTAATCGAACTATCAATTAATCAATCTTCTGTCTTGTCTTGTCCCACTGATACCGTGTTGTTGGCGAGTGTCTTGTGTTTTATCTTGTGCTGCTCCAGTAGATTGGGTGATAGCTATTTTTGCTTTTCATATAAGATTCTGCAATACCATCTATCCATTTGTGCATGGTCTTCCTCTTCCCTTCTTTCCTGATGTTCTGTAGCAATCAATAATTAAGAAACTAACATGTGCACACGAAGGTAAATAACATGGACACTGCAGACGAAGATAAATAACATGGACAGTGCAGACGAAGGTAGATAACATGGACACTGCAGACGAAGGTAGATAACATGGACACTGCAGACGAAGGTAGATAACATGCACAGTGAAGAAGAAAGTAAATACAATGTAAAAACAGATTGTAAGTAAAAAGTTCAACAAAATATTGTGAAAATAGACATCATCCAAGAAAATCAACAACAGAAGTGTCACGATGAATGATGAGAAGAAACAAACTGGCACGCAAGAGGAAAACAAAATAATGCGCAAGGAGACGTTACGAGAATGGCATGAACAATCTCGTGATCAGGAAGCAGAGAAAAGTGATGGATAGACAAACAAAGGGAGATGTTAGACTCCTGTTAGCTAATTACTCATGTCAGAAGATGATGATATGCTCACGGATGACATGCACATAGATGACATTTGATGATATGGAAACAGATGACTAACACTGATGTTCAGATTTTGGGAATGCCAGCATAACACGGTGTGAAATAATTTGGGAAAGTTAAGTGGGTTGAAGTTACAAGTTTGTGGTGGAGAGAGAGAGAGAGAGAGGGGCGCGTTAGTTTATAGAGAGAGAGATAGAGAAAGGGGGCACGTTAACAAGAAGGGGCGAGAAACGATAGACTTGGATGAAGAATAGAAGAAGAACATGGTTAGTGGAGGAATAGAGGAGATCAATTATGATACACAGAAGAAAGAGTGAGAGAAGCAGTGAGAGAGAGAAAGAGAAGACACACTAAGCAAGATAGAGAGAGAAAGAAAGGAGACACATAGGAGAGAGAGAAAGATAGAGATAGAGAAAGAGAGAGGAAAAAAAAGAGAATAAGACAAAAAAAAGACAGAGAGAAAGTAAGAGAGAGGGAGAGAAATAGAGATAAAGAGAAAGCGAAAGAGATACAGAACAAGTGAAAGAGAGACTAAGAAAGAGAGAGAGAGAGAGAGCGAGAGAGAGAGAGCAACAAAGAGAAATTGCATGGAAGGAGAGATAGCAAGAAAGCAAAAGAGAGCAAAATAAAAATAAAAAGAAAGTGAAGGGAAAGAGAGAGAGAGAAAGAGCAAAAAAAAAAAGAAATATAGAGAAATAGAGTGAAATAGCGAGAGAAGGAAAGAGAGAAACTGGGCAAAAAAATGAGAGAAAAAGAGCAAGAAAGAGAAAGAGGGAGTAAAAGAGAAAGAGAATAATAATTAAAGAGAGAGAGAACTGTAAGAAGTGTTGTATTATTGGAAGCAATCGATCTGTGGTTTTATTGCATTGTGTTTGTTTCTAATATCATTGTTATTATTATAATCAATGTTTATTGTTATTGTTAGCGTTGCATACTGTTTCTAGGATTGCTGAGGATGTTGTTGCAGTTTGTAGACTTGTTGTTGTTGTTATTATTAATTTTATTGCATATTTAATGTAGATTCTGTTTAAGTTTATTTATTGTTGCTATTGTATTGTTTGTTGCTATTGATATTGTTACTATTGATATTGTTACTATTGCTATTGTTACTATTGATATTGTCGCTATTGATATTGTTACTATTGATATTGTTCTATTATATTGTTATATTGATATTGTTACTATTGATATTGTTACTATTGATATTGTTACTATTAATATTGTTACTATTGATATTGTTACTATTGATATTGTTACTATTTATATTTTTTGATATTTTACATTGATATTGTTACTATTGCTATATTGTTACTATTGATATTGTTACTATTGATATTGTTACTATTAATATTGTTACTATTGATATTGTTACATTGATGATTGTTACTATTGCTATTATTGACTATTGATATTATTTCATTGATATTGTTACTATTGAATATTTCTATTGATATTGTTACTATTGATTTGTACTATTGATATTGTTGCTATTGACATTGTTACTATTGATATTATTTCTATTGATATTGTTACTATTGATATTTTTATTGATATAATTTATTACTATTGATATTGTTGCATTGAATTGTTACTATTGATATTATTACTATTGATATTGTTACTATTGATATTGTTATTGATTATTACTATTTTACTATTGATATGTTACTATTGATATTGTTACTATTGATATGTTACTATTGATATTGTTACTATTGATATTGTTGTTATTGATATTGTTACTATTGTATGATTGTTACTATTGATATTGTTACTATTGTTGCTATTGATATTGTTACTATTGATATTGTTGTATTGACTATTGTTACTATTGATATTGTTACTATTGATATTGTTACTATTAATATTGTTGCTATTGATATTGATTGCTATTGATATTGTTACTATTCATATTGTACTATTGATATTGTTGCTATTGATATTTGCATTACTATTGTTACTATTCATATGGACTATTGATATTGTTACTATTGATATTGTTACTTATTGTTACTTACTAATGTTACATTGATATTGTTACTATTGATATTGTTACTATTGATATTGTTACTATTGTTGCTATTGATACTGATATTGTTACTATTGCTATTGTTGCTATTGTTACTATTGCTATTGTTGCTATTGTTACTATTGATATTGTTGCTATTGTTACTATTGATATTGTTGCTATTGTTACTATTGCTATTGTTGCTATTGTTACTATTGCTATTGTTGCTATTGTTACTATTGATATTGTTGCTATTGTTAATATTGCTATTGATATTGTTACTATTGATATTGTTACTATTGATATTGTTACTATTGATATTGTTACTATTGATATTGTTACTATTGCTATTGTTACTATTGATATTGTTACTATTGATATTGTTGCTATTGATATTGTTGCTATTGGTGTTATTGATATTGTTACTATTGATATTGTTACTATTGCTATTGTTACTATTGATATTGTTACTATTGCTATTGTTTCTATTGATATTGTTACTATTGATATTGTTACTATTGATATTGTTGCTATTGATATTGTTACTATTGATATTGTTACTATTGCTATTGTTACTATTGATATTGTTACTATTGATATTGTTGCTATTGACATTGTTACTATTGATATTATTGCTATTGATATTGTTACTATTGTTGCTATTGATATTGTTGCTATTGACATTGTTACTATTGATATTATTTCTATTGATATTGTTACTATTGATATTGTTACTATTGATATTGTTGCTATTGACATTGTTACTATTGATATTATTGCTATTGATATTGTTACTATTGATATTGTTATTATTAATATTATTACTATTGATATTGTTGCTATTGATATTGTTACTATTGATATTGTTACTATTGATATTGTTACTATTGATATTGTTACTATTGATATTGTTGCTATTGATATTGTTGCTATTGTTGCTATTGATATTGTTACTATTGTTGCTATTGATATTGTTACTATTGATATTGTTGTTATTGATATTGTTGCTATTGATATTGTTGCTATTGATATTGTTGCTATTGCTATTGTTACTATTGATATTGTTGCTATTGTTACTATTGCTATTGTTGCTATTGTTACTATTGATATTGTTACTATTGATATTGTTGTTATTGATATTGTTACTATTGATATTGTTACTATTGATATTGTTACTATTGATATTGTTACTATTGATATTGTTACTATTGATATTGTTACTATTGATATTGTTACTATTGATATTGTTACTATTGATATTGTTGTTATTGATATTGTTACTATTGATATTGTGACTATTGATATTGTTGCTATTGATATTGTTACTATTGTTATTGTTGTTATTGATATTGTTACTATTGATATTGTTACTATTGATATTGTTGCTATTGATATTGTTACTATTGTTATTGTTGTTATTGATATTGTTACTATTGATATTGTTACTATTGTTATTGTTACTATTGCTATTGTTACTATTGATATTGTTACTATTGATATTGTTGCTATTGATATTGTTACTATTGATATTGTTACTATTGCTATTGTTACTATTGATATTGTTACTATTGCTATTGTTGCTATTGTTACTATTGCTATTGTTGCTATTGTTACTATTGATATTGTTGCTATTGTTACTATTGATATTGTTGCTATTGTTACTATTGCTATTGTTGCTATTGTTACTATTGCTATTGTTGCTATTGTTACTATTGATATTGTTGCTATTGTTAATATTGCTATTGATATTGTTACTATTGATATTGTTACTATTGATATTGTTACTATTGATATTGTTACTATTGATATTGTTACTATTGCTATTGTTACTATTGATATTGTTACTATTGATATTGTTGCTATTGATATTGTTGCTATTGGTGTTATTGATATTGTTACTATTGATATTGTTACTATTGCTATTGTTACTATTGATATTGTTACTATTGCTATTGTTTCTATTGATATTGTTACTATTGATATTGTTACTATTGATATTGTTGCTATTGATATTGTTACTATTGATATTGTTACTATTGCTATTGTTACTATTGATATTGTTACTATTGATATTGTTGCTATTGACATTGTTACTATTGATATTATTGCTATTGATATTGTTACTATTGTTGCTATTGATATTGTTGCTATTGACATTGTTACTATTGATATTATTTCTATTGATATTGTTACTATTGATATTGTTACTATTGATATTGTTGCTATTGACATTGTTACTATTGATATTATTGCTATTGATATTGTTACTATTGATATTGTTATTATTAATATTATTACTATTGATATTGTTGCTATTGATATTGTTACTATTGATATTGTTACTATTGATATTGTTACTATTGATATTGTTACTATTGATATTGTTGCTATTGATATTGTTGCTATTGTTGCTATTGATATTGTTACTATTCTTGCTATTGATATTGTTACTATTGATATTGTTGTTATTGATATTGTTGCTATTGATACTGTTGCTATTGATATTGTTGCTATTGCTATTGTTACTATTGATATTGTTGCTATTGTTACTATTGCTATTGTTGCTATTGTTACTATTGATATTGTTACTATTGATATTGTTGTTATTGATATTTTTACTATTGATATTGTTACTATTGATATTGTTACTATTGATATTGTTACTATTGATATTGTTACTATTGATATTGTTACTATTGATATTGTTACTATTGATATTGTTACTATTGATATTGTTGTTATTGATATTGTTACTATTGATATTGTGACTATTGATATTGTTGCTATTGATATTGTTACTATTGTTATTGTTGTTATTGATATTGTTACTATTGATATTGTTACTATTGATATTGTTGCTATTGATATTGTTACTATTGATATTGTTACTATTGATATTGTTACTATTGATATTGTTACTATTGATATTGTTACTATTGATATTGTTACTATTGATATTGTTACTATTGATATTGTTACTATTAATATTGTTACCATTGATATTGTTACTATTGATATTGTTACTATTGATATTGTTGCTATTGATATTGTTGTTATTGATATTGTTACTATTGATATTGTTGCTATTGATATTGTTACTATTGTTGCTATTGATATTGTTACTATTGATATTGTTACTATTGATATTGTTGCTATTGATATTGTTACTATTGATATTGTTGCTATTGATATTGTTGCTATTGATATTGTTGCTATTTTTGTTGTAGTTGTTGTTTCGTTTGATCTGATTGTTGTTGACAATCTCCAAGAGAGAATGTATTTTTACTATTCTTCAGTGGGATATATTGTGTGGGTGTGTGGCTGTCCTTTTTTTTCGATCCAGAAGCACTTGAGCTGAAAGCTCTTCGGCTCGGTCTCATGGACATCGTAACCCTTCGGTTCGGTTCTACGATTGTGGACATATACAGAGACACGAAGAGCTGGAGAAGACCATTATGGAAGGAAGAATACCTGGAAATAGGAGAAGAGGAATGTTAAAGGATTGGGTTGAGGGTTGCTGTTACTTTACAGGACTGACTTGTTGCAAGATGGCCGGTTCACTTGTGATTTACGAAGAGGGTTGCAAGTATAGGACACTCCCCGTGATAACTGATATAGTCCTGGTGGTAGATCTCCTACCATGTTATAGATTATCTGGTTGTTTCCATATCTTGCAGTCCTGACTAATGTTCTTTCTGGTTTGTTTGTAGATGTAATTTAACAGATATTCACACAAAGACACGATATAAATGACAAACGTGTTCTTGTATAGGTTTCATACATTTATTGGTATCATGGTTTCTCTTTTCTGGACATAGATCAACAGTGCGACCATTCATCACCAATCTTCATATTCGTCTCCTTGTTTACTAACGTTTCTACGCCGTCCTACGTCAATTGGTTTTCTACGTCAAGTCTCGTTTAGTGTTGCCATTCTGCTTATAATGAACAGATGCATATCTAAATATCTACCAACTACATACTAAAGCTAACCGTCTGGTCTGCCAGCTGCCACCTGGGGAGAGAGACTGGCTACTACAGGAAGACCACAGAGAATACAGATTCAGGATGTAAGTGATGGTTTGAGCATGACCGCTGCAGATTCAGGACACGATAGAAAGAGTTTGCTATAACTACAAAAAGCCACACGATGGTAACCAAATCATTAACCGTGTCTCTGAAGTGCTTGAGTACACAGAAATTCATACATACGTGTATACATTAAGCTGATTCATCAAAAATCTTGTCCTACGCAGTGTTTGGCACCACTAACAGTCCTTCGGCATTGTTCTAACTCATGGGTTTCCAAAGTGGGCGCTATCGTCCCCTTGTGGGCACTGAAACCTTCCAGCGGGGCGATTGTGGGTTCAGAAGCATTGGGGGGGAGTTTCGTGATTTTGCGATTGAACAATCATTACAAATTTGAATTCTGTATTTTAATTCATCTTATGCCCATCTTACACGATCCATTTTTTCATCAATTTTCTACTTCATGTATATAATCATTTGAAAATTAACCATGCATGACAGAAATATATATATCAATTTTCTATGTCAAAGTGAAAATAGAGCATGTATATATATGTGAGATGGAACGTTGGCAAACTGTTATAATGTGGAGGGGGGAGCTACAAAGTTTATGTCGTGCAAAGTGGGCGGTGGGCCGAAAAGTTTGGGAATCTATGTTCTAACTTATACTCCATATGTTCTGTCTCTGCATCCGTCATGTTACATCCTTAATCCATCTTTTCTGTCGTCTACCTCTCCTCCTCTTTTCCGGTATGCCTCCTTCCATGATAGTATTTTCCAACCCGTCATGTCTTTATATTTCCAAACTATTTCAGTCTATCATTTTTATTTGTAGCATTAGCCGGTTTTCTTTGATTTTGAGTTCTTTCTGGGTAGATACATTTGTTCTTTTCTCTGTCCATGATATACAGCGGACTCTTCTGTAACACTTATATTAAAAAACAGAAATATGTTTTCTCTGCCGTATTAAATGACCATACTTCACACCCATACGTTGCTACTGGGAATGTGCATGCTCTTAGTATTCTGATCTTTGTTTTCCTATCAGTTCCACTCCATACTGTTTTTTAGTTGTTTAAATTTGTGTAAGGCCAGGATTGTTATTCTTTTGAATTCCTTCATCACATTTCCATCTCTTGGAACCTACACGCACACACGTCCCTCATACACGCATACATCCATACACATGCTCATACATATACACGCAAGCAATGCTCTGACTCAAGAGGGCAGAAGTATGGACAGAGCCGATGTCATCAACGAGTTACGCTCTCATTGATATGATATGGGCGAGTCTTAGACACTGGAACGAGGGCGAGAATTAGGAGTTTAAGTTTTGAACATGCCAGACAGTGTCGTCTTTGTAGTAGAGAGCGTAGGTATAATAATCAACGTCTCATGTGTATGGTAAGCAAGTGTACTTTAGGATGGCTGCTGCAGCGGAGGACAGAGCACGAATGGGAATGCCCAAATGTGTCATGACGTCGATCGCATAACATAACATAACATACACGATCGTATGCACTTACACATCATGTACACGCACATACATATGCACACACATTTACATATGTTCATATATATACACACGTACACATGCAAACATACATACACGGGACTGGAGGCACATACACACCCACACTCAGTTAAACGAGCAAAAACACAAACACAAAGACAAGGTATCTTATTTAATAGTTTGAGAACCTTATATTTGAATATACATTCCAACCAAGATTCTAACTGTTACATAATCTGATCAAGAAATTTATTAACAAACGTATTGTGATCACCGCTTAAGTAGCAGCATTGTCCAGTCATTCTACTGAAATGTACACCTAAGGAGAAGCCAAAGCTGCCTTGTATGTCAATTAATTTGGTATAGCTACACGCCAATATGTCAATCACTCTAAAGATGCCATGAGGTTGGAGATATCAGTGATGGAAGCAGTGGCGGCTCGTGGTCCTTTTTCTTGGTGGGGCCAGACACAAATTTTGGGAAAAATCATGGTTTTTTTAGTATTTACTATTATTTGTCTATTCCGGGAAGTTATTCCCCCTTTCGGTTTTTGGTAGGGTCGGGCCCCACTGGTTCATAATTACGAACCGCCCCTGGAAGGAAGGCATGTTTTCTGGAAGACGGTGCAGAACACGACTGAAGAGGTGGATGCAACAGAACATTAAGAAAGCAGTGCTGCTGTCTATGTCAAAGTGGTAAGACATTAGCCTGTCGTTGGGTAAGACACGTGCAATTTTTCCATGAGAATACTAGGATTGTTGCTGGAGCTACGGGGTCTGTGCTTTGTTCAACATTCTTGGCATATTGAGTGTCATTACTGCCGAGAGGGACGGAGCACTATGAGGAAACCCGGTGCAATGAAGTTAATACTTCGTCTATAGACTCTATTTAGATAAAGAAAACATAGAATATGACGATGGAGGCGGTGGAAGAACTGGTCAAATATAGAGAGTATTTCATGCTGTCTGTGATGAGAATGTTCTTCAAAGAACATACGTAATATGACAAAACAAAACAATATAATTAATCAAGTGATATTGAAAGAATCAAATTTGTAATTTCCAACAATATCTAACGTTCACAAAAGTTATTAAAAAAGTTAGCGAAAAGGAAAGATACCAATTTTTTAAGAAAAATACAAAAATGTTACAATTGGTGGAAGATAAATACCTGAAGTAAGATATGATCACGATACAGTGTTATTGTCAACAGTGCTACAAATAGATTGAGAAATTAATAATAGCATGGCAGGCAGGAAAAAAAAATATATCAATGTGGCTAAAACAAAACATAATAAGAACTAATAAAACAAACATGATAAATGATAATTTTATCAAAATAGAAAATGCAAGCAGTTTGGAATAGTTCTGTTCACTACTAAAAAGAGATGAAAAATGGATGAAGGAATTATAAGAAGCAAATTGCCAAGACACCTTTAAAAACGTAACTAAATATTGTATGTAATTAGACTGATACGAAAACAAAGATCAGAATACTAAGAGCATGCATATTCCCAGTGGCAACGTATGGGTGTGAAGCATGGACATTTAACAAAGATCAGAATACTAAGATCATGCATATTCCCAGTGGCAACGTATGGGTGTGAAGCATGGACATTTAACAGAGATCAGAATACTAAGATCATGCATATTCCCAGTGGCAACGTATGGGTGTGAAGCATGGACATTTAACAAAGATCAGAATACTAAGAGCATGCATATTCCCAGTGGCAACATATGGGTGTGAATCATGGACATTTAACAGAGATCAGAATACTAAGAGCATGCATATTCCCAGTGGCAACGTATGGGTGTGAAGCATGGACATTTAACAAAGATCAGAATACTAAGAGCATGCATATTCCCAGTGGCAACGTATGGGTGTGAAGCATGGACATTTAACAAAGATCAGAATACTAAGATCATGCATATTCCCAGTGGCAACGTATGGGTGTGAAGCATGGACATTTAACAGAGATCAGAATACTAAGAGCATGCATATTCCCAGTGGCAATATATGGGTGTGAAGCATGGACATTTAACAAGGCAGTTTAAAAGCATGTTTTTACTTTCGAATATAAATGTTACAGAAGAGTCCTTTCTTTTATCATGTACAACAAAACAAATAAATAAATATATCTTGAAGTAATGAAAACTGGCAATGCTACAAATAAAAATAATAAAATTGAAGCATTTTGGACATATAAAAAACGCATGAAGGGTTCGAGAAGAGTATTTTAAAAAAGACATCCAGACATAGTAGAGAAGAGGAGGACCCAAGAGAAAATGGCTTACACATTCGATAGATGATTTGAGCAAAACAGTAACAGAGGTGGAACACCTGATCTACGAGAGCAAGATAGATACATTTCTGAGTGTTGTGAGAGTAGTAAAGTTGTGCTCCAGACAAGATATGTCATGATAAAACAAATAACAATAAACAAAATAATGAAATAATATGATATCTTTAAAATATGATATGTGATCATTAATACAATATACATGTTGCACATTTTTACAACCCTGTATCCGCTGCAGACTTCATTGATAATCTCTGGTACTTAACACATACATATGTATGCCACACATACGTATGTTAGGAAACGTATGCCACACATACATATGTTAGGGGAAAGACCTGGATGTAAACCAACACAGCTGGAGATTAAAGAGAAAAAATGAGCATGTATACATACTCAGAAAACAATTGTAAAACTTAGCTATAAATGATTTTGACTTGAAACCCCCCTCACAACGTCAGTGATGAGTGAGAAGGCTACGGGATACTTGGTGAAAAAAAAAAAAGACAGAAATTAGGGAGGTCGGTGTTTCTTTGATAAAACTGATGAATCTGTCCAAAGTTGAGTTCAATTTGGAGCAACTGTTGCAATCCAATTTTGTTCTCTCTCCCTCGCTCTCTCTCTCTCTCTCTCTCTCTCTCTCTCTCTCTCTCTAACATGTGATGCCATTGGCGCTTATGGTAGCACAACATACAAGTCATTCTTCATGTAATTCCTTCTTCTGTATTGTCTTCCAACTGTTATTTATTTCTTTCAGTTCTTTTTCTACTGTTCTCCTCCAGACAGTTTTGTGTTTGTCCACTTTCCCAATTACTTCTGGTGTTCATCTCAGTGTAGCAGTTGTCGTGACAAAGTTAGTCTCCATACATAACACATATCAGATTCATCTCCAGCCTCTATTTTTGAAAGAAGTTGCTCATATTCTCCTGTTGACAATGTTTTACTGGGAATAAACCATTTTTACATTAATAATAATCGTGTCTACATAATTCATTTGTTTGTTTTGTTCAAATATGTTTCTGTAAAATATAGAAGTGGCTTCTTGTATTTGTTGGAATGTTCATTGACTATCTAGGCTGGAGATTTGATAAATAATCTTTCTTTCTTTTGTCCTTCTCTTCTTTTTGCCGCTAGGCGTAGCAGGTTTAACTGATGATCGGTTTCCCAGATAGTGCACGCTCGGTCGCTTGATATGGTGTGGTATTGTGGAGTTTTAAGATGTCTGTAACTCCATCAACCCATCTTTTTCTTGGTCTGCCCTTTCCTCTTGATGATTCCATTTTCAGGTTGTACGCTCTTGCAACTGGTGTATTCGGGTTCATTCTGACCAAGTGGCCAAACCATTTGAGTCTCTGTTTTTCAATAAATCTAACAGCAGGTGTTGTTCCGACTGTTCTTCTAATTTCCTCATTTCTTATATGGTCTCTTCTTGTTTTATTTACTGCTTTCCTCAAGCATCTCATTTCACATGTCGTAATTTTCCTTTCTTGTTCTTTTGTCAGTGCCCATGTTTGGCTCTGGTAGCACAGTGTTGGTATGAAGAGTGCATTTATAATCTGTCTTTTAGTCACTACTGGAATAGCTGGGTGTTTCAAAATTGGGGTAAGCTGGTATGTAATGTTGTTGGCTTGCTGGATTCTAGTTTCGATCTCTCTGTCCAGTCTACTATCAGATGTGAAGATACTTCCAAGATATTTGAATTCTCTCACCTGCTTTAGCGTTTGGTCATTTATTTGTATGTTGATATCTTTATGTTCTCTGCTTATAGTCATGACTTCTGTCTTTTGAATGTTGATCTTCATGTTGTATTTGAGGCAGCTATTGTTGAGTAAGTTTATGTGCTCTTGAAGCTGTTCAATATTATTATGGAATAAACACTGATCGTCAGCAAAGAGCAGTTCATTTTGTTGGTCTGCGTTGAGTGATGCTTCATCTATTTTGGTGATACTATCCATGTATATAATAAAGAGGAGAGGTGATAAAACACATCCTTGCCGTACTCCTGATGTTACTAGAAACCAATTTGTGAGTACGGCGTTGATAAATAATAAATAATAATATTTCCTCTCGTACCGTTATACGTTACATAGGGCCTGCAAGTGATTTCTCCATACCGCTCTATCCTGGGCAACTCGCTCAATCTCCTACATGGAACTGAGACCGATATTTCCTGCCTCTCTCCGAAAGTTTGTTTCAGGGTCTCCTTAGGTCGACCTCTCTTTCTTGTACCCTTTGCATCCCACTTCAATGCCTGCTTTGATATTCGTTGATCACACGTTTGATAAATAGATAAATTTATATATATATAATATTTTATTAATACATTTTCTTCTTCTCCTACTAAACTTATCGAACCTTGCTAAGTGAGGGCTGAACAATTTTAGTGAAAGCGAGACATGGGATTTTCACATTTGTTACAGTATGAACATATTTTAGCAGCATCAGCCATTTTGTGAGATGTTTGCTAATATCTAGTGGTAGATATGTGATCATATTTTTTTATATATCACTTCTCACTTAGAATAGTATTATTGATAACGTGTATCAAGGCTTGGAGAGAAGTTGTGGAAATGATATATATATTTATCAGGCTATTTCTTATAGTTTACATACCAGGTATACATACATCACATATTGGAATTATTAGGTACAGCATTTACTGTCTCTTTCTATATATCTTGTAGTTATTGTCTAGATATTTTATTTCATGCTATTGTATTTTATTTCATGTCTAGATATTTTATTTCATGTCTAGATATTTTATTTCATGCTTTGTTGCTATTGTACACAGACTTTGTTGCTGTTGTATACAGACTTTGTTGCTCTTGTATACAGACTTTGTTACTCTTGTATACAGATTTTGTTACTCTTGTATACAGACTGTTACTCTTGTATACAGATTTTGTTACTCTTGTATACAGACTTTGTTACTCTTGTATACAGACTTTGTTACTCTTGTATACAGACTTTGTTGTTCTTGTATACAGACTTTGTTGATCTTGTATACAGATTTTGTTACTCTCGGTTAATACAGACTTTCAAATTTATAGATCTCGACTTTGTTGTCCAATGAAGCAGACTTCGTTGTCTTCGGCTACATAATTCAAATTCGTGAATTCAGACTTAGTTGTTGTTGTGTTGCTCTTGAATGCAGAATTCGTTGTTTGTGGACACAGACTTCGTTGTTTGTGGACACAGACATCGTTTCTTTTCAATACATACTTCATGTTATTCGGATAAATACTTTCAAATTCATGAAATCGCTGCTCTTGGATTGTAACTTCATTGTCGTTCGATGTAGACTTTGTGGTGATCGGGTATAGACTTCAAGTTCGTGAATACAAACTTGGAGATCTCTTGATACTGAATTCCACTATCTGGATTGCACGTCTCACAATACTTGATAACAGGGTGTTCAACTTAAAAGCAGCCCCAGTGATAAATAGAAATTTGCCAGGTACGCATTGCATCTCGTATATTTACTATTTAAACCGGTTCTGACTAGCTTGTCTTACGTCACATTTGTTCATCGCCCCTTCCCGCACTACAATTACACACCATCACACAACCTTGACCTATACTACGTCATAACTGAACCTTCTCATTTCCATACATATATGCCAGATTAGCTCCATTCACGGGCTGCTATTAAGTTGAACACCCTGTAATAAAAGCCAACATTCAAATATATTACAGTTTACGATATCTTGCGGACATTGCTGGTATGTGTTACCGGGTAACGAACAATCACAATCGCTGGCTCAGCAACATCCACGGACAGTACATCATCTAGAACATGTCACATACCATTAAGGGAAGTACATAATCTAGAACGTGTCACAAAACATTAAGGGAAGTACATCATCTAGAACATGTCACATAACATTAAGGGAAGTACATCATCTAGAACATGTCACATAACATTAAGGGAAGTACATCATCTAGAACATGTCACATAACATTAAGGGAAGTACATCATCTAGAACATGTCACATAACATTAAGGGAAGTACATCATCATCTGTACATAATTTTCAGCATTTCATATAACAATATGTTAAGCACAACGCCGACCTTACAGCACCTCATTTGTGTCATATAACATTGCAACAATCTACACCGTCAGCACACGACAGTATCACAAAGCACTAATCACACAATTGTATCATGAAGAACTATTCACACAACTGTTTCATGAAGAACTATTCACACAACTGTGCCATGAAGAACTAAATCAAACAATTGTATCATGAAGAACTATTCACAAAATTGTATCATGAAGAACTATTCACACAAGTGTGTCATGAAGAACTATTCACACAAGTGTGTCATGAAGAACTATTCACACATTTGTGTCATGAAGAACTATTCACATAACTGTATCATGAAGCACTAATCACCACAATTGTGTCATGAAGAACTATTCACACAATTGTGTCATGAAGAACTATTCCCACAATTGTGTCATGAAGAACTATTAACACTAAAGTATTTTGAAGAACTAATCAAACAACCGTATCATGAAGAACTAATGCATGCAGTTCGTGTCGAAGATCTTCAGGATTAACAGTATAACTACCAGACGTTGTAGTTTTGTCATCATCATCTGGTTGAGGTGTGGGTGAGCTCATACTGCTGGACAAGGGATAAGCTCGGTCCGTATACTTGTATTGTCTGGATGTCGGTGCATTTGTTCGGCTGGAGCTTTGATTTGTTGGTCGATTCTTATTGTTGTATGCCCCTGATGTTGAAAGCTGAGGACGCTTGCTGCTCTGCTCATGTGTCGACTGAACATTTGATCTTGTGTCGTCATTCATACCTCCCAAGCGATTAGGAGAATGATCTGTCGGAGCCTGAGAAGGTCGGA
Source organism: Arion vulgaris (assembly GCA_020796225.1). Taxonomy (NCBI): domain Eukaryota; kingdom Metazoa; phylum Mollusca; class Gastropoda; order Stylommatophora; family Arionidae; genus Arion; species Arion vulgaris. The sequence goes on from CM036776.1 coordinate 23,799,833, forward strand.
ATGAAGTGGTTCCTTTTAACAATCTTACGGAACTTTCTTCAGGAGGTGGAACTTTATTAAAAGTCCTCATAGACCTGTCCTGATCTGACCTACTTTTTGAAGCCCTGTTTCCGGAACTATCGGAGTCGACATCGGAAGTTAAAGAGTTTTGCATTAAGTGTGAGGAATTTCCAGAATATCTAGTAGGTTTTCCTCTTGAGGAGGAGCCTGGCATATGGGAAGCTGGCTTCCGGTGAGGAAACTGTTGTTGATGATAAGGCTGATGTTTGTTCCTGTTGTCGCTGGAAGGATGCGCTCTGTGATGATAGTTTTGTGGGTACAATTTGTTGGCAGAGTGATCTGTGAACGACAGTAGAAAACTAGGTCAATATTACATTAAAAATTATTTTTTTTCCGATCCAGAAGCACTTGAGCTTTTCAGCTCTTCGGCTCGGTGCCATGGACATCGTAACCCTTCGGTTCGGTGCTACGAACACCGTAAATCTGGGGAATCTGTTGCTTTCTCTGCCATCCCGCGGAATTGAACCCGCACACACAGAGGATAGTCACCCGTAGTCCAACGCGCTATGAACACGCTGGGCAGACGGGCATTACATTTGTTTACAGACGGCAGTGTGAAAGTAGGTCAACATTACAGATACTACAGACGACAGTGGGAAAGTAGGTCAAAGTTACAGATACTACAGACGACAGTGGGAAAGTAGGTCAAGGTTACAGATACTACAGACGATAGTGAGAAATTAGGTCAACGTTACAGATACTACAGACGACAGTGGGAAAGTAGGTCACCAATATATTTGTTGCAAACAACAATATGTGCAACTAATTAATTATGGTGAGAGCCGCACTAGCATAGTTGTTAGTGATCTCGCTTCTTATGCGCGTGGTACGTGTTCAAGTCCACAGTTGACGTGGAGTATTTTTGACCGTAAGGGCTTCCAGGTCGAAACACCCTCAATTGGGTACCAGGAAAAGAACTGGAAAGAAAAGGAAGCTGGAGTGATACTGACCACATCACCCATCGCGTGCCAATGATCAATGAAAAATACGGGCCAAACACCGTATTACCAGATATACTACATGGTATGACAAATAGTTCCTTTACTTAACTATTTTACATGATGTATCTTGTAAGAAAGTCTACAAGTCCCTACATGATGATAGTTGATCTCAAACTTGAGTTTCAATCGGATAACAAAACTAATTGTTATCTAAATATGTCGCACAACAACATAAACATTGGTAACTTTTAAACAACAAATTTCTGCTTTTTAAATCAACAGTCGCGCATGAGATGTCTGGGTCCTCAAGGGAAGCAAGGAATAGTACCACTGCGATCTACATGGCATGTCGTAAGAGGCGACTAATGTATGACCTAGGAAAGCTCGTCGCAGAAATCGGATGTGCTGGCCTACTTGTGGGCGAATAACTGACACAATGTACAATCGTTCCTAGGCTCGGATCACATACAAATCATATAGAGTGGTTAACAAGTGGTTGATATGGAGCGGTCAAAGAAGAAGAAGATGTAAACCAACAGTAAAAGTGAACCGATGTTCTGTGCGAAGCAATACAAAAATACAACAACTTGACTAAGGCATTCTTTGATATTGATCTTTTTCTGCATGTCCACAATGTTCCTTAGAGGTCTGGTTATAACAAAGTACCGAGGTCTGACCTAATCATCTTCAACTTGTTTAATACCCCCCTCTGTTCACCAAACAGGGGGCACTTAACAGGCAGTAAGAGACCAGGTGTATATCTGAGATGATCGTATACAATTGACATAGATATCATAATAAGTAACATCTACATAACTTATCTGGAAACTGGTTGAAGATAATGTCGAGTTTCTGCATTTTCTTCTTTTATTATTTTAGAGATAGACAAAACTGCTTTGGGTGTTTAAATGCCTGTCTGCCCAGCGTGTTCGTAGCACGTTGGAATGCGGGTGACTATCCCTCTGTGTGTGCGGGTTCAATTCCGCGGGATGGTAGAAAAAGCCACAGATTCTCCAGATTTACGGTGTTCGTGGCACCGAACCGAAGGGTTACGATGTCCATGGCACCGAGCCGAAGAGCTGAAAAACTCAAGTGCTTCTGGATCGGAAAAAATGGCCTAGAGGTTAGGTGATCGCCTCTTGGTCCAAAGGTACCTAACTCGCTTCTTTATCTAGAAATCGGAATATTGTTTCAGAGAACACAGATGTAGGTGAGATTGAGTACCTAGTCCTATTGGGGACGGGCGATAAAACGTAGGTCCCGTATTTAATTTAATCACGTAGAAGAATATATGCAACTTCCAAATTGAGAACATGATGGAAAGCCGCTGCCTGACAAATTTCATTAGAAAAATAAAATTAAAATAATTCCTTCAAAATATCATCACCATTTTCAAAATTACATCAGTGACCAACAGCGGTGCTATGCAGTTTGTGCACTGCCGTTGAGATCTTCCTGTGTAAGAAAAATATCAGAGTATATATAGTTATTCACCGACGTGCAATGATGATTGTTCTATCAATCAATCAATCAATCAATCATTCAATTAACCAAAACTGCTCGTAGAAAACATGTTTCGTGTTGTACCAACTTTGGGCAGCGGTTCAGAATAATCTCAATAATTAAGATCATAACTTTTTTGTCAAGAAGTAATCTCAAGTTGTTTGTCAAAAAGTAATGTCAAGTTTTTTGTCAAGAATTAATCTCAAGTTGTTTGTCAAGAAGTAATCTCAAGTTGTTTGTCAAGAAGTAATGTCAAGTTGTTTGTCAAGAAGTAATGTCAAGTTTTTTGTCAAGAAGTAATGTCAAGTTTTTTGTCAAGAAGTAATATCAAGTTTTTGTGTCAAGAAGTAATCTCAAGTTGTTTGTCAAGAAGTAATATCAACTTGACGGAGAGGGACCGTCACTAATATGTTGTCACATATTTATAAAACGTGAACTTCTTGTTGAGATATGCTTCTAAGAAATGTGGTCTCAGGACGAAGGACAGATTTCATTGCACCGGTTTTCATTTGTGTTTCCGCCCCTGTTGGCAGAAATATGTCGACAGTATAGCACAAAGCACGAACTCCGTAGTTCCATCAACAATCCCAAGTATCACATGAAAAAATTGCAAGTGTGTCTCGGTACAGATTCGAACCCAGAACCTTTAGAATACCAGACAAACGTCACCGCTTCAGCGTAGAGACCACGTATGTTACTGTCTATGCAATTCACTAACATACACCCATATAACAAATACACCAAATATAGTTTAGTTTACTTGTCCAAACAAAATCACTGCACATCGAACCAATTAGTCCATAAATGCTCCGATCTCCTCCTAAGTATGTCTCTCAGTTTAGCCTGTCTGCCCAGCGTGTTGGTAGCGCGTTGGACTACCGGTGACTATCCCTCTGTGTGTGCGCGTTCAATTCCGCGAGATGGAAAAAAAAGCCACAGATTCCCCAGATTTACGGTGTTCGTGGCACCGAACCGAAGGGTTACGATGTCCATGGCATCGAGCCGAAGAGCTGAAAAGCTCAAGTGCTTCTGGATCGGAAAAAATGTCTCTCAGTTTAGTTTAGTCGTCAGATCATCATCACTGTACATCGAACCAAATTAGTCCATAAGTGATCCGATCTCCTCCTCAGTATGTTATGCAACTAACGACACCGGTTCTTTGTTGGTTTACTATTCTTCTTTGGCTACTCGTGTCTAGCTACATCACATTTGACTACCAGTATAGTACTCGTGTCTAGCTACATCACATTTGACTACCAGTATAGTACTCGTGTCTAGCTACATCACATTTGACTACCAGTATAGTACTCGTGTCTAGCTACATCACATTTGACTACCAGTATAGTACTCGTGTCTAGCTACATCACATTTGACTACCAGTATAGTACTCGTGTCTAGCTACATCACATTTGACTACCAGTATAGTACTCGTGTCTAGCTACATCACATTTGACTACCAGTATAGTACTCGTGTCTAGCTACATCACATTTGACTACCAGTATAGTACTCGTGTCTAGCTACATCACATTTGACTACCAGTATAGTACTCGTGTCTAGCTACATCACATTTGACTACCAGTATAGTACTCGTGTCTAGCTACATCACATTTGACTACCAGTATAGTACTCGTGTCTAGCTACATCACATTTGACTACCAGTATTGTACTCGTGTCTAGCTACATCACATTTGACTACCAGTATAGTACTCGTGTCTAGCTACATCACATTTGACTTGAAATTCTTGCAGTTTGGTTATGGTTGTAGATTTGCCACTATTACTTAAATAATAACATAACACATAACATAAGACTTGTCAAATAATAACATAACACATAACATAAGACTTGTCAAATAATAACATAACACATAACATAAGACTTGTCAAATAATAACATAACACATAAAGCAGGATTAAAGTAAAGAAAGAAGTATAGGACAAATGTCATGGAATAAGAATGAAACACATAAACAAATATTTCCTACAATTAGAATCACAAGAACCTGTGATTGAACCAGCTACAAGAACCTGTGATTGAACCAGCTACAAGAACCTGTGATTGAACCAGCTACAAGAACCTGTGATTGAACCAGCAACAAGAACCTGTGATTGAACCAGCTACAAGAACCTGTGATTGAACCAGCAACAAGAACCTGTGGTTGAACCAGCAACAAGAGCCTGGGGTTGAACCAGCAACAAGAACCTGTGGTTGAACCAGCAACAAGAACCTGTGATTGAACCAGCTACAAGAACCTGTGATTGAACCAGCTACAAGAACCTGTGATTGAACCAGCAACAAGAACCTGTGATTGAACCAGCAACAAGAACCTGTAATTGAACCAGCTACAAGAACCTGTGATTGAACCAGCAACAAGAACCTGTGGTTGGACCAGCAACAAGAACCTGTGGTTGGACCAGCAACACGAACCTGTGGTTGAACCAGCAACAAGAGCCTGTGGTTGAACCAGCAACAAGAACCTGTGGTTGAACCAGCTACAAGAACCTGTGATTGAACCAGCAACAAGAACCTGTGGTTGAACCAGCAACAAGAACCTGTGGTTGAACCAGCTACAAGAACCTGTGATTGAACCAGCTACAAGAACCTGTGATTGGACCAGCAACAAGAACCTGTGATTGAACCAGCAACAAGAACCTGTGGTTGAACCAGCAACAAGAACCTGTGATTGAACCAGCAACAAGAACCTGTGATTGGACCAGCAACAAGAACCTGTGGTTGGACCAGCAACAAGAACCTGTGGTTGGACCAGCAACAAGAACCTGGGGTTGGACCAGCAACAAGATCCTGTGGTTGGACCAGCAACAAGATCCTGTGGTTGGACCAGCAACAAAAACGAACTCTTCTCAAGACACATAGCACAATACGTGGCTACACAAGACACATACAACACCAACATTGTAGACTAAGATACCAATACAACATACACCGTTAACATACAGCAACCTCCAACAATATTAGGAAATAGCATCAACTTACAACTGTAACATACAACATTAGCTAAATAAATGCAACATCAAATTTGACTAGGAACGATGTCAATGGAATTGATCCCTATAGTTCTTCAATACTAACACGCACCTAATCCAGATACCCTCTGGTTGGTTTCATCCTCGCTGCCTCCTCGACCACTATCGCTAGGGTCAGTGTCGTCACTGCCATCACTTACTGCATCATCATCTTCATTTCTTCTCTTCAGTATCTCTATCAGTCGACACTACAAGAAAAATAAAAAAAATTATTCATAGAAATCATATTATTCCCCCTTTGTGAAATAGTTTGTTATTTTTGTTCTTACCGCTATCCGATAGTTTCCCTTAGTTGGATAATTTGTTCCTACCGCTATCCGATAGTTTCCCTTAGTTGGATAATTTGTTTTTACCGCTATCCGATAGTTTCCATTAGTTGTATTTCTCTTCTTCTTCTGCTCTCGAACTCCCGCTGTCAATTCAGGTGAAAGTCATGACGCCTGGTATTGCGCTTCTGACTGATTTTTGCGTGATGTCTAAATTAAACTTTTACAGGTGTCCCTCAACCATACGGACAGCCTCGTCGACTTCAGAGGTACTTGAAGCTTAGATCCTCGAAGTGTGATCGTTGCAGGAAACCTGTTGTCCGTGTAACTCTTGCCTTGAGACCTCGTACCATTGGTACTTTTACAGCCAGAGTTAATTAGTGAAGTGTGAGCTCTCTGATTTCCTGTCTTTAGTGAGGTCGTTTCGTAAGCATCGTATGATAAACACTCTTTAACGATCTTTTAGTGCCGTATATTTGGGCTTGGATCTACGCCAAAGAGCATTTGCCACTTTGCGCTGACTGGGTGAGGTCGCTCCGGTTAAGGAGCATTCTAGAACCTTCTAGGGCTAGTCACTGGAACTGTCACCTTTCTTGTATTCATTGCTCTTTTACGATGATTTTGCGCCTTATATTTGGGCTTTGTGATCTTCTCCCAAGAGTATGTCTACAATATGCTCTCTTTCTGACTATATAAGGTCGTTCCGGATTAGGAACATTCTCAGTCATTGTGGACGCATGCGCTTGTCAAGTAAACGATCATATTTCGGCGTTATGCTTAGCTTTTATATGATCTGAGCCATGGTGTGTGGACGTCATCTATATGTGTAGGATGTTCAGCGTCCGGAAAGTATCGCCCTTAGCCAATGTTTTGGTCTATATCAGTCTAGCCTTTGCATTATCGGCCTTACTTTTCTATCCACGGTGAGTTTGTTCCTTAGTAGGAGTACTCTCAGCCGTTTCGGGGCGCGTGTTCGCACTTGGCAATTTGCAAGGGTTTACTCTGCATTTTCCCTGTCCCTGGGAAACACTGGACTGGTGCGGCGCACACATATTTTAGAGGGTCGTTTCAATCGGTGCTAGCAACGCAACTGAAATTTTGCGCTCGCCAACATCACCCACCTCAGTTCTTCCAGGAAATTTGGTCTACTGTCTATTCCCAGGTGGAAGATGTAGTTGGCTGTCTACTCTTGTCGTTAAGCGTAGGGATGGGAGCTTTAATTTGCGTTCTAGGGCTAGATTAGTCACCCTTGTTGTATTGCATCCGTGTTTATGTAGTATGGTCTTGATATTGTCTATCCATCTTTTTCTTGGTCTTCCTTAGCTCTAGTACCCGATCTCTTTTTATTGTATGCTGTTATTGTTGGTTGGTTGTATTTCATTCTCATTAAATGTCCAAACCACTGCATTTGTTGTCTTTCGATGTATTCGGTGCATGAAGTTATGCTCACTCTGCTTCTGATGTCCTCATTTCGTAGTCTATCTTTCCTGGTGACTCCCACTGCCTTCCTCAAGCATTTCATTTCACACGTGGTTAGCTTTCTGTGATGTGTTGCTGTCAGAGACCAAGTTTGGCACTGTGTAACAAAGTGTTGGTGAGCTTTCTGTGATGTGTTGCTGTAAGAGACCAAGTTTGGCACTGGTAACAAAGTGTTGGTAGGAAAATACTTTTTATCATCTGTCTTTTCACTTCCATCTTGATCTTTGGGTGTTGTAGTAATGGTGCCAGCAGGTAGGTCACTGCATTTGCGTTTTGACACCTTGTCTCCATTTCTCTATCGAGTTTTCCATCCTCTGTGAAAATGCTGCCTAAATATTTGAATTCAGAAACTTGCTTTACTCTGGTGTTATCTATTCGTATGTTTGCTTGGCTTGGTGTTCTGCTGATTTTCATGGTCTCGGTCTTTTGTTTGTTGATTTTCATGTTGTACTTTCTATATGCTATTAGCAGTGAATTCATGTGATGTTGTAGTTGATCATCTTCATAGATTAAACTTTGGTCGTCCGCAAAAAGCATTTCATTGATTTGTTTGTTTAATTGGTCATCGTGATCATTGTCTATGTCAATAAGGTCTTTTTCGCACTGTGCCTCTTTCACTATTCTATCTATATATATGTTGATGAGAAGAGGTGAGAGCACACAACCCTGTCTTACTCCTGATTTTATTTCGAATGATGTTAGTTGTTAATGCAACAGTAACCTGCCCGGTTGTCCCAGGGAGGGCAGTTTCGTTAGGCACTAAAACGCAACTTTAGGATTAACCCTTGGCCAACCTTACCCAGTAAACCTTACTTGTATAATTTGTTCTTACAGGTAACAGATTGTTTTCCCTAGATCGAAATTTTCTTTTTTCTTCTACTACACTTCCCCCAAGGAGGCATAGGCCCCAACCAAAGCCTTGCAAGCTCTCGTGTGCTTGGTTACGGTTTTCCAGCTGAGTATTTTTACTGGATGGGTAATCTAATCCTACGCCAAACCTCCATTTTCGCCGTAAACGGCATGTGGTAGGTATTAGTGGTTGTATTATTTACCCGGAATGTGGGCCCTGGTAAACACACGGGCGTCTGATTTGTATGATAAGTCATCTTTGCCTCATTATTGAACAGGAGAGATGTGTAGGCGCATGTTCTGAGATTCTCATTGTCTACATTGCGATCAGATCTCATATCAGACATATATGCACCTACTCTTCTACTCGGGCATTGAGACATGTGCTGCTGCAATTGACCTTGAAGATGCCTATAATAGAGTGCCGTTGCATTTTTAATGGTGCAGCTGACTGAACTCAATATCAGCCCATTCCTCCTCAATTGGATCTTTGCGGCCCTCTTCCAGCGAAAGATAGTGTTTAAATGTGGCAGTTGGGCGTCATCAGCAACAACAATCCACCCTGGCTTACCACAGGGGTCACCATTATCTCCGGTGTTGTTCAATGCCTATACTGTGAGCATCACAAAAGAACAGATCACGGGTAGAGGAAGGACAATGTCATATGCAGATGATGTGTTGGTGTATCGTCAGGGCAAGGATAGAGAACAGCTTGTGGAGGAACTTCAGTCAGAACTGGACCGCATAGGTAGATGGTGCGTTGAAGCAGGAGCATTGGTCAACCCCACAAAAGCAGCGGTGACATGGTTCTCTTTAAACAACCACATCGTCAACACTCCAACACCATCTGTGGTTTTGTGTTCAGAGGTGGTGGAGCGATCTCAGTCTATGAAATACCTGGGGTTGCGTTTTGATCGTAGTCTAGCTTTTACGGAACACATAGCTCATGTGATAATGAAGGCGAGGAAAAGTTTGCTGGCGATGAGGGTAATGGCTGCGGCGGATTGTGAACAGCGCCATCTTTGTCTTTATACCAGGGTCTGGTCCTTTCTGTGCTTGAGTATGCGCTGGCGATCCTGACTCTCAGTCATAGTCAGATAGAACGACTGGAAAGAATACAGAACGAGGCGATGCGCATTATACTTGGTTGCACTAAAGACACGTCGTGCAGGGCGATGCGCTATCTCCTTGACTATCCTACTATGGAGTATAGAATACTGATGAGCCGTGCACGAGCATACCTTCGAGTCAATGCTGACACACAACATCCTCTGCACTTGGAAATAAAGAGAAAAAAAGGAAATAGGTTAAAAAGAGGAAAATCTTGGATGGGTCAGGCCGAGGACTGTATTGAACAGGTGTGTACACTTGAAGACATTGATCCCGGTGAAGAATGGATACCAGTGCCCAGAGCAATCGCTACATCCTTTTCTGTATGCATCGAACTTGATAAAGAATGCAGGCAACATAACCCACTTGTTGTGGAGGCAGAGGTTCAGGCATTAATTTCTGAGAACGCATCTGAGCATGATGTAATCATTTATACGGATGGTTCGGTGATTCGACATGTGCGGAGCTCGTGGGCTTTCACTGCTCAGGTCGGAGGTGATGTTGTGAAGGAAGACAGTGGTGGTTTTGCCGTGACTACAAGCAGTCTCACTATGGAAATCATGGCGGTTACCAAAGCGATGATTTGGCTAGAATCACAGACTTTTATCCATGCATGTTTTCTCAGTGACTCAATGAGTATGCTCAGGAAGATTGAAACAGGATGGGCTAGGAGACATTGGATAGAATCGCTGGGGAGGTCTAAGCTGACAAAGATCAGTTTTATTTTTGTGCCAGGGCATGCAGGTGTAAGGGGAATGAACGTGCGGATAGGCTTGCAGGTATGGCTGCTGTCCAAAGCGGACGAGCAATGGACCAGGCTGATATTATAAATTCCTTAAGGGAGAGAGGGCGTGTACATGATTCACGTAATAGTGGTGAATCCACAACACTAACCAGACTGCATGAACTCAAAGTTAAGTGTGGTGTAGCTCGACAAGAGCGCTATGCTGGCAGACAGAGAAGAATTGTAAACCAACAAAGAACCGGTGTCGTTAGTCGCCACACGCTGATGGACATACTGAGGGAGAGATCGGAGCACTTATGGACTAATTTGTTCGACGTGCAGTGATGGTGATCCGACGACTAAACTAAACTAAACTAAACTCTTCTACCAAATCCAAGTAGCTGTTCTTCGATTCCTACCTACTTAGCCAGACATTAGTCTGTTTTTTACCAGGGCCACCACTTTGAGGTAGGGTAGGATTTAGATCAGTGCCAGCTCACCGACCCTGGCGTCACTGTATATCCTTACAGTATTGTACCTGCGGCCCCAAGATTGTTTTTACCACTACCAAATTGATGTCAGTAAAATAAATATTGGTAAGCTCTTTGAACTCACCAATGGCTACAAGATATTAAAGAAACCATGGACATGACCATCGACGAAGTGGGTGAACTGGCAAGAGACAGGGTGAATTTCAGTTGTGCTGCAAAGTCCTACAAAGGATACGCACCTTGATGATGAAGCTCTTTGAAACAAAATTCCTACGTAGAACTAATACTGCAAGTCTTCGAGCTGTTACTTAATGCTAACAACTAGAATGTGAATATACAAATATAACTATCGTTACTGTCCGTAACACCGCTTTTTGGGCGATGTAGGACAGGGGAAACATGAACCTGTGCAATTTATTGCTGCATGGTTAGTGCAGTCGTCACAAAACTGATCAGGTTAGGATGTTTTTCTTTATGTCTCGACAGAAAAAAACTCCGTGACCTTACCATGAATTGAACCCGAGTTTCCCACATGGGAGCCGCGTTCTAATTCATTCGACCACACGCTCTGATATTTACAAATATGAATATAACCATAGAAATAAACAAATATAAATAACAAATATAAATATAAAAAAATAAATATAAAAATATAAATATAAAAATAAAAAATAAAAATATATAAATATAAAAATATAAATATAAAAATAAAAATAAAAATATATAAATATAAAAATATAAATATAAAAACATAATTATAAAAATATAAAAATAAAATAAAATATAAATATAAAAATATAAATATAAAAAAAATATAAAAATATAAATATAAAAATATAAATGTAAAATATATAAATAAAGAAATATAAAAATAAAAATATATAAATATAAATATAACAATATATATATATATATATATATATATATATATATATATATATAATATAAATATAAATATAATATATAAGCATGAAAATATAAATATTTAAAAAATATAAAAATATAAATATAAAAAATATAAATATAAAAAATATACATATAAAAAAATATAAATATAAAAAATATAAATATAAAAATATAAATATAACAATTATAAATATACAAAAATATGAATATAAAATGTGTCCAACAAACCTCTTCGTCTAAAGGTGGATGTCTGACGCCGTCCTGCACATCTCCCTGCACAGGCATATTCATATCCACGTGTCCATATGTTGCAGCACTTGCTACAGATAGTCTGCTCTGTAGATGCGGAGATAAGTGAACAAATGTAATATGTAAGCTGATATATTGATAAACAGATATAACAAGTAAACAAATTGACACGTAAACAAACAGTAAACATATTGGACACAGCAGTAAAAGGATCTTCTTATCTTCTTATCTTAACCACATTTACCGTGAAGCGTCGTGGGGAGAGTTAGTTTCCTATCGTGTGCCAGGTGTGTTGCGCTTGACAATGTCAGTCCATGCTTTCGCAGGGACTCTGAGATGTTATCTATCCATCGTGTTCTTGGCCTGCCTCGTGCTCTGCGCCCTGAGTGTCGATTATTATAGGCACGTGATGGTAGTAAATGTGGTTTCATTCTCATTAGATGGCCGAACCACTTGATTCTTTGCTTCTCGATGTGCTGTACGCATGGTATAGTACCAACGATGCTTCTGATATTCTCGTTTCTCATTATATCTCTCCTTGTAACGTTGACAGCTTTTCATAGACATCTCATTTCACATGTTGTAATCTTTCTTTCTTGTGTCTTAGTCAGGGCCATGTTTGGCACTGATAGCAGAGAGTTGGAATAAATATGCAGTTTATCAGTTGTCGTTTGACTGCCATGTTAATGCTTGGATGTTTTAATAGTGGTGACAGTTGGTATGTCACTGCATTTGCCTTCTGGCATCTAGTCTCGATTTCTCTGTCCATCTTTCCATCTGGTGTGAATATACTCCCTAGATATTTGAATTCTGGAGTCTGTTGTATTTTGACATTATTCACGTGTATATTTAGTTGACCTGTTGACCTGCTTATTGTTATAACTTCTGTTTTGGATGTGTTAATTCTCATGTCATATTAGTAAAAGGATATAGTTCTCATATTTACATTTATGAAACCTTATTAGATAAGAAAGTGGGGTCAAAGGCTGAGGCGGGAACATGTGCCAGGGGCACGCTAACACAGAGCTTCGCGAGAAGCTGTACGGAGGAACGGAGTCCCTTAAAAACACGGTAAAATTCATGATAAAAGTTGGTTCATCAGTCTAGGCCGGGATCGCGAGCGAGAGAGAGAGAGATAAGAAAGTTGAAGGACGTCTTACTAGAGAGGAAGACCGAGACAAAATTGAGAGAGAAACATCGAGAGGTGGACACATTACAGCCTGGCAGAGTGCAACAGAAGGGTAAGAGATAGGCAATGTTGCAGGTCTAATGCAGTTGAACTTTACTTTACGGAGACTGTACCTAATAATGATGGAAACTATCCCACTTTGCGATATGAAGTTTCAGTTTTTGTTTAATGTAGTCAACAGATCATCATCATCGCACATCTTGCTATGTACTCCCTAATATCTCGGATCTCCTCCTCATCAGCATGTTTCTTAGCATGTCCCTCAGCATGTCCTTCACCATGCCCCTCAGCATGTACTTCCCCATGCCCCTCATCATGTCCCTCACCATGCCCCTCAGCATGCCCCTCAGCATGTCCCTCACCATGCCCCTCACCATGCTCCTCAGCATGTCCCTCAGCATGTCCCTCACCATGCCCTTCACCATGCCCTTCACCATGCCCCTCAGCATGTCCTTCAGCATGTCCCTCACCATGCCCCTCAGCATGCCCCCCAGGGTGTAACGATTACCGACACCGGATCTATTTTGTTCTACTATTCTTCTTTGTCTTCCAGTACAGTGCTCTTGTCTAGCTACACCATATTTGATATGGTATTCGTACAGTGCTCTTGTCTAGCTACACCATATTTGATATGGTATTCGTACAGTGCTCTTGTCTAGCTACACCATATTTGATATGGTATTCGTACAGTGCTCTTGTCTAGCTACACCATATTTGATATGGTATTCGTACAGTGCTCTTGTCTAGCTACACCATATTTGATATGGTATTCGTACAGTGCTCTTGTCTAGCTACACCATATTTGATATGGTATTCGTACAGTGCTCTTGTCTAGCTACACCATATTTGATATGGTATTCGTACAGTGCTCTTGTCTAGCTACACCATATTTGATATGGTATTCGTACAGTGCTCTTGTCTAGCTACACCATATTTGATATGGTACTCGTACAGTGCTCTTGTCTAGCTACACCATATTTGATATGGTACTCGTATAGAAGCGTTCGACCGCGTAGATAGGCACAAGTTGTGGAAAATACTAACAACCTATGGGGTTAATGAACACCTAATCAACCTTTGCAAGAACATTTATACTGACAGCCAATGTACGATTAGAACAAATACAGGATTATCAGAAAAGTTTTACGTAGGGTCAGGAGTAAGACAAGGTTGCGTACTATCCCCGCTGCTATTCATCACGTACATTGACCACATTTGTAAAATAGCTAACACCAGCGAAGGAAACAACCTCGGAGAACTCTTAAATGAATTTCATTTTGCAGACGATCAGGCAATCATATCAACAACAGAAGAACAGCTACAACAACACATCAACAGACTCCAGTTAGCATGTAACGAATACAACATGAGAATTAACATCGACAAAACAGAAGTAATGACATTCACCAGAGAGGAAAACACTACCAACATCTCCATCGATAATCATCTACTAAATCAAGTAAAAGATTTCACATACCTGGGGAGCATTTTTTCAGCAAATGGAAGAATAACTAATGAAATTCAACACAGATGCAACAAAGCAAATCAAATGATAGGGCAAATGGCGCCAATTTTAAGATGCAAACACGTCACCATGAACACAAAAAGAGCAATGTTCAACACAATCTTTCTCCCCACATTATGTTACCAGTGCCAAACCTGGACGCTGACAACAAACGATAGAAGAAAACTAGTCACAACAGAGATGAAGTGTCTACGCAGAATGCTGGGTGTAACAAGAAGAGACCGGTTGAGAAATGAAGACATCAGGAAAAAGTGGGTACAACATCAGTACTAGACTTCATCAAGAAACAACAAATTAAATGGTTCGACCACGTAAGCAGATTACCACCAGACAGTGCACCCCAAAGAGCAATGCTGCTCCGATACAATGGGTACAAAGCAAAAGGCCGGCCACGCAAAAGATGAACCTCAGAGATAACAGAGGCGACGAAAGAGACTATCTACGAAGCGCATACTAGGGCCCGTTTTAGAAATCTCTTCCTGACCTGACGCTGTGAGGCATACAGGATTCGAGAAAGAAAGAAAGAGATAGAATCGTTAGACATACATACTCGCCTTCATTCCTGTTATTGTTTATACATCCTCTCTGTCTTAGTCACTTTAGAATATTATCTGATCCAATGTTCACTCACTTTCTACAGCAGTCATACTCACATGCATAATAATAATAACTCCTCCCGTACTGGTATACATTATATAGGGCCTGTAAGTAATATCTTCATACTACACTATCCTGGGCAACTCGCTCAATCTTTCAAGGAACTGAGACCGATTTTTCTTGCCTCTCTTGGCAAATTTCGTTTCGAGGTCTCTTTAGGTCCTCCTCTCTATCTTGAACCCTTTGCATCCCACTTCAATGCCTGCTTTGAACATTTCTTCTCAAAGTGTGTTCAACATATCTCCATCTTCTTTTTATAACAGTTTTTACTAGTTGTTGACCAGACATTCCTCTGACTTCATCACTTCTCCTAATTTCGTTCCATTTTATTTTCATTAATTTTGTGCAGACATATATTTCTAAATGTACTGGTAGATCATGAACAGGTACTGGTAGATCATGAACAGGTACTGGTAGATCATGAACAGGTACTGGTATATTGGTCCAGTCCATGAATACCCTTTATGCTTGTTTGCCCTGGTCAAAGAAATAAAAATAACTATTGTCAAACGACGGTGGCGTTTGTGGCTTAAGGGATAGGGACTCGGTCTATTGACCCCGACGTTCTGAGTTCGAACCACGCTGTTGATAGTTTGGCTGCAAATTGTTTCTCGTGAATTTTTACAAAAGGACGATGTCACCACCGGTTCATAAAGCAATGGTAAACTACTGAACGTAATAATGTCTAGAAAAATCATAAACAGCGTTAAAAAGCTGGGGTTGATTCGCAAAGTCCTGTAAAGTATATGCAATTAACCTATTGTCAGCTGATACAGTCTCAGAGACTCCAGCCATTGTCTTTGAGTTAACCTATCTCGATCTTTCTGAGTATACACTTTCGGTCAATAAAAAAGCATGCATAGGACACGCTGATGACTCACGTCAGGCACCTTTAGAATATTGGTTTTTGGTTACTGAACTAACGTCATTGTACTCTATTTAAACCCATAGGTGCTCAATCTTCCCAAACAAATACCGAAGAGTATGCATACTGATGGTTCTCGTGGCTCGCTGGCTAAACACTCTATTAACTCTGCTCCCTCAAGCATCCAGTTCTACTTGTACAACGGGTAACTCTAAACTGCTTAAATCGTTGCATCGATTAAACATGTGCTTGTTGTTATATCGCTCTAAAGTAGTCATGATAATGAAGGCGAGGAAAGGTTTGCTGGCGATGAGGGTAATGGCTGCGGCGGATTGTGAACAGCGTCATCTTTGTCTTTTATACCAGGGTCTGGTCCTTTCTGTGCTTGAGTATGCGCTGGTGATCCTGACTCTCAGTCATAGTCAGATAGAACGACTGGAAAGAATACAGAACGAGGCGATGCGCATTATACTTGGTTGCACTAAAGACACGTCGCGCAGGGCGATGCGCATTATACTTGGTTGCACTAAAGACACGTCGTGCAGGGCGATGCGCATCATACTTGGATGCACTAAAGGCAATTCGTGCAGGGCGATGCGCATTATACTTGGTTGCACTAAAGACACGTCGTGCAGGGCAATGCGCTATCTACTTGACTTTCCTACTATGGAGTATAGAATACTGATGAGCCGTGCACGAGCATACCTTCGAGTCAATGCTGACACACAACATCCCTTGCACATGGAAATAAAGAGACAAAAGGAAATAGGTTAAAAAGAGGAAAATCTTGGATGGGTCAGGCCGAGGACTGTATTGAACAGGTGTGTACACTTGAAGACATTGATCCCGGTGAAGAATGGATACCAGTGCCAACAGGAATCGCTACATCCTTTTCTGTATGCATCGAACTTGATAAAGAATGCAGGCAACACAACCCACTTGTTGTGGAGGCAGAGGTTCAGGCATTAATTTCTGAGCACGCATCTGCGCATGATGTAATCATTTATACAGATGGTTCGGTGATTCAACATGTGCGAAGCTCGTGGGCTTTCACTGCTCAGGCGGGAGGAGATGTTGTGAAGGAAGACAGTGGTGGTTTTGCCGTGACTACGAGCAGTCTCACTATGGAAATCATGACGGTTACTAAAGCGATGATTTGGCTAGAATCACAGACTTTTATCCATGCATGTTTTCTCAGTGACTCAATGAGTATGCTCAGGAAGATTGAAACAGGATGGGCTAGGAGACATTGAATGGAATCGCTGGGGAGGTCTAAGCTGACAAAGATCAGTTTTATTTTTGTGCCAGGGCATGCAGGTGTAAGGGGAATGAACGTGCGGATAGGCTTGCAGGTATGGCTGCTGTCCAAAGCGGGCGTGCAATGGACCAGGCTGATATCATCAATTCCTTAAGGGAGAGAGGACGTGTACATGATTCACGTAATAGCGGTGAATCTACAACACTAACCAGACTGCAAGAACTCAAAGTTAAGTGTGGTATAGCTCGACAAGAACGCTATGCTGGCAGACAAAGAAGAATTGTAAACCAACAAAGAACCGGTGTCGCTAGTCGCCACACGCTGAAGGACATACTGAGGGAGAGATCGGAGCACGTATGGACTAATTTGTTGGACGTGCAGTGATGGTGATCCGACGACTAAACTAAACTAAACAGTAGTCATTTCTATTATCGACATTATGTTTCATACAAACTAAACACTTACAATATCACCGTACCATCTATCCTGTTGACTACTATTTTAAATATCACTGAACGACCCGTGTGTTGCCAGGGCGCCCACGGGGGGCAAGGAATAGTAACACTGCGACATACAAGGCATGTTGTAAGAGGCGACTGAGGTAAGACCTAGGAAATCTATCGCAGTAAATAAAAAGCGTCGCAGAAATCGGATCCAAAAGTACAATATGTTTTTCCTCTGCCTTATTAAATGTCCATGTTTCACACCCATACGTTGCCACTAGAAATATGCATGCTCTTACAGTATCAAATCCCGAATGTTCCTTTCTAAATGTTTAATCTAAAGCTTCCTTCAATAATAAATTTCAAAACAGATTTTGCTAGAAAGTTTCCACCCCCGCAAGCTAGGAGTTTCAAACCTATCCCATTGTTAAAGTTGACATAGTATCTTCTTACTTTGCCAGTTTCATTATGTATGTGTCTCTTCCCTTCAGTTAAGAATAGTTTCCTGTTCATATATTTGATTACAATAACTGATACATTATTTCCTTTGTGGATATCGACTTCCACAACTTCTTGACTTTGTTGGTCTAATTTCTGGGAATTTACCATTGTAGTTGTACAACTTTAGAACTTGCATTATTTTATTGTGTGTCTGTGTGTGTGCGTGTGTGTACGTCTGCGTGCGTGTGCGTGCGTGTTTGTGTGTGTGTGTCTTCTTTATTTTCTGTACAATTGTGTCTTTGTTAGTTATATATTAGCCTGATTTGATTGGTGATGCAGTTGCATTGATTGCATCGTGTGGCAGAGTTAGTGTCACCATCGCAGCAATAGATAGGTGGGTCACGAGCACGTTCTAAGTTGCATTGACTGCGTCATGTTGCAGAGTTAGTGTCACCATCGCAGCAATAGCTCAGTGGAACAGGAGCACATTTTTACTTGCATTGATTGCATCATGTGGCAGAGTTGGCGTTAACTTTGCAACAATGAAAGGTTTTAAAGCCGAAGGATTGACTTCACTGCACCGGGTTTTACCCCATATGGCTAGGTCCCTCTCCGCAGAAATAGCACGTCACCTGCCGAGAGTATTGCACAAAACACAAACTCTGTAGCTCCAGCAACAATCCTAGGGGTCTCTGGAAAAAACTGCTCTCGTGAACAGAACGGCGCGGTCCGGATTCGAATCCACGACCTTCGACTCACAAGGCAAAGGGCTTAACCTCTTAGCCACAGAGACCCCCAACAATACCTCAGATGAACAAGAGCACAATCTCAGTTGCATTGACTGCATCTCGTGACAGAGTTTCCGTCGCCTTCACAGCAAAAGCTCAGTGGAACAGGAGCACTTTCTCAGTTGCATTGATTGCACCACGTGACAGAGTTGGTGTCGCCATCTCAACAATTGCTTATCGGGACTAGATCTCATTCTCATTTGCATTGACTGCATCACGTGGCAGAGTTGAGTTCAACTTCGCAATACAATCTCAGTGGAACAGGAGCACATTCTCAGTTGCATTGATCCCGTCACTGAACATAGTTTACGTTAACTTTGCAACAACAGTTCAATGGAACAGGAGCACATTCTCAGTAGCATAGACTGTATCATGTGACAGGTTTGGTCCTGACCGTTAAAACAAACATGCAATTAGAATAATTGCTTTATAATTGTATTTTTATAAACACACATTTCTGAATCTAGAATTGTTTTGTCACAACATGCATTTATGCTACAATAAAACATATAAATTTAGGACGCTGGCTACTAATAAAAATGACATAAGAAATCAAAAATGATCTTCTTATAACCTTCCATTCCCTCTCTACCGTTCAAGTCATTCTTTTTTCTCTTCACATCCGCTTAGATTCTGACATGTCTGAATCATCACTTTTACTTCCCCTTCCAGACAGGGGGTCATAACTGTGGACAGAACTGTCTCCAAGCTTGATGAGAGTTATCTTTTCCTTATGTATTCAGGAAGTTAAGAACAGTCTGTGTAAATGTCTTTGTCTGGCGAGACACAAGTATCGTCCCCTCGACAACATCCATTTATGGGTTGTATTTTCATGCCTGGCCTGACGGCGGCGGAGCACCAGCATCGGTA
The DNA here is from genome assembly GCA_020796225.1 of Arion vulgaris. Classification (NCBI taxonomy): domain Eukaryota; kingdom Metazoa; phylum Mollusca; class Gastropoda; order Stylommatophora; family Arionidae; genus Arion; species Arion vulgaris. The sequence continues at coordinate 23,819,492 of CM036776.1, forward strand.
GAGAAGTGAACAATGGAAAACTAATAGACAGGCTGAACGCAAAAGATGATTGTTGAACAAGGGACTGACATATATATGAATCATAAATATGAATTGAAGACACATTGAATGAATTGAATAAATGACTGAATGCAAGAATGGAGTATAAAGAAGGAATAAATTCACGGACAAAATAACAAACGTATAATAGATGTGTGTATATATATATATATGTGTTAGTTGGACAGACATATAGAGAGATAATTCTATAATATGTTCGTCCGTCCAACTATCCATCAATATATCCGCCCATCTATCCATCCATCTACGCATCCACGCATCCATCCATCCATTCATCCATGTTTCTATGTATCTGTCGGTCTGACTGACTATCTGTCTGTCCGTCCCCGTCTGTCTGTCTGTCCATCTATCCATCAATCTATATTTATATGTCTCTATGTGTCTGACCGTTTGTATGTCTTTTTGTCCGTTTGTATGTCTTGAAAACAGCACGGAAGGAACAAAAACTTCAAAACAGAAAGGCAGTAAAACTTCCCACAAGTGCAAGTATACCTTACCCACACTGTACAAGAACATTGCAGACCAGCATTGGGCTCACTAGTCATCTACGCAGACACAGACAAACATAACGCAACTACATTTCCTTGGATGAACATTGTGGTCATCATCACACGTGATGGACTAGCATCATGTTTTTCTGTATGTCCGTTCATCTGTATGTCATTTTGTTATGTAGGGGATTACATTCTCTTTAAGCAGAGCCACGCACATTTCAACCTAAAGATGAGTCTTTTTGGGTTATATCCGAGAGTGTAGGCCAACAAACAACATAAGAATGAATTACCTACAGAGAGTTCAACAGTAATTGTTCTATGTTTTCCATATATTAATACATGTAGTATACGCTTCTATCTGTTTAGTTTTAGTTTCAGTTTGGAATATCTTCATTGCACTCCGGACATGTCCATAGGTGCTCCGATCTCCATCAGCGTCCAGCGACTGACCGTACCAGTTCTATTTTGATTGATGAGCCGACTCGTATACCTGTTGTACCGTTCTGTTCTTGCCACACCAATCTTCAAACCCAGTTCTCGCAATCTAGTAGTTGACGTGGATTGGTTTAGATGAAGGTCTTCTCTGCGGCCACGCTCTATGAGGGCGTTCACGATGTCAGCTCTGTCCATTGGCTGGCCGTCTGATATAGCGGCAGAGCCAGTCAGCCAGTCTGCTCTCTCATTGCCAACGACACCCATGTGTCCCGGAACAAAGACAAGTGTAATTCTGCAAATTGTTGACGCCTGCAGTGATTCAGTACATTGCCTGCGCACCGAACCGGCCTCCACCTTTCGGATCATACTCAATGAGTCACTCAAAATGCACGCATGAATGTAGTTTTGTGACTCTAGCACTGGTGTCCAGTGGCGGATCGTGATCGTTTTTGTTGTTGGGGCCAGACAGAAATTTTCGGGAAAACCATTGCCTTGGGCTAGGTTATATTTTATCTTATTAAATAATAAATACACGTTACATATTATTTTTAGTGGTGCCCGACCCCTCTGGCCCTTAATGACGAGCCGCCACTGCTGGTGTCTATAGCTAATCTTGTTATCTTTTAGGTGCTTCTACATCTATGTAAACTAACATGCTTGTCTATCTTCGTACCTACCAACCTACTCAAATATATGTTCATATCAAGTTTAAAGTTCATTGCATATCCTTTATAGGACTTTGCGAATCAACCCTAGCTTTTTAATGTTGTTTGTGATTTTTCTAGGCATTATTACGTTCAGTAGTTTGCCATTGCTTTCTGAATCGGTGGTGTCATCGTCCTTTTGTAAAAATCCACGCAAAACAATTTGCAACCAAACTGTCCGCAGCGTGATTCGAACTCAGAACGTCGGAGTTAATAGACGGAGTCACTATCCCCTAGGCCACAGACGCCACACATGTTCACATACATAAGCTTGTTTCTGGATTATAAAAATGCGTTTTAAAGCCGAAGGATTGACTTTATTGTACCGGGTTTTATCCCATATGGCTCGGTCCCTCTCCGCAGAAATGACACGCCAGCTACCGAGAGTGCTGCAATAATCATAGGAGTCTATGTAAAAAACAATAAAATGCATGAACAGAACGGCGCAGTCCGGATTCGAACTCACGACCTTCGTATCGCAATGCAAGGCAAAACAACGTAGCCAGAGAAAACCAGAGATCCTTGAATCTAACTTCCATTTACGCAACGTACTATCTGTCCACTAATCTATTAGTCTATCCATTCGTAGATAAGTTATATTCTTCTATCCAACACTCAGTCTGAGAATAATAAGATCAGATCAGAATAGAATACGGCCCGTGTGTTGTCATGGCTTTCAAGGGGATCAAACTATAGTAACACAGCGATCTGCAAGGCATGTCGTAAGATACGACTATGGTAAGGATCTAGGGACACTGCCCTAGTAAATAAAAAGCGTCGCAGAAATCGGATATGCTGGCCTACTTGTAGGCGCATAACTGGAACAACGTACAATCGCTCTTAGGCTCAGATCACGCACAAATCACAAAGAGTGGTTAACAAGTGGTCGATATGGAGCGCTGGAAGAAGAAGAAGCATAGAATACGATGGATGACTATTAAAATCTGTCATTCTTCACCCCGACTCTCATGACAGTTGTGACATTATCAAAGTTTAATCTATTCCAAATATAATCAAGTTGAAAAAGAAGATCAAATATAACCCTGACAAACGATAACTGATTAAACAAAGTCACAGAAGACACAGAAGACAACGTTTACAACAGACCAACTACTAACAAAAACCTAGACTTGCTAAATTAACAGTTTTGTAACCGAGGAGGAGCCGAGGGATATTTGAAATACACACTCGGGGGCGCTATTGTTTATGACAGAATGAGAAGCAGTCGAGCTTTGCCGCAGTGGAGAAATGAAAGAAGCGAAGTTATTCTGACGAGAACTTCAAACAAGTAATATTTACTCGTGATCGATTCGGCATTCCGGAAGTGTGGCTGGGAAAATGAAAACTATAATTTTGTGAGTTCTTGGGAAAAATTGGACAGGAACGGCACGTGTCGCCATTGATGAGGTGTGAAAAGATCAGCAAGAGTTTAGTGTACAGACGACAAAAATGAGAAAGGAAATAGATGAATATGAAATACGAAGAGAAGAAAAGGGGAAAGAGAAACAGTAAAATCTAGTGTAGACAAAACAAAGAAAAAATCATCAAGAGAGAGAGAGGGAAAGAAAACAAGGAACTATAAAAGAGAAATACTTGTAGAAACAGAGAGAAAAAGTGAGAAAGTTGCACACACAAACATACAAACAAGTTAAGAAAGTGAAAAAAATCCCGATTTCATCACATGTGGTTTATTAGAAATAATTTAGGGTTAGCTGAGTGGTTAAGCCCTTTGCCTTACGAGTCGAAGGTCGTGGGTTTGAATCCGGATCGCGGCCTTCTGTTCACGGGTGCAGTTTTTCCCAGAGGCCCCTAGGATTGTTTCCGGAGCTACAGAGTTCGTGCTTTGTGCAATACTCTCTGAAGGTGGCGTGCCATTTCTGCGGAGAGGGACCGAGCCATATGGGGTAAAACCGGTGCAATGAAACCAATCCTTCAGCTTTTAAATCCCTAAAAATAAATTGAGGAATAATGTGTTTGTCATTTAATTTGTTTCTATTAGCGACAGAAGATGATGTAGTCACTGTTACATCGGCGGATTTCACTTCTCTACACAGACAGACATACACACAGAGACACACACACACACACACACACACACACAGACACACAGAGACACACACACACACACACACAGACACACAGACACACACACACACACAGACACATCCACCCACACACCCAAACGTACGCACACACATATACACACTTATATATAGATAAATATAGTGAAATAATTCGCCAGAAAAGATGGCAGTACATGGCATAGAATAGGGTAGATTAGGAAACCAGTGCTAGATATAGAATTCATTATCAGATGTGTCATCATTTTCTTACAGTCTTGGTTGGGATACACGTCAACAATATTTGACGACTACACATCTTATTAATGTCTGACTAGTGATCTAATATTTCACTAGACAGTCGCTTTCTCACTAGACATTTAGTCATTTCCTCACTAGACATTTAGTCATTTCCTCACTAGACATTTAGTCATTTCCTCACTAGACATTTAGTCATTTCCTCACTAGACATTTAGTCATTTCGTCACTAGATATTTAGTCATTTCGTCACTAGACATTTAGTCATTTTCTCACTAGACATTTAGTCATTTCCTCACTAGACATTTAGTCATTTCCTCACTAGACATTTAGTCATTTCCTCACTAGACAATCATTTCCTTGCTATACATTTGGTCATTTCCTCACTAGACAATCATTTCCTCACTAGACATTTAGTCATTTCTTCACTAGACATACAATTAAAATCTAACTAGCCAGTTTGGCATAAGTTAGCACTACCGGCCTCCCTCTGACAAATCAGAACTGATACCATGCTACAGTATAACAACAGATGTGGTACTTTCAAGTGAGACTTTTCTTTTTGCAAAATTTAACAGCTACCCGTCCTTTTGAATAACATACATATACTTTCGTTGAAGTTTGAATGTACGTATGTTACATGTAATAGTGGCCTCATGAGGCAACTTACTCACGTTCTCTACGCAGACCACACAGATTACAAAGAATAGTTAACTTGATTGATAACATTGAAAGCAAATAAACTAACAACTAGACACAATGCAAGTAAATGTTAAGGAGTGGGCTGAACTTGTATCCTAGCATAGCTTTCTAACTACTTGACCAATAGCTAGACAGTGAAGAAACTTTAGAGTGTCTGCAGGAATACAACCAAATGACCAAACAACGGATTCGAACCCTTAATCTTCGTCTTCTTCGAGCGCTCCATATCGACCACTTTTTAACCACACTGTGTGATTTGTATGTGATTTGAGCCTAAGAGTGAGTGTACGTTGTGCCAGTTATAAGCCTACAAGTAGGCCATCATATCCGATGCTTTTTATTCACAAGGGAAGCTTCCTTAGGTCCCTACATCAGTCGCCTCTTACGACATGCCTTGTAGGTTGCAGTGGAACTATTCTTTGCTTCCTATGCGGGCCCCGGCACCACGCGGATGAAACTCTTAATTCTAACGGCACCCATTGTCCAGCCGTACAATAGGATGCAGTGTTAAAATCACAACCAGCTAGCTACTAGCAACAAACTTTCTTCAACCTGCTCGATCTGCAGCCAGCTTTCTGTACAGTGTTTTAAATCGATTTTGTAGTTCTAATTTCAGTTTTGAAAGTTCCCTGCGGTGTGGTCTTTGTTTGACCTCTCTTTCATCTTCTCTGGTGGTGTCAGCAGCGTGGTAGTTTCTGTTTGTTGAGCTTTGTCCATATCTGGGAACATGACTCCACCAATTACAGAGTAAGTGTGTTATTGTAAGGTGTGTGTCATATTGTATGTGTGTTAGTGTGTATGACATATTGTATGTGTGTTATTATAAGATGTGTGTCATATTACATGTGTGTTATTGTAGTGTGTATGTCATACCGCATGTGTGTTATTGTAGTGTGTATGTCATACCGCATGTGTGTTATTGTAGTGTGTATGTCATACCGCATGTGTATTATTGTAGTGCGTATGTCATAGTGTATGTGTGTTATTGTAGTGTGTATGTCATAACGTATGTGTGCTATTGTAGTGTGTAGGACATATTGTGTGTGTATTATTGTGGTTGTGTATGTCATAACGTATGTGTGTTATTGTAGTGTGTAGGACATATTGTGTGTGTATTATTGTAGTGTGTATGTCATAGCGTATGTGCGTTATTGTAGTGTGTGTGTCATAGTGCATGTTTGTTAGTGTAGTGTTTATGTCATAGCGTGTGTGTGTCATTGTAGTGTGTAGGGCATATTGCGTGTGTATTATTGCAGTGTGTATGTCATATTTGCCTTCTTCTTCTCTTCCACTATTTACATCTTTATAGAAGTGTTGGGAGGATGTGTAGTGATCTTATGTGTGCTTGTACTAATGCACTTTGTAAGCTGTTCTTCATTTTCTTAAGGCTGTTCTTGATGCCATCACTCCACCTTTTTCGTGGTCTTCCTCTTGCTCTGTACTCGTTATACTTTGTATGTGTGGCTCTGTGGTAGACATAGTTATATTGGTAGCATTGATAAAACCAGCACATCAGACTGCATAGAACATACTCTATAACTGCCTCAAATATGATATACTGAAACTCACTAGCCTCCAACATCAACGCTGCAAAGAAAACTGTACAGACTTTTGTGTGAGCTACAGAAGACAGTGAAGTTTATACAAGAAACAACGTTTAATATATAGACAATATTTCAAGCGAACGAAAGGAGGGAAGGATACAAGAGACAGCATTAAATATATAGACAATATTTCAAGCGAACGAATGAAAGGAAGGATACAAGAGACAGCATTAAATATATAGACAATATTTCAAGCGAACGAAAGAAAGGAAGGATACAAGAGACAACATTGAATATATAGACAATATTTCAAGTGAACGAAAGGAAGGAAGGATACAAGAGACAACATTAAATATATAGACAATATTTCAAGCGAACGAATGAAAGGAAGGATACAAGAGACAACATTGAATATATAGACACTATTTCAAGTGAACGAAAGGAAGGAAGGAAGGATACAAGAGACAACATTGAATATATAGACAATATTTCAAGCGAACGAAAGGAAGGAAGGATACAAGAGATATCATTAAAAATATAGACACATTTTCAAGGGGATGATAGGAAGAAAATATAACCTATTTCTTGATATTTCGTACAGTCAGAAACTTCTGTGACTATTACTTTAACGTTTGTCTCTTTGTCGAATGCTTAAGCCTTGCCTTGCGTTTTAAAGGTAGTGAGTTCAAATCTGCACCGAGCCAAAGTGCTGCATTTTTAAAAATGAATTCGTCTTTTATCTGAAATTATCAGAATGTAAATATCACGTGTCTTCACAAGTAGATCAGGAATGTTTATGCAGGAATGTTTATGCAGGAATGTTTATGACGATGTACGGAAATTGACAAATCTGAGGTGATCAGACCAGATCTGAAGACAAACGTCGGGAGGCTGCGGTGATACTAAGTAAATTGACGTTTGCATACAAAGACACGTGTACATACTTTGTTTAGTTAGTTTATTCCTTTCGTGCCAAAGGCGGCACATAGGGCAGAGGTTTTAGATCTCCATGTGATGCAGTTCTTTGTTAGCAGTTGGAGATCTTGTATGGTTTTACATCTCAATAGTTTACTTTCTTGTTGGATTGTTCTTCGAAGAGTGGTCTTTGGTCTTCCACGTTTTCTTTTCCCAACTGGTGACCACATAAGGACTTGTCGATTTAGTCTCTTTTCATCTGATCTAAGAACATGACCTAAATATTTCCACCGTCGTTTCCTTATAATATTTGATACGGGTTGTTGGTGTGTTATATCTCTCACTGTGTTGTTAGAAACGAAATCACTCCATTTTACTTTTAATAATTTTCGGAGACATTTATTCTCAAAGCTGTCCAGTTTCTTATCAATTTTCTTTGTTGATTTCCAACTTTCACTATCGTAGGTCAGTACAGGAATCACACATGACCTAAACAATTTAACTTTTGTGCATATACTAAGGTCTTGAGATTGCCAGATATTTGTTAATTTAGTGTAAGCACTAGCTGCTATAGCAATACGAGAGTTTATTTATTTATGTTTTTACGTGTGTATGGTATCAGATAAGTCAGCACAAAAAAATTAAATTTAAAACTAACAACAGTCCCACGTTTCGATCATAGATCTTTCTCAAGGAGACACATACACACAAAAGAAACACTAAATAAACTAAAACATAGATCTAAATAAGAAGGGTGACTGGAGATTTGAGTCTATTGAAGCTAAACGGTTTAATCTTTAATGGAAGCTGTGGTTTCACGTAACTCAACAAACCACAAATAATTTCAGTTTCCTTCATCATCAATAAATATTTAAGAAAAAAACATATGTTCAAACCATGAGTTATTACTTTCAAACATTTATTCAAACATGAAATTTATTACAAACCATAGTGTATTACTTTCTTGGCGAGTGGCGTGATCACCAGATAGATTAAATTTATTACAAACCATAGTGTATTACTTTCTTGGCGAGTGGCGTGATCACCAGATAGATTAAGTAATGTAATATAGGATTAAAATAATCTGTGTGGCTTCTTAAGAAAACAGTGTCAATTTAAACATCAGGAGGAAGCAAGATCGAAGATAACAGAAATAATCTGATTCTAAATCTTGCGAGATGTTTTGCGAGGCAAATAAGATATTGAAGATAGATAATAAGGTGAAGGTTAGAGATGAAATAATAGATCGATTGATTGATTGATTGATTGATTGATGACAGGACCATCATCATTACGATGAATAAACCTGCGTGCTCCGATCTCTTTCTTACACAAAAAGATCTCAGCCACGGTGCATGAACTTTGTTACATCGGCGAGTGTCCCCAATATAAACCTGTGTGCTTCGATCTCTTTCTTACACAAGAAGATCACAGCCACGGTGCATCAACTCTGTTTCACCGGCGAGTGTCCCCGATGTAATTTTGAATATGGTGGAAATGTTGTAGGAATTATTATTACATTTTTAAAATTAAATTAATTTTGCCAGGCAGCGGATGTGCGGCCTACTCGTATCGAATTTAAGCAGCCAATAGTTTTTTAACGAGATCAACTTCATCACAGGGACCTCCGTTTTTATCGTCCATCTCTGATTGGACTAGGAACTCTATCACACCTACAATGAAACTAGAGATCTCTGGAATAAATATCCCTTTCTCTCGAGTTTGAAACGAACTGAGTACCTTTGAAGAAAGAGGCAAGTATCATACTTCTACGCCACAGAAACTCCTCTCTAATAATAGATGTATACGTCACAGAAACTCCTCTCTAATAATAGATGTAAACGTCACAGAAACTCCCCTCTAATAATAGATGTATACGTCACAGAAACTCCCTTCTAATAATAGATGTATACGTCACAGAAACTCCCCTCTAATAATAGATGTATACGTCACAGAAACTCCTCTCTAATAATAGATGTATACGTCACAGAAACTCCCTTCTAATAATAGATGTAATGTTGAAGTAAAGAGATGAAATAATAGATGTAATTATGAAGAAAAAACATATATGTGTTTTTGAATATAAGTGTTACAGAAGTCCTTCGTATATCATGGACAGAGAAGAGAACAAATAGATCTATCCAGAAAGAACTCAAAATCAAAGAAAACTGGCTGATGCTACAAATAAGAAATAGGGGGAAGACTGCAGTAAAGTTTGGTAAATAGTGAAAAACGTACATTTTTACCAACAAGGCCTTTATCAAGCAAACGAACAAACAGGAGTGACAAATGTTGGTCGAAACGTTGCTGTTTATCGTCACTGTTTATGTCTTTTGTAAAACTATAGTACTTTGTTTGTACGTTTTACAAATAAGAAAGAGAAAATTGAGATATTTTGAACATATAAAAAGACATGAAGGGCTGGAGAAATACTGGCAAAGAGGAGAAAAGGAAGACCACGGAGAAGATGGATTCAGGATGTAACTGATGGTTTGAACATGACGGCTGCAGAGGCAGGACATCTGGCCTATGAGAGAGAGGAATTCCGGAGGACTGTTGGGGTGGCAAAGTTCTGCTCAGGACAAGCTATTTGATGATGATGATGATGCATGATGAAGTATAGAGATGAAATAATAGATGTAATGATATTGTTTAGATATGAAATATTATATATACGTATGAACCAAACATATACAGAAACACGCACCTACAACCAAAGATGTGTGCGCATGCTCCTATACCTGACATACCATCAGACATACAGACTAGACAATGATGTAGACATAGCGGTGACAATTTAGACGTTACTGCCGGCTGATATAGGAAAACAACTAGCCGGTCTGTGAGATTAAACTGCCGGAACTAGACAACGGAGCTAAGAAAAGCTTAAAAACAAAAGTGTAACATTATTGAGAAGAAAAGTTAGAATGAAGTACACACAAGCTCTTGTCTCTCTCTTTTTAGTTCATAGTTTTATTATGGAAGTAAGAAAAATAAGGAACAAATGATTCTGTTCTGCAACAGCTTGATATTGAGGTGAGTTAGCTATTAAACAGCATAACGACGATCTGGTGCGGGCCCGAAAGTGAAGCAAAGAATCGTACCACTGTGACCTACAAGGCATGCCGTAAGATGTAGGACCTAGGGAAGCTACCCTGGTAAATACTCGTAAAAAGCATTGTAGAAATCGGATGTGCTGGCCTACTTGTAGGCGCGTAATTGGCACAACGTACAATCGCTTTTAGATTCAAATCACATATAAATCCCAAAGAGTTGTTAACAAGTGATCGATATGGGAGCGATCGAAGAAGAAGAAACAGCATAAAATCAAGGAGAACTAAATATTTCGAAAACATCAAACAACATGAGTGACTGAAGAAGATAATTGTTGAGAGAATGGTGCCTGGAAGAAGAATGAGAGGAAGACCTAGAAGATTATGTGTGCAAGATGTCATTGACGATCTGAGAATGACTGCTGCTGACGACGGCTAACTTGCACATAATAGATAATTTGTCTAGACTGCTGTGATGGGAGTCAAGTTCCGGAAGGAACAAGATAATTGATGATGATAATGAAAATAAGAAAATATCAATTTTAAAAGGGTTGTATTAACATCCAGAAAAGAAAGGATTAAGCATGAATATAAAGAAAACAGGGGTTATGGTTGTCTCCAAGAAACACCAACATGTAATATCAAAATAAATAACACAACACTGAAAGAAGTCCATCGATTCAAGTACCTGGGAACATTCCTAACATCAGATGGAAGATGTACAACAGAGATTAGAAGTAGAATAGCTCAAACGAAAGCAGCTTTATGAAAATGAAGAACACACTATGCGTGAACTCACTACCAATGACACTGCGAAAACGAGTACTCCAATGCTATATTGAACCAATACTTATGTATGGCAGCGAATCATGGACACTGAACAAACAATCAATACGATCATTGGAAGCCACAGAGATGTGGTTTTACAGAAGAATGTTGAGAATTCCATGGACAGCAAAGAAAATAAATGTGGAGGTTTTAAATCAGGCCTGCACACAAAGAAACCTTATCAAAAGAATAAGAATCCGACAATCAAGGTTCTTCGGGCATATAATGCGAAGAGAAGGTTTAGAACATTTGGTGACTACAGGTAAAATTCAGGAAGGAGAGATCGTGGAAGACAGAGGAGAAGATGTTGGATGGCCTGACATCATGGTTCGACACAAGATCGATGTCGGAACTAATTACATGCACCACGCAGAGAGAGTTGTGGAGAGACATGATCGCCTATGCTGGCAGGCACGGCACTTGATTGATTGATTAACATCCAAATTTCTAACCGAAGCTGACTGGCAGTATGACAGATCAGATGTGATACCAAGCTACAGTATAACTTAATAGATGTGCTACGCTCAAGTATGGGTTTTCTGTTTGAAACAAATATCTTACCATTAATTAGTGCAAATGTGCTACCTGATGGATGATATGCAAGAACCTTCTATGATGGGAAAGTAGATGGTATGCAAGAACCTTCTATGATGGGAAAGTAGATGGTATGTATGAACTTACTATGATGAAGTGCAGGACCAAGGCGAGCTATCAGAGCCTTTTCCTGTCCTGAATGGAGTCAAACAAGGCTGTGTGATTGCACCAACTCTGTTTAGCATTATGTTTTCTGCCATGCTGACAGATGCATTCAGAGATGGTAACATATGTGTCAACATCAAGTATCGTACAGATGGAAAACTCTTCAATCCAAGGAGACTTCAAGCAAAAACAAAAGTAAAGTCTGATACCATCAGAGATCTCCTATTTGCTGACGACTGCGCCCTCATTGCCAACAATGAGGCAGATCTCCAGACTAGCATGAACCGATTCTCACAAGCCTGCTCCAACTTTGGTCTTACCATCAATACCGAGAAATCTGAAGTCATGTACCAACCAGCGCCTGGAAAAGTATATGCCGAACCAAATATTACAACAAGCGGCAAGAAACTGAAAGTAGTGGACAGATTTACTTATCCTGAAAGCATACTGTCCCAAAATGTCACCATAGACGATGAAATAAATACTAGAATCTCTAAAGCTAGCAGTCCTTTAGGCAGACTAGATAGAAATGTCTGGCACAGATGTGGTATTGGCAAGCCACAAAACTGAAGGTATATCGAGCTGTCGTGCTCCCAGTCCTTCTTCACGCATGCGAAACTTGGACTGTATATCAGAGACACGCAAGGAAGCTAAACCACTTTCATACAGTCTGCCTTAGGAAAATAATGAACATCAAATGGCAGGATATGATCCCAGATACAGAGGTCCTAAAAAGAGCTGCTCTCTCCAGCATCTACACAATCTTGATGCAGTCCCAGACAAGATGGGCAGGACATGTGACTCGAATGCCAGATTGCAGAATACCCAAACGACTCTTTTATGGTGAGCTGCAAAGTGGTAAACGCTCACAGGAGGGGGCAGAAAAGCGATTCAAAGATACACTCAAGAACTCGATGAAATCTTTGATATAGATGTCAACAACTGGGAGAATGCTGCTCACGACAGATCAGCCTGGCGCACACTTCTTCGACACGGTTCCTCGGCCTGCGAGCCAGGTAGAACAGCACGGATGGAAACAAAAACGTCAAAATAGAAAGGCAGTAAAACTTCCCACAAGTTCAAGTATACCTTGCCCACACTGTACAAGAACATTTCAAGCCAGCATCGGGCTCACTAGTCATCTACCCACACACAGACAAACATAACGCAACTACATTCCTTGGATGAAAATTTGTGTGGTCATCATCACCCGTGATGGACGAGCATCACTATGATAGAAAAGTAGATGATATACATGAACCTACTATGATAGAAAAGTAGATGGTATGGTAATGACTAAATTAGAAGGAAAGACGTTAGGTTTTCGTCTCTCACGCCAAATGTACCAGGTTCGCTCCCTCGTGAAGCCATCTGGATATTTTTCCAGAGATCCTTGATCTCAGTGTAGAGGAGATCATGTTCCTAGTCCTATCGGAGACCTACAATCCGTATTCAGTTTGAGCACGTAAAGGAACCCTTGCAGTTCAAAATCGAGAAGAGCAGGCTGGAAAGCCGCTGCCCAAGCAAAATTCAATAAAAATAAAATTTAAAATGAAATTAAAACAAGAATATCTTTACTATCTTCAAAATTGCATCAGCGACCTTAGCCGATGCTACGGGGCTCGTGTATTGCAGCTGAGATCTTCCTGTGTAAGAAAGATATCATAGCATGCATGGTTACTCACCAAAGTGCAATGATGATGAACCAGAGAGAAAATATGTGCAACTTTTAGACAACTTGCACCCAACCTATAACTTGCACATAACTTATAACTTGCACCCAACCTATAACTTGCACCCAACCTATAACTTGCACGCAACCTATAACTTGCACGCAACCTATAACTTGCACACAACCTATAACTTGCACCCAACCTTTAACTTGCACCCAACCTATAACTTGCACCCAACCTATAACTTGCACCCAACCTATAACTTGCACACAACCTATAACTTGCACTAAACCTATAACTTGCACCCAACCTATAACTTGCACATAACCTATAACTTGCACACAACCTATAAACGCAGATATAAATGAATATCCTCTTGTCTTGAACATTTGAACACCTTGATTGATTGATTAATTGATTGACTGATTGAACCATAATTCACTTAAGTGAACAATCATTCATCTTTGCTCAACGTTGTCCATCAGAGTTATGTCCTATTCAATGCCCCTACTGGCATATATGCCCAATCTGTCTCCATTTTCATCTTGTAATAATGGTTTCCATTGGTTCACAGTTTGTTCATTTTCAAAGCTTTTTATTTGTTTTAATTTTACTCTGCTAAATAAATTTACAAAATTCTTCATAAATATTTATTTTGGAATGTCTACAATATATCTCCATTATTCTGACTAACTTCCCCCTCCTCCTCCTCCTCCTCCTATAAGTAACATAACTCACTAAAGTCATTAGCGTGTGAATAACTCATTAAAATCCACATATAGACTCCCTTCCCACCCACTTCTTTCACAACACAAGGACGGTCTCCAAAATTATGGATTGGTGGAGCTGCTGCAATATATGATTAGTATCTCAGTATCAGCAGGTACTAGAATATCATTGATCTGGTCCTGGCTCTGTCTGAGTACTTAACGTCATCATGTGACAATGAGAATACCACCAGTTTTCACCCCGAAAAACATAATTAAAGGAATGGCCGTAGACAATTTACAGAGTAACTGAGAAAGGGATATTTATAGTGCAACTATAATGAGTCTATTGTGATATCTTACAGTCACACAATACTATAAATCTATGTGTAGTAGTATCATATTATCAGAATAAATCTCTGTGTAGTAGTAGCATGCTATCAGTATAAATCTATGTGTAGTGATTGCATACAATCAGAATAAATCTATGTGTAGTGATTGCATACAATCAGAATAAATCTCTGTGTAGTAGTAGCGTATTATCAGAATAAATCTCTGTGTAGTAGTAGCATACAATCAGAATAAATCTCTGTGTAGTGGTAGCGTATTATCAGAATAAATCTCTGTGTAGTAGTAGCGTATTATCAGAATAAATCTCTGTGTAGTAGTAGCATACAATCAGAATAAATCTCTGTGTAGTAGTAGCGTATTATCAGAATAAATCTCTGTGTAGTGGTAGCGTATTATCAGAATAAATCACAGTTTTGTTAAATAGATAATAAAGTACAATCAATGATTGTTACCACTGTAGCATCATTTAATGGAAAATAACTAAAGATATAGAAAATAACTAAAGATATAGAAAATAACTAAAGATATAGAAAATAACTAAAGATATAGTAAGCAAGTTGAATGCATTTGATTCTGCGATGTCTACGACAAATAATGAATATAAAATGGAACGAATTTAGAAGAAGTAATGAAATCAGAGACATGTCTGGTCAACCAGTAGTGACAACTGTTATAAGAAAGAGAAGATGGAGATATGCTGGACATAGCTTGAGAAGAAATGATCAATGAATATCAAAGCAGGCATTGAAGTGGGTGGCAAATGGTTCAAGAAAGGGAGGACGCGCTAAGGAGACCCTGAAACGAACTTTGATGAGAGATATCGATCTCGAGAAATATCGGTCTCAGTTCCATGGAGGAGATTCAGCGAGTTGCCCAGGATAGAGCAGTATGGAGAAATTGTTTGCAGCTCTATGATAACGAGAAGACTTATTCTTATTATCATGATTTAATGGTTATTGTTTATTGGTTACTGAACTGACATCACAGCATTCCGGGCAGACCCATAGGTGCTCAATCTACCCCAACATATTTCGAACGGTATTCATTCTGATGGTTCCTGTTGCTCGCTGGTTAAATACACTTCTCTCTCTGCCCCTCAAGCATCCAGCTCTACTTGTACAATGTGTAATTGTAAACTTCCTAAATCGCAATATTGATTCAATATATTTTAGTGTCCTCATCCAACAGTAGAACTCTGCCAATGCCGGTTTCAAGCTCGGATGAAAAATGGAGGAGGACTTGTGCGTGAGGTCAGCTACCTCATCACAAGAAATTGAAAGAAAGGTCATATAAAATGGAGCGAATTCAGGAGAAGTGATGAAATCAGAGACATGTCTGGTCAACCACTAGTAACAACTGTTATAAGAAAGATAAGATGGAGATATGTTGGGCACACCTTGAGAAGAAATGTCTGGTCAACCACTAGTGACAACTGTTATAAGAAAGAGAAGATGGAGATATGTTGGGCACACCTTGAGAAGAAATGTCTGGTCAACCACTAGTGACAACTGTTATAAGAAAGAGAAGATGGAGATATGTTGGGCACACCTTGAGGAGAAATGTCTGGTCAACCACTAGTGACAATTGTTATAAGAAGGAGAAGATGGAGATATGTTGGACACACCTTGAGAAGAAATGTCTGGTCAACCACTAGTGACAACTGTTATAAGAAAGAGAAGATGGAGATATGTTGGGCACACCTTGAGGAGAAATTTCTGGTCAACCACTAGTGACAACTGTTATAAGAAAGAGAAGATGGAGATATGTTGGACACACCTTGAGGAGAAATGTCCGGTCAACCACTAGTGACAACTGTTATAAGAAAGAGAAGATGGAGATATGTTGGACACACCTTGAGGAGAAATGATCAACGAATATCAAAGCAGGCATTGAAGTGGGATGCAAAGGGTTCAAGAAAGGGAGGTCGACCTAAGGAGACCCTGAAGCGAACTTTTGCTGAGAGAGGCAGGAAATATCGGTCTCAGTTCCATGGAGGAGATTGAGCGAGTTGCCCAGGATAGAGCGGTATGGAGAAATTACTTGCAGGCCCTATGTAACGTATAACGGTACGAGAGGAATTATTATTATTATCATCCAACAGTAGGTCGCCAAGATATTGAAGAACATCCCCTTTATCCACCCTAAACTCCCCAATAATCGATGCTTTCCTTGCAAGCCTGTGCGCTCTGTCGTTGCCGCGAACATTTGCATTTCCAGGACAATGGATTCACTTGAGTCTCTTGAGTTTGGAAGCCTCCATTGACGACATCCACTATTACCAGAACCTGCATTTCTGTATCTTCAGAAGCATCAACTTTGAGTCAGAAACAACAACGACTCCAGCAAACTGAGTCCCAGAGAGATTATAATCCTACCAACACATACAAGAATCACATATTCTATTTTACCAAACATAACATCCACATATGTGTTTATCAGCAAACATAACATGCCCATATTTTATATCACAAAATTATTACATGTCACCAAACATATTCGTTCATATTCATTTTATTAGATGAGTTCAAACGAGAAAACGCGCTGATACACTTCAATACTCGCTACGGAAGCCCTTTAATACCATATGTTGTGAAAAGATTTATTGCAATCGGACGCGTCCATGCGTCAGGAAATGCAATCTCTCTTACTAACATCCAAAGTTTACCAATAAAAAAAAAAGAACGATATCCTGACGAAATGCTTTCTTTCCTTTGCATTTTCTTTCTAGTGCTAGTTTTAGGGCGAGTGTTATTTGATTAATTTAGGAATTTTTCTGTTGTTAGTATATTTTATGTTTGGAGAAACAGATTACAGTTCAAGTATTGATTTCTTGAGCAGTTTAGAGTTCAAGTATTGATTTCTTGAGTAGCTTAAAGTTCAAGTATTGATTTCTTGAGCAGTTTAGAGTTCAAGTATTGATTTCTTGAGCAGTTTACAGTTCAAGTATTGATTTCTTGAGCAGTTTAGTGTTCAAGTATTGATTTCTTGAGCAGTTTAGTGTTCAAGTATTGATTTCTTGAGCAGTTTAGAGTTCAAGTATTGATTTCTTGAGCAGTTTAGAGTTCAAGTATTGATTTCTTGAGCAGTTTAGTGTTCAAGTATTGATTTCTTGAGCAGTTTAGTGTTCAAGTATTGATTTCTTGAGCAGTTTAGAGTTCAAGTATTGATTTCTTGAGTAGCTTAAAGTTCAAGTATTGATTTCTTGAGCAGTTTAGAGTTCAAGTATTGATTTCTTGAGCAGTTTAGTGTTCAAGTATTGATTTCTTGAGCAGTTTAGTGTTCAAGTATTGATTTCTTGAGCAGTTTAGAGTTCAAGTATTGATTTCTTGAGTAGCTTAAAGTTCAAGTATTGATTTCTTGAGCAGTTTAGAGTTCAAGTATTGATTTCTTGAGCAGTTTAGAGTTCAAGTATTGATTTCTTGAGCAGTTTAGAGTTCAAGTATTGATTTCTTGAGCAGTTTAGTGTTCAAGTATTGATTTCTTGAGCAGTTTAGAGTTCAAGTATTGATTTCTTGAGCAGTTTAGTGTTCAAGTATTGATTTCTTGAGCAGTTTAGTGTTCAAGTATTGATTTCTTGAGCAGTTTAGTGTTCAAGTATTGATTTCTTGAGCAGTTTAGAGTTCAAGTATTGATTTCTTGAGTAGCTTAAAGTTCAAGTATTGATTTCTTGAGCAGTTTAGAGTTCAAGTATTGATTTCTTGAGCAGTTTAGAGTTCAAGTATTGATTTCTTGAGCAGTTTAGAGTTCAAGTATTGATTTCTTGAGCAGTTTAGTGTTCAAGTATTGATTTCTTGAGCAGTTTAGAGTTCAAGTATTGATTTCTTGAGCAGTTTAGTGTTCAAGTATTGATTTCTTGAGCAGTTTAGTGTTCAAGTATTGATTTCTTGAGCAGTTTAGAGTTCAAGTATTGATTTCTTGAGTAGCTTAAAGTTCAAGTATTGATTTCTTGAGCAGTTTAGAGTTCAAGTATTGATTGCTAGAACAGATTAGAGTTGAAGTATTGATTGCACGAGCAGATTAGAGTTGAAGTATTGATTGCACGAGCAGATTAGAGTTGAAGTATTGATTGCACGAGCAGATTAGAGTTGAAGTAATGATTGCACGAGCAGATTAGAGTTGAAGTATTGATTGCACGAGCAGATTAGAGTTGAAATATTGATTGCTAGAACAGATTAGAGTTGAAGTATTGATTGCTAGACCAGTTCAAGTTCCCATAGTTCAAGTTCAAGTTCAAGTATGGGTTTTGTTTAAAATGATCACTTCTGCTGTGTGTCATCAAGAAATGATTGCGCCATGTTTCATTATACGCTAAACAAGTGTGTCGACAACAAGAAACTATTTGTTTGTTAATACGCCAGACAAGTGTGTCGACAACAAGAAACTATTTGTTTGTTAATATATCTATTTTTAAAATCTTGGTATTCGATCGCTTCATATCGATCACTTGTTAACCAGTCTTTGTGATTTGTATGTGATCTCACCCGAGTGGTTACCGGGGCCCAAATTGCGGTGTAACGAATAGAACCACTGTTACCTACCATGCATGTCGTAAGAGGCGAGAAAGGAGGTTGGGGTTGGCTAGCTACCCCACACCGTAATAAACACTAGATGGCTTCAGAACGGAGAGCAAACCGAGTAAACGCTGGCTGAAACAAGACATATCGTCGAAGGATAAGCATCAGAGCTCCAAATGATGCTGAAGATGTGACGTAAAATACACCAATGTTAAGGTGATGAATCAGATTTCCACATTAATAGAATTTATGGGGAAATCTGGTATATCGGTCTGGGCGGTGATCACAAGAGAGAGAGAAAGAGAGAGAGTATGTGATCTGAGCCTAAGAGCGATTGTACGTTGTGCCAGTTATGTGCCTGCACAAGTAGGCCAGCACATCCGATTTATGTGACGCTATTTATGTATTAGGCTAGCTTCCATAGGCCCCTACCTCAGTCGTTTATTACGACAAGCCTTGTAGGTTGCAGTGGTACTATTCTTTGCTTCTTCTGTGGGCTCCGACACCACACGGGCAGAGGTTTAAAAGTAAGAGGGTGATTTCATAGTAGGATTGGGGTGGGGGGTAGAGATGTAAGGGATATATGAAAATAATGAGGAATACACAATAGACTGGGAGAAACGAGGAAAGGGTGGGGGCATACACAATAGACTATAAGTGGGAGAAACGAGGACAGGTTGGGAGCATTAGAGAATAGAAGAATATAGGGAGGAATAGATACGTGAGGAAAGAGAAAAATGAAGAGAGACTGGAAGTATACAAGAGAAGGAGATGTTAAAGTTAGTACTTAGATTCTCCGCATGCAGTTAATTGTTAATGTTTGTTTCTCTGTTTGTATCATGTTCTGATATAACTACAGAATCTCTTTCTTACGTTGAATTAACTAAGCGTCATCATCATCAAGGTGCGTATACTTTATATGACGTTGCTCTCTTTGCAGCACATCTGAAATTCACTGTCTCTAGCCAGTTCACCCACTTCGACGATGGTCATATTCATGGTTTCTTTATATAAGGGTTTATAAGCAGAAGGATTGACTTCATAGCACCGGGTTTTACCCCATAAGGCTCGGTCCCTCTCCGGAGAAATGGCATGACACCTGCTGAGAGTATTGCACAAAGCACGAACTCCGTAACTCCAGCAACACTCCTACGGGTCTCTGGAAAAAACTGCACTCGTGAAAAGAATGGCGTGGTCTGGACTCGAACCCACGACCTTCGACTCACAAAGCAAAGGGCTTAACCACTTAGCCACAGAGAACTCCTTTTATCTTGTAGCCAACTTCTTCTTGGTCTGCCTCTGCGTCCTGGGATCCTGTCCTCTAATATTGTTCTTTCCAGGACATCGTGACGTTTAATGTGACCAAAGTTGTAATTTTTCTGTATAGTATATTGTTTATCAGTCAATTCTCTTTAACATTTAGTTCTTTCCAGGCCATCATGACGCTTAATGTGACCAAAGTTGTAATTTTTCTGTATAGTATATTGTTTATCAGTCAATTCTCTTTAACATTTAGTTCTTTCAGGACATCAATGTTCTTTCTTTTTCTGTCCATGGTATTAGTAGGATCTTTCTGTAGCATTTAGTTTCGAAGTACTGGATTTTCAACTAAGCGTGTCTCAGTTTAAAGAGACTTCAATCGCCAATTTTGTTAATTTTTTTTTAACCGATCCAGAAGCACTTGAGCTTTCAGCTCTTCAGCTCGGTGCCATGTACATTGTAACCCTTCGGCTTGGTGCCACAAACACCGTGAATCTGGTGAACCTGTGGCTTTTCTGCCAGCCCGCGGAGTTGAACCCGCACTCCCAGGAGCTTGTCACCTGTAGTCCAACGCGCTACGAGCACGATGAGCAGATGGGCGTGAATCGCCTATAAAAACATATATATATATAGTGATATCCATAATATGATAATTATTCTATGAACTATATTGATAATTGATATTTACAAAGGTTCAGTCAATATGTGACGTATTCTCCGACTGATGTGAATTGTTATAGTTTATGTTGATGAGCTTTTGTTATAATTAGATAAAAATGAATTGCTAGACGTATATCACAAATTAATTCAGACAAGTAAAGTATTTTGGGCAATAAAAAGACATGACACCATGATAAAACATTTACTAGAGGGGAAAGTTGAGGGGGAAGAGCAAGAGAAAGACTGAGAGATAAGTGGAGGGAAACTTTAAGAAATGGACAGGCTACAGTCTGGCAGTGTGCAACACCAAGGCGAAAGACAGAGGATGCTGTAGATTCATTGCAGCCAACCTTCGATGTGGAGACGGCACCTGATGATGATGACATCACAAATTGAAATAAGTGAGCTTGAGTATAAAGCCCACGTGGACGATTCCCTATTTTGGGCAAAGTAAATTGATTTTGTGATATCTTGATGATTTCTGTGAGATCGTATGTGGTCAGTATGATTGTAACATAAGATGTAAGGAGATATATAGACACACATACAGAACGATCGACAGACCGACCGAACGACACATAGAAACTGATAGACTTCCAAACCGACCGACAAACAGGGATATAGACAGACAGACAGACAGACAGATATATAGATAGATAGTTAGATATACTAACTTTACTACACTTTACTAAGTTTTACTGCAGTCTCCCCCTTTATTGATATATATATATATATATCTAGAGAGAGAGAGAGAGAGAGGAAGAGAGAAAGAGAGAGAGAGAGAGAGAGAAATGCAACAGAATTGTAGAAAGCGTGAGAAAGTCAAATACACAATGTTTGCTTATCTTACCTGAGACATGTTAGGCCGGAAATATAGACATGACACACTCAGTCAACAATACTTTTACAATAACTACTGCTACTACTACTGCTGCTACTACTACTACTGCTGCTACTATTACTACTACTGCTGCTGCTATTGGTAATACTTTTACAATTACTAATACTACTGCTACTACTGCTACTGCTGCTGCTACTACTACTACTACCGCTACCACTAATACTACTGTTACCACTACTACCGCTGCCACCACTAATACTACTACCACTGCTGCTACTACTACTACTGCACTACTACTACTACTACTACTACTACTACTACTACTACTACTACTGCTACCACTACTACTGCTACCACTACTACTACTAATACTACTACCACTAATACCTACTCGCAACTACTACTACGCTACTACTGCCGCTGCTGCCACTCACTACCGCTACTACCGCTGCTACTACTACTACTGCTACTACTAATACTACTGCTACTACTAATACTACTGCTACCACCACTACACTGCTACTACTACTAATACTACTGCTACTACTACTACGTCTACTACTGCTACTACTACTACACTGCTACATACACTACCACTACTGCAACTATTACTACTATTACACCGCTACAGCTTCTTCTTCTTCGAATGCTCCAAATCGACTACTTATTAAACAACTCTTTGTGACCTGTATTTGATCTGAGCCTAAGAGCGGTTGTACCGTGTGCCAATTATACACCTACAAGTAGGCCGGCACATACTATTTCTGCGACGCTTTTTATTTACTACGGTAGCTTCCCCAAGCCACTACCTCAGTCCTCTCTTACGACATGTCTTGTAGGTTGCAGTCTTACTATTCTTTGCTCCCCTTGCTAGACAGGACAACATAAGAGTGGACCACTACAACAACTACACCTACAACAACTACACCTACAACAACTACACCTACAACAACTACACCTACAACAACTACTACTACAACAACTACACCTACAACAACTACTACTACTATTACTACACTCACTACAACCACTATAAGAACTACTATTACTGCTAATTGCTTCTGCTACTAATGCTACTGTTACTACTGCTACCATGGCTACTAATACAGCTAGGTACTACTCGCATTGCTATTACTACTGTATGTTTTTCTACTGATGGTAATACTCCTTCTACGGATATTGCTGGTGGGTGCTACAACTAATGATGCTGCGTCTACTGCTGCAGCTGCTGCTGGTGCTACTACTAATGATGCGTCTACTGCTGCAGCTGCTGGTGCTACAACTACTGATGCTGTGTCTACTGCTTCAGCTGCTGGTGGTGCTACTACTACCGATACTGTGTCTACTGCTTCAGCTGCTGGTGGTGCTACTACTGATGCTGCGTCTATTGTTGCAGCTAATTCTACAGATACTGCTGGTGGTGCTACTACTACCGATACTGTGTCTACTGCTTCAGCTGCTGGTGCTATAACTACTACTGATGCTGCGTCTATTGTTGCAGCTGGTGGTGGTGCTACTACTACTGATGATGCGTCTACTGTTGCAGTTGCTGGTGCTACTACTACTGATGATGCGTCTACTGCTGCAGCTGGTGGAGCTACTAGTACTGATGATGCGTCTACTGCTGCAGCTGCTAGTGGTGCTACTACTACTGATGCTACGTCTAGTCTCTCTCACTCTTTGCCTTTTTACCCCAGATTGGGGCATAGGCCCTCAACCAACTCATGCCAAGTCTTCCTATCTCTAGCTATCTCCTGCAGCTCCCTCCAGCTCTTCTTTATATTGTTGATCTCCGCCTCCAAATCTCGTCTCCACGTATTTCTCGGCCTCCCTTCTTTCGCTGTCCCTGCGGGTTCCAGGCAAGGACCCTTCTTGTTATATCCCCTCCGGTTTTCGCAAAGTGTGTCCTATCCAGCGCCAGCGTCCTTTTTTTTAACCTGTTCGTTCACTGGAATCTGTTTTGTTCTCTCCATAAGTTCCTCATTTGTAACCCTATCATACCATCTTATTCCCTCTATTCTGCGCAGACACCAGTTGATGAATGTTTGCAATTTATGCGCTATTGTTTTAGTTGTTCTCCATGTTTCTGAACCATACAGTAGAACTGCTTTAACATTAGAGTTAAATATCCGAATTGTTGTTCACACTGTTGCAGCTAATTCTACAGCTACTGTTGCTTCCAATCTACTATTACAACTACTGAAGCTACTAATAATAGTAAATAATACCTATCGTCTCGTTATATGTTACATTGCGCTTGCAAGTAATTTCTCTATACCGCTCTATCATGGGAAACTCGCTCAATCTCTTCCATGGAATTGAGACCGATATTTCTTGCCTCTTTCAGCAAAGTCCTTTACAGCATTTCCATATAACGTCTTTTCATTTCCCAACTATTTGTCTCTCACAACAATATCATCTTATATAACAACTGCCGAGGGTTCCTATACATGCTCAAATTGAACACTGAACTTAAGTTGTATGGTTTGTCTACGATTACTACAAGGAGCTCGATCTTACTTACACTTAGGTCAGGGACCACTGGAAAAACATTTAAATTGAAGCAAGCAGGGAACGAACCCATTACCTTTGTAGCAAGAGACGAGCACACCACATCTACGACACAGAGACCTCATGAATCATTGTCAATTAATAAATCAAAATATAAATTAAAATTATGACAATAATTTTCACCATCTTGGAAAAATTACATCGGCAACTCTCACTGGTGCACAATTTTCCCATCTTAGAATAATTACATCGGCAACCCTCACTGGTGCACAATTTCCCCATCTTAGAATAATTACATCGGCAACCCTCACTGGTGCACAATTTCCCCATCTTAGAATAATTACATCGACAACCCTCACTGGTGCACAATTTCCCCATCTTAGAATAATTACATCGGCAACCCTCACTGGTGCACAATTTCCCCATCTTAGAATAATTACATCGGCAACCCTCACTGGTGCACAATTTCCCCATCTTAGAATAATTACATCGACAACCCTCACTGGTGCACAATTTCCCCATCTTAGAATAATTACATCGGCAACCCTCACCGGTACAACGGAGTTAATACATTGTCGGTGAAATCTTTCTGTGTAAGAAAGAGATTAGAACATATCTGGTTATGCAGTGAAGTGCAATGATGATGGTCCTATCAATCAACCGATCTGATCGAGGATGTTGCTCTATTATTGCATGTACGTCTTCTGATCTTCTTTAACCCAACGGGACTGCAGAGCTGATATATCGGTTCAGAGTAATATTTGTGATGTCGCACAACCGATATATCGGCATTTGGATGTATGTTCACTGAAACGAATGTATCTTCACAACCCCTTTACTGAAGTTAAAAATCTTCAGAAACGGAAAGTACATATATGTAGGTACATTACTATCTCCATTTAACAAAGATTTGAAAGAGGGAAAGCAGTGTATTATTGTGTTCAAGTCGAGACTTTGTTTTTAAAAGTTAATGATTCTGACGATCTTTACAGTGTAATCTTGAGTACTGTTAGATCAAATTATAACTTGTGATAGTAATGAAGAAGATTTAATTGATGGTAATAATGACATTTGATTGTTTATGAAATGCAGTTTCGATAGTTGTAAGTCTAATGTAATAATTGCATCTAAAGAATGGGCGTTCCACATTCCATTTATTCACGTGTCCGCACTAAAAAGTGAATATTATAAAAACTACTGCACCTAGTTAGATGAAACTTATAGAATATGTTCCCACATGGTTTATCTTCATTTAAATACTACTTCTGGAAACATCTATGAATATTAAGATGTAATACAAACCGGAGTGTAAAAATATGTTTTATGATTTTTTGTTTTTTCAAAATAGTCATGCTACAATAATCTAATTTTCTCAAACGTATATCACCTGATGTAAAATATTATTATATTACTGTATTCCACATCCATGTAGCAACAATTTAATATAAAATATGTCATACTTTAGAGAAACAGTACAAGAGTTATAAAGGATCAAACTAATTTACATTGAATGTTAAATTTGAATCGCAAAATAAATGCGTCCAGAGGTCAAAATAATACAGAGCGAAAGTGTAAAAAAAAACATGTATCTTATTACTCAAATTGCAAACTTATTTCTTGTCTTACCTTGTGAAGAAATGTATCTGAATCATCTGTGTAGTTCAAGGGCACACTTGTAAACACTTCATTCTTGTTCAGCTGTCTTCCCTTCTTCATAAATTTGTTGGAATCTTCCGAATGGTTGAGTGGGATATTGACAAACATCTCATTTCTATTCAGTTGTAACATTTTATCTTCAGAAACTTCCTGATTAGCTCTTTTCCTTCGTCGCTTGCGGTCAAGTTTCCTGACCAGTAAGATGGTGGCGACGATGACCACAGTCAGAACAACAGTAACACACACTAAAATAATCACAATAACAATATGATCACTGAGTGCACCTTCGCTGGCAGACATCATGGTTCCATTGACTTTAATACTAAATTCTTTCTTATCAAAGCGAGGTGGATCACCACTATCTTGTACAATTATAACTAGATCATATGTCTTGAAGTCTCTGAATGTAATCGTTCTGGCAAGTGTAAGGGAGCCTGTGTATCTATCTAGGTCAAATAATCTCTCAGGATCACCTTTTTCAATAAGAAATGTTAGACGGGGTAATGTTTCATCTCCGTCATCAGCAAGAATTGTCGTGATTATAGATCCAGCAGATGCAGGATGTTGTATAAAATATGTGGCGTTCTCCTCGGGAGAGATGTGTATAACTGGAGCATGATCGTTGACATCCAACACTCGTACAGTAAAGTTACAAGTACTGAAGAAAATCGGTTTGTTAGGATCAACAACACGTACCAGAAAATGGTACTGTTCTTTTTCTTCTCTGTCAAATACTATTTGATTGGTAATGACACCGGAATCTGGGTCAATAGAAAAATGAATATAATCGTTTCCTTCTTTGAGAATTGTGTATTCCATTCTGGCGTTTGCTGGACTGTCGGTATCTATGGCAGATGCTACACCTAAAGAAGTTCCTGTTGGTTGGTTTTCTAGAACATCCAGAAAGAAAACAGGTTTTGGGAAGCGTGGTGGTTCATCGTTCTCATCATCTACAGTAACAACAACCAGGACAGAAGATGATAACCTCTCCAGACCGTTATCTCTAGCGATGACGTAGAGCTCATATTGAGGAATATATTCACGGTCTAACGTGCGTAACACTTTCACCACACCTGTTGATTGATGAATACTAAATATAGATTTAAAAGTGTCATCAAGAAAATATAACACTTTTCCATAATCTCCACTATCCCAATCTCGAGCGGTAACCTCCAAGATTTCGTCATCTCCTTCCTGGTTTTCCATAACATTGACATCATACTTGGATTCCGTAAACACCGGCGTGTTGTCATTGGTGTCTACAACGCTAACAACAAAAGATGTCGAGTTGGATAATGATGGTGTGCCGTTATCACTACAAGTGATTGACACCCTGTGGTAGGTATTCTGTTCAAAGTCTAGAACCCGTGCCAGGATGACTTTATAACGGTTAGAGACATGTTCGCTGAATTTACTTAACGAGAAATCTTCATCATCCATAACACATCCGACATCTCCATTACTTCCGCTATCAGAATCCATAACAGAGACATGAGCAATAAACTTACCAACAGGCTCATTCTCTAAAACCTCAGCCCCTTTAGGCGGAAGGTTGATCACAATCTGCGGCGCATTGTCGTTCATATCAATAACATATAGATTAACGTTTGTTCTGGTTGTATGCATAGGCGTACCATGATCAAACGCTTCAACAATAAATTGAAATAATGTATCACCTTCGTAATCGATGTTACTCTGGGCAAAGATCTCTCCAGTATGTTCATCTATGTAGAACTTTTGTCTGATCTTGTTTGAAACTCTAGAACTAAACTGATAAGAAATCTCGGAATTTTTACCTGCGTCCTTATCTGATGCCTTCACTTTCATTATCGGGAAGTTCAAAGCCATGTTTTCCTGCATCGTCTCATTATAAGAATTCTGAGGAAATTCTGGGACATTATCGTTGATGTCAGTCACCGTGATATTGATCAGAACCGAACCGGTCCTCTGAGGAAACCCCCCATCGACTGCTATTACAGTCACTTGGTAAAAGTCTTTAGTTTCACGGTCTAATTTTTCTTTGACAACAATCCCAAGAAATGATGATCCATCTGGATTTTTGTGAACTGTTAATCGAAATGTATCAGTGAAATCTTGAAACCTGTACTGTTTGATTGAATTCTCTCCAGTATCTTTGTCTATAGCACTACGCGTGCGCAACACTTGTTCAATATCATTGGATTCTGGGATAGATAAAGCAACAGTTCCGCTAGGGAATTCTGGGATGTTATCATTGATATCCTGTATTTCAACCAATACACTGATAACTTTAAGAATATCATAGCTACCTGCGCTGATACTAGTGTAGACAATGATATCACAATTTAATTTACATATCACCTGGTTATCACAAACTTCCTCCCTGTCGATGGTCGCAGCTGATATCAAAGATCCAGATTTCTCATCAATTCTGAAATATTTGGAATCTGGAAGATTGAACTTGAGCCTGGAGAATTCATTTTCAGACAATGATGTAGCAAGTCTACTTGCAGTGCCAACATTCCCAACATAACTTCCTCGTTCCTGCTCCTCTCGGAATTTAAACTCGACGGAATTCAGGATTTGTGCTCCTGTTTTAGTAGATAAAAACACTGACAACACAAGAATAATGCCAAACATACTCGGAACAGATAATGTGTCAATCATTTTCTAGTATCATCCAGAACTTTTTTACAATAAGGAATTCTTGAAGCAAACTTGTTCAGGTGTCACAGGTGGGTAGTTAATGTACGGTTCAGGTGTCACTGGTGGGTAGTTAATGTACGGTTCAGGTGTCACAAGTTTGTAGTTAATGTACGGTTCAGGTGTTACATGTGGGTAGTTAATGTACGGTTCAGGTGTCACAGGTGGGTAGTTAATGTACGGTTCAGGTGTCACAGGTAGGTAGTTAATGTACGGTTCAGGTGTCACAGGTGGGTAGTTAATAAAACGTGCGTATCTGGTATTCTTAGTTAGCAAAGAATGTCCAGTTCATATAATCAATTAGCCAAGGCTGCGAAGCACACAGTCCGTTAACCAAGGCTGCATAGCTTATAGTCAGATAGCCAAGGCTGCGTAACTCACAGTCAAGTAGCCAAGGCTGCGTACCTCAACAGTCCGTTAACCAAGGCTGCATAGCTTATAGTCAGATAGCCAAGGCTGCGTAACTCACAGTCAAGTAGCCAAGGCTGCGTACCTCAACAGTCCGTTAACCAAGGCTGCGTAGTTCACAGTCATTTAACCAAGGCTGCGTAACTCGCAGTCAGGTAGCGAAGGCTGCGTAGCTCATAGACAATCCATTTAATTCAGGAACTATTTAACAGCGCTATTTTCCCTTTGCTGCAGTTTTCCGTGGAATATCGTCCGGGCTGCGGTGTGCGTGATCTGATACTAACACTTTCAGTTAACTGAAGAAGATCAAACATTAATGGATAGACTGTGGACACGACCTAGATTCGATTATAAGCCACAAGTTAGAGTTAGGTAATAAGTTCACGAAGCGAGTAATATGTCTAGCTTGCCATATTGCACACAATTCTTCCGCACCGTAGACATTGAACCAGAAGATGCTGCTATTCATGCCCTCCAACCTAATTATGAATGATGCGTTAGAAGAATATCTTGCAATAAATCTCAATCATACAGTTCAACCGCACATGGATCCATGGAGTTAGGTTACTCCTGTCTTACACAC
Source organism: Arion vulgaris (assembly GCA_020796225.1). NCBI lineage: Eukaryota > Metazoa > Mollusca > Gastropoda > Stylommatophora > Arionidae > Arion > Arion vulgaris. Next base: position 23,849,090 of record CM036776.1, read on the forward strand.
AAAAGGGAGTTAACTGCTTTTTTCTATTGACATGATTTCTATAGATATAAAAATGTACACAATTTGCGATTGCTTCCCCTTGGCTTGACATAAATAATTCACATTTCTGCCGTTATAACTAGGTCATCGCGTTTAAATGGGTCAATTTGACAATGTTCAGAAAATCTATTTTTTAATAATTGTTGTGTCCAAGTTGTTTCCAATCTGATTTAAAGAGGATAGAAACGTCCACACCATTCTTATGATAGAGAACAGGTTCTTCTGACCTCTCAGAATGAAGAATTGACAGAATACATGATAATGTCCATGTTGTTTAGAGACGAGCTCGTAACGTCTATTTCGTAGACTGTACACTTGCTAATGTCCCTTTGATTGTATGAACACTTGATAATGTCCCTTTTATAGACTAAACTCATGCTAATGTCCCTTCTACATAGATCATTTGATAATGTCCCCTTTCATTGACTGAAGACTTGTTAACATCCTCTTTCACAGACTAAATTCTTGATAATGTCCCTTCCATAGACCGAACACTTGCTAATGTCCCTTGAATAGACCGAACACTTGCTAATGTCCCTTGAATAGACCGAATATTTGCTAATGTCCCTTGAATAGACCGAATACTTGCTAATGTCCCTTGAATAGATCGAATATTTGCTAATGTCCCTTGAATAGACCGAATACTTGCTAATGTCCCTTGAATAGACTGAAGATTATCCCTGCTTAGAGAATTGTCTAGCCTGTTTGAATTGTCATACAGTTTTATGTATGATCCTGGAGAACTGTGATATTCACAATCTGCTAATGCAAGATGAATATCCTTGACACCTGATCCCAACTACTTGATTCTGTGAACAGCTGATGCCTGTACTCATATAATGTCTGTACCAGGGAACAGCTGATGCCTGTAGTACCAGGGAACATTTGATGCCTGTACTCATATAATGCCTGTAGCAGGGAACATCTGATGCCTGTACCAGGGAATATCTGCAGAAGAAACACAATGTTATGTTAGAATTTGAACACTCTAAAGTAAAAAAAAATGAAATGCTTAAACAAAAGTCCCGTAATCTTTTCAGCCTTTATGATATGAATTCTCTGTCACTTTCCATTTCTAAGACCTAGTGAGGAGGTAGAAGGTTCAATTCCTTTTCTCACATGTGAAGCCTCGAGTGTGAGGTTGAACCCACAATCCTGTCATATCCGAGTCGATAGATGAACATGAGAGGTGAAAGTTCACATATGAACATGAGAGGTGAAAGTTCACATATGAACATGAGAGGTGAAAGTTCACATTTGAACATGAGAGGTGAAAGTTCACATATGAACATGAGAGGTGAAAGTTCACATATGAACATGAGAGGTGAAAGTTCACATATGAACATGAGAGGTGAAAGTTCACATATGAACATGAGAGGTGAAAGCACATACAAATAGGATTTAGAGAAACACTATCATCATGTGTTAATGAGTAACCCAGGTTCACAGATGTGAGACATTTATAGTAGGGTATGTACCAGAAGTGATCTACATTATACTTCTGCAGGCCACATCGAGAACAACCCGTTGCAACCTTACATAAAATATTGGTGAAATATCAATACTAGTCAGAAATACATATTTGATTTTTATCCTTCACTCTCTACAAATGTAGAATTACTCATGGTACCTAATATGGCACAACTGGCTGATTTTTACGTGACGACTTGCTTTCTAGATCAACAATATCCTTAGCCATACAAGCAAGCTTTACTCCGACTTCAGATATACTTGTAAATTTACATGTAACTTAGATCCCCTAGTACAAGATCAGTTTCTCGTGTAGTCCAACCATGCACATCAGTAATATTTGGACAAGCTGGTCTCAAAGTCTAGACATTCTACACCTCGTGTTCAACAGTGCTACGATCTGTCCAGATTTTCTATGTCGTATAGTTGACGCTGTTTCAAAGATGCGACATAGTGAAACTCTTTTATTGGGAGAGCTAGCTAGTTATGAACGGGAGAACGATCTTCTTCAGGACTATCCGATGAGGGGCAGAAGGAAAAAAACAAGGTTCGATATCCGTGTTTTGTAATTGTTTTTTCCGCAGATTTTAAACACTGACTTACTGTCTGTTTATTTACCAAGGGTTATGTTACCTGCTCAATTAAAGCTTTTATAGTTTATTGTTATCGATTTATATAAGAGAAGTAAGAAAAATTAAAAGTAAAGGAACCCTTTCATACCTGGTGGTATATAGGTCATTATAGTGTTATGCCTGTATTTTTCATTGAACGTCGGCACACGATGGGTGATGTGGTCAGCATCACGCCGCCGCCTTTACTTTCCCAGAGCATGTCTGGTACCCAGTTGAGGCTGGGTCGTCGTGGTCGGGAAAATTCCACGCGCATTGCGGGAGCTGAACCCAGACCACCAGCCTTGCGAAGCGAGTTCACTAACAACTACGCTACAGCGGCTCTCATATAGAGAAGACTGCAGTAAAACTATGTAGCAATGGGAAGACTGCAGTAAAACTATGTAACAATGGGAAGACTGCAGTAAAACTATGTAGCAATGGGAAGACTGCAGTAAAACTATGTAGCAATGGGAAGACTGCAGTAAAACTATGTAGCAATGGGAAGACTGCAGTAAAACTATGTAGCAATGGGAAGACTGCAGTAAAACTATGTAGCAATGGCGAAACACGTAAAACAAAGTACTGTAGTTTTACAAAATAGAAAAACAAAAACGTTAGGAATGTGTTGTCTTCTTCTATATGTTATGTGTCGTTCAAGAAGTGAATAAATTCACTTTTGTTGTATCCTCTACTCGATAAAGGCCTTTTGGTCGAAACGTTGCTGTGTATCGTTATTATTTTTGTTTTTTGTAAAACAAAACAATACCTTGTTTTTACGTGTTTCGCTATTATTTATTGCTACCGAATGTACTGACAGTCGATCTCACCTTCACTGTGATCTAGTATCGTTATACATACAGCCAGATCGGTTCACACGAGATGTAAAACCATAACTTTAGAAGTGTGACGCCATCCCAAAACTATAACTTTAGAAGTGTGACGCCATCCCAAAACTACAACTTTATGAGTGTGAGAACAACTGTCGTTACTGTCTGCAGTATCGATGTTTAGGGCAGTATAGGACAAGTGGGAAGAGAGCCTGAGGAATTTAATGGCCGCATGGCAAGTGAAGATGCCTTGAAGATTTTCAGATTAGGATTTGTCTTTTATGCATACAACAGAAAACAAAATCCTTTGCCTTATCGTGAATAGAGCACGGGCCTCCCTCCCGCATGGGAGCCGGACACTAATGCATTCGGTCAAACGGTTCTCAACAATATTGTTTTATGAGAACAACACAACATCTCAACACTAAATCTCAACACTAAATCTCAACACAAAATCTCAACACAGATTCTCAACACAAAATCTCAACACAAAATCTCAACACAAAATCTCAACACAAAATCTCAACACTAAATATCAACACTAAATATCAACACTAAATATCAACACAAAATATCAACACAAAATATCAACACAAAATAACACTAAATCTCAACACTAAATCTCAACACAAAATCTCAACACTAAACCTCAACACCAAATCTCAACACTAAACCTCAACACAAAATCTCAACACAAAATCTCAACACTAAATCTCAACACTAAACCTCAACACAAAATCTCAACACTAAATCTCAACACAAAATCTCAACACTAAATCTCAACACAAAATCTCAACACGGAAGAATATAATAAATTATAACAAAATAACATCATAAGTCACAAGTTTGAACAAACACAATGGACTTGTCTTATGTTTCTGAGTTGACAGGATCTAAGTGTGAAAGGCAACTCTCCTGAGATCTTCTAGCATGTTTCTCTTTAAATGTTCCATCTGTTATGTGAATTAGCAAACAGGCGTATCATATTACACCGACACTTGCTTGTTGTCAAGGTTTGTTTCTTAACTTAAGTTTCATCAAAGCATTGTTACCTGTACATTTCTTTGTGGATGTTTCTAACGTGTCCCAGGTAGGACGGTGTGTCTCTCGTATAGTAGTGGATTCTTAAACAGAAAAATGCAGTTCGGAGGTGGGAAGTGCGAGAAGGAGAGGGGGTGGGGGTGTTGGGGGTGGAAGGGGGAGTGTTCATGATTTACTTATACCAGTAGTGTACCATTTAGTTATCTTGTCAAGGAGCCTGGGGGTAGTTTATTTTAAGCACTATATTCTGAGAATGACTGCTGCTGATGTCGGTCAACTTGCACAGAAGAAAAACAATTTCAGGACTGCTGTCATTGAAGCCAAGTTCCGGAAGGGACAAGCCACTGGATGATGATGATATTCGGAGAGTATATTCAGTTTTCAGTCTGATCAAATGTTTCATCTGCTACCGTATGACAGTAGACAGTACCATCTACAACTGTTAAACCCACTGTCAGATCAAATGTTTCATCTACTACCGTATGACAGTAGACGGTACCATCTACAACTGTTAAACCCACTGTCAGATCAAATGTTTCATCTGTTACCGTATAACAGTAGACGGTACCATCTACAACTGTTAAACCCACTGTCAGATCAAATGTTTCATCTACTACCGTATGACAGTAGACGGTACCATCTACAACTGTTAAACCCAATGTCAGATCAAATGTTTCATCTACTACCGTATAACAGTAGATAATAACATCTGCAACTGTTAAACCTACTGTCAGACCAGATGTTTCATCTGTTACCGTATAACAGTAGACGGTACCATCTACAACTGTTAAACCTACTGTCAGACCAGATGTTTCATATGTTACCGTATAACAGTAGACAGTACCATCTACAACTGTTAGACCCACTGTCTTGTCAAGGGATGTTCAGAGAGCTAGAGGCTAGTATCGTAAACTCTTGATATAAATATCACCACAAACTCAGTAGTTGTCACAATAAAACACTTGCTCATTTACCTTCTGTAAAGACGAAATAAATCACATACATATCCTGGGATTACTGGACAAGATAATGTTGTGAAAGAAGCAATTAACCCTTGCCGTAATAAAACACAGGCAACATGGTTCTGACGGGTCTAAAGAGCAAGGAAGGATATCCTTCATCTCACCAATGTTTCACGAGAACAAATATGTCAATATTTGAAGAGAACAAATCTATAAATATTGTAAAAGAACAAATCTACCATTATTTTAACATCACAAATTCACCAATATTTGAGAAGAAGAAATCTACCAATATTTGAGAAGAAGAAATCTACCAATATTTGAGAAGAAGAAATCTAGCAATATTTGAGAAGAAGAAATCTACCAATATTTGAGAAGAAGAAATCTACCAATATTTGAGAAGAAGAAATCTAGCAATGTTTGAGAAGAAGAAATCTACCAATATTTGAGAAGAAGAAATCTAGCAATATTTGAGAAGAAGAAATCTACCAATATTTGAGAAGAAGAAATCTACCAATATTTGAGAAGAAGAAATCTACCAATATTTGAGAATAAATCTAGCAATATTTGAGAAGAAGAAATCTAGCAATGTTTGAGAAGAAGAAATCTACCAATATTTGAGAAGAAATCTAGCAATATTTGAGAAGAAATCTACCAATATTTGAGAAGAAATCTACCAATATTTGAGAAGAAGAAATCTACCAATATTTGAGAAGAAGAAATCTACCAATATTTGAGAAGAAGAAATCTACCAATATTTGAGAAGAAGAAATCTACCAATATTTGAGAAGAAGAAATCTACCAATATTTGAGAAGAACAAATCTAGCAATATTTGACAAGAAGAAATCTACCAATATTTGAGAAGAAGAAATCTACCAATATTTGAGAAGAACAAATCTACCAATGTGTTACTAGTTTTGTCTTGTTCTAGACATATGTAACATACATTATACGATCTCATACAATGTCGAGAACAGGACCAGATTGTTTTCTTCCACTATTTATCTAATGTACACTGTTTCCGGTTCCAGAGATATCAATCCTGGTTCTCTTATCTCTAACAATAATATTCAAATCTGTTTGTCTAGTTAACACTTATGTAAATGTTCCTGGTGTTTATCCACTGCGCATTCAACTCACAAACAGTCATTTTCCCGAATTGACCTTCAAATTGAAATCTAAAATTTCAGAAATAGAAAAAATCCGTTATTTAGATAAAGAAAGGAAATGCCTACGTGACAAAATTATATCCGGGCGTGCAGGTCAAAAGTAGTATTTCGATTTTTGTTAAAAAGGACGTGCACACAAAGACAGATTTTGATGAAGGTAATATATAACCTCAATATGATTGCGACATACAAATGTTGTTACGTAGGTGGCAGACATGTATGGTAATTTATTCTTAACTACATACCTGCGTGGTTTATTTGTTTGTTTGTTTGTTAGTTTCGAACCTGTAGGAGGAAGTATACATTTGTATAATAATTTGTTTTATTTCGAGCAGGGCAGGTATCTTTCTTTCTTTTCACCAATCCTGTTTTACCTCACAGCGTCAGTATATGAAGAGATTTCTAGAACGAGCCCTTGTGTACGCTTCATAAATAGTATATTTCCTCGCCTCTGTTATCTTTGAGGTCCACTTTTTTGCCCGGCCGGCCTTTTTGTTAAAAAGGTGAATTTCAGAGATAATAGGGAAGGTATTAATGCGATTATTTGTGCATCCAACAGAATCCAAGAACTCTCAGTGTGTTGTAGTTCTATGCTGTGATTATTTGTGCATCCAACAGAATCCAAGAATTCTCAGTGTGTTGTAGTTCTATGCTGTGCTTACTGGAGCATCGTACCCAGAAGGGATCTAGGGATAGCCACTGTAGTAACACTTCAGTTCTAGCAGAGTAGTCGTTCTAGAACCACTGTTTATACGGTATATGAGAGGTAGCCATGCTTGCTAACATCACCGAATTATCAGACGGAATCAGGTACAAGGCAAGAGGAAGACCACGCAAAAGACGGAGCGACGGCATCAAGAACAGCCTTACGAACATGAATATCAGCTTACAAAGTGCCTTAAAAAAGCACACACAAGATCATTACGTTTCACCCCAACACTTCAATAAAGAAGTAAATGGTGGAAGAGAAGAACAAGCACACACAAGATCACTACGTTTCACCCCCAACACTTCTATAAAGAAGTAAATGGTGGAAGAGAAGAAAATATCAAGGCACCTAATGTAGCACATCTGACTGATTTTTGCGTGAAGGTGTGATTTTCTTATCATAACTATCGCTCGCCCTTCAGGCAAGCCTTACTTCGACTTCAGATGTACTTGTAACTTATATTCCAAAGTAAAGGATCAGGGAACCTGTAATCCAACCGTATTCACCGTGTATATCAAACATGATATGGCCACGTTGGACTGGAACCATGCACTTTCAGGGACCCATGGTTTATACTGAAACGTGTTATCGACTTCGCTATCGACGTCTCACTGTCGGAGGTACTTCCTGTTGACATACCGGTGTCATTATTTTATTCATAACAAATTAATATGTTCTGTGTTCTTCGTTAGAGATTCCGAACATTCTTCTATAAAAGTTATATATTGACAAATCTGAATTCTTTTTATTTCAATCGTTCTTTCTTGTTCAGCTCTTGCATCCATTCGCAAGTTTAATATGAATCGTTGTCATTTTCATATCTTTACTATAATTATACTTCTTTGTTGTCTGAAGTGAATTATGAAGTCGGTACTTATTAATAAAAGAATTGAAATTAATGATTCTTTGGAGGCAGGCCAAGAACACAATGGATAGATAATATCTCAGAGTCCCTGCGAAAACATGGTACGCTGACAACGTCAAGCGCAACACGCCTGGCACAAGATAGGAAACTAACTCTCCCCACGACGCTTCACGGCAAATGTGGTTAAGATAAGATAAGAAGATTCTTTGGAGAACGTTTGTTGCACATCTAGCATGTCAATAGGTGCTCCAATCTCCTTCATAATATCTCCTACAGATTCCAGACCTAACCCTACCCATTCGATGTTGATTGGTGAGCCTACTCATATACCCGTTGTGCTATACTTTCCTGGCTACTCCAATCTTTAATCCAACAACTTGCTATCTAGCTGTTGAAGTGTGGCTTAGAAGACAGGTTTTTGTTTACCACTACATTCTATACATCGGCCACACACTTAGAATAGATGAGAGAAGACTCCCTACCAATCCCTCATATGGACACCAGAGGGAAAAAGAAAATGAGGAAGACCAAGAGAGACTCTGCGTAGAACCATCACCAGAGAAGGCTCAACGATGGGCCTAGTAAACATTAAAGACCTAAAACAGATAGCAACGAACTGCGAGACATGGAGAGCTATGACCTCTGCCCTATGCGCCGCCCACAGGCCCAAGAGGAAAGACTAACTAACTAACATTCTATGCTCATAGAGATGAGAAACAATATGTATGTGTGCATGTATGTATGCATGTGTGTATGCACGTGTGTGTGTATGTGTGTGTGTGTGTGTGTGTGTGTGTAATCATACCCTTAAACTGAACATTTGAAACAATGAGACGTAACTGCTACCACTAAAAATACTTTCATTCTGAATGCGATCTATAAGTTGTACATCTACTCCCATACTTTGGATGGAATCAGTGGCGGCTCGTCATTGAGGGCTAGTGGGGCCGGGCACCATCACAAATAATGCATAACGTGTATTTATTATTTTGTAAATTAAAATATACCTAACCAAAAATCATGATTTTTTGGAAAACTGTTGTCTGGCCCCACCAACAAAAATAAGTACGAGCCGCCACTGGATGGAAACAAAGACGATGGTTGGAATTATAGAATGTGCACATCCATTTTGGGAATCTCTTTACTCATTTATTCTCTCTCCATCTCTCTCTCTCTCTTTCTCTCTCTCTGTCTCTCTCTTTCTAATTCAACTTGCGTTTTTCTGTCTATATCTAATTCGCCTTATTGTTTTTATATTTTTCAAATCTAACCGTTAGATCGCCAAAATAAAAATATATTTTTTAATCTTTTTGTTTCTTGTCCTCTCTAGTTTATGATATCTGTAGATTAATGCAACACTTTATTATTTGTAACAACAAAAACACAATTTTGTCATCAGGGGCTTGTGGCTTAAGGGATTGGGTAGGAGGTTGGGGTGTGGTGGTATGGTGTTATTATGATGAAGCTACGGATAATTACAGCAAACTAAAATATTGTCAGGAACACACGCGACAAAACAAGATCAGTGTGTCATCCATCAAGTTTTTTGATTATCCATACCCCCATACATCAAACTTTGAATTGATCCATACATCAAAATTATAACTCATGCACATTTTAAAATGTGGGTTCATCCACACATTAGACTTGGAATTCACCCACATATTATACACTGTCTTTATTCACATATGATGCATTACCCTCATCCACACATAAAAATATGATTTTGTCATTACATCATTTCTAGGTTATAGCTGTGAGAACCATATTGTCCATTGACCGCCGCACATGTTGGGTGATGGGGTGAACATAACCCTGACCGCCGGCGGGTGATGGGGTGAACATCACCCTGACCGCCGGCACATGATGGGGTGAACATCACCTTGACCGCCGGCACATGATTAGGTGAACATAACCTTGACCGCCGGTACATGATAGGGTGAACATAACCCTGACCGCCGGCACTTCACAATGGTTTTCCTGGTACACAAATAAAGCTGGGTCAACATTTTAGATGTTAATGTCGCCCGAGTGGTTACCGGGGCCCAAATTTGGGGTGTAAAGAAAAGAACCACTGTTACCTGCCACTCATGTCGTAAGAGGCAACTAAGGAGGTTTGACTAAAATCGGATGCACGTGTCCTAAACGTGTAGAAGTCAACCTGTTGCCTTGCAGGACTGCTGGGGACAGCCAAAAGCTAACGGAGATCAAATCTACTAAACGCTGGCTGAATCCGGATACATCGCCGAAGGATAAGCGCCAGAGCTCCAAATGGCGCTGAAGATGGGACGAGACCCACCCATGCTAAGGCTGCATGAATCAGATTTCCAAATGAATGCATTTATGGAGAGATCTGGTACATCAGTCTTTTAGGTGATCGCGAGAGAAAGATGTTAATGTTGGAAAAATATTCCACACCCACTGTGAAATTGAGCCCGAACCCGCCCGAGTGGTTACCAGGGCCCAAATTTGGGGTGTAAAGAATAGAACCACTGTAACCTGCAACGCATGTCATAAGAGGCGACTAAGGAGGTTTGGATGAAATCGGATGCATCTGTCCTAAATGTGAATACGTCTTTGCGTTTAGGGGCCTACCAAACCAATGTGCAACCTATACACGTTCTTGGCAAAGATCAAACATATCACAAAGAGTGATTAAAATTGGTCGTAAAGAACGAACGCAAAGAAGAAGAAGAAGAGCCCGAACCACGTGTATAAGAAGCGATTACACTAACAACTACGCCACTGCAGCTCTCAATTGAACAGAATAGAATTAATTCTTTTAAATAGTGACTGTGCAGTAAACGATTTCAGAAAATTTGAACTATGAAAACAGTTGAACAATGTCACATGTCATTAATAGCGTGCTGTCAATAACTGATAGACTGACTCTGACAGAGAAACAGGTTATAGAATTTCTCGTCTGACATCTTAACATTGAAATCTGACAAAATGTGGAAACTCAACTAAAATTCATAAACTCAAATAGAAATCAGAATTTCCAATTGAATCACCACGTGTAAATTTCATTTCAGAATTCCAATAGGCTTTTAGCCAAGACTGTAGCCATATCCCAAGGTTGTTGGCAAATTTGTTTTAGATTTAATTCCTTCCTCGTGTAGCCGGCAGCTGTAACTAAGGACGCAATCCTCTCTGGTCGCATCCGGGTATTATCTATGCATATTTACCAAATAATATCAACAATGTCAGATTGAGCGTCCAGATTGAGCGTCCAGATTGAGGTGTCCAGAATTTTGTTATTTCTTAATGTATGTAGATATGTAAATAAAATATCACACGACATACGTACAGCTGCGGTTAAACGGGACGTGTCATACTGTAACTAGGTGTTTTTTTTACTCCTTACCGATCCAAATAGAACATAAGATTGGAACTTAACCCATTCGCCCTTCCGAACCGATACAAAGGCACGCAGTATTTTTTAAAACACAAACCCAGTATACCGGATAATCCAGTATACACAACAATATAAATGCATCCGAAGAGTTAACAAAAATACGGTGTGAAAGGGTTAATGCTAATTTCAGTTTATGTTTTCAATTCAGTGTTCATAATAAAACATAACACTGCAATTGTCTAGCACATAGAATCTCTAACTTTTTCGGCCCACCGCCCACTTTGCATAGCATACACTTTGTAACGCCCCCTTTCCACATTATAACATATTGCCAACGTTCCCTACCCCATATATACATGTTTTATTTTCTATTTGACAAAGAAAATTGATATATATTTCTGTCATACATGGTCAATTTTCAAATGATTATATACATGAAATAGAAAATTGATGAAAAAATGGATCGTGTAAGATGGGGCGGGGCATAAGATGAATTAAAATGCAGAATTCAAATTTTTAATGATTTTTTAATCGCAAAGTCACGACAAAAAATACCTCCCAAATGCTTCTGAACCCACTATCGCCTTCCTGGAAGGCTTCAGCGCCCACTGGGGTGGGGGTGCGCCAACTTTGGAAACGCTGGTCTAGCAGTATGTCAGCACACGATGGGTAGTGGGCTCAACTTCACGACGGTTGTCTTTACTTCCCAACCTTACGTTAATTCGACCTGAGACAGATTACAGTTGAACAAACGCTCTCTCTCATAGTTATTTAATCCTGAGACCTTGCGGCAACGAATAAAGTGTACTACCAACTGAGCAATCGCTTCTCTCATTTATATTTATCAAGTAGTATCATATCCCTTGCGGAACGTCGATTTGAACCCAGACCACCTGAAAAATCTCTCTGTCTCATGTAAGTTCTTCCATTTCCTCCAGCGTCAATTTCAAAGTTACCTAGATGTCCTGCTGCCACCTTTGTCATGGTCGTACCCTGCCTCGTACTCCAGTAAGCATGATGTCTATTATCGTTCTCTACAAACTACTGTGACGTTTAACATGGCCAACATATTTCAACTTCCGAGACACGATGTTACTTATGAGCCAATACTTTTCCCACTGAAGTCGAAGAACGCACGCATGTATGGCGGGGAATACTCATAATAAGGAAAACAGGCCTTCACGCTAAAATCAGTCAGATGTCTGATACCTGGCCCCCTGACTACTTTTGAATTCACTGCAGGCGAATGCAGAAGAAGAAGCCAATACTCGTCGATATGCAGGTCTTGTATGTATATATTTTATATTGATGTATATTTATATATTGTAGATGTCAAGACATTACTGATGTCATTGATGATCTGAAAGTGACTTCTGCTGACACCGGCCATCCTGCACAGAATATAGTTTTTCAGAACTGCTGTCATGAGAGCCAAGTTCTGGAAGGAGCAAGCTACATGATGAGAGTGAGGCATTTCAAAGAAAAACGCAACAGCTGAAGATTATCTTCTTCTTCTTTGCGTTCGTTCTTGACAACCAATTTTAATCACTCTTTGTGATATGTTTGATCTTTGCCAAGAACGTGTATACGTTGCACATTGGTTTGGTAGGCCCCTAAACGCATAGACTTCTACACGTTTAGGACACGTGCATCCAATTTCAGCCAAACCTCCTTAGTCGCCTCTTACGACATGCGTGGCAGGTAACAGTGGTTCTATTCTTTATACCCCAAATTTGGGCCCCGGTAACCACTCGGGCGGCTGAAGATTATATTTGATTGAAAGGTTCATTGTAAGAGGGTAAGACCAAGATAACTGTTAAGTGGGGGAGGAAACATCAAGCGGTAGTTGAGAAATAACAGTTTTATAAAGTGAATAACTATTACCACGAGACAGGGTTGAATATCTTTTTTAGATAACATTAAGACGTGGAGATGGTACATCATCTGATATGATTGAAAAGATGTCAAGAAATCGATGATTAGTCTACTTAATTACAACGATATCGTCTGCTGTCCAGACAGGAGTACGACAGTTAATGAAACACTTAGTACAAGTCACTTAATTATATTCAACACTTTATCTCACTCTGTCATTCAATCCGGGGATATCTCGATCGGTCAGATCTTCAATCGACAGCTTTGATTTCTGAGTTGACGTCACTCATTCAAGTACTAATGATACCTATGCACTTTTATCACTTGAGTTTTTTAGTACTTTCATCTCTCTATCTATTGTTTCATTCTTTCCATCACTATCACTCTAACTTCTCTTCCTTTCATCTCTCTATCTATTGTGTCCTTCTCTCCATCACTATCACTCTAGTTTCTATTCCTTTCATCTCTCTATCTATCATTTCCTTCTCTCCATTATTATCACTCTAGTTTCTCTTCCTTTCCTGTCTCTATCTATCATTTCATTCTCTCCATCACTATCACTCTAGTTTCTCTTACTTTCATCTATCACTATCACTCTAGTTTCTCTTCCTTTCCTGTCTCTATCTATTGTTTCATTCTCTCCATCACTATCACTCTAGTTTCTCTTCCTTTCATCTCTCTATCTATCGTTTCCTTCTCTCCATCCCTATCACTTTAGTTTCTCTTCCTTTCATTTCTCTATCACTATCACTCTAGTTTCTCTTACTTTCATTTCTCCTTGGCGTAGAAGTTAAATGCTTGTCTCTTGTTCACAAATTACTCAGTTCGCTCCCTCGTGGAGCAATTGTATATTTTGTCAGAGATCCCTGGTCTCAGTGTAGGTGAGAACAAGTTCCTAGTCCTATCGGAGACGGGTGATAAAACGTAGGCACCATGTTCAAGTCGAATACGTAAAGAAACTTTGGAAGTTAAAAATGGAGAAAAGCAGGCTGGAAAGCCGCTGCCAGGACCAAATTCATAGGAAAGATTGATAATAAAGTCTTACAAAAAATGTTTCCATTTTCTAAATTACATCGGGGAACCTGGCCCTGGCTACGGAGTTAGGAACACTGTCGCTGAGTTCTTCCTGTTTAAGAAAGAGATCGGAGCACACATGGTTACTCACCGAAGTGATTTATTGATGGTCTTATCAATCAATCAATCAATCAATCAATCAATCAATCTCTATTTTTCGTTCATTTTCATCAACTTCTGCAATCATCTAACAGTGCTGAGCCCCTACCAATCTACAGAATGACATCTTGTGATTTCTGCTTGTTTTTCTTCGCGCCTCTTTTATTACTTGACTCAAGTCTCCCCCTATCACATCGCTAGTTCCTACTTTGACTCTGACTTATCCCCTCTCGCCTCACATCTGTCTTCCTCTCCTCTACTTTTTATTCCACTTCGCTCCTTTTCCACAAGCCGCTCTCACTCTCATATGTCTCCCAATCGAAGTTCTCATTCTTGTTTCTATCTTTCTCTCTCTCCATTCTGTCTATTTCCTCCCTTCCCACTACACCTTTCTCTCTCTCTCCGTTCTGCCTATTTCCTCACTTCCCACTACATCTTTCTCTCTCTCTCCGTTCTGCCTATTTCCTCACTTCCCACTACATCTTTCTCTCTCTCTCCATTCTGTCTATTTCCTCACTTCCCACTACATCTTTCTCTCTCTCTCCATTCTGCCTATTTCCTCACTTCCCACTACATCTTTCTCTCTCTCTCCATTCTGCCTATTTCCTCACTTCCCACTACATCTTTCTCTCTCTCTCCATTCTGCCTATTTCCTCACTTCCCACTACATCTTTCTCTCTCTCCATTCTGCCTATTTCCTCACTTCCCACTACATCTTTCTCTCTCCATTCTGTCTATTTCCTCACTTCCCACTACATCTTTCTCTCTCTCCATTCTGCCTATTTCCTCCCTTCCCACTACACCTTTCTCTCTCTCTCCATTCTGTCTATTTCCTCACTTCCCACTACATCTTTCTCTCTCTCTCCATTCTACCTATTTCCTCACTTCCCACTACATCTTTCTCTCTCTCTCTCCATTCTGCCTATTTCCTCCCTTCCCACTACACCTTTCTCTCTCTCTCCATTCTGTCTATTTCCTCACTTCCCACTACATCTTTCTCTCTCTCTCCATTCTACCTATTTCCTCACTTCCCACTACATCTTTCTCTCTCTCCATTCTGTCTATTTCCTCACTTCCCACTACATCTTTCTCTCTCTCTCCATTCTGCCTATTTCCTCCCTTCCCACTACACCTTTCTCTCTCTCTCCGTTCTGCCTATTTCCTCACTTCCCACTACATCTTTCTCTCTCTCTCCGTTCTGCCTATTTCCTCACTTCCCACTACATCTTTCTCTCTCTCCATTCTGCCTATTTCCTCACTTCCCACTACATCTTTCTCTCTCTCTCCGTTCTGCCTATTTCCTCACTTCCCACTACATCTTTCTCTCTCCATTCTGTCTATTTCCTCACTTCCCACTACATCTTTCTCTCTCTCCATTCTGCCTATTTCCTCCCTTCCCACTACATCTTTCTCTTTTCCATTCTGCCTATTTCCTCACTTCCCACTACACCTTTCTCTCTCCATTCTGTCTATTTCCTCACTTCCCACTACATCTTTCTCTCTCCATTCTGTCTATTTCCTCACTTCCCACTACATCTTTCTCTCTCTCTCTCCATTCTGCCTATTTCCTCACTTCCCACTACACCTTTCTCTCTCTCTCCATTCTGCCTATTTCCTCACTTCCCACTACATCTTTCTCTCTCTCCGTTCTGCCTATTTCCTCACTTCCCACTACATCTTTCTCTCTCTCTCCATTCTGCCTATTTCCTCACTTCCCACTACATCTTTCTCTCTCTCTCCATTCTGCCTATTTCCTCACTTCCCACTACATCTTTCTCTCTCTCCATTCTGCCTATTTCCTCACTTCCCACTACATCTTTCTCTCTCCATTCTGCCTATTTCCTCACTTCCCACTACATCTTTCTCTCTCTCTCCATTCTACCTATTTCCTCACTTCCCACTACATCTTTCTCTCTCTCTCCATTCTGTCTATTTCCTCACTTCCCACTACATCTTTCTCTCTCTCTCCATTCTGCCTATTTCCTCACTTCCCACTACATCTTTCTCTCTCTCCATTCTGCCTATTTCCTCACTTCCCACTACATCTTTCTCTCTCTCTCTCCATTCTGCCTATTTCCTCACTTCCCACTACATCTTTCTCTCTCTCCATTCTGCCTATTTCCTCACTTCCCACTACATCTTTCTCTCTCTCTCCATTCTGCCTATTTCCTCACTTCCCACTACATCTTTCTCTCTCTCCGTTCTGCCTATTTCCTCACTTCCCACTACATCTTTCTCTCTCTCCATTCTGCCTATTTCCTCACTTCCCACTACATCTCTCTCTCTCTCTCCATTCTGCCTATTTCCTCACTTCCCACTACAACTTTCTCTCTCTCGCCATTCCATCAAGTTCTCCTCCTCTTGCTCTCTTCTGTCACCATTCTCTATCCGGCCCTCTCCCACGCTAAAAAGGGCGTCGCCTTACACAACTTTCAAAACACGTTTTACCTTTCCAAACATACTTAAATATCCACGCCTGGTTTCACCTTTGAACAATACGAACTCAATAGATTCACCAACATGGGATATTCAACTATCTTACTCTGTCTATTCAACACAGCACAAGTTTAGGTGACACAACAGACTTGTCTCAACACAGCACAAGTTTAGGTGACACAACAGACTTGTCTCAACACAGACTTGAGTTTCTATTCATGGCTGGTTAATTATTTAGACATGGTGTATAAATTGTCATTTACATTAAACTGGAAATATGAAAACTGGAAGTAAGAACGTTTATGAAAACGTAACAACATATTAGATCAACGTTTTCCATTACAAACTTACGAGGGACTCAATGGATAAATGGTTCAGTAGTTTACCTATCATTGTGAAGGTTGTGGATTTGAATCCTTACCGAGGCCCGCGTGCCAAGCGTGTTCGTAGCGCGTTTGACTACGGGTGACTAGTCCTCTGTAAGTGCGTGTTCAACTCCGCGGACTGGCAGAAAAGCTACAGGTTCCGCAGATTTGCGGTGTTCGTGACACCGAACCGAAGGGTTACGATGTCCATGACACCGAGCCGAAGAGCTTTCAGCTCAAGTGCTTCTGGATCGGAAAAACAAAATCCTTACCGAGATACATGTGCAATTTGTTCATGAGATGCATAGGATTGTGGCCGGAGCAACGGAGTTCGTTTTTTTAGGGAATACTTTCGGTAGATGTCATGCTGTCTCTGCCGACATGGGCGGAGTCATGTGGGGAACCCGATGAAATGAAGTCTATATATCGCCGTTGGACTCTTCCATTACAAATTCTGTATCCAACAAATAATCAGTATAATCATTATTCTTCTTCTTTCTTCTTCTTTGCGTTCAGTTTCGTGTGCTCGTCTAAACCATGAGATGGGTTGCCTTTATGAAGCTGCATATCAGTTGAAGTTGTTCTTTGCGTTCACTTTCGTATGTTCGTCTAAACTATGAGATGGGTTGCCTCTATGACGCTGCATGTCAGTTAGAGTACCTCGTGAGTTTCCCATTGCTTGTTCTGTAAGCTTCGTTCATGAGGTCCTGTTTTGTTACGTTGGTGTATGTATGATGGACATGACTGCAAGATGTGCTCTGGAGTTCTGTCTGGCATGAATACTGTGCAGTCTGAGCAGGCTTTATTCTGTGCATGTGATGGTTGAGCATGCAGTGACCTGTTCTTGTGCGAAAGATTGTTGTGTGCTGTTTTCTGTTTAGTCTGCTGATGTGATTATGTGGGTGTTTGATGTGGATTTGTTGCCTCCATATCTCTCTTTTACTTTTGCTTGATATGCGTCTTGATCTGGGTGTTTGTGTTGTATCAGTTTTGTTCCCTCCTTAGTCAGCCTGTCTGCTCTCTCATTTCCTGGTACGCCACAGTGGGCTGGTATCCACTGGAGAATAATGTGGCTGTGTTCTGAGAGCTTGTTTAGATGTAGTGTCAGCTCTCTTTCCATGTTATCTTGTGGTTCACTTTGTGTGGCCTGCAGGACTGACAAGCAGTCGCAAAGGAAGACAAGTTTGTTGTTTTGGATGTTTCTTTGCTGCAGTATTTTTGAGGCATCCACAATTGCCTGTTGTTCGGCTCTAAAATTTGTTGAGTTCTCCAGTGGCACTTGAATTTTTTTTGTGTGGGGCTGTCTTGGAGTATAATTAGAATCATACAATAGTTTATCTTGTGCAGAACTTTCTCAATATAACAGTTATCCTACATGACTCTATATCATTGATTGATTGATTGATATGACCATAATATGTTCACTTCGCTGTGTAACCATGTGTGCACCCATCTATTTCTACACAGGAAGCTCTCAGATGCAGTGTATGTACTCCGTAGCACCGGCGAGGGTTCCCAATGTAATTTATAAGATGGTGAAAATTTTTGTAGGATTTTTATTATTTTAATTTTTCTAATGCATTTTGACTGGACAGGGGCTTTCCAGCCTGGTCTTCTCGATTTTGAACTGACAAGGGTTCTTTTATGTACTCAACTTGAACACGGGACTTACGTTTTGTCGTCCGTCTCCGATAGGACTATGTACTAGATTTCACCTACACCAAGATCTCTGAAAACACATCAGGATGGTTCTACGAGGTACCGAACCGAGAACCTTTATAACGAGAGGCTACTACCTAACCTATACGCCACAGAGAACATCTGGTCTCTATCATAGACAATATGTCCTGTCTACGCTGTTGTCCATGTTTACATCAACTATCCCTCCTTGTATCCATCATAGTTCTGAAATTCTTCTTCTCTCCTGCCCACACTATCTCCCTCCAGAAATGTTTATTTCAAACCTTCACATCTTTTTTTGTGTGTCCAAAATATTTCCTTTTTCTCCACATAATCTTTCTCATTCATCAAGTTACTTGTAAACTCTTGTTTCTACATAGATCTGTTTCTACATAGATCTGTTTCTACATAGATCTGTTTCTACATAGATCTGTTTCTACATAGATCTGTACATAGAATTTCAAGAACATTTCTACAACATTCATATTCAACATTATTTTTAAATATATTTTGCTATTGTTTTTATTTTCATATGTTTATTGCGATTTCAGTTGTTGAAGTTTTTGTATATCAATGTTTGTAGAGTGTGGTTTGTAGTGTAATGTTTGTAGAGTGTGGTTTGTAGTGTAATGTTTGTAGAGTGTGGTTTGTAGTGTAATGTTTGTAGAGTGTGGTTTGTAGTGTAATGTTTGTAGTGTAATGTTTGTAGTGTAATGTTTGTAGAGTAATGTTTGTAGATCAATGTTTGTAGTGTAATGTTTGTAGAGTAATGTTTGTAGTGTAATTTTTGTAGAGTAATGTTTGTAGTGTAATGTTTGTAGTATAATGTGTGTAGTGCGATGTATGTAGTGTAATAAGTGCAAACTGTTGTCTGTATGATGTTGCTTGATCTTATTGTCACTAACCAAGAATACCCTACAATGAAACACTACAGTTAAACTATATAACAATGAAAGACTACAGTTAAACTATATAACAATGAAAGACTGCAGATAAACTATATAGCAAAGAAAGACTGCAGTTAAACTATATAGCAAAGAAAGACTGCAGTTAAACTATATAGCAAAGAAAGACTGCAGTTAAACTATATAGCAAAGAAAGACTGCAGTTAAACTATATAGCAATGATAGACTACAGTTAAACTATATAACAAAGAAAGACTGCAGTTAAACTATATAGCAATGAGAGACTACAGTTAAACTATATAGCAATGAGAGACTACAGTTAAACTATATAGCAATGAGAGACTACAGTTAAACTATATAGCAAAGAAAGACTACAGTTAAACTATATAGCAATGAGAGACTACAGTTAAACTATATAGCAATGAGAGACTACAGTTAAACTATATAGCAATGAGAGACTACAGTTAAACTATATAGCAATGATCGAGACAGAAATAAACGAAGAAATATAGTTTTACAACCTACAAAAAAACACAGCACAAACCGACACTTCGATCAAACAGTCTTTATCCAGCGAGTGGTAGAGATCAAACGGAATAGGGACTAAAGTCCTGTACACAAGACATCACAGACACAATGAGAAGATAATTTCTAAACTTCTAAAGGATACAGTCTATACAGACAAAGAAATATAAAAAAGCGGTACAAAGGCGTAAAAGTAATATGTTTCCCCATATAGCTCCGCCCCTGTGTACAATATGTTTTGGTTGCAGTTATTTCCGACATGTTGTAAAAATGAAATTAAAATATATCGAGCATGTACTGAGGGTAAGATAGATGGGAAATAATGTGACAACATGTGAAATTAAGGGCTAGGAAGAAATCACCAGGGTAAAGTTGATATCAATCTGTTCTAGTGAAAACACGACGTGCATGTTCCAAGGTTGGAGGCCAACTTGTCGAGAAATTCAAAATGTGCACATGGCGCGGTGGTAAACTACAAAGAACTAAGAACCTTTACCTGGGGATCAAAATTACAAGTACCGTTGAAGTCATAGTGAGGCACGCCTGAATGGCGAGGTAATTAGTGATTAGGAAAGCAGACACTCACGCAAAACTCTGTCAGAGGTGCAATAGTATGTACCGTGACTACACCTAAACTCAAAGTTAGTAAACAACATAAACAGGGGAGAATAATACAATGGACAACAAATAGAAAAAATCCTCTGAAATATTTAACGTTTTGACGTGGACAAAAGACAACAACTCGGTAACAGCATTAGAGATAGTAAGTTGTGGTGGTTCATGATCACCGACGCCAGCCGATTTGTTATATTGTCATACAGGTTTAGGTAATGTCAAACTTTAAGGAGTCTCTGTAGCTAAGTGGTTAAGCCCTTTGCCATGGGAGTCGAAGATCGTGGGTTTGAATCCAGACCGCGCCGTTCTGTTCACAAGTGCAGTTTTTTCAGAGATTCATAGGATTGTTGCTGGAGCTACAGAGTTCGTGCTTTGTGGAATACTCTCGGCAGGTGGCGTGCCATTTTTGATGAGAGGGACCGAGCCATATGGGGTAAAACCCGGTGCAATGTAGTCAATTCTTTGGCTTTAAAACCCTTTAAGACTTTATGTGTCATATACTTTTATATATATCTTCTCTTTCTATATCATCATCATCATGTACCGTGTACTTATCCGAATTTGGCTCCCATGACAAGCAGCTCTAAATGTCTCCCTGTCTTGAATAAAGTCTCTAGCGTCTCTGCTGTAATCATGTTCAACTTATCTATGACATTCTGCATCCAGCTTCTCCTTGGTCGTCCCGGTCTTTGTCTGACGGTATGATGTACCCCATAACTAACTTAGTCTTCCCCGTCTTTGTCTGACGGTATGATGTACCCCATAACTTACTTATCCAGATATTCATGTCGTTTTAAATGTCTAAAATATTACATTGCTCTCTTCTTCAACAACCGCTTCTCTTCATAATGGACATATTTGTTATTGTCTTCCTGACCATGGTGTTCTAATTACTCTTCTTAATTCAAAGTCCAGCTATTTTATTGTCAATAATCCATGCCCCACAGTCATATGCTGCAACGGCACAAATAATCCATGCCCTACAGTCATATGCTGCAACGGCACAAATAAATACTTTTTAAAATCTAAGCGTTTTCTTTATATAAGTTCCCTTCAATACGTTTGGTAGTCATTTTAATTTCTGTACAGACATGTACACTCTTAGGAAATGACTAAAGATATAGAAAGTCAGTTGAATGTATTTGAAAATAGGTCTGCACAAAATAATGAATCTAAAATGGAACGAATTCAGAAGTGATGAAATCAGAGAAATGTCTGGTCAACCACTAGTAACAATTGCTATATGAGGAAGAAGATGGAGATATGTTGGGCACACCTTGAGGAGAAATGATCAAAGAATACCAAACAAAGAAGGCATTGAAGTGGGAGGCAAAGACGAGTTTTGTTGAGAAAGACATTAAATATCGGACTGAATTCAATGGAAGAGGTTGAGCGAGTTGCCCAGGACAAAGCGGTATGGAGAAATTACTTGCACGCCCTATGTAACGTATATCGGTACGAGAGGAATAAATATATATATATATATAGGTTCATTCTGTTTTGTATAACATTTATAAAATATCTTCCATGATATATTTAGCAAGGAATTTAAACATTCACAATTGTCACCTGTTTCTGTGATACATAGACAACAACAACAACAACATATGTATCTATATGAATATGCAAGCCCGTCTGCCCAGCGAGTTCGTAGCGCGTTGGACTACGGTGACTATCCCTCTGTGTGTGCGGATTCAATTCCGCGGGATGGCAGAAAAGCCAGATTCCCCAGATTTACGGTGTTCGTGGCACCGAACCGAAGGGTTACGATGTCCATGGCACCGAGCCGAAGAGCTGAAAAGCTCATGTGCTTCTGGATCAGAAAAAAAAATGAATATGCCTCTTATGTGATACTTACATAACAACTTAGCCTTCTGTTGCACTCCCCCGCATATGTCACAATCTAGTCCACTAGAATATATTCACAAATCTATTACAAATAACATCACAAGAACTTGTCACATTTCCCAACTCACGAAATTGTCACAAATCTGTCCTAATTTTCATTAACACAAAAATATTCCCTTGTTGACAACAAGTCGCGTCACATCAAATTCATATGACTATCGATCACATTACCACTGTTCACTAACACTCGAGCACGTGATATCTACACCAGTTACTAACTTTGCTCAGTTTTATATAACATGCAATAATAATTAATAACACACAATATTGCTAAATAAACATCGATATTAGTTCATGTTACAACTCAAGCGTAAACTAGCTTCAATGAAGATATGGTCGTCAGACGTCAACAAATTGAGTGTGTCATTTAATGCAGAAATCAGATATTATTTAAAATTGAATAACACATGCATTAATCAATGTTAGGTGTATACTTTACAGTCAACTGTCACAAGTGTAACTGTAACACGTTGATGTATGTCACTCTTGTAACAATCAACAAGTTTGTCTGAGACCTGGTCCCTGATTCTCGTCTGCGAGCCTGTCACACTGCGACTAGACGCTACTCCAGATAGTTGCGCCACACACAATCCTATCCTGCACCCAAACCTACTCGCTGACTTTTACGTCAGTCTTCTCTTCTACAATTTCTCAAGGTGTCTCCATGTAACCTCCTTAAGCTGAGATTAACTTTTATGATCTTGTTTGCTTGTTAAAATATTTCGCTAACTACCCGCGTAGAAACAACATGGTTGAAATAGTTATAAGTTGAAGTAAAGAAATTAGTGGACCAACTATCGCAGACATTTCATGGCGACATTTGAACATATGATTGTGTTCTTAATATTGTTATGTTTGTCGCTCTGGTGCCGGGGCCCGCACAGGAAGCAAATAATAGTACCATTGCGACCTACAAAGCATGTCGTAAGAGGTGACTGGTGTAGGACCTAGAAAAGCTACCGTAGTAATTTTTTTTTCGATCTAGAAGCACTTGAGATTTCAGCTCTTCGGCTCGGTGACATGGATATCGTAATTCTTCGGTATGGTGCAACGAACACAGTAAATCTGGAGAACCTGTGGCTTTTCTGCCAGTCGCAGAATTAAAGCGCACTCACAGTGGGGCTTGTCACCCGTCATCCAACGTACTACGAACTCGCTGGGCAGGCGGGCACCCTAGTAAATAAAAAGCGTCGCAGAAATCGGATGTGCTGACCTCTTGTAGGTGCATGACTAGCACCACGTATAATCGCTCTTAGGCTCAGATTACATACAAATCACACAGTGGTTAACAAGTGGTCGATATGGAGCGTTTGAAGAAGTAGAAGAAGCTAGGCTATGTTTGTGCTAGGTGACGTTCTCAGAGCATAGTCTTAATTATCTCATTATTTGCCTCCGTATCTCTATTTTTCTCTCTCTCTTTCTCACCTCTCTCTCTCTCTTTCTCACGCTCTCTCTCTCTCTCTCTCTCTTTCTCACCCTCTCAATGTTTCTGTTTTCTATTCATTCTTCCACCCATTACATTGTCCCATCTCACCACATGACTTTAACTGTTTATATCTTTCAGTAATCTAATCTCTCTTTCACAATCTTACCTTTCACATTTCTCTCTCTCTTGCCATCTTTATCTTTATCTCTCTCTCTTTATCTTTCTCTCTATCTATTTCCATACACTTACCTTCCACATCTCTCTCTCTCTCTCTCTTTATCTCTCGTATCTTTATATCTCTCTCTTTATCTCTATCTCTCTTTATATCTCTTTATTTTTATCTCGCTTTATCTCTCTATCTCTTTATCTCTCTTTATCTTTATCTCTCTCTCTCTCTTTATCTCTCTTTATCTTTTTATCTCTATCTCTTTATCTCTCTTTATCTCTCTTTATCTTTATCACTCTCTATCTATTTCCATACACTTACCTTCCACATCTCTCTATCTCTTTATCTCTCTTTATCTTTATCTCTCTCTTTATCTCTCTTTATCTTTATCTCTCTTTATCTCTCTCTATCTATTTCCATACACTTACCTTCCACATCTCTCTCTCTCTTTATTTCATTCTACCAACTTTTCATGCCAGCTTGTTGTTTCTTTTACTTTATATATTTTTCTCTTCCTCCATCCTCGTGTCTCTTTATATCAGTCTATCTGTTTCTCTGCATCTCTCTCTCTTCCTCACTGTTCTTGTCTTTTTGTGTTTTCATTATCTCTCTCTGTGTACACTTTCAATATCTTTCTCTGTGTACATTTTCTTTATCTCTTTCTGTACACTTTCTATATATTTCCCTTTATACTTTCAATATATCTCTCTCTGTGTACACTTTCAATATATATCTCTCTCTGTGTACACTTTCAATATATATCTCTCTCTGTGTACACTTTCAATATATATCTCTCTCTGTGTACACTTTCAATATATCTCTCTCTCTGTGTACACTTTCAATATATCTCTCTCTGTGTACACTTTCTATATATTTCCCTTTACACTTTCAATATATCTCTCTCTGTGTACACTTTCAATATATATCTCTCTCTGTGTACACTTTCAATATATCTCTCTCTCTGTGTACACTTTCAATATATCTCTCTCTGTGTACACTTTCAATATATCTCTCTCTGTGTACACTTTCAATATATCTCTCTCTGTGTACATTTTCAATATATCTCTCTCTGTGTACACTTTCAATATATATCTCTCTGTGTACACTTTCAATATATACTCTCTCTGTGTACACTTTCAATATATCTCTCTCTGTGTACACTTTCAATATAAATCTCTCTGTGTGTACACTTTCAATATATCTCTCTCTGTGTACACTTTCAATATATCTCTCTCTGTATACACTTTCAATATATATCTCTCTCTGTGTACACTTTCAATATATCTCTCTCTGTGTACACTTTCAATATATATCTCTCTGTGTACATTTTCAATATATCTCTCTTGTGTACACTTTCAATATATATCTCTCTGTGTACACTTTCAATATATCTTCTCTGTGTACACTTTCAATATATATCTCTCTGTGTGTACACTTTCTATATATCTCTCTCTGTGTACACTTTCTATACCTACATCCGATTTCTGCAACATTTTATTTACTAGGAAGCTTCCTAGGTCCTACATCAGTGACCTCTTACGACATGCCTAATAGGTCGCTGTCGTACTATTCTTTGTCCCGGCACTACACGGGAATGCACATATTAAGTGTTAACTTCACAGTCAAACATAAAGGTAACTTGACCATCCAACATTCTCACTTCACAGTCAAACATAAAGGTAACTTGACCATCCAACATTCTAGCTTCACAATCCAACATTAAACCCACCCAACATTCTAACTTAAGAGTGCAACATTAACATAACTTAACTATCAAATGATCCAGACATTAGTAACACAATTAAGAAAACACTTGCCCTGTTCTAACGCTTCCCTCTAGACTACAGACAAATTACTAAAGTGTGTCCGTTCTCTGTGCCAGTCTCTCTGGTCCTGACCTCGCAAGTACTCTTGCACCACCACTAATGATAGAAGCCTTACATTGTTGGCAAGAGGAGATTGAGAAGAGAAGATAGAGAAAGAGAAGATAGAGAAAGAGAAGATAGAGAAAGAGAAGAGAAAGAGAAGATGGAGAGAAAGAGAAGATAGAGAAAGAGAAGATGGAGAGAAAGAGAAGATAGAGAAAGAGAAGATAAAGAAAGAGAAGATAGAGAAAGAGAAGAAGAGAAAGAGAAAGAGAAAGAGAAGATAGAGAAAGAGAAGATAAAGAAAGAGAAGATAGAGAAAGAGAAGAGAAAGAGAAGATGGAGAGAAAGAGAAGATGGAGAGAAAGAGAAGATGGAGAGAAAGAGAAGATGGAGAGAAAGAGAAGAATATGACAATGTTGTGAGAACATTAGCTGCCCGTGCCTGGACAGACTGTTACAGTTAGTGTCAAAATAAATATTATTTAATAATCTAGGTAATTGGCCAGACTAGCGTATTGAGTAAGCATTTGACTATCGACTTGGACTCACGATGATTATGTGTTCAATCCCATACTCGACGTTCCACAACTGAGGAAAGGAATTGGCTCTCCTACCTCCTGTACACTAATCATCATCATCATCATCAAGTAGCTTGTCCCTTTCGGAACTTGACTCCCATGACAGCATTCATGAACAACTCTCTGTTCTAGGCAAGTTGACCGGGGTCTCAGCAGTCATTCTCAGATCGTCAATGACATCTTACATCCATCGTCTTTTAGGTCTTCCTCTCATTCTTCTTCCATGCATCATTACTTCTACAATTATCTTCTCTAGGCACTCATGTCGTTTGATGTGTCCGAAATATTTAAATTTCCTTGATTGTATGCTCCTTAATAAGGAAGTATCAAACTATTGCAGAACAGAAGCATTTGTTATTTTATCTGTCCATGATATTCTATGTACTCTTCTGTCGTATGTGCATTTTTCGTCTCTTCTTTGCGTTCGTCCTTTACCACCAATTGTAATCACTCTTTGTGATATGTTTGATCTTTGCCAAGAACGTGTATACGTTGCACATTGGTTTGGTAGGCCCTAAACGCATAGACTTCTACCGTTTAGGACATGTGCATCCGATTTCAGCCAAACCTCCTTAGACGCCTCTTACGACATGCGTGGCAGGTAACGATGGTTCTATTCTTTACATCCCAAATTTGGGCCCCGGTAACCACTCGGGCGGCATGTGCATTCAAAGGCATTAATGATCTTCTCCGCCGCTCTGTCGTTGATGCGTGTCTCACAACAATATGTTGCCAAAGGAAAAAAACGCATGCTCTTAAACACTTGATTTTTGTTCTTATGTCAGTTCCTTTCCTCAGATTAGTTAGTTCTTATGTCAGTTCCCTTCCTCAGATTAGTTAGTTCTTTTAGTTTTTGCAAAGCAATGCTCATCCTTCTTTCTTTCTGTAAGTTTCTTTTATAGCATTACTGTCATTTGTTAACAATGCCCCAAGGTATTCAAAGTTGTCGACTCTTTCTATTTTATGGCTGTTGCCATTAATTCTGTTTTATCAGTTGTTAATATCGTCGTTTTACACTAGTCCTGCAAACTGAAATGAAAATCGTGGTATATCCTTACCAGGACGTAGCCATCAACCACAGCAAACGAGTCGTTGATGTTCTAGGCACCACTTAAACGTTCAGTCGTTCGATATTGCTTTCTGAACGGTGAGGTCTATTTTTACCTTTAGTAAAATCCTACAGAAACGAATTTGCTTCCAAACTTGCCCACCGTGAGGTTTGAACCAGGTAAGCTTGAGTTTATGATTGAGGTCACTTCCCCTTGTGCTACCGACGCACACCAGGGTCTGTCTATACATATGTAGGGATAGTTACTTTAAACGTCGAGGTCTGGAAAGGATGGGAAAAGATTGTATTACTATATCTAGTAATCTGTGTTTTTTTTTATTTGATCTCTATAGTGATATATCTTAAATCTGTTATGTGTTATATACATGTCTATCATTATCAAGTTGCTTGTTTTGCAGCAGAACTTTGACCACGTAACAGTCTTTATCAATTTCTTTCTCTGGTAGACCAGATGTTCCGCCTCTGTAGTTGTCTTGTTAAAATCATTAGTCCCCTCCCGAATCCATCTTTTCCGTTGACTTTCTATGTCTCTTTGACGAGATACCGTCTTCCATAGTAATCGTCTTCAAGCCGTCGGATTATTGTATATGTTCACAATACTTTAACTTTTCTATTATAATTTGCAGCATCAACACGATTTTATTAACTTTGAGTTTCTGTGGCGTATAGATTACGTGCTTACCCCTTATCCAAAAGTACTCTGTTCGCTCCCTCGTGCAGTCGACGCGATATTTTTCCAGAGATCCCTGATCTCAGTGTCGGTATGATCGAATTCCTAGTCCTATCGGAGACGGACGATAAAACATAGGTCCCATGTTCAAGTTGAACAGGAAACGAACACTTTGCAGTTCCAAATCAAGAATAGCAGGCTGGAAAACCCCAGCCGGGTAACAGTCATTAGAAAGATTAATAAATAAAATTTCTTCAAAATATTTTTACAATTTTCTATATTGCCCTTGCCGGTGCTACGGAGTTCATGGACTGCGACTGAGATCTTCTTATGTAAGAAAGAGACGGGAGCATATATTGTTACTCCTGAAGTGCAATGATGATGATCTTATGAATCAATCAATCAATCAATCAATCAATCAATCAATCGTGGATAGATTTGTTTTTCTTCTCTGTCCATGATGAACGGATGACTTTTTTGTACAACACTTATATACAGAAGCACATATTTATTTCTCAACTGTTTTATTAAATGTCAATGTTTCGCACCCACTCTCGTTACTCGCACCCACTCGTTACTCGCACCCACTCTCGTTACAGCTGGTAATATGCTTGCACTTAATATTCTAGTTCTTGTTGATGTATATCTACATTTATTCTACTGGTAATTATTCTCTTTTTATCTATTATTGTAATTGTAGAAATATGTATCTGCTATATGTAAATATGCATGCTGGTCTACATACTTATATTATGTGTGGGGAGCTAGGTTCTGGTAAAAGAGCGTTGAAGCGACTCTTCCTTCCTTACAAAGACGACGTATGCAAGCGTGTCTTGCAGGAGTTAACATGAAGAATACACAAGAATGATAAGGCTAGCTATCCATGGATAGGTACAGCTGGGGGCAGACTCTAAACATGGATTTAAGAGTTGTTGAAGCTTGACCACGATAATTTGTTGACATAACGTGGACAAGAAGAAAGTAGTAATATAATCCAGCACGGGCTCCTCTATATACATTGTTTAACGAGACTAATGGAATGCCATCAGACATATATTTATATACAAGATTATACCAACTTGACTACCCAGCATTGCACAAAGTTTACGAGTCAAATTGTGTCCCCATTGTTACGAATTTCGGGTCGATCCAGCTTCAATTGTATACCAGAGAAACACCGGGACCTAAAGCCGGCAGGCTTGATGTTGACCACATAACCTATTTGCGCCGGATGTGAAAGAAAACCCAGGATCTAACACCGCATCCAACAATATAGTTCACTTTCAGAAAACTACTTCCTTTATTTTCTTTTATTTACATATTGTTTATTTCATTAAATTGTAAAATATTTAACAAAATTAAATATAACAGAAATTGATTTTTGCAAGACGAAACAAGGAAAAACACATAATTTATCTGGTGTGTTTCGATAAGTAAAATAATATCTATCTAATTGTTTAATTGATAATCCCCGTTCACAGCAGTGCTACTACTTTTCCCCCCATTTACCGCTACGAATGTTCAGTGACCTAGTCTAACGGCTGACTGAACAAGATAAGAAAAGTATCTATTGTATAACCTACTTAATTATCTGATAGCTCTGTAAATGGAAGAATTTAAACAGTTTGATAATAGTTACATTGACCTACTTATTTCTGTAGTTATAATCTGTCTAAATGTCGCAATTACAGACATTTTTGTTTTCAAGTTTATCAAGTGACACACGATCGATTTTATTATTAAAATATTACATTGACTTTTCAAGGAACTAACACAAATGTACAAAGAAAGGTCCCTTAGAGAAAGGAACATTCTGAGTAAAAAAAATAAGCAGAAATCAATCCGCGAGTTTGGGGAATAAACAAGGGCTAGAAATCACCAGGAGCAAAAAACGAATTGCTAAAAAAAACAGAAATCAAAGACGACAGTGAGACATCATACTAAGCAGGCTGACATGGAGGTGAGTTAAGACTAGCGTTGATTGTCATGGCTTCGATAGAGATTTGTTGGCATACATGAAGATGAACATGAAGAAGAAGAAGTATCTGTGGTATCGTTGATGTCCTCATTTAATAAGTCCTTCACGTTCACAGACAGTAACAAACTGATCCCGACTACAAAGCTAACAAATTAAATATACAATTTAGCAAATGAACTTGTTTATAAATATACCAGAAGACAAAAAAAATGTGAAGTCGTCCACACTAGCAGCATACAACAATAAAAATGTGACCACCAAATTAATATATTTTGTTCTAGACAGAATAATAAATAAATGTGACTAAACTAATATTTCTTTGCATGAGATGTGAATAAATCAAATTGAAGTAATAACCTGTTATTTGAGCAAGACACAAAGTTTACAACTACGAGACACAATATGTTAGTTTGTCTCTATCAATCATTGTTGTTTCAATGTAAAACTTATATAACGCGCTTATCACTTCTAGACAATATCCAAACCTGGTAATATTTCTCATAATTTCTATCATAAATAACCGACGCCTGTTCAAATTTGTTATGAGAATATACTCACCCACTAACTCATCATCATCAGGTGCCGTCTCCACATTGAAGATTGGCCGCAATGAATCTCCAGCATCCTCTGTCTTTCGCCTTGGTGTTGCACACTGCCAGACTGTAACCTGTCCATTTCTTAAAGTTTCCCTCCTACTTATCTCTCGGTCTTCCTCTTGCTCTTCCCCCTCAACTTTCCCCTCTAGTAAATGTTTTATCATGGTGTCATGTCTTTTATGTGCCCAAAATACTTTACTTGTCTGAATTTTATTTCTCTTAATAATTGTTTCTTCATGCCTAGTTTTCCTAAAACTTGTTTATTTGTCTGTTTTTCTGTCCATGAAACTCTGCCTATTCTTTTGTCATAAAATAACTGTAATTAAAACACAATAATATTCATGATATTGAAAGAAAGCTAAGCGGAACAGTCACATTGTCTAAGTCATACTAAGATTGTCTTGAAGCGGTTTTGCACGCAAGTTGTTTCTGTTTAGTTTCACACCTGTACAGAACCGATGTCGTCGATATTCCAGGTGTGTATAGTTGCACCTGAATCTGTGATGTTAGTAGTACAATGTGAACAACATGGAAGCTAAATAAAGGTAGTCATTTTATTGAGTGTCCCTGGCTGACACGATACATGTAGCTACCAGCTTTGATAAGAGCCTAGAGGTCGTGAGAATTGTATGTAGTTAAGAAATTAATAAGTGAAAACATGTTTATGCAAACTTGAACGTTTGATCGGGTCAGTTCACATACAAACTTCACGTGTCAGGTGGAAGTCGTGTATTTAGAAAACGCACATACATCGTTCCAAGATGAGAATCTGTAATAGACTAGTCTTATCTAGAGAGATTATGTGTGTGTGTGTGAGTGTGGGTGTGCGTGTGTGTGGGTGTGGGTGTCTGTGTGAGTGTGTGTGTGTGTGTGTGTGTATATGTGGTTCCAGCAGAAGAATGGTCAGAAAACCAAGAGGTATTATATAGATTAACTAGTGGAGATAACTCATGTAAGAAATCTTCTTAGACAAGAAAATTGAAATATTACATATACGTTATTTTTTATATTTTTTTCCGATCCAGAAACACTTGAGCTTTTCAGTTCTTCGGCTCGGTGCCATGGACATCGTAACCCTTCGGTTCGGTGCCACGAACGCCGTAAATCTGGGGAATCTGTGGCTTTTTCTGCCATCCCGCGAATTGAACCCGCACACACAGAGGGATAGTCACCCGTAGTCCAACGCGATACGAACACGCTGGGCAGACGGGCACATATACATTATAAAGTAGAAGCTAGAAGGTTGCAACAGATCACCCATACTATTGTCAACGGCCTAGCATAAACATAACCTCACTGTTACAATACTACCATATCAGACACGATGAAAATCTTTCAAAGGATTGAATCTGGAAGCCTGCGCTCAGAATTGCTGGATACCATTCGGTGGCCAAATCTCAGGATACCTCTTCTTCTTCTTTGCGTTCTTTCTTTACGATCAATTTTAATCACTCTTTGCGATATGTTTGATCTTTGACAAGAGTTTATGTACGTTGCATATTGGTTTGGTAGGCCACTAAACGCATAGACTTTTGCACATTTAGGACATGTGCATCCGATTTCAACTAAACCTCCTTAACCGCCACTTACGACATGCGTGGCAGGTAACAGTGGTTCTATTCTTTACTCCCACATTTGGGCCCCGGTAACCAATCGGGCGATACAGTGCTAGCTGCTATTGCCATATGGTGCCCAGATAACGTCTATGTGGTTGAAACAATGTCTTTGCTAGCAACTTGTACAATGATAGCTGTTATTGCCATATGTGGCCCAGATAACGTCTATTTGGTCGAAACAATGACTTCTTGATAGAATGACTAATTGATTGTTTCCTTGAAAAATAGGACCATCATCATTGCATTTCCGGGAATAACCATCTCAGGATACTGACTTGGCTGTACACACCGGTAGTTGCTGGATACCATTCGGCGGCCACATCTCAGGATACTGACTTGGCTGTACACACCGGGAGTTGTTGGAGTACAGGGTAACGCACTTTCTAACTTTCTTGCAGACTATGTCCTGACTAAAGCAGGCAGAAGTATTGACAGAGTCCATGTCCTCATTGTTGTACGCGTTCATTTCAGTGATATTGGCGAGTCTCAGACACTGGAGCCATTGAGAGTATTAGTAGCCTGGACATTCCAGATAGTGTCATCTTCGTGGTAGATAGAGAGAAGATATACTAATCAACTTCTCATGGGTTTGGTTGATAAATTGATTGATCATCATCATTGTACTTCGATGAATAACCATGTTTGCTTCCATCTATTTCTTACACATAACGATCTCAGAGGTAGTGCACGGTGACGGTATACGTGTACTGTGAGCAAGCCTACTTTGGGATTATTGCTGCAGCGTAGGACGGAGCACGCAATGGGATGCTCAACGTGACATGATGTTGATCGCACAACATAACATAACTCCTGTCTTACTCTTGTCCGCTGCCTACTATTACTTATCAAGTTAGTCTTACTCTTGTCCGCTGCCTACTATTACTTATCAAGTTAGTCTTACTCTTGTACGCTTGCCTACTATTACTTATCAAGTTAGTCTTACTCTTGCCCGCTTGCCTACTATTACGTATCAAGTTAGTCTTACTCTTGTTCGCTTGCCTACTATTACTTATCAAGTTAGTCTTACTCTTGTCCACTTGCCTACTATTACTTATCAAGTTAGTCTTACTCTTGTCCACTTGCCTACTATTACTTATCAAGTTAGTCTTACTCTAGTCCGCTTGCCTACTATTACTTATCAAGTTAGTCTTACTCTTGTCCGCTGCCTAGTATTACTTATCAAGTTAGTCTTACTCTAGTCCGCTTGCCTACTATTACTTATCAAGTTAGTCTTACTCTTGTCCGCTTGCCTACTATTACTTATCAAGTTAGTCTTACTCTTGTCCGCTTGCCTACTATTACTTATCAAGTTAGTCTTACTCTTGTCCGCTTGCCTACTATTACTTATCAAGTTAGTCTTACTCTTGTCCGCTTGCCTACTATTACTTATCAAGTTAGTCTTACTCTTGTCCGCTTGCCTACTATTACTTATCAAGTTAGTCTTACTCTTGTCCGCTTGCCTATTACTTATCAAGTTAGTCTTACTCTTGTCCGCTTGCCTACTATTACTTATCAAGTTAGTCTTACTCTTGTCCGCTTGCCTATTACTTATCAAGTTAGTCTTACTCTTGTCCGCTTGCCTACTATTACTTATCAAGTTAGTCTTACTCTTGTCCGCTTGCCTACTATTACTTATCAAGTTAGTCTTACTCTAGTCCGCTTGCCTACTATTACTTATCAAGTTAGTCTTACTCTTGTCCACTTGCCTACTATTACTTATCAAGTTAGTCTTACTCTTGTCCGCTTGCCTACTATTACTTATCAAGTTAGTCTTACTCTTGCCCGCTTGCCTACTATTACTTATCAAGTTAGTCTTACTCTTGTCCGCTTGCCTACTATTACTGATCAAGTTAGTCTTACTCTTGTCCGCTTGCCTACTATTACTTATCAAGTTAGTACTTATCTTGTCCGTTTGCTTCCTAATACTTATCAACTTCCAACCTTCCTTGTGTCAACATGCCTTCCACTATCACACCTAGACTAGTCCACCCATTATAAACGTACTTAAAACAAGGTGTTATCATTCGTCATATTTACATTTCTTACAAACACAATATTCACATTTTTATATCATTACTGTGTGTGTTGTTTTCCACATTTTCTTTCCAAGCAGTTTTCTATCTTGTGTTTCCATTAAATTCTCCACATTTCTGTTAATTTTTGTTTTTCTCCTCAGAGTTTTAATTATCATTGCCAATGTCTCTCCAACATTAACAAGTAATGGCTCCATTTATGATTTCTTTTTATTATATACATTAATGTTGGTCTCACACATCGATGAAAACCTTGATTATCTTGTTTCTTATTTTATTCTTTCATTTTATATCAATCTCAATGTCTCAACAACAGAAATTGTTGTTATTGTTTCCATCCATATTTTGTGTTGTCTTTCTGTACAGTGCATTACCTTTTATCTATGACATTTTTGACCTGTCATCTAGGACTTCACTGACCAAGACCCTAACCCACCTCCACGGGGTGGTCCTGGTAATAAACTAATCTCTGGCTAAGCGGGTAGGGATCGAAGGAGAGCTACTCTGGTATAAGTAGAAAGTAGGTGCATACATGTATGAATTGAGATCTCATCGCAATAAAGACGATGAGAATCTCAGAAAATGCGCCTACACGTCTCTCCTGTCCGATAGTCAAAGAAGACTATCCAAAGTGATGCCTGTGTGGTTGCCAGGGCCAAATTCGGGTAAAAGTTGAACCATTACTACCTACCACATGCTGTTTACAGCGAGAGTGGAGGTTTGGCGTGGGATTATCTACCCCACCCTGTGAAAAAAATTAGCTTTAATTAAATAACCACCGCCAAACGCATGAGAGCTTGAAATGCCTTAGTTGTGGCACTATGCCTCCTTGGAATTCAAAGGGTAGAAGAAGACGTGAGACTGGTCATAACTTTTTCCTCTCACAACATATGACTATGGGATACATAGAACATTCCGTTAGTTGCTGGACCGTATGGGAAGGACTGTTATAAGTCAATGGGTCAATAATATTTATCATTTTATGAAGTACTGAGTCAACGAGTCTGTTGGTGTGTGTGTGTGCACGTATGTGTGTGTGTGAGTGCGGTCTGTCTGTGTGCTAATGTGTGTGTGTGTGCTGGTGTGTACAGGAAGAAGAAGATTGTAAAAAGCATTACGACAGTAACAGTAACAGTAACAGTAAACAGTAACAGTAAACAGTAAACAGTAAACAGTAAACAGTAACAGTAACAGTAAACAGTAACAGTAAACAGTAAACAGTAAACAGTAAACAGTAACAGTAACAGTAAACAGTAACAGTAAACAGTAAACAGTAACAGTAAACAGTAAACAGTAAACAGTAAACAGTAACAGTAAACAGTAACAGTAACAGTAAACAGTAACAGTAACAGTAAACAGTAAACAGTAAACAGTAAACAGTAAGCAGTAAACAGTAAACAGTAAACAGTAAACAGTAACAGTAAACAGTAAACAGTAAACAGTAAACAGTAACAGTAAACAGTAAACAGTAAACAGTAAACAGTAACAGTAACAGTAAACAGTAACAGTAAACAGTAACAGTAACAGCAAACAGTAACAGTAAACAGTAACAGTAAACAGTAACAGTAACAGTAAACAGTAACAGTAACAGTAAACAGTAAACAGTAAACAAACAAGAATATTGACAGCATAAGGATTCTCTGTGGCGTAGTGGTTAGATGCTCGTCTGTCGTGCAAAATGTACCAGGATCGATCCTTCCTGGAGCTCTCTGGATATGTTTCAAGAGATCCCTAATCTCAGTGTAGGTGAGCTCGAGATCCGTGTCCTATCGGAGACGGTCGATAAACCCTAGGTCACGTGTTCAATTAGAGCACGTAAAAGAACCCTTGGCAGTTCAAAATCAAGAAAAGCAGGCTGGAAATTCGCTGCCCGGGCAAAATTTATTAGACAAGATTAAAAATAAAGTACTTACAAAATTATAGTTATCATCTTCAAAATTACAGCGGGGATACTCGCCGGTGCTGCGGAGCTCGTGCACTGCAGCTGAGATCTTCTTGTGTAAGAAAGAGATCGGAGCACACATGGTTGCTCACCGAAGTGTAAGGATGATGGTCCTATCAATCAATCAATCAATCTAACAATCATACTGACAGAACACCAAGAGTGTAATGTCATGCGTAACATTACATCGCGCAGGACAGGTAACAATAGAATAAATGATTAGAGAGAAGTACAAATTGTACACAATACCCCTCGTTCATACGTTCTGTTAACAAATTAATATATAATATGTATTTTTTCAGCAGCGTCAAGCAAGATTGTGCAAATCAAAAATTGAATGTTAGACCAAACAGTTTGTGTGTGACACTACAGACAGCTATCTACCTTTTATGTCATCAGAATGAGAGCGATTCATACAAGCGACCAAACTGACATGTCAATAACACAATCACATGCCTGTCTCTGATTCTTTAAGACATATGTCACATGTCACACTTAAATGTCATATTATTCAAATGCCGAGAAGATTATTTATTAACACTTGGCTACCAGTTCTAATTGTGTACATGTTCTTGTATGTCTATCACGGCTCGTCTATGTACACAGGTATACACTTATATTTAGAATATTTCATCAACAGGTATTGTCTTCATGTGTTGTCACACAGCTACCTGGTTTGTACCCAGTGTCGTAGTTTTCTGTTTTTGTATTGCGCTGCTCTAGTGGCTTGGGTGATGCGTAGTTTAGGAGTATAATATAGCGCCTCAGACAGTTTTTTTTTGCGTGAAAACTTTATTTTCTTATCACACGTGCCCCTCTCCATTCAAGCGAAACTTAGTCTGACTTCAGAAGTACACGTAATTTACGTCATTAAGTATTGGGTTCGGGTTTTCTTTTAGTACAACTGCCTGCCGCGTGCCCATGGTCAGTAGAGGCATTATCAACTTAGTTATCTCTGGCTCCAGATCAGGAAATAATATGAAGTTTGTCATGATTGAGTTTTGACCACAAAAAACAACACAAATGGAAGAAATTCAAAGTCGATACAAAATCAATACATCGAGAACAGTTAATAACATACCTCATATATAGTTCTAGAATCGTGAAGTTGGAAAGTTTCATTATCACCAGCGCCAGCCTGCAACACATACTTGAATAAGAAGTGGAAATATTTCGTGAATCAATTTGTTTAGAGAGCTTGAACAACGCAGGAAAGACGGAGATTATATACTTCTTGATTGTCTTGTCTCACATCTGAGTTCACGTTCAATAAAATGAGTTCACATTCAATGAAATAGGTTCATAGAAAGTCAGACAAGTTTCCCAACATCAAGTCAATCAAAACTTCCCCATGAAGGTCAGAAGTTAGACTGGACAGCTGAGAGAATTAAAGGACGCATCACTTCATTTATTTCAAGAGAATACAAAAATGTTTTTTTTTTTTCACGATAATCGATGACATGAATCGTAATATTAATTTGACGTGTATTGTCGTTGCTCTGAAAGAGAGCAAAGAATAGTACCACTACGATCTACAAGGCATGTCGTAAGAGGCGAATGAGGTAGGGGCATAGGAAGCTATCATAATAACTAATAAGTGTTGCAGAAATTGGATGTGCTGGTCTACTTGTAGGCGCATAGCTGGCATAAGTACAATCACTCTTTGGCTCAGATCAAATACAAATCAGAAAGAGTGGTTAACAAGTGGTCGATACGGAGCGTTCGAAGCAGAAGAAGAAGAAGAAGAAGGAATATTACTTTATATATAATCTTACAAGGTGAATCTTAGGGCCTCTGCTGTGTAGTTACTGGAGAATCTACCTGTCGCTATTTTTACCTTTCTATGTTTCATGTTCGCCCGAGTGGTTACCGGGGCCCAAATTAGGGATGTAAAGAATATAACCTCTGTCACCTGCCATGCATGTCTTAAGAGACGACTGAGGAGGGTGGTCGTGGTGCTGGCTACCCCACACCGTAAAAACACCAGATAGCTACAGAAACCACAACCAAGAAAATTAAGGACCACAAACAGAGAACTGTGGGATAGGGCAGGACAACGGCAGGTGGAACAAGAGATAATGAGCAGAAGGTGGAGATGGATAGGATACACACTGAGGAAACCCCTGACAGCATCGTGAGACAGGCTCTCCGATGGAACCCCAGGGCAATAGAAGTAAGGAAGACCCAGAAACACCTGGAGACGGGAGTTAGAGATGGAATGCAAGAGGACGGGGAGAGAGTGGAGAGATCTGGAAAGGATGGCCTTGGATAGGCGGGTTTGGAAGGCCTTGGTTGCGGACCTATGCTTCCTAGGGGCGAAGGGTGAAGAAGATAATCTTACAAGGTGAATTTTAGGGCCTCTGCTGTGTAGTTGCTGGAGAACCTTCCTGTCGCTATTTTCACCTTTCTATGTTTCATGTCACTGAGCACTATGAGGGCTAATCCTCCACTATTTTCAGTTGCATTTATTGTTAGACCCACATCTGTGTATACATGGGTCCACCTGCTGTTTGGGACCATGGGTCCACCTGCTGTTTGGGACCATGGCTCCACCTGCTGTTTGGGAACATGGGTCCACCTGCTGTTTGGGACCATGGGTCCACCTGCTGTTTGGGAAGTGATGTAACGATTTTAGAAGTCTAGAAATCGATGTCTGAAAACTGTGGAAGAAGAGGGAGAGATCTATGCAGCTTCTGTCAAATATAAATAGCAACAAACATCAATTATAGCACAAACATCAATTATATCACAAACATCAAATGTAACATACCGATTGTTGTTGCATACACATACATCAAAGCAAACACATACAACATAACAAACACATACATCATATCAAACACATACAACATAACAAACACATACATCATAACAAACACATACATCATAGAAACACATACATCACATCAAACACATACATCATAGAAACACATACATATAAGTATTGTAACATAGAGTTGCATATATGTACATATATTAACAACAATCTTTCTAAATGAAGAACAAACTATTATCAAAATGTTAAAACTCGTATAATTTTTATGTTGATAAGTTTATCCAGAACACACGTATTAAGTCAACGAACCATACCCAGGTCACACACCATCCTGTATAGATATTCATTCAATGAACACTATCTTGTATGAATTCCTCGTCAGTGCATGACTTGCATCTCTCGTCACGCAATCTGATTTTGAAAGCACATACAATTCTTCACATTTTCTTAAACACTGAAACCAAGATTGAGAGTAAAGATATTGAGATATTTAAGATGTGTTTCAAATAAGAAATCTTCTTTTACTATTGACACGTCAACCGAAACAAATACACGTTTTTAACATCATCATATTCTCAGTGAACCTGAATTAAGGTATGTATAAAGTTAATGGGAATGTATTGAAACATTCTGGTTGTCTACGGTAACATATGGTTACACCTATCACTTCACTAATTGTTGTCTACGGTAATATACGGTTACACCTATTACTTCACTAATTGGTGTCTAAGGTAACATACGGTTATATATATCACTTCACTATATATTGTCTAAGGTAACATACGGTTATATATATCACTTCACTATATATTGTCTAAGGTAACATACGGTTACATCTATCACTTCATTATTTGTTGTCTACGGTAATATACGGTTACATCTAATACTTCACTAATTGTTGTCTACGGTAACATACGGTTACATCTATCACTTCACTAAATGTTGTCTACGGTAAAATAAGGTTGCCTCAATCACTCTAATAATTACATTTGCAGCTGCTTTTTTCACATTTAGTCAATTCAATACATAATTTGTTAATCCAGAGTCTCATTTATAATGCTGTGCATACCGTATTAGCCAGTATGTCAGCTTTGAGTTTTCGTAAAAAATACATCAAGCCGATATATCAGTTCAGAAGGATGAATGAGTTAATATTTAAAACATTGACGTCTCTGATGTTCTCTTTTATTTCTTTTCACAAAATTGTCTATGACTTCCGTAATGCTCTCTTTACTTGTATGCTTCAGTCTTTGGCATGTCTGGCTATTTTGCTTAGTTTTGTCTTGTAAT
Organism: Arion vulgaris; assembly: GCA_020796225.1. NCBI lineage: Eukaryota > Metazoa > Mollusca > Gastropoda > Stylommatophora > Arionidae > Arion > Arion vulgaris. Next base: position 23,889,631 of record CM036776.1, read on the forward strand.
GTTGCTAGTAAATCGTCATTTTCTCTCTGTAAACTTCACATGTGTGTGTTTTCTGAGCAGCTGTGATCATATCGGTCTCTGCGGCTGAGATCTAGCCGGTCTGTGCGGCTGTGATCATGTCGGTCCGTGCAGCTGTGATCATGTCAGTCTGTGAGGCTGTGATCCTGTCAGTCTGTGAGGCTGTGATCATGTCAATCTGTGATCATGCCAGTCTGTGAGGCTGTGATCATGTCAGTCTGTGAGGCTGTGATCATGTCGGTCCGTGCAGCTGTGATCATGTCAGTCTGTGAGGCTGTGATCATGTCAGTCTGTGAGGCTGTGATCATGTCAGTATGTGAGGCTATGATCCTGTCAGTCTGTGAGGCTTTGATCATGTCTGTGAGGCTGTGATCCTGTCAGTCTGTGAGGCTTTGATCATGTCGGTCCGTGCAGCTGTGATCTTGTCAGTGAGGCTGTGATCATGTCGGTCTGTGAGGCTGTGATCATGTCAGTCTGTGAGGCTGTGATCATGTCAGTCTGTGAGGCTGTGATCATGTGAGTCTGTGAGGCTGTGATCATGTCAGTCTGTGAGGCTGTGATCCTGTCGGTCCGTGCAGCTGTGATCTTGTCAGTGAGGCTGTGATCATGTCGGTCCGTGCAGCTGTGATCATGTCAGTCTGTGAGGCTGTGATCATGTCAGTCTGTGAGGCTGTGATCATGTCAGTAAGAAAGTTGTGATAGTCGCTTGGAGACATTTCACTGTCATCGGGTTCAATTTGTCAACATGTAGCTACCCAGTGCACAATCCCGTTACAACATGTAACTACCCAGTGCACAATCCCGTTACAACATGTAACTACCCAGTGCACAATCCCGTTATAACATGTAACTACCCAGTGCACAATCCCGTTATAACATGTAACTACCCAGTGCACAATCCCGTTACAAGATTATCAAGATTTGACTACAAAGCTAAGAACACCATTAAAGATTTAACTCAACTAACTTAGAACTCAATTAACAAGAACTTAGTCTATTTAACGCAAAGTATGTAACCACGAGTTAGGAAAACTACGCCGTTCGAGTATTTGTCTAAATGTTGAGCTTCAGACCGTGTCCTGGAAAGTACGCTCAAACAGTGGGGGAGTGTCGCTATATTGTAGAAACTAACTACGGCATTTTATAAACCTTACATTTTATGAAGTAGTTCAAGTGAGATAAAGATTTGAATATAATTATATTTGTGAGGGAGTGCGAAGGAGTGGCATACCAAGGACAACAAAGAGTATAGCAGGGGAAGAGGAGATGCGCAGTCTAGCTCAGTCAAGTAGCTCCCTGCTAAGAATGTCCACTGACCGAGTCTGATTGAGAAATATTGTTATTGCCGTACATAATTTCACATATTCTGTCATTGATTTTTTGCCGATCCATGTCCTGAGAAAATAAGAAGAAAAATTGTGCAGTATAAGATAGAGTGCGTACAGTAGTCACGAGAGTAGAAGGTCCTAAATATATCATCGTGAAGGGTTACAATTGTTTGTCTGGGATTTTATTTCTCAGAAGGAGAACACGTACTACGTTCTGACGCAACTTCTTCTTCTACGAGAGCTCCATATCGACCACTTGTTAAACTACTTTCTGAGATTTGTATGTGATCTGAGCTTCTTCTTCTACGAGAGCTCCATATCGTCCACTTGTTAAACTACTTTCTGTGATTTGTATGTGATCTGAGCTTCTTCTTCTACGAGAGCTCCATATCGACCACTTGTTAAACTACTTTCTGAGATTTGTATGTGATCTGAGCTTCTTCTTCTACGAGAGCTCTATATCGACCACTTGTTAAACTACTTTCTGAGATTTGTATGTGATCTGAACTTCTTCTTCTACGAGAGCTCCATATCGACCACTTGTTAAACTACTTTCTGAGATTTGCATGTGATCTGAGCTTCTTCTTCTACTTTGAACGTTCCATAGCGATCAATGTTAAATCACTCTTTGTTATCTGAGCTTAAGAGCGATTGTACATTGTGACAGTTATGCGCCTTGAAGTATAACAGTACATCCAATTGTTGCGACACTTGTTATTTAGTAGAGTAGCTTCCCTTTTTTTTTCTTTTTTCCGATCCAGAAGCACTTGAGCTTTTCAGCTCTTCGACTCGGTGCCATGGACATCGTAACCCTTCGGTTCGGTGCAACGAACACCGTAAATCTGGGGAATCTGTGGCTTTTTCTGCCATCCCGCGGAATTGAACCCGCACACAAGAGGGATAGTCACCCGTAGTCCAACGCGCTACGAACACGCTGGGCAGACGGGAGAGTAGCTTCCCCTAGGACCCTATCTCATTCGCCTTTTACGACACGCCTTGTAGGTGGCAGTGTTACTATTCTTTGCTCTCCTTGCAAACCTCAACAACACAAGGACGAGCTTGTTCTATTCAAACTCTAGTTACTGGATCCATAAAATGAGTGACATTTCCTGTTTCCGGACTGAACCACTTAGTAGTCAACCTAAAAAAACTTACAAATTAAACTTAACCAAGCAAACTGATAACTGATGTTGTAAATATAAAGTTTGCCGCCATGAATTTCAAATGTTCTTTTGATAAACAATTGATATTGAGGTCGTTGAGCTGAGAGACGTAGGGGTTGTTAATAATTACACTGCAACTGTAGTACTTCATCCTGGGACCCCCTACCTACTAAGAAAGTAGACTAACCACTGATCTATGACCTCTCTCGACCATCCCAAGATGCTTTATATTATCATACTATGTTGTTACTCTACATTCATCAACTGGTGGCTGCGCAGAATAGAGGGACTGAGATGGTATGATAGGGTCAGAAATGAAGAACTTATGGAGAGAACAAGACATATTTCAGTGAGCCAAGAGGTGGAGAAAGGGCGCTGGATAGGAACACGATTTGATACTTCCGAGGGAATATTACAGAGAAGGGTCCTTTCCTGGAACCCACAGGGGCAGAGAACCCACAGGGGCAGAGAACCCACAGGGGCAGAGAACCCACAGGGGCAGAGAAAGAAATGGAGGCATAGAAATACAGGAAGATGAGATTTAGAGGAAGAGATCAACAATTTAAAAAAGAACTGGAGGGAGCTGCAGGAGATAGCTAGAGATACTAAGACTTGGTATGAGTTAGTTGAGGTCCTATGCCCTAATCAGGTTTAAAAAGGCATGAGAGAGAGATGTTGTCACTCTAGTGTGATGTCGGTCATTGCACTATCGTGATGGATGTGGTGGTAGCGATGATATTACCAGCTGAGCAACAAACCAGCCATACGACTAGCATATCAGACTCGATAAATATTCTTTAAAGGATTGAATCTGGAAGTTTGCTTGAGGAATTGGTTGACAGCATTCGGAGATCACATCTCAAGAAAATGACTTGGTTGTACACACCTGGACATGCTGGAGTGCAGCGTAACGAGCGTGCTAAGTTTCTTGCAAACAATGCCCCGACTCAAGTAGGCTTAAGTATGGACAGAGCCGGTATCATCAACGCTTATTTATGTGATATATGCGAGTCTCAGACACTGGGAGGATTAAGCAAATTAGAAGTTAAGTTTGAACATGCCAGACAGTATCGTCTTTGTGGTAGACAGAGAAGATATACTAATCAACTTCTCATGAGCAAGTGAACTTTAGAATGGCTGCTGCAGCGGATGACGCAGCGAATGGGAATATTCAATATCAATCATTAACGTCGATCGACTAACATAACGAAGATATTAACAGTAATGAGGATTGTAGAGATGGCTGTATAATAACATCCTAGTTTCAAATTGTTGTATATGCTATATATATATATATGTCCTTTTTCGTCTTCACAGACTGTCAACTGGCAAGTATTTTACTGTGCCACTTTCTGAGTTTTCGCTTTTCACTCTTGTCTTTCAGCTCATACATAAGTCTCTTCTCAAAAGACTCTGCGCCCTTGCGCAATATCGCTTTCCACACAACTCTGTCATCATCTAGTCCTTCCCATGTGCTGGGACCTATAGAAAAGTTTTTAATTGAGGCCTTGCAGACATCTTTAAATCTGAGCAGTGGTCTGCCTTCGTGCCTCTTCCCCTCCGAAAGTTAACAGAACAACATTTGTTTTGGTATGCGATAAGTTTCCATTCTTCTCACATGCCCCAACCATCTTAGTCGTCTACTGCTAAGCATGCCCATGATGGAAGGCTGTTTTGCACGTTGCAGTACTTCAGAGTTGGTTATCTTGTCGTACCACCTGATGTTCATAATCTTGCGGAGACATCGAAGGTGAAAGATGTTTAGTCTCCTCTCGTGTCTTGAGTAGGATGTCCATGTTTCTGAGCCATATAGTAAAGAACTAATTACACAAGCTCGATATATTTGAATCTTCGTCTGCAATATATATGCTATAAAGAATAACTAACTGTGTAAAGCAGGTAACAATTGGGGATTGTGTAGAGCAGGTAACAATTGGGGATTGTCTAGAGCAGGTAACAATGAATAACGAGTATGCACATTTATAACAATGGAGAGTCTGTGTGTGTGTTTGCTGTAGCTATAACTCTAGATATCAGGTTACAGTCTGAGTTGATAGATTGTGCCATTAACATACACCAGAAGGAGACACTTGTTGGCGTTCTGTCTGTCAGAGACAGGTTTATAACACAACAAACTTATATCACATCGCAGCTGCTTTAAAAGTGTTATTTACACCACTATATCACTCACTTTTCTACGATTCTAGATGTCTAACTATTTTCTTCGTAGTTTGTTGAGACGATATTAGTTGTTACTTCACAATATTAGTTGTTACTTCACAATATTAGTTGTTACTGCAGTTGTTACTTCACAATATTAGTTGTTACTTCACAATATCATTATGTGCTAATTTTAGTATTGTGGTGTCCATGTTTCTAGAATACTGTACACAGGTGGGATCGAAGAGGTCTCGTAGAGGCTACGTGCTCACCTCTGGTTCTAAGGTTACTTGGTTCACGCCCTCGTTCAGCCATTAGCATATTTTTCTAGATAACCCTGATCTCAATGTACGTGAGATCGAGTTCCTAGTCCTATCGGAGACAAACGATAAAACGTAGGTTAAAGTTGAGCACATCAGCTATCCCTTGATATTTCAAAATCGAGACAAGCTGACTGGAAAGGAAGTGACCTTGACAAAATTGAAAAGAAAAATTAAAAAATAAAATTCCTATAAAATAGTTTTACCATAGTTTAAATTACATCGGCGACTCTCACCGGTGCTACGGAGTTCGTGCACTACAGCTGAGATTTGCATATGTAAGAAATAGATCGGAGAATACATGGCTAGTCACCGAAGTGCAATGATGATTGTCCTATCAATCCATCAATCAATCAAAGAGAACAGAGTAAGTTTTTGTTTAAGTAACAACTATTCTTGTTTATCATAAAACTTGACGTCAACATAGAAGTAAACAAAATCTATTATTGATGAAATGATGAATGATAAGAAAACAATAAAAAGGAAACAGACCAGTAAAAATATAATGACAAAATGTTTAGAAAAGTCTTAAGTCTAGTAGGAACAAGCACTTAAGATATAATATTGATATGTTTTTGATTAATTAAATACTTTCTCACATCAAAGGCCGACCGCATGAGATCTTCATCACTTGATCTCACTCTGGTAATACACTCTAAAAACTGATATTTGTTCATTTCTTAATTCTTTTGCTTCTATTTGTTATTGTTGTTTTTCTCTTGCCCGCTTATCTTCAGTCTTTCTCTCCTGTATAGTTTTCAGTAGGTGTAGTCAAAGACATGTCAATTTCAACATTTCATAAGTTTGGTAGAGACTAAAAGATCAAATATAATGATGTCTTCATATAAGGAAGATTATTAATGCAATCTTCATACCAACACTGTGCTACCAGTGCCAAACATGGACACTGACAAAAGAACAAGAAAGGAAAATTACCACATGTGAAATGAGATGCTTGAGGAAAGCAGTAAATAAAACAAGAAGAGACCATATAAGAAATGAGGAAATTAGAAGAACATTCGAAACAACACCTGCTATTAGATTTATTGAAAAACAGAGACTCAAATGGTTTGGCCACTTGGTCGGAATGAACCCGAATACACCAGTTACAAACCAATGTGCAACGTATACAAGTTCTTGGCAAGATCAAACATATCACAAACAGTGATTAAAATTGGTCTTAAAGAACGAACGCAAAGAAGGAGAAGAAGACCAGTTGCAAAAGCGTACAACTTGAAAATGTAAACATCAAGAGGAAGGGAAGTCCAAGGAAAAGGTGGATTGAACTAGTTACAGACATCTTAAAAATCCACAATACCACAGCGTATCAAGCAACCGAGCGGGCATTATCTCGGAAACCGATCATCAGTTAAATCTGCCACGCCTAAAGGCAATTAAACAGAGAAGGATAAAAGAACAAGAAGATCATAAGCTTGGGAACATAAATGATTCTTCTTCTTCTCTTCCACCATTTACTTTATAGAAGTGTTGGGGGTGAAACGTAGTGATCTTGTGTGTGCTTGTTCTTCTCTTCTACCATTGACTTCTTTATAGAAGTGTTGGGGGTGAAACGTAGTGATCTTGTGTGTGCTTGTCTTCTCTTCCACCATTTACTTCTTTATAGAAGTGTTGGGGGTGAAACGTAGTGATCTTGTGTGTGCTTGTTTTAAGGCACTTTGTAAGCTGATATTCATGTTCGTAAGGCTGTTCTTGATGCCGTCGCTACATCTTTTGCGTGGTCTTCCTCTTGCCTTGTACTCATTATACTTTTCTGTGTGGCTCTCTGTGGTAGGCGATACTAGGACATTCTGGTCAGGTGTCCAAACTATTTAATCTGTTGTTCTTTTATGAATTGCATAACTGGTTTCATATCCAGTCTCCTTCTGATTTCTTCATTTCTAATTTTGTCTCTTATTGTCACATCTGCAGCTCTTCTAAGACACCTCATCTCTGTCGTTATGATTTTCCGCTCATTAGCTGCTGTTATTGGCCATGTTTGACACTGGTAACATAGTGTTGGCCAGAAAATCGTTCTTATGAGATTTGCTTTAGTTGTTAGTGTTATCTCTTTATGTGTTAACTGTCCCAGTACTTGGTTAGCTTTTGTGCAACGATTGCTGATGTCGCTATTGATACTCCCATCTGCTGTGAAAATTGCTCCTAAGTATTTGGCCTCAATTGTTTGTTTTATGTCTACGTTCTGGAGTTTTATTGTAAGGCTTTATAGTTGTCTACTTATTGCCATTGTCTCTGTCTTTATTATATTTATTTTCATGTTGTACTCCTCACCCTTGATGTTAACTAAGCTTAAATGATTAAATATGAAAAAATAACAACACTTGACTATCGATCATAGGCCTTTTTCAAGAAAAAAATAAACGAACACGAAATGCTAAATGAACTAAATATAAATCTAAAGTTTTTCAATAGATTGCTCTGTCTTTTTATATCTAAAATATTTTTATTAATTGCATCTACTGCCTTTATACATAACCGGTCTTGACCATTAACCGGTCTTGACCATTAACCGGTCTTGACCATTAACCGGTTTGTATCATCTTATAGCGTCGCTGAGCATGCATGCATGAGGGAATGTTTGCGTCTCAGGCCACTCCAGGGATTTTGTCGCAGCCATGGCATCCATATTAATGCTGCTGATTGTTGTCGAATAGTCATAGACACACTCAAGAACTTGATGAAATCCTTTGGCATAGATCTCAACAACTGGGAGAATGTTGCTCAAGACAGATCAGCCTGGCGCACACTTCTTCGACACAGTTCTTCGGCCTGCGAGGAAGGTAGAACAGCACGGTTGGAACAAAAACGTTAAAATAGAAAGACAGTAAAACTTCCCACAAGTACAAGTATACCTTGCCCACACTGTACAAGAACATTGCAGGCTCGCATTGGGCTCACTAGTCATCTACGCACACACAGACAAACATAACGCAACTACATTCCCTTGGATGAAAATTTGTGTGGTCATCATCACCCGTGATGGACGAGCATCAGTTGTCGCATTTTTGACATTACTGCAACTTAAAGTAACCTTATCAAAAAGAGAAGAAGAGGAAGACCACGGAGAAGATGGATTCAGTATGTAACTGATGGTTTGAACATGACGGCTGCAGAGGCATGACATCTGGCCTATGAGAGAGAAGTTCCGGAGGACTGTTGGGGTGGCAACGTTCTGCTCAGGACAAGCTATTTGATGATGATATCAAAAACATAAAAACTGCTATCTAAAGTGAGCTTCTCTATATAGCATCTATTTAACAGCGCGCGTTCGAGAGACGAGAGAAGAAGAAGAAGAAGAAATAAAATATCTAGAGTCGGGCTACATAAAGTCCCCCACCCCCATAGAACAATATCATCGCTGCACCCCCCTTTCCATTACAAAGCGCATCAACGTCCCCAAAAGCAGTAGAATGTTCTGGTATCCATCATATGTTCTAGTCTGCAGAAAACTGATTTTGATCCAGACCTTCATCAATCACACTGAGTCTACCCTCTTTCTAGAACCTTCAATTATCTAGGGATTACCCACACGACCCACATCTTTAATTAGAACTAGAGATCTCTTGGTGGGAACAGACTCAAAATCAATGACAAGAGAATCGAACACACGGATCGGACACGTGCAGATCTGTGCACTATGTTTCTTGGACCTTGTGAAACAAGAGAAGACTACTCTGTCATTGTTAGTCTCTGGCCAATTCTCAAGCTTGGATTATCTCCGGCTTGAGAGTCTTCAGAATTAATTGTTTCTGGATGCATTAGGAAACTGAATGCTTGCAGTTTGTGACAGGCTGGTTTCGTATGACTATCAATCTACGACTATTGAAACTTTGATGCTTGCAGTTTTTGGGAGACTGGTTTTGTCAGAATTTTATTTTAAATCTTTTTTTCTAATGAATTTTGTTCTTGCAGAAGCTTTCCATCTTGATTTTTTCGATTTTGGATTAAAGTCACAAGTGCATGCGAGAACTTGCTTAATTTGTGAGGCTGGTGCTAATGATAGAAGTTCATGTACGTATCTGCTGACGTTGTGAGACGGTACTATTGTATTGTGATACATGTTACAGTAGGGAAATCGATGGAGCCACCTAGAATTGAAATGTGTCTTTCTAAGCTTGCAATATCAAGTTGTCTACGTACATATTTTTTTTTTCTTTCCTATCCAGAAGCACTTGAGCTGAAAGCTCTTCGGCTCGTATCATGGATATCGTAACCCTTCGGCTCGGTGCCACGAACACCGTAAATCTGGGGAACCTGTAGCTTTTCTGCCAGTCCGCGGAGTTGAACCCGCACTTACAGAGGACTTGTCACCCATAGTCCAACGCGCTACGAACACGCTGGGCACGCGGGCGTCTACGTACATATATGGACGTGGATTTGAACATACTGGTGGCTTGTTTCTAGCATTGTTATAACTTGGGCGTGCACAGCAGTTGTAGTATGTACATAGACTAATTTTATATGATAATCAATCTACGACTAATGAAACTTGGAAACACTGGCTTGAACATTAAATGTCTAGAGAACAGAGAAGTTACATTTGAAAACTAGTCACGACAGAGATGAAGTGTCTACACAGAATGCTAGGAGTATCAAGGAGAAACTAGTCACGACAGAGATCAAGTCTCTACACAGAATGATGGGAGTATCAAGAAGAGACCGGTTGAGTAATGAAGACATCAGAAAAAAGGTGTGTACAACATCAGTACTGCACTTCGCCAAGAAACAACAAATTAAATGGTTTGGTCACATAAGCAGATTAGCAAAACAGACAGTACTCCTTAAAGAGTAAGTTTACTCCGATACAATGCATACAAAGCAATATGTTGTCAACGCAAAAGGTGGACCACACCAATACTATAGACAGTAACAGACACTGTATATGAAGAACACACAAAAGCCCGTTCTAGAAATCTCTTCTTATCTTGACGCTGAGAGACAAAACAGATTGTGAGAAAAGAAGAATATATTTTCCATATTAGATACGCAAAATATCAAAATACATCATATGCCAAACCTCAGAACCGGACATTTACAAAACATCACAGCCCACCATAAACAAAACCTCGCAAACCACCATATACAAACTCTCTGCTCGCCTGTCCAACGTGTTCGTAGTGCGAGTGACAAGCCCCCGTGAGTCTGGTTCAATTCACGGGCTTCGCATAAAAGCCATAGGTTCTCCAGATTTAAGGTGATCGTTGCACCGAACCGAACCGTTACGATATCCATGGCACCGAGCCGAAGAGCTGAAAGCTCAAGTGCTTCTGGATCGAAAAAATACAAAACACCACAATCCAGCACAAATGAAACCTCACAATCCCGACATCTTGTATTACAATGTCCTTGGTACATACTAAAACATAGATGAAGATCATGCGTTTCCTGATCAGTCTGTCTGTCTGTGTGTCTGTGTGTCTAGTTTCATCACTTCCATGTTGTCCTCTCGAACGAAATGATGTTATTATACCGACCTCATTTCTATGAAATATTCATTGACTGGAGGAATATTTGATGACTAAAACTCACATTTTTCTACAACTTCTCACAGAATGTTTGACTCATATTCTTCTCTGTCTTCTAATCTTTTTTATATGTATTGTCTTTTTTGTGTGTCTGTCTTTTTTGTTTGTATGGTTTTTTTTGTGTGTTTATCTTTTTTTGCGTGTCTGTCTTTTTATGTGTCTGTCTTTTCTTTGTGTCTGTCTTTTCTTTTTGTTTGTATTTTTTGCGTTTCTGTACTTTTTTGTGTGACTGTCTTTTTGTATGTCTGTCTTTTTTGTTTGTATGCTCTATTGTGTTTCTGTTAATTTGGTGTTTATCTTTTTTTTTTGTGTGTGTATTTTTTGGTGTATCTGTCGTTTTTATATGTCTGTCTTTTTGGTGTGTCTTTCTTTTTGTGTGTGTCTGTCTTGTTTGTGTGTCTGTCTTTTTTGTGTATCTGTCTTTTTTGTGCATCTGTCTTTTTTGTGTATCTGTCTTTTTGTATGTTTTTTTTGGGTTGATATTTTTTTGCGTGTCTGTCTTTTTATGTGTCTGTCTTTTCTTTGTGTCTGTCTTTTCTTTTTGTTTGTATTATTTTGCGCTTCTGTACTTTTTTTTGTGTATGTATTTTTTGTGTGTCTGTTATTTTTTGTTTGTATGTCTGTCTTTTATTTTGGTCTGTGTTTTTTGTGTATCTGTCTTTCGTTTGTCTTTATCAATATTATCTAGACTTGAGAAAGTGAACACGATATCGTCAGCAACTGATGAATGTTGAGATAGATACATCAAGTTTATGCTGTGTACAATATGTTTCACATGGTGTGCAATACTGCTCAGATTGTGTGCAATACTGCTCACATGGCGTGCAATACTGCTCACATGGTGTGCTATACTTCTCACATGGTGTACAATACTTCTCACATAGTGTACAATACTTCTCACATGGTGTGCAACACTTCTCAGATGGTGTGCAACACTGCTCACATGGTGTACAATACTTCTCACATGGTGTGCAACACTTCTCAGATGGTGTGCAACACTTCTCAGATGGTGTGCAACACTTCTCAGATGGTGTGCAACACTGCTCAAATGGTGTGCAACACTGCTCACATGGTGTGCAACACTTCTCAGATGGTGTGCAACATTCCTATAGAGCATGATCGGTACATAATGAAAAACTTGATGTAATAAAATCTAACCATTACCCTTAATCTGTTTTATTTCTTTTTGTCTGCAATGTAGTAATTTCTAATACATTAACTTCTTTACCACTTACTTAACATTTGCAGTTTTGATATTTTCAGAATTTCAATGAATTTAAATTACTGAATTTCTCTTAATAAAGTTCCATATAAATTTATTGATGTATTTCTAATGGAATTAGCTCTCTTCTTCTTCTTCTTTGTTGTCACACTAAGCTTTAACCAAGTGTCCTTGTTTTATGTTTTTGTTTTGAGCTTCTATGGTGGTCTGGGTGATAGTTATTTTGTGTTTTTTGACAGGATTCTGCTGTGCCATCTAACCATATTTTTCTTGGTCTCCCTCTCTCCTTCTTTCCTGATGTTCTGTTGTAGATAACTCTGTATACAGTGGAGTTTTTATTAAGAGACTAAATCACTTCATTCTTTGTTTCTCAATGTAATACAAGCAAGGTACTGGTTGCATTCGTATCAAGTGAAATAGACAAAGGAAACAAAACTTCATTGACCATGTTTACTTATATTGCCGGATCACTCTCTGCAGAATCTACACACAGCATGTCGACAGTATTTCACAAACCACCAGTTCTGTAGCTCCAGCAACAAATATAACATATTTCTTAAATAAAATACGAATTTACAAACAGAACAGAACAACCTAGATTCGAACCCCCAACATTCGAAACGGGATCTAAACAATTAACCGCTTCGTCATAGGGACCCTCCAGTATTTCTGAAACTAACCAAATCGACCCCTGAATGAAACCGGTGTTTAGTTATCAGGTCCCTCGGCAAGGTTTCACTGACCAGTTGACCGCTAGACATTTCATCTTAAAGACTAATATTACGATTGATGCTCTCTAAATGAATGGTTACTAACTAACGATCATCGTGTCTCCATAGAAGTCATCTCAAATATTCTAATCATCGTGTCTCCATAGAAGTCATCTCAAATATTCTAATCAAGAAGAAACAGAGATTCTATGGGAATAACGATGCCATTAGTTGACAGGACGAGTTGAGAGAAACATAGACAATCTGATCAAATATCTATAATCTTTCTATATATATATTCAAAACAATCATGAGAATTACATCAGATTGATATTTATTTATATAACATAAAAATACATGTTTGCGATTTATTTAATTTATTGATTGACTCCCATGTGTTGTCGGGGCTCGTACGGGGAGCAACGGATAGTAACACTGTGACCTAGAAGACATGTGGTAAGAGGCGACTGAGGTAGGGGCCTAAGGAAGCTACCCTAGTAAATAAAAAGCGTCTCAGAAATAGGATGCGCTGGCCTACTTGTAGACGCATAACAAGCACAACGTACAATCTTAGGCTCAGATCACAAATGAAATACAAAGTTTTTTTAACAAATGGTTGATATGGAGCATTCCAAGAAGAAGAATGCGATTGATTGATTGATTGATTGATTGATTGATTGAAAGATAGAAAAATCATTATTTCGCCGTCAGTAAATAATAATGTGTATATTCTAATACATTTCTTAAACAAGAATATATCAACAGTACTGTGCAGTCTGTGTAGCACCGGCTACGATTACTTATGTAATTTTGACGAAAGTGGCAATATGCAAAAACCTTTATTTTATCACTTTTTAAGAATGATCCTCATGCAGCGGTTTTCCAGCCTGTTCTCATAGAGTTTAAAACGTTCTCGGATTGCTGCCGGAGCTACAGAGCTCGTGCTTTGTGCAATACTCTCGGCAGGTGGCGTGCCATTTCTGCGGAGAGGGACCGAGCTGTATAAGGTAAAACCCAGTGCAATGAAGTCAATCCTTCGGCTTGTTCTCATAGAGTTATGACATGTCAAATATTCTATTGCTTTGTGAACAGGAACACTGAGCCTCTATTTTATAGTCCGTCTCCGATAGGACTAGGAATTTGATGTCACCTACATGAAGATCACTGATCATTTAACAAATAGTCTGATCGCTCCAGGCATGAAACAAATTGTCTAGTCTTGAAGCGGGACCAGAGTTTCCCACAGTGGGCGGTACCGCCCCCTTAGTGGGCGCTGAAGCGTTCTAAGGGTAGGGGGTAGTGGGGTCAGAAGAATTTTGCGGGTGTTAAGACGATTAGGGGTTGGTGGCTCCTTAAAAAAGAAATTAATAATAAATATTTTTAAATAAATTAGTTTCGTGATTTTGAGATTGAAAATAATTTAAAATTTGAATTCTGCATTTAAATTCATCTTATGCCTGTCTTACACGATCCATTTTTTAATTAATTTTTCTATTTCATGCATATAATCATTTGAAAAAATGGCCATGTATGACAGACATATATATCATTTTTCTATGTCAAAGAGAAAATAGAGCATGTATATATATGGGAGAGAGGTGTTAGCAAACTGTTTTAATGTGAAGGAGGGGCGGAGGGGGCGTTACAAATTTTATGATGTCAAAGCGGGCGGTGGGAGGTGTGAAAAAGAATGTGAGGGGCAATGTGAGAGAGACAAGGGGAGGAACAATGTGAGGAACAGTTGGGAAAGACAATTGTGGGGACAAAATGAGAGGCAATGGAGAGAGACAAGTGTGAGGAAGGATGTGAGAGGCAATGTGAGAGAGACGGTGTGAGAAAGAATGTGAGGGGCAATGTGAGAGAGACGGTGTGAGAAAGAATGTGAGGGGCAATGTGAGAGAGACGGTGTGAGGAAGAATGTGAGAGAGACAAGTGTGAGGAAGGATGTGAGAGGCAAATGTGAGAGAGACGGTGTGAGAAAGAATGTGAGGGGCAATGTGAGAGAGACGGTGTGAGAAAGAATGTGAGGGGCAATGTGAGAGAGACGGTGTGAGGAAGAATGTGAGAGAGACAAGTGTGAGGAAGGATGTGAGGGGCAATGTGAGAGAGACAAGTGTGAGGAAGGATGTGAGAGGTCGAAAAAGTTTGGGAATCTATGATCTATCGCCCAAGTAAAACTACAAATGTAAAATGACCACCAAGTTCAATCTATCGTCCAGGTAAAACTACAAATGTAAAATGACCACCAAGTTCAACCTATCGAACAAATAAAACTACACATGTAACATGACCACCAAGTTCAATCTATCGCCCAAATAAAACTACAAATGTAAAATGACCACCAAGTTCAACCTATCGAACAAATAAAACTACACATGTAAAATGACCACCAAGTTCAACCTATCGAACAAATAAAACTACAAATGTAAAATGACCACCAAGTTCAACCTATCGAACAAATAAAACTACACATGTAAAATGACCACCAAGTTCAACCTATCGAACAAATAAAACTACACATGTAAAATGACCACCAAGTTCAACCTATCGAACAAATAAAACTACACATGTAAAATGACCACCAAGTTCAATCTATCGCCCAAATAAAACTACACATGTAAAATGACCACCAAGTTCAATCTATCGCCCAAATAAAACTACAAATGTAACATGACCACCAAGTTCAACCTATCGTCCAGGTAAAACTACAAATGTAAAATGTCAATTCTGTGTCTAGAAGGATGAACACACAGGACAGAAGCAATATTTTTTGTCAGGAATATTGTGCTCAGAGAAAGGTTAAAGTATCACGAGACCGTCAATGTCACTTCCGACGGAAGTGCTGGAATTCTTCAATAACAAAAGTCTGACCCCTGTCCAACTGGTCAGATGGCTTATTCAGTTAAGCGTCTAAGTAGGCTGTCATTCGTCTGTTTGCATCTAAAGTCTCATTAGTGGAAACAGGGAGTTGGTGTCTGAGACAGAAAAACACAATTTCAACGTTTAACCAGGAAGTAACCTTTGTGTACTTGACGATAGCAACAATGCATCGTAACAACATGGTTAAACATTCAATAACAACTTTGCAACATTATAAATTACAACATTATATATTGCACAATTATATATTACAACATTAAATATTACAACATTATATATTACAACATTGACATATGACATACGGATGCGAGTCATGGACAATGAACACACAAATCGAAAAATCGCTGAGGGCCACAGAAATGTGGTCTTATAGAAGAATGATGAGAATCCTATGGACTGCTAAAATGACTAATGTTGAGGTGCTGAATAAAATCAAGACACGGAGAAAGCTTATCATCAATATAAAAAAGAGACAGTCATCATTTTACGGACATGTGATGAGAAGGGAGGTTTAGAACACATTGTGACAACCGGTAAAATCGAGGGTAGACGAGACAGGGAAGACAGAGACAGAAAATTTCTGATGGCCTGACTTCAGGGCACGGTAGAGCGTAAACATCTGAGTTGATAGCAAACACCAGCGATAGAGATTTGTGGAGATCCATGATCGCCTACTCCAGCCGGCACGGCACCTGATGATAATGATATTACAACATTATATATTGCAACATTATATATTACAGCATTATACATTATATATATATTCTGCAATTATATTTTGTTTATTGTCTATTCCCAGGCGGAAGATGTAGTTGGCTGTCCACTCTTGCCGTTAAGCGTAGGGATGGGAGCTTTAATTTGCGTTCTAGTGCCAGATGAGTCGCCCTTGTTTTGTGTTTATGTAGTGTGGTCTTGATATTGTCTATCCATCTTTTCTTGGTCTTCCTTAGCTCTAGTAACCGATCTCTTGTTATTGTATGCTGTTATTGGTGGTTGATTGTATTTCATTCTCATTAAATGTCCAAACCACTGCATTTGTTGTCTTTTGATGTATTCTGTGCATGAAGTTATGCCCACTCTGCTTCTGATGTCTTCATTTCATAGTCTACCTTTCCTGGTGACCCGCACTGCCTTCCTCAAGCATTTCATTTCACACATGGTGAGCTTTTTATTATATATTACATTATATTTAAATATATATATACATATAAATATATATATATATATATATATATTACAAAATGATATATAAAAAATTATAAATAAAAAATGATATATTACACCTACGTATAACTGCCAAATGTTCGGATCAGTGCTTATATAACTTCAACACGGGGCTGCCTGCTCATATAACTTCAACACGGGGGCTGTCTGCTCATATAACTTCAACACGGGGGCTCTCTGCACATATAACTTCAACACGGGGGCTCTCTGCTCATATAACTTCAACATGGGGCTCTCTGCTTATATAACTTCAACACGGGGCTGCCTGCTTATACAGGGTGTTCAAGATAAAAGCAGCCTGTGAATGGAGCTAATCTGGCATATATGTATGAAAATTAGAAGGTTCAGTTATGACGTAGTATAGGTCAAGGTTGTGTGACGGTGTGTAATTGTAGTGCGGAAGGGGCGATGAACAAATGTAACGTAGGACGAGCTAGTCAGAACCGGTTTAAATAGTAAACAAACACAACGTAATAGGTTAACTGGCAACTTTCGATTTGTCAATGGGGCTGCATTTATCTTGAACACCCTGTATAACTTCAACACGGGGCTCTCTGCTCATATAACTTCAACTTGGGGCTGCTGTTTTATCGAATGCTGTCAATAGGACAATGAACTATATCTCACCTACACTGAGATCAGGACCTTTTATAAAATATCCCAATCTCTGCTCCCGGGAAACGAACTGAGTACACTTGAAACGAGAGGCTATCATCTTACTTCTACACCACTGAGATCGCCTAGAACATTATGACATCTCTTAGAGTCTACTGTTCAATGCGGAGACGACACTTCATTAATCTGCAATAACAGAGCAATAATATGTCAAGCGCAATGTTTGCAACCGGCAGCTCAAGCGTAAATAACTGTCGTTACTCTCTGTAGTGAGAGCCGCGGTAGCGTAGTTGTTAGTGAACTCGCTTCTCAAGTCTGGTGGTCTGGGTTCAACTCCCGCAATGCGCGTGGAATTTTTCCCTACCGCGACGGCTCTCAGGTCGACCCAGCCTCAACTGGGTACCAGACATGCTCTGGGAAAGTAAAGGCAGCCGGCGTGATGCTAACCACATCACCCATTGTGTGCCGACGGTCAATGAAAAATACAGGCCTAACACTGTATTGCCCTATATACCACGAGGTATTAAAGGGTTCCTTTACTTTACTTACTGTCTGTAGTAGCACTGTGTAGTAGCGCTGTGTAGTAGCGCTGTGTAGTAGCGCTGTGTAGTAGCGCTGTGTAGTAGCGCTGTGTAGGGCGGTGTAGAACAGGTAGGACGTGAGCCTGAAGAATGTAATAGCTGCATGGTTAGTACAGACGTCGCAAAGTTAAAGGGTTTTAAATCCGAAAGATTGACTTCATTGCACCGTGTTTTACCCCATACGGCTCGGTCCCTCTTCGCAGAAATGGCACACCACCTGCCGAGAGTATTGCACAAAGCACGAACTCCGTAGCTCCAGTAACAATCCTAGGGTCTCTGGAAAAAACTGCACTCGTGAACAGAACGGCGCAGTTCGGATTCGAACCCACGACCTTGGACTCACAAGGCAAAGGGTTTAACCACTCAGCTACGGAGACCTTCGACTCACAAGGCAAAGTGCTTAACCACTCAGCTTAACCAAAGCTGTTCAGATTAAGATTTTTCATTTATGCCCAGGACAAAAAATCCTTGACATTACTGTGAATTAAACATGGGTCTCAGCCATGGAAGCCGCGCTCTAATCCCTTCGGTCAGACCCTGCACGCGTGAATCATCATCATCAAATAGCTAGTTCCGAGCAGAACTTTGCCACCCCAAAAATCCTACATAATTTCTCTCTCTCATACACCAAATATCCCGTCTCTGCAGCCGTCATGTTCAAACCATCAGTTACATCCTAAATCCATCTTCTCCGTGATCTTCCTCTTCTCTTTCCCGGTATGCCTCCTTCCATGATGGTCTTTTCAAGCACTTCGTGTCTTTTTATATGTCCAAAATACTTCAATTTTCTCATTCTTATTTGTATCATTAGCCAGTTTTCTTTGATTGACATCATGTAATACAATACGATGATCATTTAACAAGAACGATGAGTTAGCATGTAAGTTGTAGCAGTCTAGAACAAACTGACATTTAACAAGAACGATGAGTTAGCATGTAAGTTGTAGCAGTCTAGAACAAACTGACATTTAACAAGAACGATGAGTTAGCATGTAAGTTGTAGCAGTCTAGAACAAACTGACATTTAACAAGAACGATGAGTTGGCATGTAAGTTGTAGCAGTCTAGAACAAACTGACATTTAACAAGGACGATGAGTTAGCATGTAAGTTGTAGCAGTCTAGAACAAACTGACATTTAAAAGAACAGAAAGAATGTTAGTTACCATCTTCAGAGAATATTGTTTCTTCAAGTTGTAACATCACAGATAGATTCAGTCGTCACTGTTAGAATCGGTGGTCACTGTTAGATTCGGTGGTCACTGCTAGATTCGGTGGTCACTGCTAGATTTGGTCGTCACTGCTAGATTCGGTCGTCACTGCTAGATTCGGTCGTCACTGTTAGATTCGGTCGTCACTGCTAGATTTGATTGTCACTGTTAGATTCAGTCGTCACTGTTAGATTCAGTCATCACTGCTAGATTCGGTCGTCACTGTTAGATTCAGTCGTCACTGCTAGATTCAGTCGTCACTGCTAGATTTGATTGTCACTGTTAGATTCAGTCGTCACTGCTAGATTATGTCGTCACTGCTAGATTCAGTCGTCACTGCTAGATTCTGTCGTCACTGTTAGATTTAGTCGTCACTGTTAGATTCTGTCAAGTCTAATAACTTGATAGACTTGATAAAACGTGACCATAAGATGAAATTGTCGCAGACAGAACAAATAAGCCATGAGCATACTATTTGATAACATAGTCCTAACAACATTTGTTCACGCTCAAGAATACGATGATGTTGATGAGAAGGTAGAAGACATAGATTGAGTTAAGGAATAGCAAAGGTTATTTATTATTGAGTATACGATCTGTCCAGCCTGTCACAGACGTTCCCTAAGGACTGCAAACTTCATCTCACCAATCTCACGAAACATACGTCAAACAGATGTCGGGACACGAACAAAATTAACTTTACAAAGTTGATAATAAAATAACACGACGTGTCGACAAAATAGTCGTTCTTCTTCTTCTTCTTCTTCCTCTCCTTCGAACGTTCCATATCGACAACTTGCGAAACCACTCGTTGTGATTTGTATGTGATCTGAGCATAAGAGCGATTGTACGTTGTGCTAGTTTAGTTCATAGAAGTAAGCAGCACATCCAATTTCTTCAACGCTTTTTAAATACTATGGTAGCTTCCCTAGGCCCTACCTCAGTCGCCTCTTACGATATGGCGTATAGGTCGCAGTGTTACTATTCTTTATTCCCCTTGCGAGCACCGGCAACCAAGGAGGGTCGTTATTAAGCACATGATATCCAATACATTTCAGAATATTTGAGAAAAAGTCACAGTTCTGATTACATGCATCTTTCCTGTAGAAAATGTACAGCCTTTAAGAAAAGTATAGGCCCATCTGCCCAGCGTGTTCGTAGCGCGTTGGACTACGGGTGACTATCCTCTGTGTGTGCGGGTTCAATTCTGCGGGATGGCAGAAAAGCCACAGATTCCCCAGATTTACGATGTTCATGGCACCGAACCGAAGAGCTGAAAAGCTCAAGTGCTTCTGGATCGGAAAAAAAGTATAGACAAATACACAAACAATAGAAAAGAAAATCTCATATTTGGAAACAAAGTTGTAAGAAAACATTTGTAAAACGTCTTGGATAGAGAAAATACCAAATAACAACATAATATTAGCATTAAACATGGAGGGAGATGAAACTTGTTAGCAATATCATGTCAGGGAAACTGATATATTTGATCCAAACGAAACTTCAACTTTGGTTTGGGAGATAGAAATAAAGGAGGGCATGGTTCCTGGAGGGAGGGCATGGTTCCTGGAGGTAGGGCATGGTTCCTGGAGGGAGAGCATGGTTCCTGGAGGTAGGGCATGGTTCCTGGAGGTAGGGCATGGTTCGTGGAGGGAGGGCATAGTTCCTGGAGGTAGGGCATGGTTCCTGGAGGTAGGGCATGGTTCGTGGAGGGAAGGCATAGTTCCTGGAGGGAGGGCATGGTTCCTGGAGGGAGGACATGGTTCCTGGAGGGAGGGCATGGTTCCTGGAGGGAGGGCATGGTTTCTGGAGGGAGGGCATGGTTCCTGGAGGGAGGGCATAGTTCCTGGAGGGAGGGCATGGTTCCTGGAAGGAGGGCATGGTTCCTGGAGGGAGAGCATGGTTCCTGGAAGGAGGGCATGGTTCCTGGAGGGAAGGCATGGTTCCTGGAGGGAGAGCATGGTTCGTGGAGGGAGGGCATAGTTCCTGGAGGGAGGGTATGGTTCCTGGAGGGAGGGCATGGTTCCTGGAGGTAGGGCATAGTTTCTGGAGGGAGGGCATAGTTCCTGGAGGGAGGGCATGGTTCCTGGAGGTAGGGCATAGTTTCTGGAGGGAGGGCATGGTTCCTGGATGGAAGGCATGGTTCCTGGAGGGAGGGCATGGTTCCTGGAGGTAGGGCATGGTTCCTGGATGAGGGCATGGTTCCTGGAGGGAAGGCATGGTTCCTGGAGGGAGGGCATGGTTCCTGGAGGGAGGGCATGGTTCCTGGATGAGGGGCATGGTTCCTGGATGGGGGGCATGGTTCCTGGAGGGAGGGCATGGTTCCTGGAGGTAGGGCATGGTTCCTGGAGGGAGAGCATGGTTCCTGGAGGGAGGGCATGGTTCCTGGAGGGAGGGCATGGTTCCTGGAGGGAGGGCATGGTTCCTGGAGGGAGGGCATGGTTCCTGGAGGAGAGCATGGTTCCTGGAGGAGGGCATGGTTCCTGGAGGGAGAGCATAGTTCCTGGTGGGAGGGCATGGTTCCTGGAGGGAGGGCATGGTTCCTGGAGGGAGGGCATGGTTCCTGGAGGGAGGGCATGGTTCCTGGAGGGAGGGCGTGGTTCCTGGAGGGAGGGCATGGTTCCTGGAGGGAGGGCATAGTTCCTGGAGGGAGGGCATGGTTCCTGGAGGGAGGGCATGGTTCCTGGAGGGAGGGCATGGTTCCTGGAGGGAGGGCATGGTTCCTGGAGGGAGGGCATGGTTCCTGGAGGGAGGGCGTGGTTCCTGGAGGGAGGGCGTGGTTCCTGGAGGGAGGGCATAGTTCCTGGAGGGAGGGCATGGTTCCTGGAGGGAGCGCATGGTTCCTGGAGGTAGGGTATACATCCTGGCGGAAGATCGTGGTTTCTGGAGGGAGTGCATGAATGCTGGAAGGAGGTCATAGTACCTGGAGGGAGGGCATGAATCCTTTCATGGAGAAAATGCATGCATCCTGAAGGGAGGGAATGGTTCCTGGAGGATAGGCATGGTATCTGGAAGGAAAGGGTGATTCCTGAAAGACGATATAGCGGACAACATTTGCGTTGGTGGCAACAAGTTATAAAGAAATCTTTAAATCTTCACTTAAAAAGCGGAGAAAGCGAGAGAACTGGCAGGAAAGTTGTCTCAGACAGCACTTAATAAGTACGAATATTTTTACGAGACATATTACATGAAGATATGTAGCGTGTAATGAGGGCTAATCTCTTTACTAGACAAGATGCATTAAGAGACTTATTTACAACAACATATTTCCATATATTTAATAAATGTATGTTGCATTTCCTATAATTGTCGACTCAATGCGAAACACATACAAAGGGAAGTAATGTAGCTTTACGAAGTCAACACAAAAAAATATGCGGTCACGTTTCGACCAAAAAGTCTTTATCAAGAGTGGGATACAAGACATAATAATTACATACAATCACGTGGTCTTATACAACAGACACTAGAGACGCAGTGAAACGATTAATTCTTAACTGTCCTCAAATAAAAATATCTAACTAAAAACGAAATAAGTGTGAGATAATAGAAAGTGAAAGCTAAATATAGACGTTACTTTTAAAAGGCGGCCGGCATGACGTTGACCACATCCCCATTCATGCGCTGATGATCGATGACAGATACGGGATTAACATCGTTTTATTCAATATACTTCGAGGTATGAAAAAAGGTTCATTTGTATTTCCTTTTATATGGTATCATAAAAAGAGACATTATCAAGATGTATAGAAATGTAGTGTGTTGTGTTCAAGAGATATTAAGAAGTATAGAAATGTAGTATGTTGTGTTCAAGAGATATCAAGATGTATAGAAATGTAGTGTGTTGTGTTCAAGAGATATTAAGAAGTATAGAAATGTAGTATGTTGTGTTCAAGAGATATCAAGATGTATAGAAATGTAGTGTGTTGTGTTCAAGAGATATCAAGATGTATAGAAATGTAGTGTGTTGTGTTCAAGAGATATCAAGATGTATAGAAATGTAGTGTGTTGTGTTCAAGAGATATCAAGATGTATAGAAATGTAGTGTGTTGTGTTCAAGAGATATTAAGATGTATAGAAATGTAGTGTGTTGTGTTCAAGAGATATTAAGATGTATAGAAATGTAGTGTGTTGTGTTCAAGAGACATTATCAAGATGTATAGAAATGTAGTGTGTTGTGTTCAAGAGATATCAAGATGTATAGAAATGTAGTGTGTTGTGTTCAAGAGATATCAAGATGTATAGAAATGTAGTGTGTTGTGTTCAAGAGATATTAAGAAGTATGGGAATGTAGTATGTTGAGTTCACGAGACATTATCAAGAAGTATGTAAATGTAGTATGTTGAGTTCAAGAGACATTATCAAGAAGTATATCAATGTAGTGTGTTGAGTTCAAGAGACATTATCAAGAAGTATATCAATGTAGTATGTTGAGTTCAAGAGACATTATCAAGAAGTATATCAATGTAGTATGTTGAGTTCAAAAGACATTATCAAGATGTATAGAAATGTAGTGCGTTGTGTTCAAGAGATATTAAGAAGTATGGGAATGTAGTATGTTGAGTTCACGAGACATTATCAAGAAGTATGTAAATGTAGTATGTTGAGTTCAAGAGACATTATCAAGAAGTATATCAATGTAGTGTGTTGAGTTCAAGAGACATTATCAAGAAGTATATCAATGTAGTATGTTGAGTTCAAGAGACATTATCAAGAAGTATATCAATGTAGTGTGTTGAGTTCAAAAGGTTGCAAGGTACCATATAAAGGTAGCAAACGATTTTTTAAAACTCTCAAATCAATGGAATATAATCAGATGGAATTAACTTGGACGTCCCAAGCTCCCAAATGCCCAGTGTCATTGACATTAGTGACTACAGAGGTCATAGAGTGCTGGTATATATGACGTAAATTATTGCTGAAACAGTCATTAAGTCTTGGACAAGTCTTTAGTTGTCTAAATATAGCTAGTTGCATTTCTCCTATTTATCACTATGATACTGATAACATTTAATGTTAATTCTTGGAAAGTGTTTCATAAAAACTAAAGAGTTTAGTCCAAAATAATAGTCACAAGTAAATTATTATTATACAGGGTGTTCAACTTAAAAGCAGCCTGTGAATGGAGCTAATCTGGCATGTATGTATGGAAATGGCAAGGTTCAGTTATGACTAGTATAGGTAAAGGTTGTGTGATGGTGTGTAATTATAGTGCGGGAAGGGGCGATGAACAAATGTGACGTTGGACAAGCTAGTCAGAACCGGTTTAAATAGTAAATAGACAAGATGCAATGCGTACCTGGCAAATTTCTATTTATCACTGGGGCTGCTTTTAAATTGAACATTATTACCATATTCCTCTCTTATCTTTATACTTTACAAGCAATTTATTCATATCTCTCTATCCCTATCTCTAGTCTCTCTATCTCTTGTAGTATTTGTACTAGTAGTAGTAGTAGTAGTTCTAGTAGTAGGTCTAGTAGCAGTAATAGTTCTAATAATAGTAGTTGCAGTACTCAGACCACTGCTCAGATATAAAGATGTCCGCAAAGCCTCAATGAAAACTTTTCTATAGGTCCCAGCACATGGGAGGGACTAGCTGATGATAGAGTTGTGTAGAAAGCCAAATTACGAAAGGGCGCAGAGTCTTTTGAGAAGAGACTTATGTATGAGCTGAACGACAAGAGAGAAAAGCGAAAACTCAGAAGTTGTCACAGTAAAACACTTGCCAATTGACCGTCTGTAAAGACGAAAATGGTCATATATATATAGTGGCAGTAGTAGTAATAGCGGTAGTAGTAATATTAGTAGTAGTA
Organism: Arion vulgaris; assembly: GCA_020796225.1. NCBI lineage: Eukaryota > Metazoa > Mollusca > Gastropoda > Stylommatophora > Arionidae > Arion > Arion vulgaris. Next base: position 23,914,420 of record CM036776.1, read on the forward strand.
GTAGTAATAGTAGTAATAGTAGTAGTTGTAGTAGTAGTAGCAGTAGTAGTAGTTATAATAGTAGTAGTAGTAGTGGTAGTAGTAGTAGTAGCAGTAAAAGTAGTAGCAGATCTAGTTGTAGTAGTAGTTGTAGTAACAGTAGTAGTTATAGTAGTAGTATTAGTAATAGTAGTAGTAGTAGTAGTAGTAGTAGTTCTAGTAGTAGTAGTAACAGTAGTAGTTATAGTAGTATTGTTTTTGTGTTTTTTATGGGGCCCGTCCCAGATGTGCCATACCAGGTGAACCCCGCACAACGGAACGTGATAACTTTTATAAACTATCAAACCCCATCAATCCTTGGATCGATGGCACTCCTAGTTTTGTACAAGGGTAGCCATGTGGCATTTAATGAAGGCTTCCAACCTTCAGCTTCGATCAAATGGGCACTAGTTCCGTAACACAAGCTGATAACTTTGTGAACCCATATAATGAGCCACGTGACAGATATCAAGCGATACAGATACTACACTTTGATCTTAGCCAAAATGCCGTAGTTAAAGTAGTAGTTGCAGTAGTAGTATTAGTAGTAGTATTAGTTCTAGCAGTAGCAGTAGTAGTAACAGTAGTAAGTAACAGTAGTAGTAGTAGTAGTATCAATCTTATCATGAGTAGATATTTTTGTTATCTTACAAAACATACTAATACGTGCTGATGTTTCTCATGATATAGATGTATAACTCTCAACAAAAACTCTCTACTCCATACACCCCAAAAACCAAAATAAAAACAGACGGGATCTGGCAATGATGACCAGTCTTGTTTTGGGAATAATTGAGAAATTTAGGGGCTCTAGGATCGGGGATGATCGACACATCCAGGGACGATAATTCGACCTGGGGGATTACTTGACAGTGATGTCCCTTGGACGTGCTAATGACGTAAGGAAAAATCACGGATTGACCTCATTTGAGACCTGGAACGTGCGAGGTGGAGGGGAGAAGAAGGTGTCGAAAGTTTTGTTCCAGCTACAGTTAGAGAGAAACTTTTGTTTCAACGGTGAGAACGATAGCGTAGAGAGAGAGAGAGAGAGAGAGAGAGAGAGAGAGGGAGAGAGAGAGGATGTAGGGTCTGCCAATTGTGTGAAACGTATAGATTGATTAAGTAAAAGTATCGGAGTCAGACAGGGAAGGGGGAGTGAGGACAGATAGAAACAGGAATGGGAAAGAATGAGAAGAGAGAAAAAAAGTGATATGGTGATAGAGATGGACAGACAGTTTAAGTGAGGGGCAATGTGAGAGAGACGGTGTGGGGAAGAATGTGAGGGGTAATGTGGGAAAAACAATTGTGAGAAAGAATGTCAAGAACAGTGTGTGAGAGACAGTGTGAGGAAACATGGGAGGGGCAATGTGAGAGAGACAGTGTGAGGAAGGATGTGAAAGGCAAAGTGAGAGAGACGGTGTGAGGAAGAATGTGAGGGGCAAAGTGAGAGAGACAAGTGTGAGGAAATATGGGAGGGACAAGGTAAGTGATAGCGAATGTGAAAGACAGTGCAAGTGAGGGCGAGTGAGAGACTGTCTAAGGATGAGTAAGAGAAAGTGTATGGGAGAGTAAGAGAAAGTGTAGAATGAGGAACAATGTAAGAGAGAATGAAAGACAGTGTTTATGAAAGAATGAGAGACAGTGTTTATGAAAGAATGAGAGACAATGTTTATTAAAGAATGAGAGACAGTGTTGATGGAAGAATGAGAGACAATGTAAGAGAACGTGAGAGACAGTGCGAGTCAGCGTGAATTGCATAGATAAATATTCACATTGACAGAGAAAGTGAGAGATAGTGTAGAGTGGGAGAGAATGTGAGAGAATTAGTGTCTGTGATGGAGAAAGTGAAAATATATTCTAATTGAGTGAGGAAGGGAGTGACGGTGAAAGAGAAATAGAGAGAGAGGAGAAAGAAAGCGAGGAGAGAGAAAGAGAGGGAAAGAGAGAGAGCAAGAGAGAGAGAGCAAGAGAGAGAAAGAGAGAGAGCAAGAGAGAGAGAGAGAGAGAGAGAGAGAGAAAGAGAGAGAGAGAGCAAGAGAGAAGAGCAAGAGAGAAAAAGAGAGATAGAGCAAGAGAGAGAGAGCAAGAGAGAGAGAGCAAGAGAGAGAGAGCAAGAGAGAGAAAGAGAGAGAGAGAGAGAGAGCAAGAGAGAGAGAGAGAGAGAGAGAGAGAGAGCAAGAGAGAGAAAGAGTGAAAATGAGTAAGAAAGAAAAATAGAGAGAGAGAAAGAGAGCAATAGGAAGAGAGAGAGAGAGAGAAAATAAGAGAGAGAGAGAGAGATAGGTTGAAAGGTACAGAAAATGTCAGAATGTAATGGAAAGGTTGAAGGTGTAACCGAGCTGTAGTGATGTGATGATACCATCTTTAGAATAATAATATTACAGATTAGTTTGAACAAATGTGAATGTACAAGTGGATGTACACGTGTGTGGGGATTAGCGAGGTCATTTTGGTGTGTGTGGATTAGCGGGGTGATTAGGTGTGTGGATTAGCGAGGTGGTTTCGTATATGGATTAGCGAGGTCGTTTGGTATGTGGGGATTAGCGGGGTGATTAGGTGTTTTGTTTTAGCGAGGAGGTTTCGTGTGTGGATTAGTGACTTGGTTCCGTGTGTGAGTTATCGAGTGTGTAACGAATGTGAGTAAATGAGAATGAATATATGTGTTGGTAAATTATTTTTGTTTCTTGTCTGTAATTCTATCTTGTCTCAGAGCGTCAGGATAGGAAGCATTTTCTATAAGAGGTTTTTCTGCGTGCTTCATAAACAGTCTTTTTCGTCTCCTCTGTTATCTCTTAGGTCTCCCTTTTACTTGGACAGCCTTTTGTTTTGTATCCACTGTATCGAAGTAGGAACACTGTCTGTTGGTAAGCTGATTATGTGGCCGAACCATTTAATTTATTGTTTCTTGATGAAGTTCAGTACTAATGCTGTACTTACTTTTTTCCTGATGTCTTCATTTCTAAACCGATCTCTTCGTGTTACTTGCAACATTCTGCGTAGACTGTTATGACTAGTTTTCTTCTATCATTTGATACCAATGTCCAGGTTTAACTTTATGGTTCTAAAACTAAATTTCGAATATTTCATTTCCAATGTGGTTTCAGTTCTAACATATGCTAGTGAGAGTTGGAACATGAGCAAAGGTCGTGGATTCGAATCCAGAAAGCACCGGGATCTTTTCACAGGTGCTTTTTTTTAAGAGACCTCTAGTGTTGTTGATCGAACTACGGAGTCGTGCTTTGTGCAATACTCTCAGCATGGGGGAGGGTGGGAACATTTCTGCAGAGAGGACAGAGCCATATCTGGTAAAACGCAGCGCAATGAAGTCAATCTTTCGTCTCTGGAAACATTTTAGACCCTTTTTATGTAACGTGTAACGATACGAAGAGAATTGAAACAAAATGGAAAGAATATAAACACCAGTAGGGAATAATACTTGTAGGGAAAAATTAACAATGGGTATTAATATATATATAAATAAATAGGTAGAAACCGCAATGAGGATGTAATACGGACAGAGAATTATCACTAGTAGTTAGTAATAAATGCATGAAGAAACCCATACTAGACAGAAATATGTGTAGGGAAGAACACCAGAAAAGAATACATAGGAATAAATCATGAGAAGGTAGTAATATATTTGTATAGTAATACAAGAAGAGAGAAACCACCAGTAGGATACAATAAATGAAGAGAGAAACCACTAGTAGGATACAATAAATGAAGAGAGAAACCACTAGTAGGATATAATAAATGTCGAGAGAAACCACTAGTAGGATATAATAAATGAAGAGAGAAACCACCAGTAGGATACAATAAATGAAGAGAGAAACCACTAGTAGGATATAATAAATGAAGAGAGAAACCACCAGTAGGATATAATAAATGAAGAGAGAAACCACCAGTAGGATACAATAAATGAAGAGAGAAACCACTAGTAGGATATAATAAATGAAGAGAGAAACCACCAGTAGGATACAATAAATGAAGAGAGAAACCACTAGTAGGATATAATAAATGAAGAGAGAAACCACCAGTAGGATACAATAAATGAAGAGAGAAACCACTAGTAGGATATAATAAATGAAGAGAGAAACCACCAGTAGGATACAATAAATGAAGAGAGAAACCACCAGTAGGATACAATAAATGTCGAGAGAAACCACCAGTAGGATACAATAAATGAAGAGAGAAACCACCAGTAGGATATAATAAATGTAGAGAGAAACCACCAGTAGGATACAATAAATGTCGAGAGAAACCACCAGTAGGATACAATAAATGTCGAGAGAAACCACCAGTAGGATATAATAAATGAAGAGAGAAACCACTAGTAGGATATAATAAATGTCGAGAGAAACCACCAGTAGGATACAATAAATGAAGAGAGAAACCACCAGTAGGATACAATAAATGAAGAGAGAAACCACCAGTAGGATATAATAAATGTCGAGAGAAACCACCAGTAGGATATAATAAATGAAGAGAGAAACCACCAGTAGGATACAATAAATGAAGAGAGAAACCACCAGTAGGATATAATAAATGAAGAGAGAAACCACCAGTAGGATATAATAAATGAAGAAAGAAACCACCAGTAGGATACAATAAATGAATAGAGAAACCACCAGTAGGATACAATAAATGAAGAGAGAAACCACCAGTAGGATACAATAAATGAAGAGAGAAACCACCAGTAGGATATAATAAATGAAGAGAGAAACCACCAGTAGGATACAATAAATGAAGAGAGAAACCACCAGTAGGATACAATAAATGAAGAGAGAAACCACCAGTAGGATATAATAAATGTAGAGAGAAACCACCAGTAGGATATAATAAATGAAGAGAGAAACCACCAGTAGGATATAATAAATGAAGAGAGAAACCACCAGTAGGATATAATAAATGAAGAGAGAAACCACCAGTAGGATACAATAAATGAAGAGAGAAACCACCAGTAGGATACAATAAATGAAGAGAGAAACCACCAGTAGGATATAATAAATGAAGAGAGAAACCACCAGTAGGATATAATAAATGAAGAGAGAAACCACCAGTAGGATACAATAAATGAAGAGAGAAACCACCAGTAGGATACAATAAATGAAGAGAGAAACCACCAGTAGGATACAATAAATGAAGCCTAACAGCGATTGTAGGCTGTACTAGTTATGTGCCTACATGTAGTCCAGCACATCTGATTTCTGCGACGCTTTGTATTTACTAGGGTAGCTTCCATAAACTCTGTCGCCTCTTACAACATGCCTTGTCGGTCGCAGTATTTATGTTTTTTGCTCTCCTTGAGAGCCCTGAAAACATCGGACGAACTCGTATTTTAAAAACATTTTTATTTTTTTCTAAATATAAATTGTACACATTTATGTGAATATTTTTGTTACCAGATATTATAAGTTACAATTCGAGAATGACACACTGTTGTGAGCAGCCATGACACAAACTTATGTAACATGTTGTAACAACATGGTGCCCTCATGTCTGAGTAAGAGCACAATTCTTAATCATCTACAAAAATAAGGTAAATCCCAGATAAAGACAGTTCTCACTCCCCCGCCCTGTTATCAAACACCTTGAGTACGCCACATGTTGTACGGAATGCTGGGAACACACTCAAAATGAGAACCAATGGTAGAGGACACATATGTTCAACAATGTATTAACTTAAGACTAAGAAATGTCACCTGGCAAACAATATGGCTTACAAGTAAGCTGATTACCAATCGACATTTTCTATTTTAGTATATACACCGTGCAAAACGATCATCCTTTCTCATTCGAGTGCCGTCAGTTCAAGTGCCGTCAGTTCAAGTACTGTCAGTTCCAATACTGTCAGTTCAAGTACTGTCAGTTTAAGTACTGTCAGTTCAAGTGCCGTCAGTTCAAGTACCGTCAGTTCAAGTACTGTCAGTTCCAGTACTGTCAGTTCAAGTACTGTCAGTTCAAGTACTGTCAGTTCAAGTGCCGTCAGTTCAAGTACTGTCAGTTCAAGTACCGTCAAAAGTTCAAATGCCGTCAGTTCAAGTACTGTCAGTTCAAGTACCGTCAGTTCAACTGCCGTCAGTTCAAGTACCGTCAGTTCAAGTACTCTCAGTTCAAGTACCGTCAGTTCTTCTTTTTCTTCTTCTGCGTTCGTTCTTCACGGCCCAATTTGATCATTCTTATTGTGATGTATAATTGGTCCACTGGCAAGAACGGAGTGATCTACGTCGGGACGATTGTGCGCCCATGGTGACTAGGCCCGCCCGTCCGGTTTCAGCCAGCTTTTGGTTTCCTAGGGTGAACTTTCCCTAGGGTACGATCCTTTCTGCCGACTATGTCGGCTCGGATCTACGCCTTTACGATCAACTTTGCCGTATATTTGGGCTTTGTGATCTACGCCAGGACAGTGAGTTACGCTGTGTTGCCCGTTCTGACTGAGAAATATTTCTCGGGACTTGTCAGCTTGTCCTCGGACGGCGTCTTACTCGTATAAAACACGGTGTAAAGTATCGGCCTTCGCCAATGTTCGGACCCGAACTTCCTGTCCGTACATTGTCGGCCTTGCTTTACCGTACATTTTGAGTTTGATCCGGAGAAGGAACATTCTCAGCCTTTTCTAGACGCGCGTTGGTACGTGACAATTTGCAATTAACCTCGAAAGGCACCGGCATGGGGCCGAGTACAAACAATGTAGAGGGTCGTTTCATTCGGCGCTATCAGCGTAACTGAGGATTTTGCGCTCGCCACCATCACCCGCCCCAGTTATTCCGGGGATGTTAGTTACGACTGCAATCGAACCTTGCCCGGTTGCCCCAAAGCTGGCAGTTCCGTTAGGTATCACCAACCTCAGTTCTTTCGGGGATGTTAATTTGTTTTTATCGCACAGTACCTTGCACGGTTTTCCCAGGGCGGGTAGTTTCGTTATGCACTAAAACGCAACTTGTTCTTTTGCGCTCGGCAAACCTTGCCCAGTACATGTATCTGCACCAAGCCACCGATGCGGAGTCAGCTGCAATCTTCTCTCGTACCGACACGAGGGTAGCCTTTTATTCGTTACGGTCCTGTCTTATTTATTCTTGCCGACTGGATGGCAATGTTTGCCCCCCCTCAGGGCTTCGAGCTTCGCCCTACGTGGGCACACGTTTTGTCACTGGATGCACCTCTCATCCATGTCAGAGACTTTTCGTTGCTGTTTCTTTGCGTAATATCTTGCAAATACTTGGGCAATATCTTATTGGACATCGGTCAGGAGATTTGTACATTTTGTTTGTATGGATCTGTATTGCATTTCCGTACTTGCACTGCTACCACTACCAGTAGTTCTCCCTGATCCCTGCCCCTCTTAGCCAGACCGGAACCAGAGTCTGTTTCCAGGGTCACCGCGTGGAGGTTGGGGGCAGGGTCTTGGTTAGCGCTCCCCTTCGCTAACCCTGGCTCATGTTACCGCCATGACCTCATGAGCCTTTGACCCCGTACCGTCAGTTCAAGTACTGTCAGTTCAAATGTCATCAGTTCAAGTACTGTCAGTTCAAGTACTGTCAGTTCAAGTGTCATCAGTTCAAGTACTGTCAGTTCAAGTACCGTCAGTTCAAGTACTGTCAGTTCAAGTGTCATCAGGTCAAGTACTGTCAGTTCAAGTACTGTCAGTTCAAGTACTGTCAGTTCAAGTGCCGTCAGTTCAAGTACTCTCAGTTCAAGTACCGTCAGTTCAAGTACTGTCAGTTCAAGTGTCATCAGGTCAAGTACTGTCAGTTCCAGTACTGTCAGTTCAAGTACTGTCAGTTCAAGTGTCGTCATTTCAAGTACTGTCAGTTCAAGTACTGTCAGTTCAAGTACTGTCAGTTCAAGTACTGTCAGTTCAAGTACTGTCAGTTCAAGTACTGTCAGTTCAAGTGTCATCAGTTCAAGTGTCATCAGTTCAAGTACTGTCAGTTCAAGTACTCTCAGTTAAAGTACTGTCAGTTCAAGTGCCGTCAGTTCAAGTGCCGTCAGTTCAAGTACTGTATACAAGGTGTAAGAAGGATATATTTGTTATTTATTATTATCTTGGTAAGTGTAATTAAGTGTTCACAATAATGGATATTTATGATCGTCAGCAGGACTATCCACAATCCAAGTTTCATAGTTGTTTTTTTTCCTGGATTAATAATAAAAATAATGATGAATATAATGAGGATAATAACATACGTGTTGTGAACATTCACAATCTGATTTTCATATTGGATGATTCTGACAATGAAGATGTCATTACCAGTAATGATAATGTATGAGAAGGGATGTGTCCTCTGTCTAACACCAGTTGTATGAAGTACTAGTTGTAGAAAAGCTAGGTCAATGACATCAGACACTTCATCCAACAAAGAAAGATCAAGATCATTCATCATCATCATCATCAAGGTGCGTATCTTTTATAAAACGTTGCTCTCTTTGCAGCACAACTGAAATCACTCCCTCTAACCAGTTCACCCACTTCGTCGATGGTCATATTCATGGTTTCTTTAATATCTTGTAGCCATCTTCTTCTTGGTCTGCCTCTGTGTCCTGTGGCCATACCCACTAATATTGCTCACTCCAGGCCATCGTGATGCTTGATGTGACCAAAGTATCTAGTTTTTCTGTATAGTATGTTATTTATCAGCCAATTCTCTTTAACATTTAGTTCTTTCAGGACATCGGTGTTCTTTCTTTTTCTGTCCATGGTATTAGTAGGATCTTTCTGTAGCATTTAGTTTCGAATGAGTGGATTTTCGTTCTTAATTTTGTGTAATAGTCCATGATTCACAACCATAAGTAGCCACTGGAAAAATGCATGTTCTCGATAACTACTTGACCAAATTCCCTGACCTACTAGTAACTAGTGGTAGAGGAAAATACAAAAAAATAATATGGATTGAAGTGGAAGCTGGTTCCACACAGGAAGCTTTTCTGTTTGTCCCACCACAAGGTATAATAGTTGTCCCAGCGCGAGGTATAATAGTTGTCCCACCACAAGGTAGAATGGCTGTCCCACCACAAGGTAGAATGACTGTCCCACCACAAGGTATAATAGTTGTCCCACCACAAGGTAGAATGGCTGTCCCACCACAAGGTAGAATAGTTGTCCCACCACAAGGTAGAATAGTTGTCCCACCACAAGGTAGAATAGTTGTCCCACCACAAGGTAGAATGACTGTCCCACCACAAGGTAGAATGACTGTCCCACCACAAGGTATAATAGTTGTCCCACCACAAGGTAGAATGACTGTCCCACCACAAAGTAGAATGGCTGTTATACATCATGATCTTCTATCACTGGATGCATCTTCATATATTTGTTTGTATTCTTAATTTACAAATGAAATCATAAATGAGCTAACCATATCCATAAATGAGTATACAGAAGATATGTGCCAGACAAAAGATGAAACAGCAGATAATAGATAAGTTTATACTAGCTGGTATCCTGTGGGACGAAATGGCGCAATGATTGCGCGTTCGACTATCGACTCGGATACAAGAGGGTTATGAGTGCCATCCAACACTTGACGTTTCACGTGGGAAGAAAGAAATTAAGTCGAAGGATTGACTTCATTGCACCGGGTTTTACCCCATATGGCTCGGTCCTCTCCACAGAAATGGTACGCCACCTGCCGAAAATATTGCACAAAGAACAAACTCCGTAGCTCCAGCAACAATCCTAGGGGTCTCTGGAAAAAGCGGCACACGTGAGCAGAGCTGTGCGATCCGGATTCGAACCCACGACCTCCGACTCGCAAGACAAGGGCTTAACCACTTAGCCACAGAGAAAGGAATTGGTCCTCCTTCCTACTGCACACCAGGAGCTTAAATATCAAGTGACGGTCCCCTCATATCATCAGGTTTGAAAATATTATAGGATATTGTATTTGTATAACTGATATTGTATTTGTATAACTGATATTGTATTTGTATAACTGATATTGTATTTGTATAACTGATATTGTATTTGTATAACTGATATTGTATTTGTATAACTGATATTGTATTTGTATAACTGATATTGTATTTGTATAACTGATATTGTATTTGTATAACTGATATTGTATTTGTATAACTGATATTGTATTTGTATAACTGATATTGTATTTGTATAACTGATATTGTATTTGTATAACTGATATTGTATTTGTATAACTGATATTGTATTTGTATAACTGATATTGTATTTGTATAACTGATATTGTATTTGTATAACTGATATTGTATTTGTATAACTGATATTGTATTTGTATAACTGATATTGTATTTGTATAACTGATATTGTATTTGTATAACTGATATTGTATTTGTATAACTGATATTGTATTTGTATAACTGATATTGTATTTGTATAACTGATATTCTATTTGTATAACTGATATTGTATTTGTATAACTGATATTGTATTTGTATAACTGATATTGTATTTGTATAACTGATATTCTAACATAACATGAGAAGTACATACGTTGTTTTGTGCTGTAGTTAGTCATACCAATGCTAACATAATTCACACAACACTGCAACCAATATGAAAACTGAGTACATACCGATGCTGACCGATACTATACAAGTGTGTATATGGAAACTGACTCCATACCAATGCAGACCGGTACTATACAAGTGTGCCCCTCCTTCATTATCTACATGGACAAACATGCACAAATTTACTGGCATTGGATAATAAATAAAAGCCGACAAGAGTTTCCAATATAAATTTAAGAAAGACAAATCAAGCACTTTGTAATGAAATGGTTTATGGAGCAGGAGATGTATATTGCTGTATGGAAATGTTTATAGACAACACAAAAATCAAAGCAATCTCTGCATTCTTATTTCCAGTTGACCTAGATAAGCTACCCTAGTAAATAAAAAGCATAGCAGTAATCGGATGTGCTGACCTACTTTAGGCACAAAATGGCATACAAAGATATTCTTTGGTCTTTGTTAAATCTGAAAGATTGTGTACATAATATTTTGTTTCTTGATGTTTTGTTTTTCAAAATAGGAGCCAGATGGTTCAAACGGTCACATGATCACTTTTTTAAACAGAAAAGGTTGAAGATTGAATATATTGTGTAGAAACCACCGGTAGAGAACAATACACTTAGAGAGACGCCAGAAGGAGAGAACAATACACTTAGAGAGACGCCAGAAGGAGAGAACAATACACTTAGAGAGACGCCAGAAGTAGAGAACAATACACTTAGAGAGACGCCAGAAGTAGAGAACAATACACTTAGAGAGACGCCAGAAGTAGAGAACAATACACTTAGAGAGACGCCAGAAGTAGAGAACAATACACTTAGAGAGACGCCAGAAGGAGAGAACAATACACTTAGAGAGACGCCAGCAGTAGAGAACAATACACTTAGAGAGACGCCAGAAGTAGAGAACAATACACTTAGAGAGACGCCAGAAGTAGAGAACAATACACTTAGAGAGACGCCAGTAGTAGAGAACAATACACTTAGAGAGACGCCAGAAGTAGAGAGCAATACACTTAGAGAGACGCCAGAAGGAGAGAACAATACCTAGAGAGACGCCAGAAGTAGAGAACAATACACTTAGAGAGACGCCAGCAGTAGAGAACAATACACTTAGAGAGACGCCAGAAGGAGAGAGCAATACACTTAGAGAGACGCCAGAAGTAGAGAACAATACATGTTGGGAGACATAAAAGAGACGCCAGCAGTAGAGAACAATACACTTAGAGAGACGCCAGAAGTAGAGAGCAATACACTTAGAGAGACGCCAGCAGTAGAGAACAATACACTTAGAGAGACGCCAGAAATAGAGAACAATACACTTAGAGAGACGCCAGAAATAGAGAACAATACACTTAGAGAGACGCCAGTAGTAGAGAACAATACACTTAGAGAGACGCCAGCAGTAGAGAACAATACACTTAGAGAGACGCCAGCAGTAGAGAACAATACACTTAGAGAGACGCCAGAAATAGAGAACAATACACTTAGAGAGACGCCAGAAATAGAGAACAATACACTGAGAGACGCAGAAGTAGAGAGCAATACACTTAGAGAGACGCCAGTAGTAGAGAACAATACACTTAGAGAGACGCCAGAAGTAGAGAGCAATACATGTTGGGAGACATGAAAGAGACGCCAGAAGTAGAGAACAATACACTTAGAGAGACGCCAGAAATAGAGAACAATACACTTAGAGAGACGCCAGAAGTAGAGAGCAATACACTTAGAGAGACGCCAGAAATAGAGAACAATACATGTTGGGAGACATAAAAGAGACGCCAGCAGTAGAGAACAATACACTTAGAGAGACGCCAGCAGTAGAGAACAATACACTTAGAGAGACGCCAGAAGTAGAGAACAATACACTTAGAGAGACGCCAGAAGTAGAGAGCAATACACTTAGAGAGACGCCAGAAGTAGAGAACAATACACTTAGAGAGACGCCAGAAATAGAGAACAATACATGTTGGGAGACATAAAAGAGACGCCAGTAGTAGAGAACAATACACTTAGAGAGACGCCAGAAGTAGAGAACAATACATGTTGGGAGACATGAAAGAGACGCCAGCAGTAGAGAACAATACATGTTGGGAGACATGAAAGAGACGCCAGCAGTAGAGAACAATACATGTTGGGAGACATGAAAGAGACGCCAGAAGTAGAGAACAATACACTTAGAGAGACGCCAGTAGTAGAGAACAATACACTTAGAGAGACGCCAGAAGGAGAGAGCAATACACTTAGAGAGACGCCAGAAGGAGAGAACAATACACTTAGAGAGACGCCAGAAGTAGAGAACAATACACTTAGAGAGACGCCAGCAGTAGAGAACAATACACTTAGAGAGACGCCAGAAGGAGAGAGCAATACACTTAGAGAGACGCCAGAAGTAGAGAACAATACATGTTGGGAGACATAAAAGAGACGCCAGCAGTAGAGAACAATACACTTAGAGAGACGCAGAAGTAGAGAGCAATACACTTAGAGAGACGCCAGCAGTAGAGAACAATACACTTAGAGAGACGCCAGAAATAGAGAACAATACACTTAGAGAGACGCCAGAAATAGAGAACAATACACTTAGAGAGACGCCAGTAGTAGAGAACAATACACTTAGAGAGACGCCAGCAGTAGAGAACAATACACTTAGAGAGACGCCAGCAGTAGAGAACAATACACTTAGAGAGACGCCAGAAATAGAGAACAATACACTTAGAGAGACGCCAGAAATAGAGAACAATACACTTAGAGAGACGCCAGAAGTAGAGAGCAATACACTTAGAGAGACGCCAGTAGTAGAGAACAATACACTTAGAGAGACGCCAGAAGTAGAGAGCAATACATGTTGGGAGACATGAAAGAGACGCATAGTAGAGAACAATACACTTAGAGACGCCAGAAATAGAGAACAATACACTTAGAGAGACGCCAGAAGTAGAGAGCAATACACTTAGAGAGACGCCAGAAATAGAGAACAATACATGTTGGGAGACATAAAAGAGACGCCAGCAGTAGAGAACAATACACTTAGAGAGACGCCAGCAGTAGAGAACAATACACTTAGAGAGACGCCAGAAGTAGAGAACAATACACTTAGAGAGACGCCAGAAGTAGAGAGCAATACACTTAGAGAGACGCCAGAAGTAGAGAACAATACACTTAGAGAGACGCAGAAATAGAGAACAATACATGTTGGGAGACATAAAAGAGACGCCAGTAGTAGAGAACAATACACTTAGAGAGACGCCAGAAGTAGAGAACAATACATGTTGGGAGACATGAAAGAGACGCCAGCAGTAGAGAACAATACATGTTGGGAGACATGAAAGAGACGCCAGCAGTAGAGAACAATACATGTTGGGAGACATGAAAGAGACGCCAGAAGTAGAGAACAATACACTTAGAGAGACGCCAGAAGTAGAGAACAATACATGTTGGGAGACATGAAAGAGACGCCAGTAGTAGAGAACAATACACTTAGAGAGACGCCAGAAGTAGAGAACAATACATGTTGGGAGACATGAAAGAGACGCCAGAAGTAGAGAACAATACACTTAGAGAGACGCCAGCAGTAGAGAACAATACACTTAGAGAGACGCCAGAAGTAGAGAGCAATACACTTAGAGAGACGCCAGAAGTAGAGAACAATACACTTAGAGAGACGCCAGAAGTAGAGAACAATACACTTAGAGAGACGCCAGAAGTAGAGAACAATACATGTTGGGAGACATGATTATTCAATCGCAAAATCACGAAAAATAACTCTCCCCAGTTGCTTCTGAACCCACTATCGTCCACCTGGAAGGCTTCAGCGCCCACTGGGGCGGACCGCCCATTTGGGAACCCATGGTGTAGACCATAATGCGTAGGTCTGTAACGTGTTTCAGCAACACGGTGCCCTTATTCCCTGATAAGCTCACACCGTTGTTGACCTTCTAGAGAGGAACATTAACTCCCACATAAAGACATTTCTCACTATATTCCCTGTTATCAAACACCTTGAATGTGTGAAGTGGCGGCTCGTGATCATTGTTGTTGGTGGGGACTGGTCCTTAATGACGAGATGCCACTCAGTGTGTGACATGTTGTAGACGATACAGTGATACAATCAAAGTGATAACTAAGATTTGACGACATAAAAGTTAGTTAGTTAGTCTTTCCTCTTGGGCCTGTGGGCGGCGCATAGGGCAGAGGTCATAGCTCTCCATGTCTCGCGGTTCGTTGCTATTTGTTCATAAAAGTGCAACAATTTATTAATAAAACATTTGTTTTGCTTCTCAAACGATTAACATCTGTTACTATATTATTATTTATTAGCTGCTCTATGGATTCATTATGACAAGGATATGTATAACCGCGTTGAAATGAGTAATTTCTCTCGTAAAATAGAGACATACTATTTTGTGAAGATATTTTGTTGTCCTCAGAACATAGTGTAAAGTGTACCTGCTAGGAAGGGAAGAACAAGTGGTCAACACACAGTTTGAAGTTTAGCATGCTAGAAAAACAGACAACTTGTTATCTATAGCATCAAAAGTTGGACTGCAGATAAGCTATGAAGAAACAAATATAATGAAGACACCTATGGCAAGTAATGCAGATATCACACTGGAATCTAAAATGATAAAAATAACAGAGCAGTTCACCTACTTAGGTAGCAATTTTGATTGCACAAGAAATGTTAAAAATAAATTATGATACGAATTGGCAAAGCAACATCAGCTTTTAAAAATCTAAATAAAATATGGAACTGCAAGTTATATAGTATTAAAACTAATTTACGAATTTTCAATTCAAATGTTGTATCAATCCTAACATATGCCAGCGAGAGTTGGAAAATGACTAAAGATATAGAAAGCAAGTTGAATGCATTTGAAAATAGATTGCGAAAAATAATGAATATAAAATGGAACGAATAATATGGAACGAATTCAGAAGAAGTGATGAAATCAGAGACATGTCTGGTCAACCACTAGTGACAACTGTTATAAGAAAGAGAAGATGGAGATATGTTGGGCACACCTTGAGGAGAAATGATCAACGAATATCAAAGCAGGCATTGAAGTGGGATGCAAAGGGTTCAAGAAAGAGAGGTCGAACTAAAGAGACCCTGAAACGAACTTTGCTGAGAGAGGCAGGAAATATCGGTCTCAGTTCCATGGAGGAGATTGAACGAGTTGCCCAGGATAGAGCGGTATGGAGAAATTACTTGTAGGCCCTATGTAACGTATAACGGTACGAGAGGAATTATTATTATGCTGGGAAGGCAACGAGTGGTCAACACCCTGTTTGAAGTTTAGCCTGTTGGGAAGGGAACGAGTGGTCAACACACTGTTTAAAGTTTAGCCTGTTGGGAAGGGAACGAGTGGTCAACACCCTGTTTGAAGTTTAGCATGCTGGGAAGGGAACTTGTGGTCAACACACATTTTGAAGTTTAGTATGCTGAAAAGGGAACTTATGGTCAACACACAGTTTGAAGATTAGTCTGCTAGGAAGAGAACACGTGTTTTAGTTGTAGCTGCTTCACAGTCTGTAACAGTATTACTATTCCTGGAGGATACATTCCTGATTATATTTTAGTTGTTTATTCCCCTTTTAATTTATTCCCCTTTTGATTTATTCCCCTTTTGATTTATTGTGATGATAGTTGATGACAGCTCATCAGTTGTCACGGAGGTTACCTGAGTTGTGAACGAACTCGGGGTATTTGATATTTTTGAGTGAGCAGATCAACGTACATTGAGTCTGGGACGGTACGGCGGGCAGTACTGTTGAGGTAGTCGATTTATGATTGAGGCTGGGACTGGACAATAGGACGGGCATAGACAATGGATAAGGGACAAGACGGCCGTGATGGTTTTCTTTGATTAGACATCGTCGTTATCTACTGTTTTGGCATCTGTGTGATGTTAGTTTTCTACTGTTTTGACATCTGAGTGATGTTATTTTGCTACAGTTTTGGCATCTGAGTGATGTTATTTTGCTACAGTTTTGGCATCTGAGTGATATTATATATTCTCATCAGCAAGGTGCGTATCCTTTATAGGACGTTGCTCTCTTTGCAGCACATCTGAAATTCACTCGGTCTCTTGTCATTTTACCCACTTCGTCGATGGTCATGTTCATGGTTTCTTTAATATCTTGTAGCCATCTTCTTCTTGGTCTGCCTCTGTGTCCTGGGACCCTGCCCTCTAGTATTGTTCTTTCCAGGCCATCGTGACGCTTGATGTGATCAAAGTATTTAATTTTTCTGTATAGTATGTTATTTATCAGCCAATTCTCTTTAACGTTTAGTTCTTTCAGGACATCAGTGTTCTTTCTTTTTCTGTCCATGGTATTCGTAGGATCTTTCTGTAGCATTTAGTTTCGAAGGACTGGATTTTCGTTCTTAATTTTGTGTAATAGTCCATGATTCACAACCATAAGTAGCCACTGGGAAAATGCATGCTCTGAATATTTTTAATTTGAGTATTTTTCTGGTGCTTTGCCACATGTTCTTCATTGTGTTTAACTTCTTGATTGCTATTGCCAATCTTCTTGAGATCTCTTTGGAGCAGTCACCGTTATTGTTAATTATTGAGCCCAGATATTCGTAGCTCTCTACACATTGGAGTTCTTCATTGTTTACTTGGATGTTAGGTGAGCTTTTGCTTTGTCAGTTGACATGATTTTTGTTTCTTGTGTATTCAAATATAGATGTTGGTCTTCACTATGTTTCTTAATGGTCATGATTAGGTTTTCCAAACCATTTTTGCTGGTGGATAATAATACTGTATCGTTTACCGTGGTTGATGGCTACGTCCTGTGGAGAATATGCCAGATTTTCATTTTTCAACGACTGCTAGAGCACAAACAGAAGTGTTCTAAGTGGTTAAAGATCAAATCTAGTCATTTCAATATGAACGGACGAAATACTGAATAAAACATGTTTGTCAAAATGACATCATTAAAATAGAGACTAACAGGTAGCATCATCACTGCACATTGGACAGGTTCAGGTCCATATGTGTTACGATGTTCTCCACAGTATGTCTACTAACGTATAACGACTACTCATACCCGTTCTATGTTGATAAATCATATCATCTAGTCTCTAAAACGTACCTCTAACAATATCATCAGGTGCAGTGCCAGCTGGCGTAGGCGATCATGGAGCTCCATAAATCTATGTCTCTGGTGTTTGCTATCATCTCAGAGGTTGATGTTCTTCCGTGCCATGAAGTCAGACTACCCAGATTGTCTCTCTCTGTCTTCCTCTGTCTCGTCTCTCTTCGATTTTACCGGTTGTCACAATGTGTTCTAAACCTCCTCCTCATCACATGCCCGAAAAATGATGACTGTCTCTTTCTTATATTGATGATAAGCTTTCTGTGTCTTGATCTCATTCAGCACCTCAACATTAGTCATTTTAGCAGTCCATGGGATTCTCATCATTCTTCTATAAAACCACATTTCTGTGGCCCTCAGAGATTTTTTGATCTGTGTGTTCATTATCCATGACTCTCATCTGTATGTCAGTATTGGTTCTATGTAGCACTGAATAACTTGCATTTGACAATATACCTCTAAAAATATACATGTAACAATATACCTCTAAAAATATACCTGTAACAATATACCTCTAAAAATATACCTGTAACAATATACCTCTAAAAATATACCTGTAACAAAGGTCCTATATCAGTTTCAGTTTGGAATATCTTCATTGCACTCCAGACATGTCCATAGGTGCTCCGATCTCCTTCGCAAAATCTCCAACAGTGTCCAGCGTTTGACCGTACCAGTTCCTTTACCAAAGTCCAAATAATATCAATATTCAGAAGAAATATAGCAATCTTGTTTGTACATTGTTATATAGCAATCTTGTTTGTACATATTTTTATAGCAATCTTGTGTGTACATTGTTATATAGTAATCTTGTGTGTACATTGTTATATAGCAATATTGTTTGTACATTGTTATATAGCAATATTGTTTGTACATTGTTATATAGCAATATTGTTTGTACATTGTTATATAGCAATATTGTTTGTACATTGTTATATAGTAATCTTGTGTGTACATTGTTATATAGCAATATTGTTTGTACATTGCTATATCAGATATATAATTCATGTACTGATGTTGATGTATACATCATTCTTTGTCAAAACGTCCTAAATAATTGGATGAAATTAGAATCTACTGATCATATGTATAGAAAATATTATCATAGTTGTGTGTGTGTGTGTGTGTGTGTGTGTGGAGAATATCAACATATTTGTGTGTATGTGTGTGTGTATATAGAAAATATCAACATATTTGTGTGTGTGTGTGTGTGTGTGTGTAGAAAATATCAACATTTTTGTGTGTGTATGTGTGTGTATGTGTGTGTAGAAAAAGCGAAGAGATTTCTAATTACGCATAAGATTTCAACCCAATTTTAATTGTACATAGAATATGCAGAAATATGTAATTGTACATAGAATATCAAGAAATATGTAATTGTACAAAGAATATACAGAAATATGTAAGTGTACATAGAATATGCAGAAATATGTAATTGTACACAGAACATGCAGAAATATCTAATTGTACATAAAATATGCAGGAATATCTAATTGTACATAGAATATACAGAAATATCTAATTGTACATAGAATATACAGAAATATCTAATTGTAGAGAAAATATAGATTAACTTCAGCAAATTTGACAGTAATTGTCGATTTTGTTTTTCACAAATTTCTGCTAAAATATCGATTCTGTTGTAAGACTCCGCGTGCAGACATCAGATTGATAAATAGATTTTAGACTGCAGAACAGAGAAATCAGATCATGCTCTATTATGCTTTCATGTCTAGGCTGTTTATCTGTGTTAGACCTGGGCTCTGATATCTAATTCTTCTTCAAACTCTCCTTATCGATCACTTGTTGATCACACTTTATGATTTGTATGTGATTCGAGCCTAAGAAAGATTGGACGTTGTACCAGTTATACGCCTACTTCTAGGCCAGCACATGCGATTTCTGCGACGCTCTTTATTTACTACGGTAGCTTTCCTAGGCCCCTACCTCAGTCGCCTCTTACCACATGCCTTATAGGTCGCAGTGTTACTATTCTCTGCTCCCCTTGCGAGCGTCGGCAACACAGGGCGGTCTGATATCTACAACATAGACACTATCTTCTTTTGAAGAAAATGAAAATCATGGCATATCTTTTACAGAACTTAGACATCAATTACAGTAAATAAATAGTCGATTTTCTAGGTACCACCTATGCGTTCAATAGTTTACCATTGCTTTCTGAATGGTGATATCTATTTGTAATGTTAATTAAATTTTATGCGAGCACTTTTCCTTCCAAACTGCCCACCGCGATGTTTGAACCAGGTACACTTATATTGTGATCGAGCTCCCTTCCACTGAAGCTACATACGCTCAATACTGTTCTATTACAGGTATGATAATCATTGCGTGGGTGTCTCTAGCGTAAGTGGTAGTCAGCTCGAACAAACCCAAGAGTACCTGGTTCAAACCACGAGACGGGCAATTTGTAAGCAAATTCTTTCCCGTGGATTTTTATGAACGGTTATTGGTTTGGTTATTGGTTACTAAACTGACGTCATTGCTATCCGGGCTGACCTATAGGTGCTCAGTCTCCCCCAACAGATAGTGAAGATTATGCATACTGATGGTTCCTGTGGCTCGCTGATTAAACAAAGCCCTCACTCTGCCTCTCAGGCATCCAGTTCGACTTGAACAACGGGTAACTCCAAACTGCCTAAATCGCTTGATCGATTCAATATCGATTTTAGTGTAAAAAAACAATGACAAACTACTGAATGTTTAAGTGGTACCTAAAAAATCAAGGACTCGTTTACTGTCGTTGATGTCGACATCCTGTAAGAGATATGCCAGGATTTTCATTTGTCAATTGTGACGTTACTCCTGAGTCTTGCAAGTCTTGGAATTCATGATTAATGAAACATGTAATTAAAAAAATAAACTGTATCTTCGCCCAAGTAGTGTCTGGGTCAGCAAGGGAAGCACAGAATAGTACTACTGCAACCTACAAGGCATGTCGTAAGAGGCGACTGATGTAGGCCGAGGGATGCTACTCTAGATGTGCTGGCCTACTTGTAGGCGCATAACTGGCACAACGTATAGTCGGTCTTAGGCTCAGATGACATACAAATCACACAGAGTGGTTGATAAGTGGTCGGTATGGAGCGTTAGAAGAAGAAGCAGAACTGTATCTTGGTGAGAGAGAAAGAGATAGGTTACCACTACAAATCATAGTTCACCCCCTCCTGACACAGAACTGTATCTTGGTGAGAGAGATAGAGATAGGTTACCACTACAAATCATAGTTCACCCCCACCCCTCCTGACACAGAAATGTATCTTGGTGAGAGAGAAAGAGATAGGTTACCACTACAAATCATAGTTCACCCCCCCCCCTCCTGACACAGAACTGTATCTTGGTGAGAGAGAAAGAGATAGGTTACCACTACAAATCATAGTTCACCCCCTCCTCCTGACACAGAACTGTATTAATTCCATTAGATGACGATAGAATGTGTTCTCAGAAAAAAACTTCTACAAAAAGAAAGAAAATAAGCAGTACAGAAGAAAAACAGTAAGATTAAAATAAGATATATTAAGAAGCATATTTGAAGTACGTGAGAGCGAAGCTAAGCTAGATATCAAACTAGACATGAATACAAAGAATGAATGATTGGAAACAATGTGATTAAAACAGACAAAAAATGATGAAAATTTGAGAAGAGTAAGAAAGTGAATAACATAAGGAAGAAGATGTGAATTTTCTCTGGCTAGAAATAAATTGAATTTTTGAGAAGTGCTTTTTGGGTATGTTTGATTCTCGTGTCACGACATATCCGACGTGGAGTGTCATGGCATCACTTTGTGTTCACTTAGGCAAGTTTTCTTAGAACTTGTGAGAATGTTTTCTTTTCAGACATTGGACAAAGATCTTGAGTGTCGACAGAAAAACAAATATAGTTATTCCTAACAGAAATGATGTCTACCAGTCTTGCGTTATTCTTTTGTATGCTTCAGAAGCTCATGCTGCGTCAGAATGTTAAGTTTAAGCAGGTAAATATCTCTGTAGAATAAAACGTGTGGATAAGAAAATATCGCGAAACACAAAGAAAGGCATGTTTTGTCTATCGAGACTCAAGATTTTTAAAGAAAACTTTAGATAACAAATATCTCAGTGTGAATGGGTGGAGAATATGTTCCATTACTCTGACATTTTCTATGGGGATATATCGGTAGTTTATGTTCGAATACGTGAGATCTCACTAAATGATGTTGCGATATAAGATGTAAGCTTTCACTTAATGACTGTTCATCACTAAGAGAAACACCAGAAGATTGGTGAAATGCAACAATAGTTCCATCTTCAAGAGAAACGGGAGCAAAAGGGATTGTACGAAATTTAGAGTAAATGAGCAACTGAGTCACACCAGCGAAATAATCTGTATATTAATCGAAAAAAGACTGCGCCATACCATCGCACTACAGCTTATAAACTCACAAATGAGATTACGGAAGAATATAAGTTGTACCGACGCAATATGGACCATAAGGTATTTAGTGGCAAGGACCGTCTAATCCGTCACACACATACCATTTGCTTTCATAGAAAACGCACCCTACCCGTAGATAGAAACAAGTTGAGGAAAGTATTGTCCATCTATGGCGTTAATGACCACCTATTGTCCATCTATGGCGTTAATGTCCACATATTGTCCATCTATGGCGTTAATGACCACCTATTGTCCATCTATGGCGTTAATGACCACCTATTGTCTATCTATGGCGTTAATGTCCACTTATTGTCCATCTATGGCGTTAATGACCACCTATTGTCTATCTATGGCGTTAATGACCACCTATTGTCTATCTATGGCGTTAATGACCACCTATTGTCCATCTATGGCGTTAATGACCACCTATTGTCCATCTATGGCGTTAATGACCACCTATTGTCCATCTATGGCGTTAATGACCACTTATTGTCCATCTATGGCGTTAATGACCACCTATTGTCTATCTATGGCGTTAATGACCACCTATTGTCTATCTATGGGGTTAATGACCACCTATTGTCTATCTATGGGGTTAATGACCACCTATTGTCCATCTATGGCGTTAATGACCACTTATTGTCCATCTATGGCGTTAATGACCACCTATTGTCTATCTATGGCGTTAATGACCACCTATTGTCTATCTATGGCGTTAATGACCACCTATTGTCTATCTATGGGGTTAATGACCACTTATTGTCCATCTATGGCGTTAATGACCACTTATTGTCTATCTATGGCGTTAATGACCACCTATTGTCTATCTATGGCGTTAATGACCACCTATTGTCTATCTATGGCGTTAATGACCACCTATTGTCCATCTATGGCGTTAATGACCACCTATTGTCTATCTATGGGGTTAATGACCACCTATTGTCTATCTATGGGGTTAATGACTACCTAATTAATCTATGCGCTAGCTTCTATATAAACAGCCGGTGTACGATTCAAACAAAAACAGATCGATCAGAATAGTTCCACGTTTGAGTCAAGAGTAAGACAAGGATGTATAATATCACCGCTACTATTCATCATAAATATCACCGATCATATTCATCATAAATATCACCGATCATATTCATCATAAATATCACCGATACTATTCATCATAAATATCACCGATACTATTCATCATAAATATCACCGATACTATTCATCATAAATATCACCGATACTATTCATCATAAATATCACCGATACTATTCATCATAAATATCGATCACATCTGTAAAATAGCTGATATAAGTAAAGGTAACAACCTTGGGGAACACTTAAACGAATTTCATTTTGTCAATGATCTTGTAATCATATCAACAACAGAGTAACAGTTACAACACACAAACATGAAATGAATACAATATAGAAATCTAGTTTGACAAAACCAAAGTAATGGCATTCGCTAGAGAAAACATCTAAAATAACTTAATGTTGGGAATATTTGTCAGTAATTAGAAAAATAACTAACTAAATCCAACATAGATGCAATCAAATAATAGAACAATTGTTACTAAATTTGAAATACAAGTATGTCACCATGAACACTAAATAAGCATTTCACAATACAATCTGTCTCTCAACATTATGCTATCAGTGCTACATCTACTTGACTTCCAGGTGCAAATTTACGTCTTATTCGAGGTTTCTAGCCTACTCTTTCTTCTTTCTTTTGTCCTTCTCTGTTTTTTTTCGCTAGGCGTAGCAGGTTTAACTGATGATCGGTTTCCGATATAATGCACGCTCGGGCGCTTGATATGGTGTGGTATTGTGGAGTTTTAAGATGTCTGTAACTCCATCAACCCATCTTTTTCTTGGTCTGCCCTTTCCTCTTGATGATTCCATTTTCAGGTTGTACGCTCTTGCAACTGGTGTATTCGGGTTCATTCTAGCCTACACAACTTTTTATTTCATACGAAGCTAGATCAGTTATTTCATACGAAGCTAGATCAGTTATTTCATACGAAGCTAGATCAGTTATTTCATACGAAGCTAGATCAGTTATTTCATACGAAGCTAGATCAGTTGCCTTAACAGTCGATATGTTTTTGTTATTTTCTCACGAATATTTTTTTTTTATTTTTCATTGCGCAAACAATATCCTGCGATACTGAATAGAATTCTTTAATTTAATTTTTATATTTTAAATATTTTTTATTCTTGGTAGCTGCCTTTTGTGTCTAGTATCAGCTGTAAAATTAAATATCCCACACTAGAATTAGCTGCTCAACATGAACCATTTTGTCAGCGATAGACACCAGGTCCGTGCTATGATGTAGAGAGGTGGTCGCATCAGGCGGTACCGTAAGGGGGCTTCATAAACAGTAAAATCAAAATTACAATTGACAGTTATTTTAAAGAAAAAAAAAGATTTCAAGGGGGCATTTTGAAAACTTGCATCATACTGAGAAAATATACCGCACGGTCCTGATAGACACCATCATCAGGGAGATGTGATGTTGTGATGTTGTGATGTGTCAAGTATCATGACGTAGTTCACAGTACATCCTGACCTAATTAGTTGGTAAACAAAGAACATATATCTCATATCTACAGCTGGTTCCTGTTACTGAGATCAAGGGGATCAAACATAGAAATTATGAAATGTTGGCGTAGTTGGATGACAAATTGTGGTCGCCTGTGTCAGATTTGAGTAAGATTTCAGGCACAGCTTAGACTAAAAATGAGAGTGGGTAGTTGATTCACTATTCTTTCCTACACAGTCGGCAGTTTGTGGTTGTATGCGATGCTAATGGGGGAAGATCATTTACAGAAGATAATGTTGGAGAGAAGCGAAAAACAAGATCTATATCTCAGTCTAGCAAAAACAAAAAATAAATACAACAGATAAAACAAGCATTGCAAATTATATTGTTATCAAAGGAAAGAAAATAAAAAGTCTGACCAGCTTTGAATATCTCTGTTCACTACTGATTCTCGTTACTACATGTAACACCGTTTTTTGTGTGGTCTAGGACAGTGGGAACATGTGCCTGTGTAATTTAATGGTCACATGGCTAGTGCAGTCGCCGTGAAATTGTTCAGGTTAGAATTTATCTTTACTTTACGAAGAGATAGAAATGGGAAGGAGAATATGAAAGAAAGAACAAAAATAGACTTACAAAAAAAACAATTAAACAACTTAAAACAATATGGAATTGAATTAATAGACAAATAATGGTCAGAATACTACGTGCATGCATATTCACAGTGACAACGTATGGATGTGAAGCATGGACGTTTATCAAGACTGTGGAACCAGTGGCAACGTATGGGTGTGAAGCATGGACGTTTATCAAGACTGTGGAACCAGTGGCAACGTATGGATGTGAAGCATGGACGTTTATCAAGACTGTGGAACCAGTGGCAACGTATGGATGTGAAGCATGGACGTTTATCAAGACTGTGGAACCAGTGGCAACGTATGGCTGTGAAGCATGGACGTTTATCAAGACTGTGGAACCAGTGGCAACGTATGGCTGTGAAGCATGGACGTTTATCAAGACTGTTGAAAAACATATATCTGCTTTTCAATATAAGTGTTATTGAAGAGTTCTCCGTATGGACATATTAATGCCGGCGATGTGTATGATGACGATGATGATTATGATGATGGCATGGTGTTGATATTAATGTTTTGTGACGATGGTGAGTGTAGTGACGATGTTGATGGCGACAATGGTAATGATGGTTATGGCGACGATGGCTAAGATGACGATGGTGATGATGATGATGGTGTGGGGATGGTGTTGATGCTGATGTTTTTGGTGATGATGGTGATGTCGGTGGCGATAATAGTGATGGTGATGATAATGTCGGTGGCGATAGTAGTGATGAGGATATTGATGACGACAAGGACAATGTTGACTATAATGATGATGACATTTGGGATGATTATGATGATGATAATGAGGATGATGATGAAGATGATGATTTCTTCGATAATTTCTTCGATGATAAAACAAACAGAAAAACAGACAGAATAGTAATGAGTTCTAAAACATGGTTAGAACAGAATAAATGCAACAAGACAGAAAACAAGACAAGACATAGCTCAGTGCCATTCAAATCTATATTGAATGTTGACGGCCTTTTGAGAAGCACTTGCACACCTGCCCGCCCGGTTACGCTTAGTTGCAGTTAGAGTTTAGATGTTGAAACTTGCTTGTCGACTTTATCTGAAAGTATGTGCCACGTGGTATATGTTTTTTTTTACCTGTGATAGATACGTCTTATTGTATTTCTATGTCAAAGAGAGATTGTTTTCTTAGTTAATTTCACTGGCAATATCCAGGTGTTTTCTTAGGTAATTTCACGCCGAATAACCAGGTATTTTGACAGCTTTCTCCGTGTACATGATATTTTCTTTCCGAGTTTAGCAATGTTGATCTTCCTTTTTTCATTGTAATCTGTCATTATATCTCTACTGTACTCTAACATCATATCTCCACTGTACTCTACCGTCATATCTCCCCTGTACTCTACCATCATATCGCCAATGTACTCTATATTCACCTCATCTTCAAGTCAGCCAGAAAGAGAAGTCCCCAAAGATTGGCAGAAAGCCATCATAATACCAATATGGAAAAAGGGCAACAAAAGAGAATGCAATACATACAGAGGCATATCGTTATTAAGTCATGTTGGAAAATTATATGCTAAAATTTTGGAATCTAGAATCAAACATATAATAGAACCACAGCTGAACATCGCTCAATTTGGGTTCAGAAAGGGAAAGAGTTGCACTGATGTCCTGTTCACACTAAGGCAACTCAGCGAAAACACCATAGAATATGACAAACAGCTCAACTTAGCATTCATAGACCAAGACAATGCCTTTGATAGAATAAACAGAAAAAAATTATGGGCCACACTAAGTGAATACGGAATTCAGGGCCAACTATTAGACAATATTAGAGCGCTATACCAAAAATGCTCAAGCGTAGTACGAACAAGCGACGGCCTGACAGACGAATTTGAATTATCATCAGGAGTAAGGCAGAGATGTGTGCTTTCGCCTATACTTTTCAATATTTACATAGACAGGATAACGCAAGAAACCAAGACAGATAACAACCTCGATAACAACTACAATTTAATCAACGAACTACTCTTTACAGATGATCAGAGTATAATTTACAACAACGAACACAAACTTCAACAACACATAAATGCACTGCAAGCGACATGCGAAAAATATGACATGAAAATTAACACCTCCAAAACAGAAGTCATGATAATAAGTAGGTCAAAAGGTCAACTAAATATACACGTGAATATTATCAAAATACAACAGACTCCAGAATTCAAATATCTCGGGAGTATATTCACAGCAGATGGAAAGATGGACAGAGAAATCGAGACTAGATGCCAGAAGGCACATGGGGATCAAAGGCTCATGGTCACGGTGGTAACATGAACCAGGGTTAGCGAAGGGGAGCGCTAACCAAGATCCTGTCCCCAACCTCCACGAGGTGACCCTGGAAACAGACTTAGGTTCTGGTCTGGCTAATGGGGGTAGGAATCGGGGAGAACTACTGGTAGTGGTAGCAGTGCAAGTACGAAAAATAAATGCAGATCCATAGAACAAAATGCACACATCTCCTTGCCGATGTTCAACAAAATATTGCCCAAGTTCCCGAACAAAAAGAAACAGCAGCGAAACATCTCTGACATAAGCCCCACTCCCCCGGAGAAGGGCCGAACGCAAAACATAATCTCCAGATCAGGAGACTCCATACACGAGCTCGACATGTAAGTCAGAAGTCCCGCCACAAATTACTTGTTTCTCTGCCGATGGGGAGACTGGTAAACATGAAAGAATGAGAGGTGCATCCAGTGACGAAACGTGTGCCCACGTAGGGCGAAACTCGAAGCCTTGAGGAGGGGGTAAACATTGCCAGCTCGTGGGCAAGAACAAAGTCAGATCCGTAACGAATAAAAGCCTACCCTCGTGTCGGTACGAGGGAAGATTTCAGCTGATTCCGCATCGGTGGCCTGGTGCAGACACATGTACTGGGCTTCGTTTGCCGAGCGCAAAACAACAAGTTGCATTTTAGTGCATAACGAAGCTACCCTCCCTGGGGAAACCATGCAAGGTACTGTTGCGATAACAATTAACATCCCCGGAAGAACTGAGGTGGGAATGCCTACTGGAACTGCCAGCCTTGGGGCAACCGGGCAAGGTACTATTGAAGTCACAACTAACATCCCCGGAAGAACTGGGGTGGGTGATGGTGGCGAGCGCAAAATCCTCAATTGCGTTGCTAGCGCCGATTGAAACATGGCTCCGAGTTTCGCCCTATGTAGGTCCACTTCTCTACATTATGGATGCACCTCTCATTCCTTCATGTTGGTTTTCGTGCTAACGGACTGTTGGCCCATAGGTGAAAATTTTGGTGTGGTCATTTACTCCGGGGGAGTTAGCATTCGTTCTCTATCGACTCGTGCACTGCTGTTTGCTTACGTTACTGGAAGATGATAAAAAGTATTTTCCTACCAACACTTTGTTACCAGTGCCAAACTTGGTCTCTTGCAGCAACACATCACAGAAAGCTCACCAACACTTTGTTACCAGTGCCAAACTTGGTCTCTTGCAGCAACACATCACAGAAAGCTCACCAACACTTTGTTACCAGTGCCAAACTTGGTCTCTTACAGCAACACATCACAGAAAGCTCACCACGTGTGAAATTAAATGCTTCAGGAAGGCAGTGGGAGTCACCAGGAAAGACAGACTACAAAATGAAGACATCAGAAGCAGAGTGGGCATAACTTCATGTACCGAATACATTGAAAGACAACAAATGCAGTGGTTTAGACATTTAATAAGAATGAAATACAACCAGCCACCAATAACAGCAGACAATAAAAAGAGATCGGGTACTAGAGCTAAGGGAAGACCAAGGAAAAGATGGATAGACAATATCAAGACCACACTACATAAACACGGATACAACACAACAAGGGCGACTCATCTAGCCCTAGAGCGCAAATTAAAGCTCCCATCCCTACGCTTAACGGCAAGAGTGGACAGCCAACTACATCTTCCACCTGGGAATAGACAATAGTCAATAGACTGGAATATTTGAGCAATTTCGTATCGGACAACGTTCAGGAAATGCGTGCATTTTGTTTAGCGATTTCTGAATCAGCGTTGTTTTTCGTGCTTGCACTGCTACCACTACCTGTAGTTCTCCTTCGATCCATGCATCCCTTAGCCAGACCGGAACCTGTGTTTGCTACCAGGGTCATCCCGTGGAGGTGGAGCACAGGGTTTTGAGTAGTGCTGGCTCACTAATCCTGGCACACCCCCTCATGCGCTTTTGACCCCTCTTTGCTTTTCAATCTTCTCTCTCTACTTCTCCATCGTCTGTTCTCTAGTTCTGCATCTTCATATAAATATGTGAGTATAAGTGTACACAAATAATCAGCTATTGCCATGTATGCCTCCATTTCTTCATCTACGTCTTTATTCCTTTACAGCATTTCCTCACTTAAATGTCTGACGAATGAAACATTCAGATTTGAGCTCACGACACTAACATACACATGTTCGTACAACTAACAAATTACGTTCGTATGTTACCACGTTTACCACCATATACTCAACACGTCTGCCACAGTTCTAGAACTGTCAAAGACATGGTGCCACATGAACAAAGACATGTTTTAGTAATCTAGCATCTGTGATTCCGCTATTCTTTAAAATAGAAACCACCTCAAATTCCCCACACAAACAGCACGACATCGTACAGAAGGTGAGGAGATACCAGAAGGCCGTTAGTGGGAGATATTGCAGCCCGACATCGTACAGAAGTTGAAAAGATACCAGAAGGCCGTTAGTGTAAGATATTGCGACAGAAAGTTAAATATTTATATCACAAATCCTCGTAAAACAATCACTTGCTCCTTAGCTTAACAATGTTGCTGTTGTGAACCTTGGTTTTTAAGTTAACTGCACTATCACACTGAGATCCTACGTGTTGTTTCTGTAACCGTTAAGTTGTAGAGTTGCCACGTGCAGTGGTACACATATATCCAGAAGAGAGTATTAATGCCACATAAATTTGAAGAAAAAAATAGAAGAAAGGGAAGATAAGAATTTCAAATAAATGTAATAAAACGTCTAGATCAGCGTTTCCCAAAGTGTGCGATACCCCCGCCCAGTGGGCGTTTTTAAGCCTTCTAGGGAGGGGCAGGGGGCGGTAGTGGGTTCAGAAGCATTTGGGGGAGTTTTTTTCGTGATTTTGCGAATGAAAAATCATTAAAAATTTGAATTCTGCATTTTAATTCATCTTATGCCCGTCTTACACGATCCATTTTTTCATCAATTTTCTATTTCCTTTATATAATCATTTGAAAATTGACCATGTATTACAGAAATATATATCAATTTTCTATGTCAAAGAGAAAATAGAGCATGTATATATATATATGGGGGGTTGGCAAACTGTTATAATTGGGAAGGAGGCGTTACAAAGCTTATGTCGTGCAAAGTGGGCGGTGGGAGGAGGCGTTACAAAGCTTATGTCGTGCAAAGTGGGCGGTAGGCCGAAAACGTTTGGGAATCTATGGTGTAGATAGATCAACTGAATTGATAATTGGACAAATAAAGAGATTAGTGGAGACTGCTTTGTCGAAAAACGAAGACATGAAAGTCTTGAAGTAAATTTGCAATACAATCTTCTTCTTCTTCAAAAGCTCCATATCGACCCGTTGTTAAGCACTCTGTGTGATTTGTATGTGATCTGAGCCTAAGAGAAATTGTACGTTGTGGCGATTATGCGCCTACAAGTAGGTCAGCACATCTGATTTCTTCGAAGCTCTATTTTTTTTTTCCGATCCAGAAGCACTTGAGCTTTCAGCTCTTCGGCTCGGTGCCATGGACATCGTAACCTTTCGGTTCGGTGCCACGAGCACCGTGAATCTGGGGAATCTGTGGCTTTTCTGCCAGTCCGCAAAATTGAACCCACACACACAGAGGACTAGTCATCCGCAGTCCAACGCGCTACGAACACGCTGGGCAGGTGGGCATGCGAAGCTCTTTATTTACTATCCATATGCCCCTACCTCAGTCGCCTCTTACGACATGCCTTATAGGTAGCAGTATTACTACTCTTTGCTCCCCTTGTGAGTCCTGACAATAAATAGACGAGCACATTTGTCGGATGTTTGAAGCATATTTGTCGGATGTTTGAAGCACATTTGTCGGATGTTTGAAGCATATCTGTAAGTTTATTTATAAATATACTTACGGTTTGGTATGTCAACAAAAATGGAGTCGGATTCTTCGTGTGTGAACAATTATGTGTGTGAACATTTCCGTGTGTGAACACTTCTGTGTGTGAATATTACACGAGTGTGTTGAAACATTTGCAACAGCTGTAAAGCTGGAGGATGCAGTCAACGAAAGTCTTTTCAATGATAACAGGACATAGTTGACTGAAAAGGAAACATAACATGATTGGAAATATAACAGTAAATATAACAGTAAATATAACAGTAAATATAACAGTAAATATAACAGTAAATATAACAGTACATATAACAGTAAATATAACAGTAAATATAACAGTAAATATAACAGTAAATATAACAGTACATATAACAGTACATATAACAGTAAATATAACAGTAAATATAACAGTAAATATAACAGTAAATATAACAGTAAATATAACATTAAATATAACAGTAAATATAACAGTAAATATAACAGTAAATATAACAGTAAATATAACAGTACATGTTTGGAGTTAACGAATGAATAAGGTTATGAACATTTGAGAAATAAACAACATAAAATCAACTGAGAACACAACAGGGCGTAGCGACAACAGGGTGTAGCGACAACAGGGCGTAGCGACAACAGGGCGTAGCGACAACAGGGCGTAGCGACAAATAAGCTGCGAACCCATGCACCAGTCTTGTCAGTATTTTAATTATCAGATACTTACCATGGCCTTGTCTAAAGCCTAGTGGCAGTTAGCTCTATCATATACTTACCATGGCCTTGTCTAAAGCCTAGTGGCAGTTAGCTCTATCAGATACTTACCATGGCCTTGTCTAAAGCCTAGTGGCAGTTAGCTCTATCAGATACTTACCATGGCCTTGTCTAAAGCCTAGTGGCAGTTAGCTCTATCAGATACTGACCATGGCCTTGTCTAAAGCCTAGTGGCAGTTAGCTCTATCAGATACTTACCATGGCCTTGTCTAAAGCCTAGTGGCAGTTAGCTCTATCAGATACTTACCACGGCCTTGTCTAAAGCCTAGTGGCAGTTAGCTCTATCAGATACTTACCACGGCCTTGTCTAAAGCCTAGTGGCAGTTAGCTCTATCAGATACTTACCATGGCCTTGTCTAAAGCCTAGTGGCAGTTAGCTCTATCAGATACTGACCATGGCCTTGTCTAAAGCCTAGTGGCAGTTAGCTCTATCAGATACTTACCATGGCCTTGTCTAAAGCCTAGTGGCAGTTAGCTCTATCAGATACTTACCATGGCCTTGTCAAAAGCCTAGTGGCAGTTAGCTCTATCAGATACTGACCATGGCCTTGTCTAAAGCCTAGTGGCAGTTAGCTCTATCAGATACTTACCACGGCCTTGTCTAAAGCCTAGTGGCAGTTAGCTCTATCAGATACTTACCATGGCCTTGTCTAAAGCCTAGTGGCAGTTAGCTCTATCAGATACTTACCACGGCCTTGTCTAAAGCCTAGTGGCAGTTAGCTCTATCAGATACTTACCACGGCCTTGTCTAAAGCCTAGTGGCAGTTAGCTCTATCAGATACTTACCATGGCCTTGTCTAAAGCCTAGTGGCAGTTAGCTCTATCAGATACTTACCACGGCCTTGTCTAAAGCCTAGTGGCAGTTAGCTCTATCAGATACTTACCATGGCCTTGTCTAAAGCCTAGTGGCAGTTAGCTCTATCAGATACTTACCATGGCCTTGTCAAAAGCCTAGTGGCAGTTAGCTCTATCAGATACTGACCATGGCCTTGTCTAAAGCCTAGTGGCAGTTAGCTCTATCAGATACTTACCACGGCCTTGTCTAAAGCCTAGTGGCAGTTAGCTCTATCAGATACTTACCATGGCCTTGTCTAAAGCC
Organism: Arion vulgaris; assembly: GCA_020796225.1. Lineage (NCBI taxonomy): Eukaryota > Metazoa > Mollusca > Gastropoda > Stylommatophora > Arionidae > Arion > Arion vulgaris. The sequence continues at coordinate 23,947,626 of CM036776.1, forward strand.
TAGTGGCAGTTAGCTCTATCAGATACTTACCATGGCCTTGTCTAAACCCCAGTGGCAGTTAGCTCTATCAGATACTTACCATGGCCTTGTCTAAAGCCTAGTGGCAGTTAGCTCTATCAGATACTTACCATGGCCTTGTCTAAAGCCTAGTGGCAGTTAGCTCTATCAGATACTTACCATGGCCTTGTCTAAAGCCTAGTGGCAGTTAGCTCTATCAGATACTTACCATGGCCTTGTCTAAAGCCTAGTGGCAGTTAGCTCTATCAGATACTTACCATGGCCTTGTCTAAAGCCTAGTGGCAGTTAGCTCTATCAGATACTGACCACGGCCTTGTCTAAAGCCTAGTGGCAGTTAGCTCTATCATATACTGACCACGGCCTTGTCAAAAGCCTAGTGGCAGTTAGCTCTATCAGATACTGACCACGGCCTTGTCTAAAGCCTAGTGGCAGTTATCTCTATCAGATACTGGCAACGACCTTGTCTAAAGCCTAGTGGCAGTTAGTTCTAACTCTACTCATCATTCAATCAGGCGGAGACGTATTTCAGATAACTGTCGAGCATAAACCACATATTATTATCGAAATGACCAATGGAAATGATTCCTTGCTGACAGGTCAACCAATAATACTGACCACTTTATCACGATGACCACAGGGTATCTCAGAAGCTGTCCAATCATTTGTAGAAATTGGATAATAATTGAGATTGGTATTATTGATGCATGCAAGACCTTGGTTGTAGACTTATGCCTTCTTGAACGTGCAAGGTTGATAGAAGAAGAAGAAGAAGATATTATTGTTGAATGTGCTCTAAACAATGACGTCAGATGATGTATGTAGCACACTTCCTACACGTTATGCTATGTTGTCTCAGAGATAGTACACGATAGACACTACTGACGTATGTACATTTGGCACCAGTAACATGACAGGGACACACATCCTGCAAGATGATCAAACAGACCATGAGCATAGGAAAAACACATGGCCAACCCCCATGCCAGTTCAAGGCAAGCTATATTGAGATATACACGCACCCAACCCATACGCTAGTTCAAGTCAAGCTATATGGAGATGTACACGTACCCAACCAATACGCCAGTTCAAGGCAAGCTATATGGAGATATACACGCATCCAACCCATACGCTAGTTCAAGTCAAGCTATATGGAGATGTACACGTACCCAACCAATACGCCAGTTCAAGGCAAGCTATATGGAGATATACACGCACCCAACCCATACGCTAGTTCAAGTCAAGCTATATGGAGATGTACACGTACCCAACCAATACGCCAGTTCAAGGCAAGCTATATTTAGATCCAACCCATACGTCAGTTCAAGGCAAGCTATATTTAGATCCAACCCACACGTCAGTTCAAGGCAAGCTATATGGAGATCCAACTCATACGTCAGTTCAAGGCAAGCTATATGGAGATCCAACTCATACGTCAGCTCAAGGCAAGCTATATTTAGATCCAACCCACACGTCAGTTCAAGGCAAGCTATATGGAGATGTACACATACTTCAGTTTTGCACTAATAACTTGAGAAGTTTCAGTTTCATCTTGAAATATCTTCATTGCACTCCGAAAATGTCCGTAGGTTTGGTGCCTTGACATGAAATCACTAATATTTTCTGCCACAGTAAACCATATTAAATTTACAATTCGTTCCCGTAGATTTTTACGAACGGTGAAAATAGACCTTACCGTTCAGAAAGCAATGTGAAACTACTGAACGTATAAGGGGTGCCTAGAAAATCAACAAATCATTTACTGTGGTTGAGGGCAAAGTCTTTATATATATATATATATACAATACATATAGAACAAGATGAAGATCAAGCAAAAGAAGGAGAGATAGGATCAAGAACAAATTTGCAGAAATGACAAGCAACTTCTAAATCACATTAGACAAAAGACACAATCATGCATTAAATCTGCCTGTAACATCTTCCTAAGTAAACTGAATATCACAATCATGCATTAAATCTGCTTGCAAGGAACTGACATAAGAAACAAAATCATGTGTTTAAGAGCCTGCGTTTTTTCCTTGGGAACATATGGTTGTGAGACATGGAACATTGGCAATGCGACAGAGAAGATCATTAATGCCTTTGAAGGCACATGCTACAGAAGAATACTTAGAATTTTGTAGACAGAGAAAAGAATAAACTCTTCTGTTCTGTAACAGCTTGATATTAAAGAGAGTTGGCAATTAAAGAGCATAAAAACAAGGAAAATTAAATATTTCTGACACATCAAACAACATGAGTGCCTGGAGAAATTAATTTTGGAGGGAATGGTACCTGGAAGATGAACGAAAATAAGACCTAGAAGACGATGGATGCAAGATGTCATTGACAATCTGAGAATGACTGCTTCTGACGCCGGCCAACTTGCACAGAACAGAGAGTTTTTCAGAAATGCTGTCATGAGAGCCAAGATCCGGAAGCGACAAGCTACTTGATGATGATAAGTACTGCAGTCTCCCTCCAATATTTGTCTTTAGTGTTGATATAAGTACTGCAGTCTCCCTCCAATATTTGTCTTTAGTGTTGATATAAGTACTGTTGTCTCCCTCCAATATTTGTCTTTAGTGTTGATATAAATACTGTTGTCTCCCTCTAATATTTGTCTTTAGTGTTGATATAAGTACTGTTGTCTCCCTCTAATATTTGTCTTTAGTGTTGATATAAGTACTGTTGTCTCCCTCCAATATTTGTCTTTAGTGTTGATATAAATACTGTTGTCTCCCTCTAATATTTGTCTTTAGTGTTGATATAAGTACTGTTGTCTCCCTCTAATATTTGTCTTTAGTGTTGATATAAGTACTGTTGTCTCCCTCTAATATTTGTCTTTAGTGTTGATATAAATACTGCAGTCTCCCTCCAATATTTGTCTTTAGTGTTGATATAAGTACTGTTGTCTCCATCTAATATTTGTCTTTAGTGTTGATATAAGTACTGTTGTCTCCATCTAATATTTGTCTTTAGTGTTGATATAAATACTGTTGTCTCCATCTAATATTTGTCTTTAGTGTTGATATAAGTACTGTTGTCTCCATCTAATATTTGTCTTTAGTGTTGATATAAATACTGTTGTCTCCCTCCAATATTTGTCTTTAGTGTTGATATAAGTACTGTTGTCTCCCTCCAATATTTGTCTTTAGTGTTGGTATAAGTACTGCAGTCTCCCTCTAATATTTGTCTTTAGTGTTGATATAAATACTGCAGTCTCCCTCTAATATTTGTTTTTAGTGTTGATATAAGTACTGTTGTCTCCCTCCAATATTTGTCTTTAGTGTTGATATAAGTACTGCTGTCTCCCTCTAATATTTGTCTTTAGTGTTGATATAAGTACTGTTGTCTCCCTCTAATATTTGTCTTTAGTGTTGGTATAAGTACTGTTGTCTCCCTCTAATATTTGTCTTTAGTGTTGATATAAGTACTGTTGTCTCCCTCCAATATTTGTCTTTAGTGTTGATATAAGTACTGTTGTCTCCCTCTAATATTTGTCTTTAGTGTTGGTATAAGTACTGTTGTCTCCCTCCAATATTTGTCTTTAGTGTTGATATAAATACTGCTGTCTCCCTCCAATATTTGTCTTTAGTGTTGGTATAAATACTGTTGTCTCCCTCTAATATTTGTCTTTAGTGTTGATATAAGTACTGTTGTCTCCATCTAATATTTGTCTTTAGTTTTGGTATAAGTACTGTTGTCTCCCTCTAATATTTGTCTTTAGTGTTGGTATAAGTACTGTTGTCTCCCTCTAATATTTGTCTTTAGTGTTGGTATAAATACTGCTGTCTCCCTCTAATATTTGTCTTTAGTGTTGATATAAATACTGTTGTCTCCCTCTAATATTTGTCTTTAGTGTTGATATAAGTACTGCTGTCTCCCTCTAATATTTGTCTTTAGTGTTGATATAAGTACTGTTGTCTCCCTCTAATATTTGTCTTTAGTGTTGGTATAAGTACTGCTGTCTCCCTCTAATATTTGTCTTTAGTGTTGATATAAGTACTGTTGTCTCCCTCTAATATTTGTCTTTAGTGTTGGTATAAGTACTGTTGTCTCCCTCCAATATTTGTCTTTAGTGTTGGTATAAGTACTGCTGTCTCCCTCCAATATTTGTCTTTAGTGTTGGTATAAGTACTGCTGTCTCCCTCTAATATTTGTCTTTAGTGTTGATATAAGTACTGCTGTCTCCCTCTAATATTTGTCTTTAGTGTTGGTATAAGTACTGTTGTCTCCCTCCAATATTTGTCTTTAGTGTTGGTATAAGTACTGCTGTCTCCCTCCAATATTTGTCTTTAGTGTTGGTATAAGTACTGCTGTCTCCCTCTAATATTTATCTTTAGTGTTGGTATAAGTACTGTTGTCTCCCTCTAATATTTGTCTTTAGTGTTGGTATAAGTACTGTTGTCTCCCTCCAATATTTGTCTTTAGTGTTGGTATAAGTACTGCTGTCTCCCTCCAATATTTGTCTTTAGTGTTGATATAAGTACTGCTGTCTCCCTCTAATATTTGTCTTTAGTGTTGATATAAGTACTGTTGTCTCCCTCCAATATTTGTCTTTAGTGTTGGTATAAGTACTGCTGTCTCCCTCCAATATTTGTCTTTAGTGTTGATATAAGTACTGCTGTCTCCCTCCAATATTTGTCTTTAGTGTTGATATAAGTACTGTTGTCTCCCTCCAATATTTGTCTTTAGTGTTGATATAAGTACTGTTGTCTCCCTCCAATATTTGTCTTTAGTGTTGATATAAGTACTGTTGTCTCCCTCCAATATTTGTCTTTAGTGTTGATATAAGTACTGCTGTCTCCCTCTAATATTTGTCTTTAGTGTTGATATAAGTACTGTTGTCTCCATCTAATATTTGTCTTTAGTGTTGATATAAGTACTGCTGTCTCCCTCTAATATTTGTCTTTAGTGTTGATACAAATATGGCAGGTCCCGTCCGATAATTAAGAAATTGTTGACAATAATTTCATGCTTATTCTCAGCCATCAATCTTGTGACAATGAAAAACAGATGTTCCCCAAATTAAGTGACCAGTTGCCTGCCTTAGGGACCAACATCTGAGAGGAGAATCGGTTCCATCTAGCATAGATGATCTTGACACTCTAGTTCCCTCATTTATCAAACGCCACCCAACTGGCGTAACGATCTGTCTTTGCAATTTTCTCATTCCCCCATGAAACAAGATGAACTTTTAATTATTAAATTAAAATGTTGTTGATGCACGTATCCACGTGACATGATTCTGTGTATGAGATTTAGAAGTTAGTCAACAATGTACGGTATTTCTTAGCATAAGTACAAGAAACACAGCGATAATCAGAACATATGTCTGTGTTTTTGTTCTAGTAAACAGATACAATATAATAAACAAGGGGAATAATGAACATTACAAAAAAAAACAGAGACAAGAAGAAGCTGAGATTTAATTTTAGTGATCGGATCATCATCATCTCTGCACATCGAACCAATTAGTCCATAAGTGCTCCAATCTCCCCACCAGTATATCTCTCAGATGTGGCGACTAACGACCCCGGTTCTTTGCTGGTTTACTATTCTTCTTTGGCTACCAGCATATTGTTCTTGTCTAGCTACACCACATTTGACTTGGAGTTCTTGCAGTCTGGTTAGTGTTGTAGATTCACCACTATTACTTGAATCATGTACCCGTCCTCTCTCCCTTAAGGAATTTATAATATCAGCCTGGTCCATTGCTCGCCTGCTTTGTACAGCAGTCATACCTGCAAGCCTATCCGCACGTTCATTCCCCTTATACCTGCATGCCCTGGCATAAAAATAAAAGGAATTTTGTCAGCCTAGACCTCCCAGGGACTCCATCCATTGTCTCCTAGCCCACCCTGTTTCAATCTTCCTGAGCATACTCATTGAGTCACTGAGAAATCATGCATGGGTAAAAGTCTGTGATTCCAGCCAGACCGATGCTTTAGTTACTGCCATGATTTCCATAGTGAGATTGCTCGTAGTCACTGCAAAACCACCACTGTCTTCCTTCACAACATCCCCTCCGATGTGAGAAGTGCAGTGAAAGCTTTCAATCTCAGCACATGTCGAATCACCGAACCATCTGTATAAATGATTACATTATTCTCATATGAGTTCTTAGAAATTAATGCCTGAACTGCTGCCTGTACGACCAGTGGGATGTCTTGTCTGCATTTTTATCAAGTTTGATACATACCGAAACTGATGTATTGATTTCTGTCTAAAGATAAAGAAACAAGTAAAATAACTGATACTACAGAACAAACACAGAGAAAACCAGAGAATACAGAACCAGCAAGGCGAGGTGTATATAGTGCAGAACTAGCCAGGAGAGCTGTATACATTACAGAACTAACAAGTGGAGATGTATATATTACAGAACTAACAAGGAAAGATGTACATATTACAGAACTAACAAGGGGAAATGTATATATTACAGAACTAACAATGGGAAATGTATATATTACAGAACTAACAGAGGGGAAATGTATATATTACAGAACTAACAAGGGGAGATGTATATATTACAGAACTAACAGAAGGGAGATGTATATATTACAGAAATAACAAAGGGAGATGTATATATTACAGAACTAACAAGGAAAGATGTACATATTACAGAACTAACAAGGGGAAATGTATATATTACAGAACTAACAATGGGAAATGTATATATTACAGAACTAACAGAGGGGAAATGTATATATTACAGAACTAACAATGGGAAATGTATATATTACAGAACTAACAGAGGGGAAATGTATATATTACAGAACTAACAAGGGGAGATGTATATATTACAGAACTAACAGAAGGGAGATGTATATATTACAGAAATAACAAAGGGAGATGTATATATTACAGAACTAACAGAGGGGAGATGTATATATTACAGAACTAACAGAGGGGAGATGTATCATAAGGAAGAAGATATACTATGAAGCAACACATGTAAGTTAAACAGACCAGCACTGAATCAAGTTGAACAATAAACAGAAGAAGCAGAACAAACTATCACAAATAAAATAGAAAGTGAACAGATGTAGAACAAACTATCACAAATAAAGTAGAACAATAAACAGAAGAAACAGAACAAACGATCACAGAAATGGCACACAAGATAATGAAAACTTGTAACATTGACAAAAAAATTACTTTGAACACTTAAACTTCTAAGAACATTTGTAACCGTTCAGGTGAGTTTTATGTGACTGTCACCACTTGCTGTCCCTGATCAGTCGTATGTTCTAATATCACACATGAACGTTGATTTACCTGGGAAAGCTCTTAACAAAGTTCCAGATTGTAAACCTTCAGATCTGTACGATCATTCCTCCTCAAGACATATTCAGCTGACTCCCTGAAGCATCACAAAGTGAAGGTCACCTACATGACTTAATCGGTTCCTGGAGACTTGACCTTACATGCTTACAACTTCACTCCTACAGATAATCACATACCTGCGATAACGATTTCGTTCTATAAATGAATCAAACAAGTAAGATATTTGATCTTCTATCCTCAGCTAGGAACGTAAATTGTAAACATATGTAAGGTACAACAGTTTCACGTCTGTCAGAACAGACAAACAATAGGTAAGTATGTTGGTTAGTTCACAAATATAAAAGATCTTCATTACAACTTTGTACTACCAGTGTTAAAACTTGACACTTACAGCAAACATTACAACTTTGTACTACCAGTGTTAAAACTTGACACTTACAGCAAACATTACAACTTTGTACTACCAGTGTTAAAACTTGACACTTACAGCAAACATTACAACTTTGTACTACCAGTGTTAAAACTTGACACTTACAGCAAACATTACAACTTTGTACTACCAGTGTTAAAACTTGACACTTACAGCAAACATTACAACTTTGTACTACCAGTGTTAAAACTTGACACTTACAGCAAACATTACAACTTTGTACTACCAGTGTTAAAACTTGACACTTACAGCAAACATTACAACTTTGTACTACCAGTGTTAAAACTTGACACTTACAGCAAACATTACAACTTTGTACTACCAGTGTTAAAACTTGACACTTACAGCAAACATTACAAATTTAATTACAAAAACAGAGATGAAATGTCTGCACAAAATAGCATGAGTAACACAGAGAGATAAGATATAAAAAAAAACGAGACTATTAGAATCTTGGTAGGAACAACAACTGTGATAGAACATATTAAGAAATAACAAACTGAAATGTTTGACCACATAATATGATTACCGTCCAACAGTATAACACAACTAGAACAACACGTCAGATACAACGTCACCCGAGTGGTTATCGGGTCCAAAATTGGAGTGTAAAGAATAGAACCACTGTTACCTGCCACGCATGTCGTAAGAGGCGGCTAATGAGGTCGGGCGTGGGGCTAGCTACCCCACACCGTAAAAAACGCTAGATTTCTACAGAACGGAGAGCGAACCGAGTAAACACTGGCTGAAACCGGACACATCGTCGAAGGATAAGCACCAGAGCTCCAAATGATGCTGAAGATGTGACGTAAAACACACCAATGCTAAGGTTGCATGAATCAGATTTCCACATTAATAGAATTTATGGGAACATCTGGTACATTGGTCTGGGTGGTGATCGCGAGAGAGATACAATGTTTCGCCGGTGTGGTGGCAGAGCCTGCAAGGGAAGCAAAGAATAGTAACCTAGCTACCTACATCGCATGTCGTAAGAGGCGACTGGTGTAGGACCTATGCAGCTACCATAGTAAATAGAAAGCAACGCATAAATTGGATGCGCTGGTTCTACTGTAGGCGCATTGCTGGCACAACGCGCAATCGCTCTTAGGCTCAGATCACATATGAATCAAACAGAGTGGTTAACAAGTGTTGATATGGAGCGTTCGAGGAAGAAGAAGATACATTGTTTTAAAGGTCAAAGGTTATCCACTAAAACGATGGCTCTCAGGAATAGCAAAGGCAGTAGGAGCCACCATATACGAGGTGGGCTCTAGCGTACACTGGAGAACTGTTCGCATACACCACACGATGAAAGGTACAACAGGAAGAGACAATAGATAGATAGACAAATATATCCTCATGGCATTTTTACCTTATTTCTGTAAATGTATAATGTATTCTAGTCTTTTTCTTTATTCTTTACGTTCGTTCTTTACTACCAATTTTAACCACTCTTTGTGATATGTTTGATCTTTGCCAAGAACGTGTATACGTTGCACATTGGTTTGTAGGTCCCTAAACGCATAGACTTCTACACGTTTAGGACACATGCATCCGATTTCAGCTAAACCTCCTTAGTCGCCTCTTACGACATGCGTGACAGGTAGCAGTGGTTCTATTCTTTACACCCCAAATTTGGGCCCCGGTAACCACTCGGGCGATGTATTCTATTGAAATGTAGTATTATATCTGAAATATCTCATGACTTTATTATGTGATGACTGTTAGATCTACAAGAAGAAATATGTGATGACTGTTAGATCTACAAGAAGAAATATGTGATGACTGTTAGATCTACAAGAAGAAATATGTGATGACTGTTAGATCTACAAGAAGAATGGATTGAACACAACGATGACGAAAGATGAGAATCGAATATCCACCAATGTGTGTGTTTGTTTGTTTGTTTGTTTAGTCGTCAGATCATCATCATTGCACGTCGAGCCACTTAGTAAATAAGTGCTCCGATCTCCCCCTCAGTATGCCTCTCAGCCTGTGGCGACTAACGACACCGGTTCTTTGTTGGTTTACTATTCTTCTGTGGCTACCAGCATAGTGTTCTTGTCTAGCTACACCACATTTGACTTGGCATTCTAGCAGTCTGGTTAGTGTTGTAGAATCACTCATATTACTTGAATCATGTACACCGCCTCTCTCCCTTAGAGAATTTATAATATTAGCCTGGTTCATTACTCGCCCGCTTTGTACAGCAGCCATACCTGCAAGCCTATCCGCGCGTTCATTCCCCTTTAGACCTGCATGTCCTGGCACAAAAATAAAACTGATCATTGTCAGTTTAGACCTCCCCAGTGACTCCATCCAATGTCTCCTACCCCATCCTGTTTCAATCTTCCTGAGCATACTCATTATTAGTTAGTTAGTGAGATCTTGTATGGTTTTACATCCCAATAGTTTACTTTCTTGTAGGATTGTTCTTTGAAGAGTAGTCTTAGGTTTTCCACGTTTTCTTTTCCAACTGGTGACCACATAAGGACTTGTTGATTTAGTCTCTTTTCGTCTGATCTAAGAACATGACCTAAATATTTCCACCTTCGTTTCCTTATAATATTTGATACGGGTTGTTGGTGTGTTCTATCTCTCACTGTGTTGTTAGAAACGAAATCCCTCCATTTTACTTTTAATAATTTTAGGAGACATTTATTCTCAAAACTGTCCAGTTTCTTATCAATTTTCTTTGTTGATTTCCAACTTTCACAACCGTAGGTCAGTACAGGAATCACACATGACCTAAATAATTTAACTTTTGTGCATATACTAAGGTCTTGAGATTGCCAGATATTCGTTGATTTAGTGAAGGCACTAGCTGCTATAGCAATACGAGAGTTTATTTCTTTCATCGTGTCTCCGTTGTTTGACACTTTACTACCCAAATATGTAAAATGTTCAACTTTCTCCAGTGTTTGGCCATTTATTACGATGTTGTCGGTCGAGTTTGTGAGGTCCATAATTTTGGTCTTGGCAGAATTAATCTGGAGACCAACCTGTTCTGCAATTGTGCAAAAATTGCTCGTTAGTTTGTGGGTTGCTTGTGTGGTTGAATTTAATATGGCCACGTCATCGGCAAAGTCAAGATCAAATAGTCTGCTGTTATTAAAATATTTGATGCCTAGTTGATCATCTTGGGTGCATTTGTGCATGATCCAGTCTAAAGCTATCCCAAAAAGCATTGGTGACATAACGCATCCCTGCTTCACACCCGAATTGTCTGTAAATCAGTCTCAGTTTCCTGCATGTAGTTTCCTGCATAGTCATTGAGTCACTGAGAAATCATCATTGAGTCAGGGAGAAATCATCATTGAGTCACTGAGAAATCATCATTGAGTCACTGAGAAATCATCATTGAGTCGGGGAGAAATCATCATTGAGTCACTGAGAAATCATCATTGAGTCAGTGATAAATCATCATTGAGTCGGGGAGAAATCATCATTGAGTCAGTGAGAAATCATCATTGAGTCGGGGAGAAATCATCATTGAGTCAGTGAGAAATCATCATTGAGTCGGGGAGAAATCATCATTGAGTCAGTGAGAAATCATCATTGAGTCGTGGAGAAATCATCATTGAGTCAGTGAGAAATCATCATTGAGTCGGGGAGAAATCATCATTGAGTCACTGAGAAATCATCATTGAGTCGGGGAGAAATCATTATTGAGTCAGTGAGAAATCATCATTGAGTCGGGGAGAAATCAGCATTGTGTCAGTGAGAAATCATCATTGAGTCGGGGAGAAATCATCATTGAGTCAGTGAGAAATCATCATTGAGTCGTGAGAAATCATCATTGAGTCAGTGAGAAATCATCATTGAGTCACTGAGAAATAATCATTGAGGCACTGAGAAATCATCATTGAGTCGGGGAGAAATCATCATTGAGTCACTGAGAAATCATCATTGAGTCACTGAGAAATCATCATTGAGTCGGGGAGATATCCACCAATATAAATGGAGATCTCTGCTGTCGAACAGTGAACTGAGAATCGAGTATATACCAATATAAGTGGACATCTTTGCTGTTGGACAGTTAATGGCAGTCTCGACAACCATAAATAGAAAATAGCATTATTACTACGTCATGTGGGCGTCTGTAGCTTAAGCGGTTGTGAGCTCGATCATAATCCAAGCATACCTGGTTCACATACCGCGGTGGGCAGTTTGGACACACACATACACATACACACACACACAGACATATACATGTTAAAACACACACATAAACATAAATACATATACATGTTAAAACACACACACACATACACACACATACACACATACACACACACATACACACACAGACATATACATGTTGAAACACACACAAACATACACAAACATATACATGTTAAAACACACACACATACACACAGACATACACACACACAGAGACATACACAGACATTCACATGTTAAAATACAAACGACACAAAGAGGATTTCTGAGTAATTATTTCTCTTTCTCTACTACATTGACATTGTTAAGCCTGGAACCGGACTACCCCCTACTTCGCGAGCGTCTTACAGCCCCCGACATTTTCGCCTTGTCACTCACGACCTGCTCCATAGTTACCTGGTAAATTGGCTTCGTTTCTGCCAGACCCGATATCGTTGCTAGGCCGAGTAGCGCTGTCAACAAAGAGTACAGAACTAAAAGTTGAAGCAGGCCTTTGTCACAAACCAAAGTTTTAGTATGACAAACACTTTTGTTTATTGGCGTTCAATATTCGAATGCTAAAAATAAAATATTTGCACCAGAGAAGGACCCATATATGGTCATTAAAGGATAAACAAAAGTCGATACTGAGACATGAATGTCGATGTTCGTAGTGTTGCTAGAGCAATGTTCATATTATTGATATATATCTACATATTTCACTTCGATGTGTACATCGTCACCATTGTCTGCATATATATCACTTCGGTGTGTACATCGTCACTATTGTCTGCACATATATCACTTCGGTGTGTACATCGTCACTATTGTCTGCACATATATCACTTCGGTGTGTACATCGTCACTATTGTCTGCACATATATCACTTCGATGTGTACATCGTCACTATTGTCTGCATATATATCACTTCGGTGTGTACATCGTCACTATTGTCTGCACATATATCACTTCGGTGTGTACATCGTCACTATTGTCTGCACATATATCACTTCGATGTGTACATCGTCACTATTGTCTGCACATATATCACTTCGATGTGTACATCGTCACTATTGTCTGCACATATATCACTTCGATGTGTACATCGTCACTATTGTCTGCACATATATGTCATATGTTGTCAACATGTTGTGATAAGTATCTTTTATTTTTCATGCTTGCGAGTTGACTTCATATATAGTTCGTATGTACGGTTCCAAATTCACTGCAACGGGTCACCCCATACTTGCTCCGTTTCTGTGCCAACGAATATCAAACGAAATGCTAACAACTGTCTCATGTAATGTGAACTAATTCCAGAATGAAACAGCCGTACCCACAAAAAAGCAACCATCACCGCATAAAAGCATATGGCCATCGCTAAAGTGTCAACACAAAACTGTTCATCACATGAATTGCATTTCATGTCGAAGGGAACATCATGGTTCCAACTTTACTGCAACGGGTCACCCCATAATTGCTCCGTTCCTGCGGGCGTTTATTTCTCTCCTCGTGGGGCATGGGGTCTCTATACTTCTTCACTTCTCCCACTCTAGCTGTTTTCTTGATGACTTTTCAGTATTGTCCAGCATGGAAATTACTTGCATGTCATATGTAATACATAACGGTAAGAGAACAATTTCTCTTATGGTTGTGAATCATGGACTATTACACACAAATTAAGAAGGAAAATCCAGTCCTTCGAAACTAAACGCTACAGAAAGATCCTACGAATACCATGGACAGAAAAAGAAAGAACACTAATGTCTTGAAAGAACTAAATATTAAAGAGAATTGGCTGATAAACAACATACTATACAGAAAAATTAGATACTTTCGTCACATTAAGCGCCACGATGGCCTGGAGAGAACAATATTAGAGGGCAGGGTCCCAGGACGCAGAGGCAGACCAAGAAGAAGATGGCTACAAGATATTAAAAACCATGAATATGACCATCGACGAAGTGGGTGAACTGCCTAGAGACAGAGTGAATTTCAGATTCGCTGAAAAGTGACCACCGTCCTATGAAGGATACGCACCTTGATGATGATTATGATGATGAAGAGACCAATATATATATAAAGTAGTAGGATGTTAAGTAATTCTAAAACAAATTACCTGGGCAGCTGAAATTCGAATCCTGAGTCAGGTATATACTGATGCAGTTAGACCGACCCTGGAATATGCATCATCGTTATGGATATCAACAACCCATTCAAACAGATTGATACTGGAAAAGAACTCAAATCAAATGTTTACGCACTAGTTTGGGAACCATTAAATTTACACCCATTGCAGACATGGGCATGACAATCAACATCATTCCCTTGGAAGACAGAAGAAGGATAAAAGTGTTTCTACACTCAAAAAGGATCAAACATTTGCCTCACAATACACTACATGAAAAATGGCGACTAGAAAAAAAACCAAACTGAAGCTAGAAGTCTAATCCACAAAGCAAAAGAAATAGGAACGGCATACTCGGAATTACTTCCATCCTTACTTTCGTTTGCTTGAAATATTGTCTATATATTCAGTTTTGTCTCTTGTATCCTTCCTTTCGTTTGCTTGAAATATTGTCTATATATTCAGTTTTGTCTCTTGTATCCTTCCTTTCGTTTGCTTGAAATAGTGTCTATATATTCAGTTTTGTCTGTCTCTTGTATAAACTTCACTGTTTTTTGTAGCTCACACAGAGCTTACACAGCTCTTCCCACTGATATGTATAACATACATGGACAACATAAGTAGAAAAACTGGAAAAGAGGAAGAAAATAATATTTCAGAACTTTTATTTGCAGATGACCAAGTACTGATTGCAGAAAACGAAGGAATCTCTGCAGAACCATTTTAGCTTAGTTAACATCAAGGGTGAGGAGTACAACATGAGAATAAACATAATAAAGACAGAGACAATGGTGATAAGCTGACAACCAGAAAATCTTACAATAAAAGCTCAGAACATATAAATTAAACAAACAATTCAGGCCAAATACTTAGGGGCAATTTTCACTGCAGACAGAAGTAGCGATAAGGAAATCAGCAATCGATGCACACAATCTAGGTACGCAATATGGGAGCCTGGTTTACTGTATTGCAGATATGCCGTCTTTGAGTTCGCAGTCTATGACAGCTGATTTTCAAATGTATTTGCTTGTGACGGGACTAGGTTGTCAAGTTCAGGATACATGGTCCTTACATTTCATTTGCCAAACCTAAGAGCATTATAGAAAATAATTATGGAGGGAATGGTGCCTGAAAGAAGAATGAGAGGAAGACCTAGAAGATGATGGGAGTAAGATGCCATTGACGATCTGAGACTGACTGCTGATGACGTCGGCCAACTTGCACAGAACAGAGAGTTTTTTCAGAACTGATGTCATGGTAGCCAAGTTACGGAAGGGACAAGCTACTTGATGATGATGTACACAGTTTTACATTCGTTTTTTACTTTTTGTCTATCCCTGAGTACCGTACAATGCAGACATGTGTATCGGGCCAGAAAGTTACTGACTGGCGGGTTGCCTAGTTTAAGGCGGACGGTAGATGACCAGTGTAGCTGAATAGCCATTCTTACCGTTAAAAGCAACCCGTAGCACCCTCGCCGTCACACATTTGGGGGAACAGACTATCAACCGTAACTTTTGTTTTCCATGTTGTTTCCGATCCAAAAACAAGGATAATGTGTCATTTCTATTTATTCTTTTCCTGGCAGCTGATATGATAATGCACATTTCCCATTTTGCACAAACTTCCCTCTCTACCTTACTGTTTCATTCATAGGATAGACACAGTCCATGTGTTTTACAAGCTTTGTACATGATGCGACAAGATAGAATGGAATACACACATAACCATCAACTTCCATAGAGTCGCTCTCTCCGTATTTGTGATCAATGTTTAATGCTGCTCTAGCCTTCTGCATAACCGTGCTGACTCTCAGATCAATAGAGATTTACTATCAATGTTTACTCCACTACCGTTTAACGCTCCCAAGAACACCTCCATAGAGCAGTGGTTTTAACATTTGCAAATGTTACAATTTTGAGGATATCTGTAGTGCAGATGTTAGGTTAACGCCTCTCGTTTATCAAGGGAGCGAGCGGTATTTGGGCTCGCTCCCTTGGTGAGCAATCGGAATATTTCATAGAGATCCCTGATATCAGTGTAGGTGAGATCGAGTTCCTAGTCATTTCATAGAAGTATGATAAAACGTAGTTCTTATGTTCAATTTGAGCATGTAAAAGAGCCCTTGGCAGCTCACAATCGAGAAGAGCAGGCTGGAAATTCACTGTCTGAGGTACAATTTATCAGAAAAGATTAAAAATAAAATTGATACAAAATATCAAAACCATCTTCAAAATTACATTGGGGGAACCTCGGCGTGCTATGGAGTTTGTGCACTTCCACAGAGATCTTCCTGTGTAAAAAGAGATGAGAGCACACACGTTTACTCACCAAAGTTCTGTACCAAACATTGACGTCAGTCAAAGACATCCTGTAACCAGTAACTGGACAAAAGGTTAGTACAGATATTATGTATATTTCAAATCACAGCGTTTACTTATGGTAAGCATAATTAATATTTTCTGGTGATCTCAAGTAACAATGACAACTAAATCAAAGTGTTGAACATTCATCTGTAAGATAGATAGTATTTTCTGGTGATCTCAAGTAACAATGACAACTAAATCAAAGTGTTGAACATTCATCTGTAAGATACATAGAAAGTTACAGTTGATAAATCAATTATAATTGATAGTTAATAAAGTGTTAACATTTGTGCCATCATTGCACAAAGCACGAACTCTGTAGTATGCACGAACTTCATTGCTTTAGCTACAATCCTAAAGATCTCAGGAAAAATTAAAATATGTGATTTGGTCGGGATTCAAACCCACATACTTCAGAACGACAGGTAGATGTCTTCATGACTTCGTCAAAGAGATCTCCTATTTGATAGTTAGATATTTTACACATTTCATGCGATAAGGGAATAGTTTTATTTTCCTGATAATTATATTCATTTGTTATTTTGTTGTTGTATTCCTGGCCTAAATTGAATATAAAAATACATGGAGAATTACTACATCAAGTAAAAAGTTTCTTATATCTTGGTCAGATGATAACATATGATGGCAGATGTATAACAGAAATTAAAAAGAGGATAGGAATGGCCAAAGATAATTTGAATAGTATGAGAAAGTTACTGACATCCAAACAAATCACAAACAGGCTAAAAATTAGAATGATCAAATGCTATATATATCCTATATTAATGTATGGCTCGGAAACATGGACAATGAACAAGCAGTTAGAAGACAGAATTGATGCATTTGAGATGTGGATATATAGAAGAATAGGCAGAGTTTCATGGACAGAAAAACAGACAAATAAACAAGTTTTAGGAAAACTAGGCATGAAGAAACAATTATTAAGAGAAATAAAATTCAGACAAGTAAAGTATTTTGAGCACATAAAAAGACATGACATCATGATAAAACATTTACTAGAGGGGAAAGTTGAGTGGGGAAGAGCAAGAGGAAGACCGAGAGATAAGTGGGAGGGAAACTTTAAGAAATGGACAGGTTACAGTCTGGCAGTGTGCAACGCCAAGGCGAAAGACATAGGATGCTGGAGATTCATTGCAGCCAACCTTCGATGTGGAGACGGCACCTGATGATGATGATTCCTAGCAAACAAGTAAAACATTACTGGATGTCAAAGAATCAAACAAGTAAAACATTACTGGATGTCAAAGAATCAAACAAGTAAAACATTACTGGATGTCAAAGAATCAAACAAGTAAAACATTACTGGATGTCAAAGAATCAAACAAGTAAAACATTACTGGATGTCAAAGAATCAAACAAGTAAAACATTACTGGATGTCAAAGAATCAAACAAGTAAAACATTACTGGATGTCAAAGAATCAAACAATTTATATGTGGAGACTAGAAATATGAAATATTAACATGTCACATGTACATTACACATGTATGCTATCAAATACTATTAACGCTCTCTCTCGTGAAATGTTTACTGGTGCTAATTATGTTTCGCTGCATTTATTTTCAGATGTCACACTAATCGAAACGTGTTCATATGGACTGTGGTCAATAATATGACCAAGACAAGTAGTCCAGTAAATATCCTAACAGTTACGAAAGAAAACACTGACATCTAGAACGAATAAAGAGAAAACATAGAAATGATGGTGTTGTTTATTTGTATTGACTATTGTTTGTGTTTGTTTGGCTGATTTCCAATCTGTTTGATATTAGAGATGGCAGAGAGTGAGTTGCTTTAGGTGATGACTATTTGCACTATTTATTACCTATTCTACCACCATCATCAGTTTTAATACATGTTTCGTTACAGTTGTAGCAAAAATAGAGATGTCCTGGTCTGTAGAACTTGTAGCAAACTTCAATTGGTTGCGTTCACATGTGGAATGTAGTGCCACATACTCGATGCAGATACAGATACACATACTCCTATACTCGATGCAGATGCAGATACACATACTCCTATACTCGATGCAGATGCAGATACACATACTCCTATACTCGATGCAGATGCAGATACACATACTCCTATACTCGATGCAGATGCAGATACACATACTCCTATACTCGATGCAGATGCAGATACACATACTCCTATACTCGATGCAGATGCAGATACACATACTCCTATACTCGATGCAGATGCAGATACACATACTCCTATACTCGATGCAGATACAGATACACATACTCCTATACTCGATGCAGATACAGATACACATACTCCTATACTCGATGCAGATGCAGATACACATACTCCTATACTCGATGCAGATGGAGCAAGGCTACTAATTGACAAGCCTCAAATATTAAACCGCTGGGCAGAATACTTCCGTTCTGTCCTCAACCATCCATCCACTATATGTTATGAAGCCATAGAGCGCATGCCCCAGGTCCCAATCATTGCCAAGCTTGATACTCCACCTACCTTAGAAGAGGTCAAGAAGGCAACAAGTCAGATGTCCAGCGGGAAGACAACGGGTGAGGACTCAATACCAACCGAAGTCTACAAAGAAGGAGGGCCCATGCTGATGCTAAAATTGACAGAAATATTTACATCCATTTGGTGCAACGAACGTGTGCCACAGGAACTAAAGGATGCCACTATTGTCCACCTGTACAAGCTGAAAGGAAACCGCCAGGACTGCGATAATCACAGGGGGATCTCCCTCCTGTCAATTGCTGGCAAAATACTGGCCAGAGTCCTCCTCAATCGATTAATCGATCACCTGGAGCAGGACTTACTCCCTGAGACCCAATGTGGCTTCAGAGCAGGTCGTGGAACAGCAGACATTATATTTGCTGCTCGCCAATTACAGGAAAAATGCCAAGAGCAGCACCGTAACCTTTACATGGTCTTTGTCGATCTGACGAAGGCTTTCGACACGGTCAACAGAGAGGGTCTATGGAAGATCATGGAAAATTTGGATGCCCAGTGAAATTCATCAAGATCGTCCAACAGTTTCACGAGGGCATGATGGCACGTGTACTTGACGAAGGAGAGCTGTCGGAAGCCTTCCATGTCACCAACGGCGTCAAACAGGGCTGTGTACTGGCCCCAACACTCTTCAGCATGATGTTTGCTGCCATGCTCACGGATGTCTTTTGGGAAGGCGACGAACATGAGGTAAAGATTAGATACAGGACAGACGGTAATCTATTCAATCTTCGGAGGTTAAAATCCTCCACCAAGGTAAAAGAATCAACTATCTCAAACCTGTTGTTTGCTGATGACTGTGCCCTCGCTACCAACTCTGTGGAAGAAATGCAGACTTACATGGACAAGTTCTCAATGGCCTGTGATAGGTTTGGCCTCACCATTAACACCAAAAAGCAGAGGTCATGTTCCAGCCCGCCCCTAGAGAACAATATTACGATCCAGTCATCAACATTAAACACCAGCGTCTCCAGTCAACGGACAACTTTGCTTATCTTGGCAGCCTCCTATCCAGATCGGCAAATATAGATTCTGAGGTCCACAATAGGATATCCAAAGCAAGTGCTGCGTTCGGAAGGTTACGTGTCACTGTGTGGGAACGGAAGGGGATAAGCATAGTCACAAAGCTGAAAGTTTACCTGGCCATAGTGCTAACAACGCTGCTGTACGCAAGCGAGACATGGACAGTGTATAGCAGACACGCAAGAAAATTAAACCATTTCCACACAAGCTGTCTACGCAGAATACTAAAAATAAACTGGCAGGACAAAATTCCAGACAGCGAAGTCCTCACAAGAGCAAAGATCCCAAGCGTCAACACCCTGTTGCAGAAGGCCCAACTGAGATGGGTCGGTCACGTTGCTCGAATGCCTAATAAACGCATCCCAAATAAGTTGATGTATGGCGAGCTTGAAGGGGCAGACGTTTAGCTGGTGGACAGAAAAAATGCTTTAAAGACACTCTTAAAGTCTGATTCCAGAGTTTTCTGCAGTAAAGCAGGCAGGATTGTGTCCGTCATCACGATTACTTGTACTTGCTGTGTTATCATTCTCCTCCCCAGTTTGCGTGGTTAATCTGCCTGGCCTGGTGGTCTCACCATCAGATCTTTGAGTTTCTTCATTTGTAGCTGTTATAATTTCTTGGCATTATTCATTCAGTAGTTTGCCATTGATTTCCGAATGGTTCTAGCCGCTTACCAACTGTGATCCCTGGTGTGCCCTTGAACCCGATACCAGGCCGTACCAGCTCCTGCTTCCAGAGCCGATGTAGGATATATTGATCTTCCGCCTCTTTTGCCAGCAGCTGTGTGTACTTGCTTAGGAGGGGGACTCCCATCTTAACTAGCTCAACGTAGTTTAGCCGGTCAGTCAAAGCCGTTGCCCGGGGTGTGGCGCTGCCGTACACAAGCAGACTCTAGGAGCCATACGTGAGCTAGGCAGGAGCGGGGGAACCAAATAGGCTCCAGGTCGCCCTGAAAAGGACGTGACTGCCTCTCGCCATGAGGTACTATCCCTTACACACAAATGTCCTACCCCCCTTTTCACGCCCTCCTCCCATAAGATAAGATACGATAATATCAGAACAAAACCTATTTAATATCGTTTGACTGCTTTTTCGGGGACATAACTACCTGTTATCCTTTTCCTTGTCAACATTACATAAGTTGTTGCCCCTGCATTGGGTATTTATTAATATATAAAAGACGTAAGACGGTATACCGGTTCACAAACGAGATCTAAAACCGCTTAATTAATTTTGTGAAAACGAGTTTTAATATCATCAAGTAGACCAGTGTTAATAGTTTTAATATCATCAAGTAGACCAGTGTTAATAGTTTTGATATCATCAAGTAGACCAGTGTTAATAGTTTTGATATCATCAAGTAGACCAGTGTTAATAGTTTTGTTATCATCAAGTAGACCAGTGTTAATAGTTTTGTTTGTTTTTGTGTTCTTCTTAACATGTCAGTGAATCAACATAGTCAAATTATGGGATGCTGGCACGATTTCGGTAGTGTCATACAATGTTGTGGTAACAGTCTAACGATAGACGTATTGTTTGGTAACAGTCTAACGATAACGATAGACGTATTGTTCGACAATATCTAAGTTTTGAAGAAGCTTTCTTTAAAATAAATTATTTAAATAGTTCCAAAATAATAACTGTAAGTGAAACAGAAAAAGAGAGAGAGATGATAAAATAGAGACAGGTGGAAAGTGAACAGGAGAGAGAAAGAAAGAGAAACACAACAGAGATGGGAATGACTAATAGTTACAAAGAAATATGAGTTTAGTCAGTTTTACATGCAAATCCATCTTCTTATGTGTTTGTTTGAAGATTTTCCACGGTATTGATTCTGTCAATGGTAAGCAGTCAGCTCTAGGTTACCAACGTTGCCGCAATGTTTTTTAGTGAAGGTGGGCAGAACATGAGCAAATGTTTTTTCTCTGTTTACTAATGTATGTTGGTCAGAATTTCAAAAGATGTTCAGCTATTAGAGAACTGGTACCAAAGATACACATATATGTTGTGTCAATCTTAAATTGTAATAGATGTTCAGCTGTTACAGATCTGGTACTATAGATACATAGCTATGTTATGTCAATCTTGAATCTGTGTTTCAAGTTTCTAATCTGTGTCGACAGATTATCATCACCGCACATCGAATCCATAAATGCAACAATTCCTTTCTCAAGATGTCTCTCAGAGTAGGTCGACTAACAACACCTCTACCCCAAAACACACAGTACCTCTACCCCACACACACAGTACCTCTACCCCACACACACAGTACCTCTACCTCACACACACACACAGTACCTCTACCCCACACACACACACACACATATAACATAATATTTTTCTCTGACAACTACTTCCAACATACTCATGAAGTGATAACATCACCAACAATATGTTTCCATCTTCTTCTTCTTCTTCTTCACTCATGGCACTCTTTCTTTCTGTACTTTTTCTTATAATGTTTCCTTCTGTACTTTCTCTTTCTCTTATAATATATCCTTCTGTACATTCTCTTATAATGTTTTCTTCTGTACATTCTCTTTCTCTTATAATGTTTTCTTCTTTACTTTCTCTTATAATGTTTCCTTCTGTACATCCTCTTTCTCTTATAATCTTTTCTTCTTTACTTTCACTTATTATCACTGTTTCCTTCTGTACTTTCTCTTTCCTTTACCAGAGATAAAACTGACATCACGTCTCTGATCTATAGATTACTACTACTACCTTATGAAAATTAATGAAAATCTTGGCATATCCTTTACAGGAAGTAGCCATCAACCACAGTAAACGAGTCGTTGATTTTCTAGAAATTCTTAAACTTTCGGTAGTTAGAGATTTCTTTTCTGAACGGTGGAGTCTATTTTTACCTTTTGTAAAAATCCCACGGAAACGAATTTGCTTCAAACTTGGCAACCGTCGGGTTTGAACCAGGTACGCTTGGGTTTGGAATATAGCTGACTACCGCTTGAGCTACAGACGTTGACACTATTAGTTTATACAGAAAAAACAACAAAACATGCCGTTTGTATGCTAGTGTGGGGACATAACTCCAGATATAATTTGCCATGATAAAATTAAGTAGGTTGTTGCCCCTTTATTGTTGGTGCTTTAAAAAATTATACAGGGTGTTCAACTTAAAAGCAGCCCCAGTGATAAATAGAAATTTGTCACGTACGCATTGCATCTCGTCTATTTACTATTTAAACCGGTTATGACAAGCTCGTCCTACGTCACATTTGTTCATCGCCCCTTCACGCACTACAATTACACACCATCACACAACCGTGACCTATACTACGTCATAACTTAACCTTCGCATTTCAATACATATATGCCAGATTAGCTTCATTCACAGGCTGCTTTTAAGTTGAACACCCTGTATATAGGACACATTCGGTAATTCGGTATACCGGTTCACAAACGAGGTCTAATATCAGGTAATTTGGTGAGAACGAGTTTAAGTATCATCGACTACATCAGTGTTAATAGTTTAGTTTGTATCTACATCTAAGTAGATCAGCGAATCAGCGAAGGGAGACGCTGACACATTTTCGTCAATGTCAGGTAATAGCTGTCCTTCGCAAGCGATGATAACAACAGTCTCAGACGTGTGCTGCTGCATCTCTCTGGTGTGTGCGGAGGTGATTGTAGAGTCCAGTCCTAGAACACAATCCCCTACCACAGGTGGGGAATATATGATCAAGACTTTTATCCGTGCATGTTTTCTCAGTGAATCAATTAGTATGCTCAGGAAGATTGAAAAGGATGGGCTCGATAACAATAGATGGAGTAGCTGGGGAGGTCTAAGCTGACAAAAATCTGTTTCATTTTTGTGCCAGAACATGCAGATGTAAGGGAAAATGAACGCGATTGTTGTCACACGCTGAGAGATCGTCACACGCTGAGAGATCGTCACACGCTGAGAGATCGTCACACGCTGAGAGATCGTCACACGCTGAGAGATCGTCACACGCTGAGAGATCGTCACACGCTGAGAGATCGTCACACGCTGAGAGATCGTCACACGCTGAGAGACATACTGAGAAGGAGATCAAAGCACTTATGGACTAATTAGTTCGACGTGCAGCGATGATGATCCGATGACTAAACTGAAAATTAAAAAACTAAACGTGCTCAAGGTTAGACATGTGGGTGATGTGTGTTCTGTCTTTTCCCTCAGATCGTTTTCTCTGTGCCTCAACGGCAGGATGATTCTCAGCTATGTGGGTTCCTCTTGTGTTGTTAAAGCGCCATATTTGGCGATATTGCGCCAGGGATTCCCAGCACGCGGTGTCTATATCGAAGCATTTCAGAGATACTTTAAGAGTGTCTTTAAAACGTTTGCCCACCATCAGAACATCTGCCCCCTTCAAGCTCGCCATACATCAACTGTTTTGGGATGCGTTTATGAGGCATCCGAGCAAAGTGACCTGCTCAGCTTACTTGGGCTTGCTTTCTGCAACATGGTGTTGATGCAAGGGATATTTGCACTTGTGAATGTTAGTATGGTACATAACTCCAGATTATAATTTACCATGATAACATTACATAAGTTGTTGCCCCTTCATTTTGGGTGCTTTTTTAAAATTGTATATAGGACACATTCGGTAATTTTCGGTATACCGACTCACAAACGAGGTCTAATATCACGTAATTTGGTGAGACGGAATTTTGGTATAATGAAGTTGAACAGAGTTAATACTTTAGTTTGTACGTACTTCTAAGTCGATCAGCGAATCAACATAATCAAATTATGGGATGTTGACACGTATTCGGCAATGTCAGGCAACGTTACGGTAACAGTCTAAGAATAGATTTAATGTTTGACAAGAATATCGTTCTGAGAAAACTTCCTTTAAAACAAAATTATTTGAATAGTTCCTAAATAAGGGCTGTAAATGAAAGGAGAGAGAGAGAGAGAGAGAGAGAGAGAGAGAGAGAGAGAGAGAGAGAATAGATAGCGGGAGAAAGTGAACAGGAGAGAAAGACAAAGATAATTAAATAGAGATGGAATTAATAACAGTTACAAATAATTTTCTCCAAACTTCTCCAAAATATCTCAGGACAAATTGGTCTCCAAATAAACACCACAAAAACAAAAATTGTTGACCTTACCAGCAGTCCAGAAAATATTCAACTAAAAACTACACTCTTGAAAAAGTCAAAAGTTTTACATACCTAGGAAGTATGATGTCATCTACGGGGATACAGCGCCAGAAATTCCACACAGAATCGCATTGGCATCAAGTGCTTTTAACAAATTGTCAAATATATGGAAGTCCAATTCACTCAGCAAGCACTTAAAATTAAAGATCTTTAACTCTTATGTGATTCCAGTATTAACTTATGGATGCGAGAGTTGGAAAGCAACAAAAGCTCTAGAAAGAAAATTAGATAACTTTGAGAATAAATGTCTTAGAAGAATATTGAACCTCAAATGGGGTCAAAGGCTCATGAGGTCATGGTGGTAACATGAGCCAGGGTTAGCGAGAGGCGCGCTAACCAAGACCCTGCCCCCAACCTCCACGCGGTGACCCTGGAAACAGACTATGGTTCCGGTCTGGCTAAGAGGGGAGGGATCGGGGAGAGAAAACTACTGGTAGTGGTAGCAGTGCAAGTACGGAAACACGATAAAGATACATACAAACAAAATGCACAAATCTCCTGACCGATGTCCAACAAGATATTGCCCAAGTCCCTGAACGCAAAGAAACAGCAACGAAACGTCTCAGACATGGATGAGAGGTGCATCCAGTGACCAAACGCATGCCCACGTAGGGAGAAGCTCGAAGCCCTGAGGAGGGGCAAACATTGCCAGCCCGTCGGCAAGAATAAATAAGACAGGACCGTAACGAATAAAAGTCTACCCTCGGTGCGAGAGAAGATTGCAGCTGACCCCGCATTGGTAGCCCGGTGCAGATACATGTACTGGGCAAGGTTTGCCGAGCGCAAAGAACAAGTTGCGTTTAGTGCATAACGAAACTACCCGCCCTGGGAAAACCGTGCAAGGTACTGTGCGATTAAAATTAACATCCCCGGAAGAACTGAGGTTGATGATGCCTAACGGAACTGCCAGCCTTGGGGCAACCGGGCAAGGTTCGATTGCAGTCGTAACTAACATCCCCGGAATAACTGGGGCGGGTGATGGCGGCGAGCGCAAAATCCTCAGTTACGCTGATAGTGCCGACTGAAACGACCCTCTACATTGTTTGTACTCGGCCCCATGCCAGTGCTTTCGAGGTTAGTCGCAAATTGCCACGTACCAATACGCGTCTAGAAGAGGCTGAGAATGTTCCTTCCCGGATCAAACTCAAAAATGTACGGTAAAGCAAGGCCGACAATGTACGGATCAAACAGGAAGTTCGGGTCTGAACATTGGCGAAGGCCGATACTTTACACGGTGTCTTATACGAGTAAGACGCCGTCCGAGGATAAGCTTACAAGCCCCGAGAAATATTTCTCAGTCAGAACGGGCATAAACAGCGTAACTCACTGTCCGGGCGTAGATCACAAAGCCCAAAAATACGGCAAAGCTGATCGTACCCTAGGTAAAGCTCACCCTAGTAAATCAAAAGCTGGCTGAAAACGAACACCCCACCGAAGGATAAGCAACTGGGCTCCAATAGGTGCTGAAGGCTGGTGCACGTACATCACGTTCTGATGTGTGGCTGTTTATATATCACAATGAGAATGATTAAAACAGGCCTAGAACGATCGAAGAAGAAGAAGAAGAACCTCAAATGGTCAGATTTCAGACCCAATACACAAATAAGACAAGAGACCAAGCAAGAAAATGTATCAAATTTTATAAGAAAGCGCCGCTGGAACTACATCGGCCACACAATTAGAATGGATGAGAGAAGACTCCCTTACCAATCCCTCATATGGACACCAGAGGAAAAAAAAAAACGAGGAAGACCAAGAGAGACTGCGTAGAACCATCACCAGAGAAGGCTCAACGATGGGCCAAGTAAACATTAAAGACCTAAAACAGATAGCAACGAACCGAGAGACATGGAGAACTATGACCTCTGCCCTATGCGCCGCCCACAGGCCCAAGAGGAAAGACTAACTAACTAACAAATAATTATAAGTTTAAATGTTTGTTATATGAATTCAACTTCTTCTTTTGCTTTCAGAATTCCCATGTTATTGATTATAACAATGGTAGCAGTCTGCACTAGGTTACCAACATTTCCGCAAAGTGTTTGTGTATGAAAGGAGACAGAACATGACAAATTGTTTTTCTGTTTACAATAGAATGTTGGGCAGGATTGCAATAGATGCAATAGAAAGAAATCAGAACAATAAGTCACATCATTCTGATGACATACACACTCAAGAGCATGTAAGACTTGACGCACGAACCATGTAGCCTGGATGAAGAGGTTAACTAAGTGTGGACGTCGTGCCCTATATTCTAGTACAGTTGTGTACGTTAACGTGAGGACACTAATTCATCCTAGCGCAGCTGTGTACGTTAACGTGAGGACACTAATCCATCCTAGCGCAGCTGTGTACGTCAACGTGAGGATCACTAATCCATCCTAGCGCAGCTGTGTACGTTTACGTGAGGACACTAATTCATCTTACAGGAGAAAGTGACATGTGAACCTGTCTTATCTATGAAGCTAATGTTACACATAATGTCATTTATTTGATTTGCACCTGCTCCGTTGATAACTTATTCACATCTTGTATAGCTGTTGTTAACATTTATTGTGATGTTGTGTCATTATTTATTGTAATTAAACATTTATTGTGATGTCGATTACAGTGTTCTTGTATTGTTGTTGCTATGTCATTATATTGCAATGTTATCTTCTTGTTGATTGCTGTGTCGTCCTGTTGCAATGTCGCCATTTTATTGTTGTTATGTCCTTCTGTTGCAATGTCGCCATCTAATTGTTGCTATGTCCTTCTGTTGCAATGTCGCCACCTAATTGTTGTTATGTCGTCCTGTTGCAATGTCGCCATCTAATTGTTGCTATGTCCTTCTGTTGCAATGTCGCCATCTAATTGTTGCTATGTCGTCCTGTTGCAATGTCGCCATCTAATTGTTGCTATGTCGTCCTTTTGCAATGTCGCCATCTAATTGTTGCTATGTCGTCCTGTTGCAATGTCGCCATCTAATTGTTGCTATGTCCTTCTGTTGCAATGTCGCCACCTAATTGTTGTTATGTCGTCCTGTTGCAATGTCGCCATCTTATTGTTGCTGTGTCATTTCTTTACGATTGTAAGTTGCAATCATCATTCTTTACGATTGTAAGTTGCAATCATCATTTCTTTACGATTGTAAGTTGCAATCATCATTCTTTACGATTGTAAGTTGCAATCATCATTCTTTACGATTGTAAGTTGCAATCATCATTCTTTACGATTGTAAGTTGCAATCATCATTCTTTACGATTGACTGTAAATTACAACAATCTATCTTTACTCCCCGATTGTCTATAATCTACTACAAGTTTTCTATATAATTGACTGTAAATTACAAGAAACTTTCTCTACTTTATGATTGCTTGAAAACTTCTCCGAAAATAACTTATTAAAAATGCAAGTAACGCCATCATCATCATCATCTTCATCATCAAGGACCTTGTCAATAGGCAAAGATTATCATGTCCAAAGAATGTTGATTGTTTCAATCTGGTGTCTCAAATATCTGTGTAAAATGATTCACTGATCTCAGAAGTGTTGAAGGACTGCAAATATTCGTGATTACCTTAAACATAGCATTGCAATTAAACGAATCTTGCTTATCAATTAAGCAAACTTAGCTTCCCAGTTAAACGAGACGAATGATAGTGTCACATTGACAATGTAATATACAGGTGTTAATGCTTTTTGTGTCATTTTTCTTATTACCTTCGCAATGTGATATGACATCTGTGGTCAACTAACCCCCGCAGAAACCGCACAGCGTCTGGTAATATCCTCGGTCATCTTCACGGCCCTCAAACCAACGCCGAACAATGCAGACAAGCAAGTTTTCATAAGTGTACATGCGTGATATTATCATGTATATGTTACAGTCACTTCCAATCATATTGTTTCCTTAAGCCACAATTATTATCTCAATCTTGTTACTCTTATGTAGACCTGACAGAAATGTTATCTATTTCATAGTTTACAAAATGTGATTATCAAGCAACATCGTCACCACATTCCGGACATGTCACAATATGTGCTTCGATCTCCTCTCTAATATCTGTATTATCACATAACGACTAATTACATCCGTTCTTTGTTGATTGATACAATGTTTATAGGACATTCCTCTAGCAAAGCGTTTATGATTGACAGTTTTCATTTGTATCTGCATCTCGTTAACACTGGATAGAGATACATATGAATTAGTATACGGATCATCGGAGTTCCTGCTTGGTACAATGTTTGTGGTAGACGGCATACCATCTCTCCGGACAATACGGAGCGACCCGGTTCAATGAAGTCATTCCTTTAGACCATAGATTCCCAAACTTTTTGGCCCACCGCCCACTTTGCACCACCAAAACTTTGTAACGCCCACCGCCCACTTTGCACCACCAAAACTTTGTAACGCCCACCGCCCACTTTGCACCACCAAAACTTTGTAACGCCCCACCGCCCACTTTGCACCACAAAAACTTTGTAACGCCCCACCGCCCACTTTGCACCACAAAAACTTTGTAACGCCCCCCTCCCCATTATAACACGTTACCAACGCCCCCAACCCTTATGTATACATGCTCTATTTTCACTTTAATATAGAAAATTGATATATATTTCTATCAGACATGGTCAAATTTCAAATGATTATATACAAGAAATAGAAAATTGATGAAAAATGGATCGTGTAAGATGGGCATAAAATGAATTAAAATGCAGAATTCAATTTTTTATGATTATTCAATCGCACAATCACGAACCCCCACCCCAATGCTTCTGACTCACTATCGCCCCCTGGATGGGTTCAGCGCCCACTGGGGCAGTACCCCACTTTGGAAACGCTGCTTTAGACCCTTTTAGAGATATATACTTATAACAGTTTATAGAATTTCAAATCTGAACCTCAATCTTTAGTTTTTTTTGCTTTTCACGGTGTTCAATAATGATAGACAGAGAAGAAAATCGCATGTCTTCGACACAAGTTATACACCGTATTCTTCTTCTTCTCGATCATACTTTTCCGCCATTTTAATCATTCTTATTGTCATATATAAACAGCCTACACCAAGAACGGGTGTGATTTGTCACATCATTCAGCGTCATTTGAAGCTCTGGTGCTTATCCTTCGGTGATGCGTCCGGTGTTAGCCAGCGTTTACTGGGTTCACTCCTTTGGCTGTCCCCAGCCTACCTGCAGGGCAGCAGGTTCAGTAAGTATAAACTTTAATAAACCATAACTCCAAGACTACAATAAGCAAAACATTAGATCAATTGTTCTATCTGGATGCGAAACTAAGAGCACAACAAAACAAGATGAAACATTCTTACAGAAACTTGAAGAAGATTTATGAGGCATCATTGAGCCTAACAAAGATGATAATAATTGGAGAATGGAAAGACACAATAATGATGTTTGTACTTTGTTGAAACTCCTTTAAGTATACACATCATGAAGGTTAGCAGAAGATGATGATTAGGACAGATTGAAGGAATGGCAGAGGACCAGACCTAGAAATAATATGAGTAAACACTTGGGAAGAGACAGATTAGATCAGAGATGAATGGAGATCGATGATATCTGTAGCAATGATACTCAAAGTACAGAGATGAATGAAGGTCGATGATAGCTGTAGCAATGATACTCAGAGTACAGAAATCGATGATAGCTGTAGCAATGATACTCAAAGTACAGAGATGAATGGAGGTGTGCGATATCTGTAGCAATGATACTCAAAGTACAGAGATGAATGAAGGCCGATGATAGCTGTAGCAATGATACTCAAAGTACAGAGATGAATGGAGATCGATGATAGCTGTAGCAATGATACTCAAAGTACAGAGATGAATGGAGATCGATGATAGCTGTAGCAATGATACTCAGAGTACAGAGATGAATGGAGATCGATGATAGCTGTAGCAGTGATACTCAGAGTACAGAGATCAATGATAGCTGCAGCAGTGAGTATCAATGGATCGGAAAACGGAAGACGAAGATTATAAGATTTATTTCTTCTCTCATTAAATTTAATTGCATAAAGTATTTTAATTGCATTTTATAAAATTAATTGCATATTCTTTATAGGACTTGACGAATCAACCCAAGTATTTTAACGTTGTTTGTGAGATTTTTCTAGGCATTATTACGTTCAGTAATTTGTCATTGCTTTCTGAACCGGTGGTGTCATCGTCCTTTTGTAAAAATCTACGCGAAACAATTTGCAACAAAACTGTCCGCAACGTGATTCGAACTCAGAACTCGTGATTAATAGACCGAGTCACTATCCCCTAGGCCACAGACGCCACCGCTCTACTCTCGTTACATTTGATATATTGCAGAACAAGTGGCAGTACTTCCATGTTTCTATCTGTTGTGTACATGTTGTAAGCTCTGTTAAGTGTTTTGTACATGTTAGCTCTGTTAAGTGTTTTGTACATGTTGTTAGCTCTGTTAAGTGTTATGTACATGTTGTTAGCTCTGTTAAGTGTTATGTACATGTTGTTAGCTCTGTTAAGTGTTATGTACATGTTGTTAGCTCTGTTAAGTGTTATGTACATGTTGTTAGCTCTGTTAAGTGTTTTGTACATGGTGTTAGCTCTGTTAAGCGTTTTGTACATGGTGTTAGCTCTGTTAAGCGTTTTGTACATGTTAGCTCTGTTAAGCGTTTTGTACATGGTGTTAGCTCTGTTAAGCGTTTTGTACATGTTAGCTCTGTTAAGTGTTATGTACATGTTGTTAGCTCTGTTAAGTGTTATGTACATGTTGTTAGCTCTGTTAAGTGTTTTGTACATGGTGTTAGCTCTGTTAAGTGTTATGTACATGTTGTTAGCTCTGTTAAGTGTTATGTACATGTTGTTAGCTCTGTTAAGTGTTTTGTACATGGTGTTAGCTCTGTTAAGCGTTTTGTACATGGTGTTAGCTCTGTTAAGTGTTTGAATGTTCTCATAGTGCTATGTTTATTATCCCATATTACAGTTATATCATCGACATAAAGAAGTATCCTTCGTTGTTTCATCTATATCATCATCATCATGTACCTTCTCTAATGTTCGCAAGTGCAATGTTAAACAGGATTATGGACTTGACAGCACCGTGTTGTAAACCCTATTTTTTAATGTCTCTTATTTTTTTACCTTTCTATATAACTAAGTAAAATGTCTCCTCCGTGGATAATCGAGTTACAAATATATACTTTTTTTTTTATTTCAACATTTCTGCATGATATTTCACAGATTATTATTATGTATATTATCACAGTGGGCGTCTGTAGCTTAAGGGGTAGTGAACTCAATCACAACCCAAACTTACCTGGTTCACACTCCGGGGCGGGAAACTTGCAAGCATATCTGTTCGCATGGATTTTTACGAATGGTAAAAATAGACTTCATCGTTCATAAAGCAATGGAAAACTACTGAACGTATAAGTTGTGCCTAGAAATATCTAAAACTCATTTACTGTGATTGATGGATACGTCCTGTACAGAAATTGTCGTTGTTTCATACTTTCATGTGGCGGGATTTTGTCTGAAATCTACAAAATTATGAATACAACTATTTCTCAGGCTTAAACTGACAAGAATTTGAGGAATATAAATGTAACATTGTTGGTTATAGTTTTCAAAGTTACTTTAATGATTGATAACAAATAACACAACTTTATGAAGTTATCAAAGTTATTTCAATGCAGGAAGTAAATACAACATGACAGATAAACTACAACACAAATGTCAGCTGTCAGCTGTCATAAAGGAATAGTTCTGTCAAGACATATCGACCGAAAGTTTGAACGTCACCAAAAAGTGATTGTTTACATTGGTCATTTTGGACCAATGACAATCTAGTGGCTGTTATTGAATGGGTGGTGAGAAGGATAACTGAAGATGGTGGCAGGGGAACTGTCTGAAGACTAACGAGGATACTTGAAGACATTGACTTCCAGAACTACATAGTACTTTAGGTACTGACTATGGTGGACATACATGATAACACAGAGTATGTAGATTTGCTAGAGTAGTATGTCCATGGATATATACTTATAAAAGCAAGGTGGTGAGTGCAAGGAACACTGGAAAGAGTATGGTAGGGAGAGTAATAACAGATATGGACGATCTCAAGTGTGTGGGCAGCTGTGAGACCATGAGTGGGGGATGAGAACTGAAATCGACACGAGAATTGGAATGTCAGCGGCCACATTCAGGCCCTTGGTTAGCGAATGAAGATCGTCAGCATACAGGAGAGAGAATAAGATCAATACATGCCCAGCAAACTTGCGTTCAGTTTTACTGTATGAACCATAGACACAGAGAACAAGTTTAGAGACTAACATTCGCGTGGAAGACTTTGTGGGAACGATGTCTCATTGAAGTTCTCCGAATTAGTTGGGATCAAAGAATACCTTATACCAGTGGCGGCTCGTCATTAAGGGCCAGTGGGGCCGGGCCTCACCAAAGATGTAACGTGTGTTTATTATTGTATACATTAAAATATATATTAACCGAAACCATGATTTTTCCAAAAATGTATGTATGGCCCCACCACACAAAATGATCACGAGCCGCCATTGCCTTATAGTTAGATCAGATGGCACACAGGTATCAATGGTATGATTATTATATTGAAGAGTATTAACAATATCAACCAGGAATATGGAGGAGGGTAGATAGAGGTGGTTGTGACATTGATTATCTTGAATAGAGTCTGGGTGGTAAGAGCCATCAAATGTCCAGACTTCTACTTTGAAAGACAACATTGATTGAATCAATGATATGACCATTGTCATTGTACTTCGTTGAGTAAACATTGTACTTCGTTGAGTAAACATTGTACTTCGTTGAGTAAACATTGTACTTCGTTGAGTAAACATTGTACTTCGTTGAGTAAACATTGTACTTCGTTGAGTAAACATTGTACTTCGTTGAGTAAACATTGTACTTCGTTGAGTAAACATTGTACTTCGTTGAGTAAACATTGTACTTCGTTGAGTAAACATTGTACTTCGTTGAGTAAACATTGTACTTCGTTGAGTAAACATTGTACTTCGTTGAGTAAACATTGTACTTCGTTGAGTAAACATTGTACTTCGTTGAGTAAACAT
This sequence comes from Arion vulgaris, assembly GCA_020796225.1. NCBI lineage: Eukaryota > Metazoa > Mollusca > Gastropoda > Stylommatophora > Arionidae > Arion > Arion vulgaris. The sequence goes on from CM036776.1 coordinate 23,981,800, forward strand.
TGTACTTCGATGAGTAAACATTGTGCTCCGATTTTTTTCTTACACAGGAAGATCTCAGCTGCAGTGCATGAACTCCGTAGCACCGTTGAGGGTCCACAATGTGATATCTGACCCTGCAATAAACTTGTACATCATGGGATATGATATTAGAACTATTAACCCTCACCAACACTTGTGTCCATCCCATACTTAGTGTCAACCAGACAATATAATCCATCCCATACTTCGTGTCAACCAGACAATATAATAATCATTGCAGATATTGTGTACACTTGGACAGATGTGTTGGATTTAGCAGACATGCGAGAAATTCTGAACAAGATACGACAAGATGTACTCGTGACCTGAGCGCCGGGGACATGAGAATTAAATGAAATCCAAAACCACCTGACAACGTACGTTATTAGGGAACATCAGATTTCATCTCTTTTTTCCCCTTTTCCGCTGTAAATTCAGGAGTAGTCATTTCGATGTGACTAATTGTTTGTATGAAAGTTTCCATTGCTGGTACCCAGTGCTTCTCATTATTCAGGTGATACTTATTGCGGCTTTAGAGGTACTTGTAATTTAGATCCCCGAGTCAAGGGTCAGTGTGTCCTGTAGTCCGTGCGCACACCGAGAATTTAGATCCCCGAGTCAAGGGTCAGTGTGTCCTGTAGTCCGTGCGCACACAAAGAATTTAGATCCCCGAGTCAAGGGTCAGTGTGTCCTGTAGTCCGTGCGCACACAAAGAATTTAGATCCCTGAGTCAAAGGGGCAGTGTGTCCTGTAGTCCGTGCGCACACCGAGAATTTAGATCCCCGAGTCAAGGGCCAGTGTGTCCTGTAGTCCATGCGCACACCGAGAATTTAGATCCCCGAGTCAGAGGTCAGTGTGTCCTGTAGTCCGTGCGCACACCGAGAATTTAGATCCCCGAGTCAAGGGTCAGTGTGCCCTGTAGTCTGTGCGCACACAAAGAATTTAGATCCCCGAGTCAAGGGTCAGTGTGTCCTGTAGTCCGTGCGCACACAAAGAATTTAGATCCCTGAGTCAAGGGTCAGTGTGTCCTGTAGTCCGTGCGCACACAAAGAATTTAGATTCCCGAGACAAGGGTCAGTGTGTCCTGTAGTCCGTGCGCACACCGAGAATTTAGATCCCCGAGTCAATGGTCAGTGTGTCCTGTAGTCCGTGCGCACACAAAGAATTTAAATCCCCGAGTCAAGGGTCAGTGTGTCCTGTAGTCCGTGCGCACACAAAGAATTTAGATCCCCGAGTCAAGGGTCAGTGTGTCCTGTAGTCCGTGCGCACACAAAGAATTTAGATCCCCGAGTCAAGGGTCAGTGTGTCCTGTAGTCCGTGCGCACACCGAGAATTTAGATCCCCGAGTCAAGGGCCAGTGTGTCCTGTAGTCCATGCGCACACCGAGAATTTAGATCCCCGAGTCAAGGGTCAGTGTGTCCTGTAGTCCGTGCGCACACCGAGAATTTAGATCCCCGAGTCAAGGGCCAGTGTGTCCTGTAGTCCGTGCGCACACAACGAATTTAGATCCCCGAGTCAAGGGTAAGTGTGTCCTGTAGTCCATGCGCACACCGAGAATTTAGATCCCGAGTCAGGGCCAGTGTGTCCTGTAGTCCGTGCGCACACCGAGAATTTAGATCCCCGAGTCAAGGGTCAGTGTGTCCTGTAGTCCGTGCGCACACCGAGAATTTAGATCCCCGAGTCAAGGGCCAGTGTGTCCTGTAGTCCGTGCGCACACAACGAATTTAGATCCCCGAGTCAAGGGTAAGTGTGTCCTGTAGTCCATGCGCACACCGAGAATTTAGATCCCCGAGTCAAGGGTCAGTGTGTCCTGTAGTCCGTGCGCACACCGAGAATTTAGATCTCCGAGTCAAGGGTCAGTGTGTCCTGTAGTCCGTGCGCACACAAAGAATTTAGATCCCCGAGTCAAGGGTCAGTGTGTCCTGTAGTCCGTGCGCACACAAAGAATTTAGATTCCCGAGACAAGGGTCAGTGTGTCATGTAGTCCGTGCGCACACCGAGAATTTCTTTAGCCCAAGATAGCCTTAAACCCCAGAATTGTTACATCATATGGTCATTATTCCTAAGTGGAGCAAAATTGTTACATCAAACGATCATTATTCCTAAGTGGAGCAGAATTTGTTGACCGTAAGAACTCTCCAGTTGACCTATTGATGACCTATTGAGTAGAAGAAAAGAACTGGAAGATGAAAGCGGCCGAAGTGATGTTGACCACATCAACCATCGTGTGTTAATTGTCAAGGAAAAATCGGAGTTGAGTTGAGTTTAGTTTAAACATCACATTAACATCAGTACACTTCTTACCAATAAGTTCATAAAGTGTTTTGATCTCTTTCTCAGTATGTCTCTCAGAGTGTGCTAACTATGGACACCCGTTCTGTGCTAGATTACTATCATTTGTCTTCCAGTACACCGCTCAAGTTTAGCTACACCCCTTTTGTCTCATCTTTACAGTGGGGGTATCTCTAGTGCACCCCAGAACTATACGCATACCTTCATTCTGAACCCGTTCGAGTCGTTCACATTGTGATCTTGATATCGTAAAAATTCTGAGTCCGTAATCTACCACTGACATAACAAGTCGATCGAACAAAATGGTAAGTAGTCTCTGCTCAAGATGTGCGCCACCATATCTTTGAGAGCAGCAAGACCACGCTTGCACCGGTGTATCGTCTGTTCAATATGGTGTTTGAAAGATAGACTACGATCAAAGGTTATTCGAAGATAGCGCAGCCTGTCTCTGCGCTCGATGGTATGTTTATCAAAGATTAGCTCCCGTAATGCAATCGCCCAAACCAAGGCATATATGCGGGTTACTTCGGATAAGAGACATCCACTACACAAGAACACTAATGATGTTAAGGGCGCGAGAATCAAGCGTGGCATGTTGTGGATGGCCCAGGCTGAGAGAACAATTGACCAGGTGACTACGGTTGCGACCCTACCAAAAGGGAAGAATGGATCCCAACAGATGGTAGCATGACCAACTATCTCAACGTTATCATTACTCTTGGAAGAGAATGTAGAGATTGGGGCAACATGAAGGCTAATCTCGCAGTGAAACAGCTGATAGAAGATAATGCAAGGGATGATGATGTTGTTGTATATACCGATGGGTCGGTTCAACGTGGTGAGAAATCCGGCTGGGGTTTCTTGGCTAATGCGCATGGTAGGGTTGTTGCAGAGCGAAGTGGGGCATACAGGACAACTACTTCTAGTATGAGGATGGAGGTTGAGGCCGTTACTGCTGCCCTCCATTGGATCTCTGGGACTTCATTTACTGGGGCAGTTGTTGTATCTGACTCTCAGTCGATGCTTCACAAGATCCAGAAGGGCAGTTTCGGTATGAGTGGATGTCGTCTATAGAAGTTTCTAACCTCCAGCGGCTTACTTGGATATACTGTCCTGGGCATGCGGGTGTTTACGGTAATGAGAGAGCGGTCAGGCTTGCATCAACAGCATCGATTGTTGGGGAGTTGAAGATGGATAAGGGGATATTCTTCGGTCTCTTCGCAACTGTCTGTTGGATGAGGACACTAAAACCGATGTTGAATCGATCAAGCGATTTAAGCAGTTTGGAGTTACCCGTTGTTCAAGTCCAACTGGATGCCTGAGAGAAAGAGTGAGAGATGTGTTTAATCAGCGAGCCACAGGAACCATCAGTATGCATACTCTTCGATATCTGTTGGTGGAGACTGAGCACCTATGGGTCTGCCCGGAGTGCAATGACGTCAGTTTAGTAACCAATAACCAATAATAACCAATAACCCATTTGTCTTCCAGTATACCGCCTATGTTTAGTTACACCCCATTTGTCTTTCAGTATATCGTCTATGTTTAGTTACACCCCATTTGTCTTCCAGTATATCGCTCATGTTTAGTTACACCCCATTTGTCTTCCAGTATATCGTTCATGTTTAGCTACATCCCATTTGATCTGCTATTCTTGTAGTCTGGTTATGAGAGAGCGTAACTCTCATTTATTGAATGGTTTACATACCTACTCTCCCTTAGGGAATTCAGAATATCATCCTGGTCCTTTGTTCGTCTGCTTTCTACAGCATCCATCCCCGCAAGCCTTTACGCGCGTGTATTTCTATTTACACCGCGTGCACTGGCACAATAATGGAACTGATTTTCGTAAACCAAGATATTTTCTGAGACTTCAATCATTGTCTTTGATCCTAGTCCATTTCGATCTTCCTGGGCATACGCATTGAGTCACTAGGAAAACATGCATGGATACAAGTCTGTGACTGCAGCCAGACCAACGCTTTAGTTAATGCCATGATTTCGATAGTGGAACTAGTTACTTGTAGTCACTGTAAAACTGTGTCACTGTGTCTTTCTTCATAATATATCCTCTATCTTGAAGAGTAAACCAGCAGTCAAACACCGTATTCTCAATAAACCAAGGAAAAAAAGCAGTGAAAATAAAACTACACGGACATCTGACTCTTCCAACTGCCAAAGACGACAGTACAATTCCAATTGTTTATCATTTTTAAAAATGTTCTATGACCTACCGTTTCTCATAACTTCAAATTAGCTAATATTTCTTTTATCTTCCAATTAGCTACCATTTTTCTGAATTTTAAATTATATACCATTTTTCTGAGATTCCACTATTTCTCTTAACTCTGAGCACGAAGTTATCTTCAAAATGTTCAAATTATTCCATTTAGTTTAACTTTCAAATATTTCATGTGACATCAGACTCCTATGTTTAACTTTCAAATATGTTATGTGACATCAGACTCGTCAGTATAACTTACAAATATTTTATGTGGCATCAGAATCGTATGTTTAGTATTGTAATGGACAATGCCTCCTATCATAATGTAGTGGCGAATGTAGACAAAATTCCCACCTCATCAAGCATAAAACAAGACATCATGGCGTGGCTTGCAAAAGAAAATATATCGTTTTGTTGCAACAATTTCAAAACTGAGTTGTTGCAACTGGTGAGACAGACTAAGAAGTCAAAGATTTTTATCATCGATAAAGTCATTGCTGAGCACGGCCACACTTCTCTTCGATTACCACCTTACCATTCACATCTCAATCCCATTGAACTTGTGTGGGCTGCAGTCAAAGGTCAAGTTGCAGCAGTAAACAAGACTTTCAAACTTCGTGATGTAAAAGTCCTAACATGTGATACAATCGTAAAAATAGATATAGAATACTGGAACAAATGTGAAGAGCATGTGCTCCAAGAAGAAGAGGCATATTGGCAACAAGATGGTTTGCATTTTCTCCAGCCCGCAGCAGTAGTCAATCTCTTCGACTCTTCAGACTCCGAATCTAATAGCTAACATCCCATTTGCTTTCACCTTCACCAATTGCCTCACAATACCAGGGACTGGCAACAACTACGAAAGGTACGTCAATTTGATCGCCAAAGATAATATCAACATAAAAACACTCATGAAGAAAAAGCTAACCATGTCACATTGCTTTTTATAATATGAAATAGGGTTACGCCTTTGCAAACATTCGCCACCATTTTGTGTATTACTGTAAGTTCTAAACTTTGATTATCATTTTGTTGTGCTTATGCAAAATTATATAACAAAAAACGTTTTTGCATCAACTAAGCTACCTACCAATTAGTTAAACATGGATTCGTAACATCGTGAGGTATATAGGACTGCATGCAAAAATTACTTGTATCCATCAGATAGATTTCGTACAAATTAAACCTTAGTGTGATCACGAATTTTGGAACGAACTATAGTTAGTTTGTTCCTTTCGTGCCAAAGGCGGCACATAGGGCAGAGGTTTTAGATCTCCATGTGATGCGGTTCGATGCTAGCAGTTGGAGATCTTGTATGGTTTTACATCCCAATAGTTTACTTTCTTGTTGGATTGTTCTTCGAAGAGTGGTCTTAGATCTTCCATGTTTTCTTTATGTTTAAATTTCAAATATATTATGTGACATCAGACTCGTATGTCCTTAATTTTGATTGAATGAATTAGTCATGTTGCTGTGTGCTATCATGTCAACGGTCGGTAACAGTTATTAGATGCAAAGTGTTTCCTTCATTAAACCACCGCTTAATGACAGGCGAGAATGATGTTAATGAATATTGAGATTAACAATATGAATAAACTAACTTGGTTGAACTAAACAGGTACGCTTGATTGGACAGGTCATTATCATCATCATGTGCCGTCTCCACATCGAAGGTTGGTTGCAATGAATCTCCAGCATCCTCTTTCTCTCGCCTTGGTGTTGCACACTGTCAGACTGTAACCTGTCCATTTCTTAAAGTTTCCTCCCACTTATCTCTCGGTCTTTCTCTTGCTCTTCCCCCTCAACTTTCCCCTCTAGTAAATGTTTTATCATGGTGTCATATCTTTTAATGTGCCCACAATACTTTACTTGTCTGAATTTTATTTCTCTTAATAATTGTTTCTTCATGCCTAGTTTTCCTAAAACTTGTTTATTTGTCTGTTTTTCTGTCCATGAAACTCTGCCTATTCTTCTATATATCCACATCTCAAATGCATCAATTCTGTCTTCTAACTGCTTGTTCATTGTCCATGTTTCCGAGCCATACATTAATATAGGATATATATAGCATTTGATCATTCTCATTTTTAGCCTGTTTGTAATTTGTTTGGATGTCAGTAACTTTCTCATACTATTGAAATTATCTTTGGCCATTCCTATTCTCTGTTTAATTTCTGTTATACATCTGCCATCATCTGTTATCATCTGACCAAGATATAAGAAACTTTTTACTGGATGTAGTAATTCTTCATGTATTTTTATATTCATTTTAGGTTTTTCCATTTCCTTGTTGATTGGACAGGTACAAATATTTATTAATCATTGAACTACATAATTTATGATTAAATATATCTTTTGTTTACCATCTGTTGATAAATTCCCAGCATTCATGGATCAAGCACACACGCACGTTGAAGTTGTTCTGATTGCTAATATCTTACTGCTATACAAAGCTCATATAGCCTATGTAATGAGGAAGACAACAGAACAGATGTTACTAATCCTTAAACGTCAACTTATTCTTGCAATGATATCAGCTATATTGTTGTATTTGTTCTATATATGTGTGATATTAGCTTCTAGAAAGTAGACAAGCAATAACAGATATTGATACACAAATGAAGCCCTTGTATTCAGCATAAAACCCACAGATTAACTGTATCATATGTTGATACTACGTCACTGCACCAGAATAATGGCCGCAGATGTTTCTAATTATTGTAAAGGATTATCACCAATAGATAATTACGTCGTCGGTGTCAATGTTGTGTGCGTTGTGTTAGCTTTATAACAGTCTCTAATTATCACATTGTAATGCTTACAGCTGTAGCATGTTGCATGTGATAATCTTATCATCGATATTATCAACTAATCTTTCTTTCACCTCTCATTTTTTTTACATTTGGTTATCGTCAATATTATCAGCAACCCATTCTTCTATCTGTAATATTTTACATTTGGTTATCTTATCGTTAATATTATCAACTACCCATTCTTCTATCAGAGAAATGTCTGGTTAACCACTAGTGACAACTGTTATCAGAAGAAGGTGGAGATATGTTGGACACACCTTGAGAAGAAATGATTAACAAATATCAAAAGCAGGTATTGAAGTGGGATGCAAAGGGTTCAAGAAAGAGAGGACGACCTAAGGAGACCCTGAAACGAACTTTGCTGAGAGGCAAGAGATATCGGTCTCAGTTTCATGGAGGAGATTGAGCGAGTTGCCCAAGATAGAACGGTGTGGAGAAATTATTTGTGGGTTCTATGTAACGTATAACGGTACGAGAGGAATTATTATTATTATTCTATCTGTAATGTTAGATTTTGTTATCGTCAATATTTTCAAATCGTCACGCCCCCAGCTATGATATGCTATTACTGTTCGTCTGTTATAATTGTATCTAGTAAGAATGATCTGTTATTTCTTTGACTACACACGAACATGTCCGGGGAGTTGTAGATAATGGTTCTCCAGAGTTCTCCCAAAGAGGAGTTCCATGTGGCAGTAACATCAGGTAATGTTAGTTCTATTTTGGGATGAAATCTAGTGTAGAGATGAAGGGCGTAGTTTGATCTCAGGTCGTAGTGAGAGTAGTAGACTTGTAAGATGTCAGTTAGATCTGGCTTGACAAAACGGTTCTCTACCACTCTGAAACAAGATTAATAATACATACGTACATATATACATGCATAAATACATACATACATAAACACACACATACGCTCACACACACACCAACAACTGCAACCACATCTACACCCACATATACATGCATGAACAAACGTATTTCTTCTTCTTCTTTGCGTTCGTTCTTTACGACCAATTTTAATCAATCTTTGTGATGTGTTTGATCTTTGCCAAGAACGTGTATACGTTGCATATTGGTTTGGTAGGCCCCTAAACGCATAGACTTCTACACGTTTAGGACATGTGCATCCGATTTCAGCCTATCCTCCTTAGTCGCCTCTTACGACATGCATGGCAGGTAACAATCGTTCTATTCTTTACATCCCAAATGTGTGCTCCGGTAACCACTCGGGCGAACAAACATACATAACACATATATGTATATAAAGCAATCATCTGATACATATTTTTTGCTGATGACTATCCCCTCGCTACCAGCTCTGAGGAAGACATGCAGACCTACATAGATAGTTTGCCCATGACCTGTGTTAGGTTTGGTCTTACCATTGACACCAAGAAAACGGTGGTCCTGTCCCAGCCTGACCCTAGAGATCAGTACTATATTTCATTCATCAACATTAAACACCAGCGTCTCCTGCCAACGGACAACTTTGCCTATCTCGGAAGCATCCTATCCAGATCGGCAAACACATACTCTGATGTCAACAATAGGATATCCAAAGCCAGTGCTACGCTCTGAAGGCTACTGTGTGGGAGCGGAGGGTGATAAGCGTAGCCAGAAAGCTGAAAGTTTACCAGGCCATAGTGCTAACCAGGCTACTGTACGCAAGCGAGACATGGACAGTGTTTAGCAGACACGAAAGAAAACTAAACCCCTTCCACACAAGCGGTCTACACAGACTACTAAATATAAATTGGCAGGATAAAATTGCAAATACCGAAGTCCTCACAAGAGCAAACATCCCAAACCTCAACATGCTGTTGCAGAAGGCCCAAGTGAGATGGGCCAGTAACAATGCTCGGATGTCTGATAAACACATCCCAAAACTGTTGAAATGAGGCGTGCTTGAAGTGGTCAGACGATCAGTTGGTGGAGAAAAAAAGATTTAGAGACATTCTTAAAGTGTCTCCAAATGTCTTCGATATAGACACCACATGCTGGGAATTCCTTGAGCAAGATCGTCAAATGTGGCGCTGTTACAACACAAGAGGAACAAGCGTATGTGAAAATCGTTGTACTGTTGAGGCGCAGAGCAAGCGAACTGAGCGGAAAACAAAACAAACAGAACCCACAGGACTAACCTTGATCGTAGGAGATTGTGTTCGAGAATTGGAATTACAGTCACCTCCACAGACACCTGAGAGGTGCAGAAACACGTCTGAGACTGCTGTCATCATCGATTGCGATAGACAGCTATTATAGATATATATGTATAAGCACTACATCTTTGTGTACGTAAATCCCATATATTTGTGTACGTATGTCCATATATCTGTGTACGTATGTCGCATATATATGTGTATGTATGTGCCATATATTTATGTACATATGACCCATATATCTGTGTATGTATGTCCCATATATTTGTGTATGCGTGTCTGTCCCTTATTTTCTTCTGTATTCCCTAATTAGTTTACTGTCTCCTGCTTCTTTGTGTGCACCTGTGTTTGTATGTGCGCTTGTGCGCGTCCACGCATGTGTTCAAAGCTGGTATCCCTTGCACCGACACTATCCTTATGCAGTAAAAAACACGCTTCGCCGGGCACGTGGTTCACATGACAAAACATCGTGTCTAAATTATTATATGGAGAGAGGCGACAGTCAAACGTTACCAGTTTGAGCAAACTAATCGCTTTAATGAAACTTTCAAGATTTCTTTAATTGCTTTCAGAACTGAACGTGAGTCCTGTGAGATTGCGGCGTATGATCTTTCCGCCTGAAGTACATATGCGCGTATTGTTCAGCAGCGTGCGAGAATGCAAGAAAAATAGCAGCTGATCAGAGGAAAGATTAGAATGGTGCATCAGCGAGCTGAGATCTACGTGGTCAGCAAAAATTATGTTTTACAAAATGTCCACGGTTTTACCATTGTCCATGCCCAATTCGGGTCCACCAGTCACCTCCGTATACATCATTAATAATTACTCTTCCTTGGGAAGCAGATGAAATAATCTCACACGTGTACAGAATGGTCATCACTACTTTTGCTTGACGAACATCCCCCCACCCCTCTCTTCCTCCCATCCTCTTCCCCATTAGTGAGCTTCTGTATACTACCGAGTAGCTGTGGGCTTGGCACATCTGTGTAGTACGATGTATCTGTGTACTAGTCATCATGTGTGATAACACGTGTATGTATACTGCGATGTAGCTGTGTACTATTGAGCTTCTGTGTACTATCTAGTAGATGTGTGCTTACAAATAAAGTTACGTCGGTGTACGTGTGTACGAGTAAGCGTGTTTGTGTGCTAGTTTGCATACCTACTTTATCAAACCAGAATGTTGTCTAGCCAAGATCCAAGGCACGTATGTAGAATGGTAGCCCCACTTCTTTGGACTGTACCACTGGTACTGTGCGTACCACAGATCAATGAATGCTGCACCAGGTTGTGCCAGGATCATAGAGTTGGCCAGATTATTCTTATTCTCATGGCTCATCACGAACGATTCATTAAGAAGCTCATGAACATCCCGGACTAGAATCTGATCGTTGTCCATATAAATTCCTCCTAGTTCTGGTCAACAGAAACATCTAGATAAATATTCCTTTGACAAATATTTCGATAGACATAGTGACAAATATTTCGATAGACATAGTGACAAATATTTCGATAGACATAGTGACAAATATTTCGATAGACATAGTGACAAATATTTCGATAGATATAGTGACAAATATTTCGATAGACATAATGACAAATATTTCGATAGATATAGTGACAAATATTTCGATAGACATAGTGACAAATATTTCGATAGACATAGTGACAAATATTTCGATAGACATAATGACAAATATTTCGATAGACATAGTGACAAATATTTCGATAGACATAGTGACAAATATGTGCAGTAAGCTCTACTTATATCTGCAGTCTTTCTTTCTTTCTTTTTTTTTTCTTCGCTGTTTTTGTTTTTGCCGTTAGGCGTAGCAGGTTTAACTGATGATCTGTTTCCGAGATAATGCAAGCTCGGTCGCTTGATATGCTGTGGTATTGTGGAGTTTTAAGATGTCTGTAACTTCATCCACCCATCTTTTTGGTCTTCCTTCCTCTTGATGACTCCATTTTCAGGTTGTACACTCTTGCAACTGGTGTATTCGGGTTCATTCTGACCAAGTGGCCAAACCATTTGAGTCTCTGCTTTTCAATCAATCTAATAGCAGGCGTTGTTCCGACTGTTCTTCCAATTTCCTCATTTCTTATATTGTCTCTTCTTGTTTTATTTACTGCTTTCCTCAAGCATCATGGCTGCAGTAAGTTATATATTAAACAACTTATGCAGTAAGTTATACTATTAAGTAATGTTTGCAGTAAGTTGTTATAAGTAAATAATGATTACGGTAAGATTGATTGATGGATTTGACCTATTTCTCACACAGTAAGATCTCATCAGTAATGCATGAACTTCATAACACCGGCGAGATTCCCCGTATAAGTATGTATATATTTATTTATTTATATATATATTACAAGTTTGGTCTCCTACCATTAAGTATCTCCAGCCTAGCAATATCTGATTTGTGTTGGATGAATCCGAACTTTTACCAAAATCGTTGATGGTTCATCTCTTTGGACAAGAATAATTTTGGACACAATCGACAAAAGAACTGTCCAGTACGGTCCGAAAGGAGGCTCCTGTGCGTGAAATAAAATGGCGCATGGTTGCTGTGGAAACAAAACAATAATTACAATCGAGTCCGATAAATGATTGATTGATAATTGTTGTCCATTGTAATTTAAAGCTAAACATATTAATTAAAATATTTGCAGTCAAATATTTTATTCGTTGTTGCTTCGCTTATTTTCTTCCGCTCTCACACAGTAACAGATCCACAGTTGTTTCAATCTTAGGAGTATCACCACAACACTTGGAACAGATCCACAGTTGTTTCAATCTTAGGAGTATCATCACAACACTTGGAACAGATCCACAGTTGTTTCAATCTTAGGAGTATCACCACAACACTTGGAACAGGTTCATATGGTGCTTCAATCTTAGAATTCTGACCACAACACTTGGAACAGGTTCAAATGGTGCTTCAATCTTAGGATTATCACGCCCAACTCTAGGGACAGGTCCATATGGGCTACAATCTAGGTCTCTGACTACAGCACGTGGACAGGTCCATAAGTGATTTAATCATCCCACTAACCACCACATCATTGTAAGGTGACATAACACATCAGTTAACTATCTTTATACCGTAGCACAATGTTCATGTCTGGTATTTCTCAGGTTTTTTTTCCAATCACCTTCACTGTGCCCAAGGATGCTGATTAACACAGACGTTGACCTGGATAATTCGACCATCTTCTCCGATGATATTGATGATGTCTGTACTATCCATTAACTGTTCTACTTTAAGACAACTTTTAACTCTGGCAAGTTTAGACAAACGATCTGCTGGTTCGAAACCGTGCACACCGGCAAGACCCAGCACCAAAATACAATTTAAAATGACAACTACGGATATGTTCAAAGTGTCAAGCCATTTCTGTTTGGTACAACCTGCCTGAATTTACTTGATCAAATTCATAAATTATGCACGTAAGTTTGAACACTTGTATACTCAACCAATCTAAATCTCTGGTTACAGTCTAGATCTATATTGTGTACTCAACCTGAATCTATGGTTACATGCTAGATCTATATTGTGAGACTACTTGTTATCGCAACAAAGACACCGTTTGCTTCCTGGTTAGTTTTACAGCTTACACTTTCTGTGAACATCCACTCAGTACGTTTCTAATCACTGAGCCATTATTTCATATCTCTACATCTTCTAGACATGTGTTCTCTAGTAGTGCTTTCACTTCTGTATTCTGCAGCAGGAATTTGTAAAGAATAATTGTGGATCTCAAAATGAAAGTGGAAAATTTGCGCACCATACTGCACGTGCGGACATCAAAGCACACATGTGCACCCACTAAACGTATTTGTTAACCCAATAATTAAGGCACCGATGAGTAATCGGTCAGGAAATGTCTGCATGGGCCATCTCTGCAAGCTCATACGGCGGAATGTCAAGGAAGTCAGTGGTGCATTTAGTACGACAACAAGCAGCATGACAATGGAAGTGCTGGCGGTGGCTAATGCCCTACTCTTGCAGAAGTCACAAAACTACATTCATGCCTGTATTCTGAGTGATTCTTTGAGTATGATACGAAAGGTGGGGGCCGGTTCGGTGTGTAGGCAATAGACTGAATCATTACAAACGTCAACAATTTGGAGAATTACATTCATCTTCGCTCCGGGGTACTTGGGTATTGATGGCTATGATATAGAAGACGTGAGGGCTGACTCTGACACCATATCACGGAGTAAGCCAGTGGATAGAGCTGACATTTTGAAAGCCCTCATTGACTGTGGCCTCAAAGAGGATTTTTATTTAAACCAATCCACGTTAAATTCTAGATTGCAAGAGCTGTGATTGAAGATTGAAGTGGTCAGAAAAGAACTGTACAACATGTATCTGAGTAGGCTCATCAATTACAACCGAACGGTCAGTAGCTGGACAATGTTAGAGATATTGCCAAGGAGATTGGAGCACATATGGACATGCCTGGAGTGCAGTGAAGATATTCCAAACTGAAACTGAAACATATTTCAGATGTTCAAATTTACAAAACAAACACACCAAATTTCGCACTTTTACTCAGATCTAAACAACATTATACATTTGAGCTTTTCAAAATAAATATTTGGACATCAACATACACATTTGAGCACCATAGTTTACATCTGTATATTAGCATACCCATTAAGCGAATACACAGTGGTTGCACAACAACATACATATGTTTGTTCCAACATATATATTTGATCACCAACATAGACATGTATGTGTACACCAATATACACATTTACGCACCAACATATATATTTGATTACCAACGTAGACATGTATGTGTATATCAATATACACATTTACGCACATATATATTTTTTTATACGGCAGATTTGTACATAAAAATACACAATAGAACATCAACCTACACATTTGCACATCAACTTACACATTTACACATCAATATACATATTTACATATCAAAATACGCATTTACACATCAACCTACACATTTGCATATCAACTTACACATTTGCACATCAACTAGCACATGTGCACAAGGATGCAAGTTTGCATACCAACATGTACACAAGTGTGCATGTTTGCATACCAACATGTGCACAAGTGTGCAAGTTTGCATACCAACATGTGCACAAGTGTGCAAGTTTGCATACCAACATGTGCACACAAGTGTGCAAGTTTGCATACCAACATGTGCACAAGTGTGCAAGTTTGCATACCAACATGTGCACAAGTGTGCAAGTTTGCATACCAACATGTGCACACAAGTGTGCAAGTTTGCATACCAACATGTGCACAAGTGTGCAAGTTTGCATACCAACATGTGCACAAGTGTGCACGTTTGCATACCAACATGTGCACACAAGTGTGCAAGTTTGCATACCAACATGTGCACAAGTGTGCAAGTTTGCATACCAACATGTGCACAAGTGTGCAAGTTTGCATACCAACATGTGCACAAGTGTGCAAGTTTGCATACCCAAAATGTGCACACAAGTGTGCAAGTTTGCATACCAACATGTGCACAAGTGTGCAAGTTTGCATACCAACATGTGCACAAGTGTGCAAGTTTGCATACCAACATGTGCAAATACTAATTATTTAGTTTACCTGGAAGCGGTCTGCACTAAGAACGCTGACCAAATGTTCAGCTTTGAAAGCCACATGTCCAAACCACACATAATGAATAATGTTTGGTATAACGTGTCCTTTCCTCGTGTAGCAGTTGTCTTGTACAAATGTCTTTAAACAGTTCACGTCAATCGTCCAGTTCAGTCGATGAGGACCATTATGTAAATTAACTATGTGATAAATGAGTTTAGCTTCTGTTTTATTGCATCTGATATCCAAGAACACTGTTTTGTTTCTGGTACTTTTAGCTAGGTCATCGATACTGCCAAAGCATTGTGGAATATAGTAATGTGTTGATAACTTGGTGATTTCCACTTTTTTGCCATGAGAAGTATTTGAAACTGGGGAAATGATAAGACATATTATGTGTTTGAGTTGAGAATGAGAGTTGTATAGTGCTACATACAGACAATACTGACATACGAATGAGAGTTAGACAGTGCTACATACAGACAATACTGACATACGAATGAGAGTTAGACAGTGCTACATACAGACAATACTGACATACGAATGAGAGTTATATAGTGCTACATAGAGACAGTACTGACATACGAATGCGAGACATGGACAGTATGAGAATGCCATGGATTGCTAAAATGACGAATACGTAGGTGCTGAATGAGACCGAGGCACAAAGAAAGCTTATTATCAATGTAAGAAAAAGGCATTCATAATTTTTTGGAAATGTAATAAGCAACAACCACTTATATTAAATTTCATAGATTTTAAACAAGCCTTTGATAGTCTACACAGAATCTCCCAGTGAAATATTCTGAGATGCTATGGAATACCAGACAAAATAATAAACATTATTAAGAGCCTCTGTGATGGTTCACAGTGTGCAGTTCGCACTGATGGTAGACACAGCGACTGGTTTATGGTTGAAACCGGAATAAAGCAAGGCTGTATTCTATCTCCTCTATTATTTGGAGTGGCCATTGACTGGGTGATGCGAAAATGTTGCAGGGCGAAACTGGCATCGATTGGGTAGAAAATAGTCAACTAGAAGATTTGGATTTTGCAAATGATATTACCTTGTTAAGTAGAAACAACCAAGATATGCAAAGAAAAACAGACAACTTGTCATAAATAGCATCAAAAGTTGAACTGAAGATAAGCTATGAAAAAACAGACAACTTGTCATGTATAGCATCAAAAGTTGGACTGCAGATAAGCTATGAAAAACAAATATAATGAAGAAATTTATGGCAAGTAACGCAGATATCACCCTCAAATCTAAAATGATTTAAAAAAACAGAGCAGTTCACCTATTTAGGTAGCAATTTTGATTGCACAGGAAATGTTAAAAAAAAAATTATTATACGAATTGGCAAAGCAACATCAGCTTTTAAAAGTCTAAATAAAATATGGAACTGCAAGTTATATAGTATTAAAACTAAATTACGAATTTTCAATTCAAATGTTGTATCAATCCTAACATATGCCAGCGAGAGTTGGAAAATGACTAAAGATATAGAAAGCAAGTTGAATGCATTTGAAAATAGATGTCTGAGAAAAATAATGAATATAAAATGGAACGAATTCAGGAGAAGTGATGAAATCAGAGACATGTCTCGTCAGCCACTAGTGACAACTGTTATAAGAAAGAGAAGATGGAGATATGTTGGACACACCTTGAGGAGAAATGATCAACGAATATCAAAGCAGGCATTGAAGTGGAATGCAAAGGGTTCAAGAAAGAGAGGTCGACCTAAGGAGACCCTGAAACGCACTTTGCTGAGAGAGGCAAGAGGTATCGGTTTCAGTTCCATGAATGAGATTGAGCGAGTTACTCAGGATAGAGAGGTATGGAGGCATTACTTGCAGGCCCTGTGTAACGTATAACGGTACGAGAGAAATTATTATTAATGAGAAGGTGAGGCTTAGAAGACATTGTGACAAGAGTAAAATCAAAGCGAGACGAGACAGAGGACGACAGCGCTATTAAATTGTGGACAGCCTGTCTTCATGGCACGGAAGAGCGTCAACATCTGAAATTATTGCAAATACCAGGGGCAGTGATGTGTGAATATCCATAATCACCTACGTCAACAGGCACGGCTCCTGCTGATGGTGATGATGTGGTCTGTAGACTTGTAGCAGTTAACCAACTTCTCGACATCATTTCTATGTCATTTCGATCCATCGCAGAGACTTCTGATATTGTTGCCAAGTCAACCAATCTATCAGCTCGTTCATTACCCCTAACTCCTGCGTGCCCAGGGACAAAATAAATAGTCTGTTCAACTTGTCATGTCCACAAATAAAAATGTGTATCTTTGTAACCGTTTGATTAAATAACTTGAAAACTTGCATGTAAACTACACATGTTCCCGACAAAATATTTTTTCCCATTCAATCATACCATCTAGAAGTTGCCTTCTTTGTGCTATATATTTAACGCGTCCATTGGCATGGTTGAAGAAAACTCATATTTACAGCCTTTTAATACATTGATGACAAAAAATAGCAACATTCAGGTCGAATTCCATGGTTTTTTGAACAATTCTTGCATTTTCCATGCACCATATAGACTCGGGCTTGAGCATGGTAAACAAATGACGTCATTAATGGAAGATGGACTTTTAGCTAAAGGCGTATATCAAAATTAGTGTGAGGCTATTGTGCCTTATTGTTGACTTCTCAAAACAGACATTAATAAAACATTTCTAATCAGTTTGAAGTTGCAATGCAAAAAGTGTCATTAATACTATACGCGCATTTCCGCAAAGAGGCACATGTGGGTCATCTGTACCACAGTATACAAGAACCAGAGAAAATAGTTATTTTATTGTATAGTGATACCTCCCTACAACATATGTTAACACACTCACATTGTACCGAAGAAGTAGCGATTTGAAAAGAACGTCTCAAAGTAGCTCCAACATTGCCAGTCAAAGCCTGGACGTGAAAGGGGGATGGCATTATTTTTCTTTTGCGTTCTCACTAGATTGGGATTTCGGATTCTCTAATAATAAAGGCAGCCGTCTGCCTCAGATTATCAGCCACGCCATATAAGCGACCTCTCCACAAAAACAGGACGTACGGTTACAAAGCAGCTAGGAGATAGTGACCATAGGCCCGTCAAACTGCAAGTAGACCTGAAATTTGTACCCGAGCCCAACATGTGGTTGCCATGGTGAAACTACAAAAAAGTCAGTTGGAATCAGTACGGGGCACTGACAGATGCCAATGTTGATCACATCAACATGCATGAAAAGAAAAACATGCCATCCGTGGCAAGGGAACTTTCACAAGCAATCCTGAAAGCGGCACGGGTAACCATTCCTAGAGGCGCACGGAAGGATTACGAGCCATACTGGACAGCAGAGGTTCAGGAACTTAAATACGACCTTGAGTTAGCAAGAGGTGAGACAGAACAGGCACAGTCATTAACGAAAAATACTGCTTACAAGGCGACAGCAGCTAAGTAAAAGCGGAGGTCAAACGATCAGCACGACAGAGTTGGGTTGATAAGACCGAATCCCTGAACCTTGATAGGGACGGGCATAAATTGTGGAAACTTGCAAAAGCACTGAGTGTTGAAAACACCAGCCGACCCCCAATAGTCCTCGAATAAGAAAATAAGATGTCCTCGGAAGGAAGCCGCAAACATTCTAATACAAAAATATGCCGAAGTCAGCAGAGTAAGCATAGCAAAAGAAAAGTCGATGACAAAAAGAGAAAAGCTAGAGCCCTCCAAGGCGAGCCAAGAAAAGTCGATAGTCACCTAACGGATATTTTTTCCAGTAACGAGCTGGAAGAGGCATTAAAGGAGCTTAAGCTCAGAAAGTCGCCCGGAAAGGATGGAATCACAAATGAGATGCTTAAAAACTTGGGTACTAGAGCAAAGGCAGCTCTACTGGCCGTCCTAAACATGTCGTGGAGGACAGGCATAGTACCACGAGAATGGAAGGAAGCGATCATGGTACCCATCCTAAAACCAGGCAAAAATAAACTCGACCCGGCGAGTTACAGACCAATAAGCCTCTAATCTGCACGGACAAACTCATGGAACGTATGGTGAACAAACGGCTATCTTGGCACTTGGAAAGCAAAAGGCTTCTCATGATACAACAGGGAGGCTTTCGGAGATACCGATCTACAGAAGATCAAGTAACTTATATCGACCAGGAAATCGAGTATGGTTTCCAAGAAAAGAAACAGACAATGACAGTTTGGGTAGATATGGAGAAGGCGTTTGACACAGTTTGGAAAGAGGGGCTAAAGCTCAAACTCCTCACCCTCGATATAAAGGGAAGAATGTACAAATGGCTAGATAGATACCTAGAGAACAGAACAGCAATTATTCAAGTTCAGGGGTACACAGGCATGAAGGCTACACTAGAACAAGGAGTCATCCAAGGAGGAGTGCTCTCACCAACTCTCTTTGTTATCTTTGTCAATGACATATCAACATGCCTACCAAAGAGAGTACACTCTGCTATGTATGGGCGAGAGAAGAGTCAATGCCCATAGCAACAAAGCAACTGCAAGAAACGTTAAATTAGCTAGAAGGTTGGTTAAAAAGGTGGAATATGAACATAAACGCTGATAAGACACCCTACACTTTGTTCTCGCAGAACCATCAGAATTACAAAATTAAGCTTAAAGTCAATGGGCAGGATCTTTCAGATAGCAAGACCCAACGTACCTGGGAGTCACACTCGACCGAAAGCTGACTTTGTGCCCCAAATCGAAAATGCTACGGCAAAAGCGAGACACAGGCTCATGATGATGCGCAAACTCGCAGGCTCCACGTGGGAGCAAACAGCAGAGTCCTCAAAACACTCTACTCCGGAAGAGTGCAACCGGTCCTAGAGTAAGGCATTGCAGAGTGGAGCAGTGCATCCAACAAGCAATTCGCCAAAGTGAGCAATACTCAAAACCGTGTACTACGCATTATTACGGGAGCCATGAAGTCCACGCCAATCAGGGCGATGGAAACAGTCGCAGGCATCCAATCAATGGTAGATCAAAGGGATAGAAAAGTCCTGGTATTGTCAGAAAAACTCAAACGGCTTGATTCTCACCCTATGCAGGAAAGAATGAACGGATTCGGAAGGGGCAGGATACAGAGAACCAGCTTCGCCAGAAACGCTAAAGCATTGACCGCAGACCATCCGGTCCTAGCAAAATGTAAAGTCAAGTCAATCCCGGCAACCGATAAGTGCCTGCCGTGGAAAACCAAAATGCCGGAACTAAGGGAATCAATCCCAGGCATACTAAAAAGGGCAGCAAGAACACTTCGAAAGAAGAGCGGCCACAGATAAATACATAGCGACCGAGTACTCTGAAAATAAGTGGTTACACGTCTATACTGACGGATCGGCTAGGAACGCAATCAGCGACGGCGGAGGAGGAATAGTGCTAAAACTCTCAAAGAAAGTGGCGGTCACGAAAGCGATTGCCACAGGTAAATACTCAAATAACAAACGGACAGAGGCAGAGGCAATAAGAACAGCGGCCGAAATGATCCTAGAGAGAAGGGGCACCTCTCGCAACAAAGTCGTGATATTCACCGATGCTCTATCGGTCATCACGGCACTCAAAATCATAGGCAAAACAGAGCTCAATGAACTCAAAGCGACCCTCGATAAACTAGTGTACTCACTCAAACGCACCGTCATACAGTGGATACCATCACACTGTAAGATAAGAGGAAATGAACACGCCGACAAGCTAGCCAAAGAAGACGGGCGACTACCTCAGACTGATCTCGAGATCAGTTATGAGGAAGCCAGAACAACCATCGGCTGGCACTATAAAGACAAGTGGTCAAAAGACCATCCTCAGTACAATAACAGCTACGGGTACTATGGTCTGTCCCGCAGGGAACAAGTTGCTATACTCCGCCTCCGTACCGGCCACAACAAGCTCCGCGCCCACATGTTTAACAATTTAAAATTGGCACAACTATCCTGTGCCCCTGCGAAAAGGCGGACATGACGGCAGAATACATACTGCAAGATTGTTAACTGATAGCAGGTCTAAGAAAAGAAATATGGCCCCATAACACAGAGCTTCATGAGAAGCTGTACGGAGGAACGGAGTCCCTTAAAAACACGGTAAAATTCATGATAAAAGTTGGTTCATCAGTCTAGGCCAGGAACGCGAGAGAGAGAGAGAGAGAGAGAGAGAGAGAGAGCCACGCCATACAGTTTGTCTTGGACCTGACGTAAGCGGGCCATCTCTTTCTTCTCAAGTCTGCATACTGGGGGCAGTTCTGTAGGATATAATTCCTATGATTTCTGCTTCCCCATTTGTGCCGGCCTCTTCCCGCAGTAAGTTATGACCACTCTTGTGATGGTAGGTCTGACATTCTTACTGCGTGGCTAAATCTCCGAAGCAGATTGGCGACCGTTGAATCCGTTATCCCATTCCTCATTGTGTGGTATAGTTGCACCATGTTATGCGCCTTACGGCCTGGTGCATCCGTTTTCTGCAAGCATTTGTTTCGGGTTAGCATTCCCTAGCGGACACGTGCCGATTTCAGCCAAACTTCCCTAGTCGCCTCTTACGACATGCGTGGAAGGTAAAAGTGTTTTTATTCTTTACACCCCAACTCTGAGCCCCGGTAACCACTCGGTCGGGATGACATTATAACATGGAAGCTAACTTTAACTGTAATGTCAGCTATTTAGCAGCTTATGACATGGAAGCTAACTTTAACTGTAATGTCATCTATTTAGCAGCTTATGACATGGAAGCTAACTTTAACTGTAATGTCAGCTATTTAGCAGCTTATGACATGGAAGCTAACTTTAACTGTAATGTCAGCTATTTAGCAGCTTATGACATGGAAGCTAACTTTAACTGTAATGTCAGCTATTTAGCAGCTTATGACATGGAAGCTAACTTTAACTGTAATGTCAGCTATTTAGCAGCTTATGACATAGAAGCTAACTTTAACTGTATCATTGTAAGTTATTTAGCAGCTTATGACATGGAAGCTAACTTTAACTGAATCATTGTAAGCTATTTAAAAACTATAATACAACTATGTCTACATTTCTTGTTTATTTCATGACTCTATTGCAAAGATCGGGTGGCGTCTGTGGCTCAGGGGATAGTGACTCGGTCTATTAACCTCGGCGTTCTGAGTTCGAATCACGCTGCGGACAGCTTGGTTGCAAGTTGTTTAGCGTTGATTTTTACAAAAGGACGATGGCACCACCCGTTCAGAAAGCAATGGCGAACTACGAAACATAATAATGCCTAGAAAAATCACAAACAGCGTTTAAAAGCTGGTGTTGATTCGCAAAGCCCTGAAAGGGATATACAATTAACTTTTTTTTATTGCAAATATCAACATTGGCCCCCATGTATAAGCTGGAATGATACGCTTTTGCATGAAACTTGTCATCAAATGTCATCTTGGTACGTTTACTGTAAAAACTAAAATTCTGTACCAGACTCGCCAAATAGATCTCCAACATCAAGGGAAACCGTTATATTACAAAATCTAGGTTTCCTATAGTAATTTCTTCCATTTGCGTCGGTATAGTTTTAAGATTGTGTGCAAAGTTTCGCTACTGTAGAATTGATGGTTTTGCTACAATTCGCATTGGACTGTGGACATGAGTTGTTGAACGGACTAGTATCTCCACCCGGTTAATATCAATCGACTGTTAGCTACATTTATTTAAATTGCTAGCATTTTTTACAGAAAAATACAATCATAGCAAGATTATGGCGAAATATTTTTATTCAGACTACAAAAGTTCAGAGAAAAAAGTTGTTTAAAAAGAATTTAGAATGAGGCAAATAGAAGAACAATATGATTCCCACCGAAATTATTCACGATAAAAATGGAAATGCTCTAACCCAGCGTTTCCCAAAGTGAGCGCCCCCAGTGGTCGTGTACGTGTGTTCTAGGAGGGCGGTAGTGGGTTCAGAAGAATTTTGGGGGTGTTGAGGCGATTAGGGGTCGGTGGCTCCTTAAAAAAGAAATTAATAATAAATATTTTAAAATAAATTATTTGCTTTGATTTTGCGATTGAAAAATCATTTAAAATTTGAATTTGAATTTATCTTATGTCCGTCTTCCACGATCCATTTTTTCATCAATTTTCTATTTCATGCATATAATAATTTGAAAGTTGACCATGTATTACAGAAATATATCTCAATTTTCTATGTTAAAGAGAAAATAGAGCATGTATATATGTAGGAGGAGGAGGGCGTTGGCAAACTTATAATGTTGAGGGGGGCGTTACAAAGTTTATATTGAGCAAAGTGGACGGTGGACCGAAAAAAGCTTGGGAATCTATGATCTATATCAGCCTTTCCCAAAGTGGGCGGTACCGTCCCCATGGGCGCTGAAGCGTTCTAGGGAGGCGAAAGTGGATTCAGAAGAATTGGGGGAAAGGGGGGTGTTCATGCGATTATGGGTCGTGGCTCCTTAAAGAAGAAATTAATCATAAATATTTTAATGACACTATTTTCTGTAATCCATACAGTACAACATGAAAATAAATATAATAAAGACAGAGACAATGGCAATAAGTAGACAACCATAAAGCCTTACAATAAAACTCTAGAACGTAGACATAAAACAAACGATTGAGGCTAAATACTTAGGAGCAATGTTCACAGCAGATGGAAGTATCGATAGCGAAATCAGCAATCGTTGCACAAAAGCTAATCAAGTACTGGGACAGTTAACACGACTGTTGTCACATAAAGAGATACGGCTAACAACTAAAGCAAATCTCATAAGATCGATTTTCTGGCCAACACTATGTTACCAGTGTCAAACATGGCCAATAACAGCAGCTAATGAGCGGAAAATTATAACGACAGAGATGAGGTGTCTTAGAAGAGCTGCAGGTGTGACAATAAGAGACAAAATTAGAAATGAAGAAATCAGAAGGAGACTGGATGTGAAACCAGTTATACAATTCATAAAAGAACAACAGATTAAATGGTTTGGACACCTGACCAAGAATGCCTTGGTATCGCCTACCACAGAGAGCCACACACAAAAAGTATAATGAGTACAAGGCAAGAGGAAGACCACGCAAAAGATTGAGCTACGGCATCAAGAACAGCCTTACGAACATGAATATCAGCTTACATAGTGCCTTAAGAAAAGCACACACAAGATCACTACGTTTCACCCCCAACACTTCTATAAAGAAGTAAATGGTGGAAGAGAACAAGCACACACAAGATCACTACGTTTCACCCGCAACACTTCTATAAAGAAGTAAATGGTGGAAGAGAAGAAGAAGATACAGTCTTGCTCATTTTTGTTTCTAGCCCATTCTTTATATTATCCTTTCTTTGTCTTGACATGCTCTTTCACGCAGCTTCTGTGACATGCTCTTTCACGCAGCTTCTGTGATAGCTTCTTTCACGCAGCTTCTGTGACATGCTCTTTCACGCAGCTTCTGTGATAGCTTCTTTCACGCAGCTTCTGTGATAGCTTCTTTCACGTAGCTTCTGTGATAGCTTCTTTCACGCAGCTTCTGTGATAGCTTCTTTCACGCAGCTTCTGTGATAGCTTCTTTCACGCAGCTTCTGTGATGTTTTCTTGGAATATATTCTATTCTTCTTCTACCGTTCATGTTTCATCTGGTAAGTTCTTAAAGCACTCTGCTACTTTTTGTATATATTTCTGAGTCTCCTCTTCCTTAAGTTTGCTAATGTTGAATCTTTCCCTCGTTGATCATCTTTGCTTCCTTTGTTTCTTCCGACCATCGTTTGGTATATTTACAACTACTGTTATATGGTCCGTGTCTATGCACATGTTAGGTATGGCTCTTGAGTCTGTTATTTGTCTTTTCTCTTTGGTTCTCGCCAGTAGGAAGTCAATCTGACTTCGTTGATTTAGGTCGTGCCACATGTACCAAGTGTTGGTGTGTACTTCTTTGTGCTTGAAGAATGTGTTCGTTATAAATAGGTCATGCTGGTTCAAGCAACCTGACCCCATTTTCGTGTTGGCGGCTATATCGGTCACCGAACGCCCCCAGACAATGTTCTACTCCCTTCAACTTTGTCTAGGTTTGACAATGTTCTACTCCCTTCAACTTTGTCTAGGTTTGACAATGTTCTACTCCCTTCAACTTTGTCTAGGTTTGACATTACAATCTCCCATGACATAAAGTCGTTCCTCTTGTTTCATATTGTTAATGTTATTACTGATTGTTTCGTCAAATTCTTCATTTTCCTCTTGGTATTCTGCTGTGCTGCAAGGTGTATATATGTGTATGTAGTTTACGTTTTCTCTATTTTCTTTTACTTTGGTTATTATCATTCTTTCTGATATGTATTTTGTTTCTGTTATGTTCTTTGCCGTTTCTGGCTCTATTAAGAATCCTACTCCATGTTTTGCTCTTTATTATTTGTTCACTCCTGAATAGTAATATACATATTTATTGTGAATCTGTTGACATCCTGTTCCTTTGGTTCGTGTGTCTGCTAGTCCCATTACAGTTATTTTTCTTTTCTTTATTTCCTCTACTAATTCTACTTGTTTTATTTGCGATGCAGCATTTATTGATGATGATTATTTTGTAACAGGGTAGCAGGGGCGATACGCAAAATTACGGTCCTTGTTTTCAAAGTTAGCGAATAGCATGTGACCGGACATTTGCGACCAGATGTAGTGACCAGATGGGGAGACCAGATGGGGCGACCAGATGGGGCAGCAGGCTGCTGATTGGACAATCCAATTTCCGGATGAGGGTGCTATATAAGGCGGAACTCAGCCAGCACACGAGGATCAGTAGACCGAGGATTACGAGAGAAGGACATAGGGGACGAAGATCACGACAGCAGAAGGACAGAGAAACCCGGAACACAACAGAAGCACGGAAAATTCGCACAGGCAGGAAAGTGATACAGATAGTAGGAACATATTATAATAAATTAATGAAGTGTTAGATAAAGTAAAACTGAGTTTGTTAGGTTTGATATACCAGATTGCCAACCTCGTGATATTTGTTCTATTACTTAGCGTGGATATAACGTGTCAGAGAGCTAGTTATCGTCACGTGGCGACAGATAATTTCGTCAAGTTTCGCCAAGCCAGCTTGTGATAAACACTGCATAGGTAGCCATCAACCACGTGGCAGAAGACATTCCATCTTAGGTTTACAGAGTCTTTCATTAGATTTTCGTTCTACAGTGTCCTTCTTTGAGAACGTGTGAGTTCGTCGCATTTTATCATCACTCAACCTGATTTGAACTGTACAGAGCAATAGTTACCACATGTGTCAATTATCAAGCATTCGCCTTTGGTTTAGTCAGAAAAAAAACGATCCAGTTCTACTTCATCAGTTTACTCGAGTTTCAAATTAACTGGTACACCGTCGGATCTAGAAAAGCTGCAGTAGGAATCCAAAACGTGAAATCGTGTGTGTAGAGATAGACTGATAAATGTGAAGGACATCTGATAGATGGTTCAGAAATTAGTGTTTCGCAGTGCAGCGATCGGCGTATTAAGACTGTAATTTAAGTAGTTTAGAAGAACCAGTTTCCCGTGGGAGGAATCGATTGGATGTGACATTATTTCAGGTTTCAACGTTAGTAATGTGTATTTTTATTGTGTGTATTTGTTATAATACTTATGTAATTGTTTCATGAAATGTTGGTGCACGTATGCAACTTAGAGAAATGAATTGGAGATGCAAGTATCTTGATAACCTTCTTGATACAGAGAATATAATCTAAGAATAATGAAACGTACGTGTATGATAATTTGATGCCACGTGTTTACTTATTCTAAGTGTTTAGATAAGTATACTAGTATTGTTTAAGCTGTGTATAAATGTATTCAGTATAGCGATTCTCACAATCCACACAACTGTTACAATTTTAGTTGTTGTTTTGTCTCGAGGTCTTGTCTTGTCTGTTTATGTTTGCTCCTAGTTTTAGCTTTTCCTATGAAAGTAAAATAAACACTATGCGTAAATTCACTACCAATAACATTGCGAAAACGAGTACACCAGTGCTATATTGAACCAATACTTATGAATGGCTGCGAATGATGGACAATGAGCAAACAATAAATAAGATCACCGAAGCAACAGAGATGTGGTTTTAATGCAGTGGACAACGAAAGCAACAAATGATGAGGTTTTAATCAGGTCTGCGCGTAAGGAAACCTTTTCAAAAAATAAAAATGAGACATTCAAGATTCTTTGAGTTTTAAATTCGATGAGAAGCTTTAGATCATTTGGTGACAACAGATAAATTTCACTGAAGAAGAGATCGTGGAAGACAGAGGGAAAAGATGTTGGATGGCCTGACATCGTGGTTCGACAAAAGATTGACGTCAGAACTGATTAACTGCATCAAGGAGAGAGCGTTGTGGAGAGACATGATCGACTACGCCGGCAGGCATGGGACTTGATTGATTCAATGGTGTATATTATAAACATATTCTTACCTGTCCACCTGTAGTTGACGACAAAGATAATGACGTTGACAAGAAGAACCAGCTTCCCTGCTAACTTGAGCATCGCATGAACTGATACCCTAACCATGATACTATATAGACAAAGACAAAACAAATGAATACAAGAAAGCACATGAAATCAATCAAAGAAAGCACATGAAATCAATCAAAGAAAGCACATGAAATCAATCAAAGAAAGCACAAGAAATCAATCAAAGAAAGCACATGAAATCAATCAAAGAAAGCACATGAAATCAATCCAAGAAAGCACATGAAATCAATCAAAGAAAGCACATGAAATCAATCAAAGAAAGCACATGAAATCAATCCAAGAAAGCACATGAAATCAATCCAAGAAAGCACATGAAATCAATCAAAGAAAGCACATGAAATCAATCAAAGAAAGCACAAGAAATCAATCAAAGAAAGCACATGAAATCAATCAAAGAAAGCACATGAAATCAATCCAAGAAAGCACATGAAATCAATCCAAGAAAGCACATGAAATCAATCAAAGAAAGCACATGAAATCAATCAAAGAAAGCACAAGAAATCAATCAAAGAAAGCACATGAAATCAATCAAAGCATAAATCAATCAGAAAGCACATGTCAAAGAAAGCACATGAAATCAATCCAGAAAGCACATGAAATCAATCAAGAAAGCACATGAAATCAATCAAGAAAGCACATGAAATCAATCAAAGAAAGCACATGAAATCAATCAAAGAAAGCACATGAAATCAATCAAAGAAAGCACATGAAATCAATCAAAGAAAGCACATGAAATCAATCAAAGAAAGCACATGAAATCAATCCAAGAAAGCACATGAAATCAATCAAAGAAAGCACATGAAATCAATCAAGAAACACATGAAATCAATCAAAGAAAGCACATGAAATCAATCAAAGAAAGCACATGAAATCAATCAAAGAAAGCACATGAAATCAATCAAAAGCTGAAATCAATCAAAGAAAGCACATGAAATCAATCAGAAGCCATGAATCATCAGCACATGAAATCAATCAAAGCACATGAATCATCAAAGCACATGAAATCAATCAAGCAAGAATATAGCACATGAAATCAATCAAGAAAGCACATGAAATCAATACAATGAAATAATCACATGAAATCAATTCAAAGCACATACTTAAAAAGACTTATCAATCAAAGCACTATAGAAATCTTCTGTATCAAAGCTATCTCCATAAAGCACATATCTAGTAAAGCTGATCTCCTTATACAATCTCTAGTTAAAGCATGATCTCTTATACAATCTTAAAGTACTCTATACAATCCTGTAAAAGCGATCTCTTATACACATCGATTCAAAGCTTGATTTTTCAATTACAAATCTCTGGTTAAAGTTGATCTCCTTATACAATCTCTGGTTAAAGTTGATCTCCTTATACAATCTCTGGTTAAAGTTGATCTCCTTATACAATCTCTGGTTAAAGTTGATCTCCTTATACAATCTCTGGTTAAAGTTGATCTCCTTATACAATCTCTGGTTAAAGTTGATCTCCTTATACAATCTCTGGTTAAAGTTGATCTCCTTATACAATCTCTGGTTAAAGTTGATCTCCTTATACAATCTCTGGTTAAAGTTGATCTCCTTATACAATCTCTGGTTAAAGCTGATCTCCATATTAAATCTCTTAGTAAGCTAATCTCCCTATTCAATCTCTCAGTAAGCTAATCTCCATATTAAATCTCTCATTAAGCTAATCTCCATATTAAATCTCTCAGTAAGCTAATCTCCCTATTCAATCTCTCAGTAATAATAATAATAATTCCTCTCGTACCGTTATACGTTACATAGGGCATGCAAGTAATTTCTCCATACCGCTCTATCCTGGGCAACTCGCTCAATCTACTCCATGGAACTGAGACCGATATTTCCTGCCTCTCTCAGCAAAGTTCGTTTCAGGGTCTCCTTAGGTCGACCTCTCTTTCTTGAACCCTTTGCATCCCACTTCAATGCCTGCTTTGATATTCGTTGATCATTTCTCCTCAAGGTGTGCCCAACATATCTCCATCTTCTCTTTCTTATAACAGTTGTCACTAGTGGTTGACCAGACATGTCTCTGATTTCATCATTTCTCCTGAATTCGTTCCATTTTATATTCATTATTTTTCTCAGACATCTATTTTCAAATGCATTCAACTTGCTTTCTATATCTTTAGTCATTTTCCAACTCTCGCTGGCATATGTTAGGATTGATACAACATTTGAATTGAAAATTCGTAATTTAGTTTTAATACTATATAACTTGCAGTTCCATATTTTATTTAGACTTTTAAAAGCTGATGTTGCTTTGCCAATTCGTATCATAATTTCTTTTTAACATTTCAATCTCTGAGTAAGCTTGACTTGACCCACTTTTGCCCCCTATCAATTCTGTGGATGTTCTCCTGTCATAGATAAATATCCCAGCTCTACAATTGTTATGCTCAAACCATCAGTTTTATCCTGAATTCATCTCACAAGTAAATGTCATTTAGATCCATCAGTTAAATATAAAGTACTCTTGTAATGAAACCTCATAAGTGTAGTCTAATTACATAAGTGTAGTACAATTACATAAGTGTAGTACAATTACATAAGTGTAGTTTAATTACATAAGTGTAGTTTAATTACATAAGTGTAGTACAATTACATAAGTGTAGTCCAATTACATAAGTGTAGTCTAATTACATAAGTGTAGTCTAATTACGTAAGTGTAGTACAATTATATAAGTGAAGTCTAATTACATAAGTGAAGTCTAATTACATAAGTGTAGTCTAATTACATAAGTGTAGTCTAATTACATAAGTGTAGTCTAATTACATAAGTGTAGTCTAATTACATAAGTGAAGTACAATTACATAAGTGAAGTCTAATTACATAAGACTATTGACCCCCTAAAATGTCGACTACACGTTTTCACTAGCATCTACTGACTTCCATGTGAGACATTTCTAGAACTTCTATAAAACATATAAGTGTAGTCGTATTCAAAGTATTGGAAGAGTTAAGTTATGAATATAAGTACAGACGTAGTCAGAGTGTTGGAAGAGTTAAGTTATGAATATAAGTACAGACGTAGTCAGAGTGTTGGAAGAGTTATATTCTAACTTCTTAACTCTGACTACGTCTGTACTTATATTCATAAGTACAGACGTAGTCAGAGTGTTGGAAGAGTTAAGTTATGGACATAAGTACAGACGTAGTCAAAGTGTTGGAAGAGTTAAGTTATGGACATAAGTACAGACGTAGTCAGAGTGTTGGAAGAGTTAAGTTATGGACATAAGTACAGACGTAGTCAGAGTGTTGGAAGAGTTAAGTTATGGACATAAGTACAGACGTAGTCAGAGTGTTGGATTAGTTTAGTTATGGAATAAACATAAGTAACTTTATCTGTAATTTGGATTTATCTCAAAACTTTTTTGTAAAATTAATGTTTAACGTAATTTCAGTTATTGTTGTCTTTGCCTTGTACATTATGACTTGTACGGGTAACAGTATGACTTGTACGGGTAACAGTATGACTTGTACGTGTAACGTAACAGTATGACTTGTACGTGTAACAGTATGACTTGTACGGGTAACAGTATGACTTGTACGTGTAACGTAACAGTATGCCTTGTACGTGTAACAGTATGACTTGTACGGGTAACAGTATGACTTGTACGTGTAACGTAACAGTATGCCTTGTACGTGTAACAGTATGACTTGTACGGGTAACAGTATGACTGTACGGTAACAGTATGACTTGTACGTGTAACAGTATGACTTGTACGGGTAACAGTATGACTTGTACGTGTAACAGTGTGACTTGTACGTGTAACGTAACAGTGTGACTTGTACATGTAACAGTATGACTTGTACGGGTAACAGTATGACTTGTACGGGTAACAGTATGACTTGTACGTGTAACAGTATGACTTGTACGTGTAACAGTATGACTTGTACGTGTAACAGTATGACTTGTAAGTGTAACAGTGTGACTTGTACGTGTAACAGTGTGACTTGTACGTGTAACAGTGTGACTTGTACGTGTAACAGTGTGACTTGTACGTGTAACAGTATGACTTGTACGTGTAACGTAACAGTATGACTTGTACGTGTAACAGTATGACTTGTACGTGTAACAGTGTGACTTTTAAGATTAACAGTGTGACTTGTACGTGTAACAGTGTGACTTTTACGTGTAACAGTGTGACTTGTACGTGTAACAGTATGACTTGTACGTGTAACGTAACAGTGTGACTTGTACGTGTAACAGTATGACTTGTACGTGTAACAGTATGACTTGTACGTATAACAGTGTGACTTGTACGTGTAACAGTATGACATGTACGTGTAACAGTGTGACTTGTACTTGTAACGTAACAGTGTGACTTGTACGTGTAACAGTATGACTTGTACGTGTAACAGTGTGACTTGTACGTGTAACAGTATGACTTGTACGTGTAACAGTATGACTTGTACGTGTAACAGTGTGACTTGTACGTGTAACAGTGTGACTTGTACGGGTAACAGTATGACTTGTACGTGTAACATTACAGTATGACTTGTACGTGTAACAGTGTGACTTGTATGGGTAGCAGTATGACTTATACGTGTAACGTAACAGTATGACTTGTACGTGTAACAGTATCACTTGTACGGGTAACAATATGACTTGTACGGGTGACAGTATGACTTGTACGGCTAACAGTATGACTTGTACGTGTAACAATATGACTTGTACGGGTGACAGTATGACTTGTACGCGTAACAGTATGACTTGTACGGGTAACAGTATGACTTGTACGGGTAACAGTATGACTTGTACGGGTGACAGTATGACTTGTATGGGTAACAGTATGACTTGTACGGGTAACAGTGTGACTTGTACGGGTGAAAGTATGACTTGTACGGGTAACAGTATGACTTATACGTGTAACGTAACAGTATGACTTGTACGTGTAACAGTGGGACTTGTACGTGTAACAGTATGTCTTGTACGTGTAACAGTGTGACTTGTACGTGTAGTACGTGTAACAGTATGACTTGTACGTGTAACGTAACAGTATGACTTGTACGTGTAACAGTATGACTTGTACGGGTAACAGTGTGACTTGTACGGGTGACAGTATGACTTATACGTGTAACGTAACAGTATGACTTGTACGTGTAACAGTGTGACTTGTACGTGTAACAGTATGTCTTGTACGTGTAACAGTGTGACTTGTACGTGTAGTACGTGTAACAGTATGACTTGTACGTGTAACGTAACAGTATGACTTGTACGTGTAACAGTATGACTTGTACGTGTAACAGTGTTACTTGTACGTGTAACAGTATAACTTGTACGTGTAACAGTATGACTTGTACGTGTAACAGTGTTACTTGTACGTGTAACAGTGTGACTTGTACGTGTAACAGTGTGACTTGTACGTGTAACAGTATGACTTGTACGTTTAACGTAACAGTATGACTTGTACGTGTAACAGTATGACTTGTACGTATAACAGTGTGACTTTTAAGTGTAACAGTGTGACTTGTACGTGTAACAGTGTGACTTTTACGTGTAATAGTGTGACTTGTACGTGTAACGTAACAGTATGACTTGTACGTGTAACAGTGTGACTTGTACGTGTAACAGTGTGACTTGTACGTGTAACAGTATGACTTGTACGTGTAACGTAACAGTGTGACTTGTACGTGTAACAGTATGACTTTTACGTGTAACAGTATGACTTGTACGTGTAACAGTGTGACTTGTACGTGTAACGTAACAGTGTGACTTGTACGTGTAACAGTATGACTTGTACGTGTAACAGTGTGACTTGTACGTGTAACAGTATGACTTGTACGTTTAACGTAACAGAATGACTTGTACGTGTAACAGTGTGACTTGTACGGGTAACAGTATGACTTGTACGTGTAACAGTGTGACTTGTATGGGTAGCAGTATGACTTGTACGTGTAACGTTACAGTATGACTTGTACGTGTAACAGTGTGACTTATATGGGTAGCAGTATGACTTATACGTGTAACGTAACAGTATGACTTGTACGTGTAACAGTATCACTTGTACGGGTAACAATATGACTTGTACGGGTGACAGTATGACTTGTACGGGTAACAGTATGACTTGTACGTGTAACAATATGACTTGTACGGGTGACAGTATGACTTGTACGGGTAACAGTATGATTTGTACGGGTAACAGTATGACTTGTACGGGTAACAGTATGACTTGTACGGGTGACAGTATGACTTGTATGGGTAACAGTATGACTTGTACGGGTAACAGTGTGACTTGTACGGGTGACAGTATGACTTGTATGGGTAACAGTATGACTTGTACGCGTAACAGTATGACTTGTACGGGTGACAGTATGACTTGTACGTGTAACAGTGTGACTTGTACGGGTAACAGTATGACTTGTACGGGTAACAGTATGACTTGTACGTGTAACAGTATGACTTGTAAGCGTAACAGTATGACTTGTACGGGTGACAGTATGACTTGTACGTGTAACAGTGTGACTTGTACGGGTAACAGTATGACTTGTACGGGTAACAGTATGACTTGTACGGGTAACAGTATGACTTGTACGCGTAACAGTATGACTTGTATGGGTAACAGTGTAACTTGTACGTGTAACAGTGTGACTTGTACGGGTGACAGTATGACTTGTACGGGTAACAGTATGAATTGTACGGGTAACAGTATGACTTGTACGGGTAACAGTATTACTTGTACGGGTAACAGTATGACTTGTACGGGTAACATACTGACTTGTACGGGTAACAGTGTGACTTGTACGAGTGACAGTATGACTTGTACGGGTAACAGTATGACTTGTACGGGTAACAGTATGACTTGTACGTGTAACAGTATGACTTGTAAGCGTAACAGTATGACTTGTACGGGTGACAGTATGACTTGTACGTGTAACAGTGTGACTTGTACGGGTAACAGTATGACTTGTACGGGTAACAGTATGACTTGTACGGGTAACAGTATGACTTGTACGCGTAACAGTATGACTTGTACGGGTAACAGTGTAACTTGTACGTGTAACAGTGTGACTTGTACGGGTGACAGTATGACTTGTACGGGTAACAGTATGAATTGTACGGGTAACAGTATGACTTGTACGGGTAATAGTATTACTTGTACGGGTAACAGTATGACTTGTACGGGTAACATACTGACTTGTACGGGTAACAGTGTGACTTGTACGAGTGACAGTATGACTTGTACGGGTAACAGTATGACTTGTACGTGTAACGTAACAGTATGACTTGTATGTGTAACAGTATGACTTGTACGTGTAACAGTGTGACTTTTAAGATTAACAGTGTGACTTGTACGTGTAACAGTGTGACTTTTACGTGTAACAGTGTGACTTGTACGTGTAACGTAACAGTATGACTTGTACGTGTAACAGTGTGACTTGTACGTCTAACAGTGTGACTTGTACGTGTAACAGTATGACTTGTACGTGTAACGTAACAGTGTGACTTGTACGTGTAACAGTATGACTTGTACGTGTAACAGTATGACTTGTACGTGTAACGTAACAGTGTGACTTGTACGTGTAACAGTGTGACTTGTACGTCTAACAGTGTGACTTGTACGTGTAACAGTATGACTTGTACGTGTAACGTAACAGTGTGACTTGTACGTGTAACAGTATGACTTGTACGTGTAACAGTATGACTTGTATGTGTAACGTAACAGTGTGACTTGTACGTGTAACAGTATGACGTGTACGTGTAACAGTGTGACTTGTACGTGTAACGTAACAGTGTGTCTTGTACGTGTAACAGTATGACTTGTACGTGTAACAGTGTGACTTGTACGTGTAACAGTATGACTTGTACGTGTAACATTACAGTATGACTTGTGCGTGTAACAGTGTGACTTGTATGGGTAGCAGTATGACTTATACGTGTAACGTAACAGTATGTCTTGTACGTGTAACAGTATCACTTATACGGGTAACAATATGACTTGTACGGGTGACAGTATGACTTGTACGGCTAACAGTATGACTTGTACGTGTAACAATATGACTTGTACGGGTGACAGTATGACTTGTACGGGTAACAGTATGACTTGTACGGGTAACAGTATGACTTGTACGGGTGACAGTATGACTTGTATGGGTAACAGTATGACTTGTACGGGTAACAGTGTGACTTGTACGGGTGACAGTATGACTTGTACGGGTAACAGTATGACTTATACGTGTAACGTAACAGTATGACTTGTACGTGTAACAGTGTGACTTGTACGTGTAACGTAACAGTGTGACTTGTACGTGTAACAGTATGTCTTGTACGTGTAACAGTGTGACTTGTACGTGTAGTACGTGTAACAGTATGACTTGTACGTGTAACGTAACAGTATGACTTGTACGTGTAACAGTATGACTTGTACGTGTAACAGTGTTACTTGTACGTGTAACAGTATGACTTGTACGTGTAACAGTATGACTTGTACGTGTAACAGTGTTACTTGTACTTGTAACAGTGTTACTTGTACGTGTAACAGTGTGACTTGTACGTGTAACAGTATGACTTGTACGTGTAACGTAACAGTATGACTTGTACGTGTAACAGTATGACTTGTACGTATAACGGTGTGACTTTTAAGTGTAACAGTGTGACTTTTACGTGTAATAGTGTGACTTGTACGTGTAACAGTATGACTTGTACGTGTAACGTAACAGTGTGACTTGTACGTGTAACAGTATGACTTGTACGTGTAACAGTGTGACTTGTACGTGTAACGTAACAGTGTGACTTGTACGTGTAACAGTATGACTTGTACGTGTAACAGTGTGACTTGTACGTGTAACGTAACAGTGTGACTTGTACGTGTAACAGTATGACTTGTACGTGTAACAGTGTGACTTGTACGTGTAACAGTATGACTTGTACGTTTAACGTAACAGAATGACTTGTACGTGTAACAGTGTGACTTGTACGGGTAACAGTATGACTTGTACGGGTAACAGTATGACTTGTACGGGTAACAGTATGACTTGTACGTGTAACAGTATGACTTGTAAGCGTAACAGTATGACTTGTACGGGTGACAGTATGACTTGTACGTGTAACAGTGTGACTTGTACGGGTAACAGTATGACTTGTACGGGTAACAGTATGACTTGTACGCGTAACAGTATGACTTGTACGGGTAACAGTGTAACTTGTACGTGTAACAGTGTGACTTGTACGGGTGACAGTATGACTTGTACGGGTAACAGTATGAATTGTACGGGTAACAGTATGACTTGTACGGGTAACAGTATTACTTGTACGGGTAACAGTATGACTTGTACGGGTAACATACTGACTTGTACGGGTAACAGTGTGACTTGTACGAGTGACAGTATGACTTGTACGGGTAACAGTATGACTTGTACGGGTAACAGTGTGACTTGTACTGGTGACAATGTGACAACAGTATGTCACCCGTACAAGTCATACTGTCACCCATACAAGTCATACTGTTACCCGTACAAGTCATAATGTACAAGGCAAAGACAACAATAACTGAAATTACGTTAAACATTAATTTGACAAAAATGTTTGGAGATAAATCCAAATTACAGATAAAGAAATTATCTATGTTCATTCCATAACTAAACTCATCCAACAATCTGACTACGTCTGTACTTATGTGCATTCGATAACTTAACTCATCCAACAATCTGACTACGTCTGTACTTATGTTCATTCGATAACTTAACTCATCCAACAATCTGACTACGTCTGTACTTATGTTCATTCGATAACTTAACTCATCCAACAATCTGACTACGTCTGTACTTATGTGCATTCGATAACTTAACTCTACCAACACTCTGACTACGTCTGTACTTATGCTCATGCCATAACTTAACTCTACCAACAATCTGACTACGTCTGTACGTATGTTCATTCCATAACTTAACTCATCAAACACTCTGACTACGTCTGTACTTATGTTCATTCCATAACGTAACCCTACCAACACGTTTGACTACGACTGTGCTTATATCTTTTATAGAAGTTCCAGAAATGTCTCACGTTGGAGTCAGTAGATGCTAGTGAGAAGGTGTCGGCGACATTTTATTGTTCAATGGACTTACGAAGTTGGACTACACTTACATAGTTGGACTACACTTACATAGTTGGACTACACTTACATAGTTGGACTACACTTACATAGTTGGACTACACTTACATAGTTGGACTACACTTACATAGTTGGACTACACTTACATAGTTGGACTACACTTACTAGTGGGACTACACTTTTGTAGTTGGACTCCACTTATGTAACTAGACTACACTTATGTAGTTGGACTCATCATCATCAAGGTGCGTATCCTTTATAGGACGTTGCTCTCTTTGCAGCGCGTCTGAAATTCACTCTGCCTCTAGCCTGTTCACCCACTTCGTCGATGGTCATGTTCATGGTTTCTTTAATATATCGTAGCCATCTTCTTTTTGGTCTGTCTCTGCGTCCTGGGACCCTGCCCTCTAATATTGTTATTTCCAGGCCATCGTGAAGCTTGATGTGACCAAAGTATATAATTATTTTTTTTATATACTATGTTGTTTATCAACCAATTCTCTTTAACATTTAGTTCTTTCAGGACATCAGTGTTCTTTCTTTTTCCATGGTGTTCGTAGGATCTTTCTGTAGCATTTAGTTTCGAAGGACTGGATTTTCGTTCTTGTTTGTGTGTGTGTGTGTAATGGTCCATGATTCACAACCATAAGTAGCCACTGGGAAAATGCATGCTCTCAATATTTTTAATTTTAATATTTTGCTGGTGCTTTGCCACATTTTCTTCATTGTTTTTAACTTCTTGACTGCTATTGCCAATCTTCTTGCGATCTCTTTGGAGCAGTCCTCGTTATTGTTAATTATTGAGCCCAGATATTTGTAGCTCTCTACACATTGAAGTTATTCATTGTGTATTTGGATGTTAGGTGAGCCTTTTGCTTTGTCAGCTGACATTATTTTTATTTTTTGTGTATTCAAATATAGATGTTGGTCTTTGTTTCTTGGTCATCGTGATTAGGATGTCCAAACCCTCTTTGCTGGTGGATAATAATACTGTATCTTCTGCTTATCTAAGCTCTGGTATGGATTTGCCACCTATAGTGAGAGGGTCGTAATTCACATAGTTGGCATCGTCTTTTACATTCCTCATGATGTTCTCCGCATATATGTTGAATAAGTGTGGGGATAAAATACATCCCTGTCGTACCCCCTTTTGAATCTCGAACCTTCACCTCCTATTTTAATGGTGCCTGTTGTTCGTGGTATAGAGATTCTATGAGTTGTATTATGTGTGTTGGAAAGTGCATGTCTTTCATGATTGTAATTAGACTACACTTATGTAATTAGACTACACTTATGTAATTAGACTACACTTATGTAATTGGACTGCATGCATGTAGTTGGACTCATCATCATCATCAAGTGCCGTCTCCACATCGAAGGTTGGCTGCAATAAATCTCCAACATCCTCTGTCTTTCGCCTTGGTGTTGCACACTGCCAGGCTGTAACCTGTCCATTTCTTAAAGTTTCCCTCCCACTTATCTCTCGGTCTTCCTCTTGCTCTTCCCCCTCAACTTTCCCCTCTAGTAAATGTTTTATCATGGTGTCATGTTCTTTTATGTGCCCAAAATACTTTACATGTCTGAATTTTATTTCTCTTAAAAATTGTTTCTTCATGCCTAGTTTTCATAAAACTTGTTTATTTGTCTGTTTTTCTGTCCATGAAACTCTGCCTATTCTTCTATATATCCACATCTCAAATGCATCAATTCTGTCTTCTAACTTCTTGTCCATTGTCCATGAGCCATAATTAATATAGGATATATATAGCATTTGATCATTCTCATTTTTAGCCTGTTTGTAATTCGTTTGGATGTCAGTAACTTTCTCATACTATTGAAATTATCCTTGGCCATTCCTATTCTCTTTTTAATTTCTATTATACATCTGCCCATTCTGTTATCATCTGACCGAGATAGGAGTAGCTTTTTACTTGATGTAGTAATTCTCCATGTATTTTTATATTCATTTTAGGTTTTCCATTTCCTTGTTGATTATCATAGTTTTTGTTTTCTGTATGTTAATGTCTAATCCATATTCCTTGCTAGTTCTGTCCAATTGGTCCACTAGTTCTTGTAGATCTTGTTCATTTTCTGCTACCAATACTGTGTTATCTGCATATCTTAAGTTGTTTATTATTTTTCCATTGATCTTGAGTCTGGCATTCTCTCTAGTTGTTTGAAGATTTTCTCTGTGTAGATGTTAAATAGGCTTGTGACAGAATGCATCCTTGTCTCACTCCTCTCTTTATGTCTATGTATGGAGAGTAGCTATTTTCATATTTTATTATTGCTGTCTGTTCCCAGTATATGTTACTTATTAGTCTGATATCATCCCCATCTAGGCCTATTTCTTGTAGACATATGATTAGCTTTTCATGTTGGACTCTGTCAAAAGCTTTGCTATAATCGATGAAACACAAGTAGATACTTTTTGCACTTCTATATACTTGTCAGCGAGTAGTCTTATACAAAGTATTGCCTCTCTTGTTCCTCTGTTCTTTCTAAAGCCAAACTGTTCTTCTCCTACTTCTATGTCTATCTTGTTTTTAATTCTTTCATGTATGATCTTGACTAGTATTTTTGATATGTGGCTCATCAGTCTAATTGTCCTATAGTCTGTGCACTCCTGTGCTTTGGGCTTTTGGGTAGTGGTATGAATACTGATGTCTTCAAGTCTCTTGGTATATATCCTGTGTTATATATATCATTGCACAAATTTGTAATAGTTGCAATACCAAAATCTTCTAAGGAGGTTATCATTTCCACAGTTATATTGACTAATACTGCAGCCGTTTCTAGTTTCATTGTTTCAATTGCTCTTTCCCGTGAATCTAAGAGGTTACAAAAACCGTCTGCTACTCTATTTTGTCAACCAGAAAACTTG
Organism: Arion vulgaris; assembly: GCA_020796225.1. NCBI lineage: Eukaryota > Metazoa > Mollusca > Gastropoda > Stylommatophora > Arionidae > Arion > Arion vulgaris. The sequence continues at coordinate 24,022,339 of CM036776.1, forward strand.
TTCAACCAAGAAAATGCACAATTCTGTAAAGCACATATTATTTGATCAATGTTTATGAGAATAACTGAAATCTTATCAATGTTAACATTTCATATTGTGATATTCTGTTTCTGATTGTTGCCCTGGAAATATGAGAAGTTTTTACATCCGAATGACTGTCGTCTAATGTGTTATACTATCGTTATAGTCTCAAAACCGAAGCTATTGCATATTTCTGCAACATCTCCTCCCATGTTTTCCTGATTGGACACAGCTGTCAACGTTAATATTCGATATTAGAAAATAGCATGGATTAGTCAGGTGTTTATTGCACACCTTCTATGAGATTCTCATAGAACGGTCTGTGGGGGCTTGCATAAACCAAGTGGCAATATTTCAGCTAAAGTTGGAGAAGAACCTATATACACGTTCCTCACCTAAAGCTTACTCGTGTCAACGAAAGCTGGCATGACACTTTACAAGTCTCACATTTTTACTATAAAACGGACATTCATGTATGCTTGCTTATCACTGCACATCTGAAAACTAGCCATACTCTACACTCAGAATCTACTGCATTACCAAAGGTATGTATATTCCATCGTTATCGTACATATCATTTTTCCAGAAAAAGTCATGGTCAGTAACATCCATCTGGTCATTAATATAAATATCTGATAGGGAAACAATTTTAACCCTGTAATCATTTATCATTCAACATGTTCTCTCGTTCATACGTCTTCACAAAGTTACTACCGCCACATATGTACATGTCTGCATCTAATATCTTCTCCATTATACACTAAACAAAACCTCATATTTTATCTAAACATTTCTCTTTGCAAATCTTCTTGTTGTTCTTTCTTTTCGTTCGTTCTTCTAGACTATCTTGATCATTCTTAAGGCAATGGTTACCAGTAAGGAATAGCGAAATCGGGCCAGGTCGACTATTTTTGGAAAAGTTCATTTTTACACACCTTAATATGTCTTCTATCAGATTCCGCACTTGTTTTTGTTTAAAAAATATTAATTTAATGCAATATTCATATTTTGCTGAACTAACCCTAGGTGTCAAATTGTTTAGTTATTGAAAATTGTTACGAAATCGGCGTTTTTCAAACCCTCGCAACGGTATTTGCACAAAGAGATAACGTCATGTATCATACACCGTTGTAATCGTCATTATCTCCCCTGCATTGTTCGGCAAGTTTCGGGACTGTGGAATGCTAACTTTCCGATACAAAGCTAGTTTATTCACGTCAACAATCTTCCGTGAACTTCCATATATGGGTGTAAGCTTGACCTTTTACATTACCATCAACAATGCGCGATTCCTGTTGGCTGAAATGATCACGTGGGTATCCGATTTTCCAAGATGGCCGATTGTTTACAATAGTGACTACTCGACGCTGCGAATTGAAAAATGCCTCGTGCCAAGAAATTTACCCACCAGTCAGCTGCTCAACATAAAAAAGCACGATGTCTACAACTGGCAAATGCTCGTAAACAGAGAAAAGTATACCAGAACTTCGTAAACATTACAGTAAATTCTGAATGCTACACAGCTGAACAGCATGTGCCAGTGCCTAGTAATGAGTTTTTGACAATGAATGATTCGATACCATCGTGCCACAGCCAGGCTCTAGCACAGGCCAGAGAACTGGCCGGGTATTCCCTGACCTAGATAAGAAAAGGGATCTGGAAATTACAGATATTTGATAGAACACTGCACGCTTTTTGCAATTTTACTCAATTCTGTGAGTCTATGGTTATTTATTGGTGAAAAATATTTATGATATTGATATTCCTTATTGTTAAACTTAACTTGTTGCATAATATAACTTCGATTTATCATTTTGTGTTGATTTTAAAATGAATTCGTCTATATACACCAATACTGGAATGCGAGGTCACGTGGTGTAGTTGGGGTCTGATTTCCCAAAATTCTTACCTGAGCCCGAAGGCCCAGTAGTTTATAGTTGGCTCTGATCGTGCTCAGCTCAAAGTTTTGGAAGTGACACTTTACTTGCAGAAAAGACCCGAAGTGAGTTTTTAAAAAAGCACATATGAATATATGACCTCTAACAGTAGGTATGTTTCTACTGATGATAATGTGTACAAAAAAGTTGAAGGCAGAGCATTAGTTGATTTTTCTGAAATTGATGAAATCATCAAAACATTATGTTGTCCAGTATGTAAAAATACCAGTCTTATTTTTCAAACTGACAGCAAAAAAGTCAAAGGATTAGCTGTTTATGCAGATGTTTACTGCTCTTATTGTGAAGAAGTAGTTTGTGGAAGGTATCTAGCTGCAAGAAGTAATGATGGGGATAGATCTTTTGCCATCAACAGCCAGACTGTTTATTCTGCACTAGTTTGTAGAATGGGTGCCACAACGTTCAATAATTTTTGTGAAAATATGAACCTCCAAGGCCTTCACCACAAAACATTTCACAACAAAGCGAATAAATTATATTCAAAGCTAGAAGATCTAGAGGGCAGGGTTTTCTCCCAAACCGTGCAATATGTCCGACAAGTTCATGCGCAGCAGTCAGGCATCACTCTCCATGACAATGATGTTGTAGATATTAGTGTCAGCTTTGATGGCACTTGGCTTACTAGAGGCCACACATCCCACATTGGAGTTGGTTGTGCAGTGGATGTTCTGACAGGATTGTGCATAGATGTTCATGTTATGTCCACATATTGTCAGGTGTGTGAAACCACCGGCAAGACCCTTTCAAGAGACAAGCCAGCAGAATTTGAAGCGTGGAAGGCAGACCATCTTCCAAAGTGTGACAACAATTTCACAGGTTCTGCTGGAATGATGGAGGTGGAGGCTGCAAGAGTGCTGTGGCGACGGTCTGTGGCACGCCATAAGCTTCGCTACACATCAATACTTTCTGATGGTGACGCCAAAACATTTGCGGAGCTTACCAAGATCAAACCATATGGAGAGGGCATTCAGATAGACAAAGAGGAGTGCATCAACCATGTGAGTAAACGCCTTGGAACAGCGCTCCGCAATGTTGTTGCTGACTGCCTAAAGCAGGGCGTGACCCTAGGAGGACGTGGTAAAGGTCAGCTTACACAAAATGCCATCCGTAAGCTGACAATTTATTACAATAGAGCGATAAGGAACAATGCAAGTGTTGAGTCCATGAAGAAAAGTGTTATGGCTTCACTGCATCACTGCTTTTCAACAGACAAAAGTCCGCACCATGAAATGTGCCCAAGTGGAGAGCAATCTTGGTGTTTTTTCAGCCCGCCCTGGCAAAGCATCAGGTTCCAGGTTCTCATGACAAGATGTTGCACACATGGCTCAACCGTGGCAAGTTAGAGAAATATATTTTGCCAATTTATGACAGGCTGTCTGATACCAAACTACTGAGCAGATGTGTGTCGGGAAAAAACTCAGAACTCAAATGAATGTTTACACAGCCTGATCTGGGCTCGCTGTAATAAAACCAACTTTGCCTCGCGCAAGCGCGTTCAGTTTGCAGTTGTGACAGCAGCAAGAGAGTTCAACTTTGGTGCTGCTGCTGCTCAAGATACTGCCCAGTTTTTTTGGCTTCTCTACAGGCCTGCACATGAAGAAACTAGGAGCGTCTAGGATGCAGAAGAGAATTAGAAATAGCTTAAAATATAAGATAGACAAGCAAACCAAGAGACGCGACAGTGTACGGGTTGCCAAATTGAAGAGGCAAGAAGAACTGCATGCCCTGGAGGGAGGTCCTGCATATGCAGCAGGATTGTTCTAATTGTCATGTACTGTTAGAAACTGGTTTTCTGTGTCAAATAACTTGTTAAAGCATTAATATAACTTTATTAGTATAATAAAACTGGTTTTCTGTGTCAAATAACTTGTTAAAGCATTATATAAACACAAAATTTATCTAAAATAAAACTCTTTTCTCAGTTTTCATTTTCACTTTTTTTACTTTGGTATTGTTTTCAAAAACTGTTTATTGGATTATAATGAAACTTCAACTTATTCTTCATTGTATGTCACTTATTTTGTACAGAGCACTTTGTTAAACTAAGAGTGGTTTTTGAGGTAAAAAACCACAAAAATTGTCACGAAAAATGTAAAACATTTTAAATAAATGAAGAAAAAAATGACAAGTGATATATTAAAATTTGCTGTATAAAGGTAAAGGGCCTATCTCTGTACATATAAACCAAAAATTGAGCCTGTACATAAAAAATTACTGTTTTATATTAAACTTAAGAAATCCAATATGGCTGCTGTTTATCTTTGTTTCATAGCAACCGTCAAGTGCACATTACGTTTGACAGCATTTTATTGATCAGGGGACTTCAGTATCAAACTATATACCATATATGAACCTGAAAATGATGTAGTACTCGATCTAGTTATTTAAGGTAACCACTTACTGTGAGACGAGCGTCTCCGAAACCGAAATTTTCAACATAGGAAATGTCTGAGACTGTCCTGCCGATAGTCAGATAATTTTCTTTTCATTGCTTCTACATTTCTCTTTAATGATCCGTTTAACGCCGTATACTTGCTTGATCTACGCCAAAGAGCATTTACTACTTTGCAAATTTTCAGACAGGGTGAGGTCGTTCCGGCTTAGGAACTTTTGCAACCCTTCCAAAATTGGTCAGTGGAACGGTCACTTGCCGGCTGCTTCGTGTGTTCATTGCTCTTTAACGATGATTTTTTTGCTGTATATTTGGGCTTTATGATCTTCGCTGAAGAGTATATCTATACTATGTGTGCTCTCTGACTATATAAGGTCGTTCCGGATTAGGAACATTCTCAGCCATTGGGAACACATAAGCTTGTCACGCGCTCGATCAAATTTCGGTGTTTTATGTGTGATCTCAACCAGGCATTGCATCCTACTCATGTAGGTCACCTTGAAAAGTGACGGTTTTCATCAATGTTTGGATTTCCATGACCTGTCAAACCTTTCCATTGTCAGCCTTACTTTTCTAGCCACTGTGAGTCTTTTACGGAGTAGGAACATTCTCAGCCGGTTCAAGACGCGTGTCGACACTTTCACTTTACAGTTTCTACTCTGCATTTTACCTGGCCCCGGTAAACACTGAACTGGGGCCGTATACAAATATTCCAGAGGATCATTTCATTAGGCGCTAGCAACGCAACTTAGATTTTGCGCTCGCCAACATCACCCGCCCCCGTTTTACCTTTACTATGTTAATTTTCAGTGCAACAGTACCATGCCCGGTGTTCCAGGGGAGACGGTTTCGTTAGGCACAATAACGCAACTTTAGGATTTGCGCACGGCGAACATTACCCAATAAATGTATCTGTGCTTGGCATCTGATACGGATTTTACTGCACTACTGCACTAGCACTACTTATACCAGAGTAGCTCTCCCTCGATTCCTACCCACTTAGCCAGACAGAATCCTATGTGTGTTTCCAGGTTCACCCCGTGGAGGTGGGGTAGCATCTTGATTATTGCTATCTCACTAAACCTGACGCGACGTTTATCCCTATGACTGCGCCTATGACCCTCGTTTCTATAGTTTCTACATGATATACTAACCAAAATCTCATATTTCATGTATACATTTATCTTTTGTTAAATATTGTATCCATGATACACTCAACAAAACCCACTAGATCATTTATAGATTTATCTTTTTAAATATTTTAATTTTATTCAGGATACACTAAACATTAACAATTCGTTTTCATGTGAATATTTTATTCATTACAGATGCGTTGTCTACAATTTGCACTGCTTTTGTTGGTTGCCGCATTCAGCGTCACTGAAGCCAACAGGAATACAAAAGGTAAAAGCGGTGGACTTTTGGATCTTGGTGGCATCCTTAACCTCGTTGATGGCCTCGTTGGTGGCTCCTTGATGGCTCTTAGGGCTCGTTCCTACCGTTTTAGAACGGTTGTAGGTTTGGTCGGAACTGTGGTTGGGTTAACTTCTACACTTCTAGGGCCAGTGGTCAATTTATTGGGTGGTCTGCTAAACACTGTTCTGGAATCTGGTATTGGATTACTTGCACGATTACTTGCGACAGTTGGTTCTGCAGTCGATAGTGTTGCAATCGCGGCAAATGAAGCGCTTGCAGGTCTCTTGCTTGCTGTGGACATCGTTCTCGGAGATGTTTTGTCACTGACGTTGGTGTTCGGTGGTTTGTTTTAACTTGAAACAGACACCAGACAAAAGGTGAGTGCATATAATCTGCCTGATATACACCATAGACAAACTGTTGGTGAGGTTATGTAAGACATAATTATTCGTTTCTGATATCTCTTGCTGCTGTAATGACAACTAAATCAATTGATGTAACTGTTAACTGAGAGATACGAGGCTCAATACAGAAGATGTTTAAGTAGAAGTTGTCTTCATAATTTACAATATAGACACACATGGGGCAAGTAGAACAATATATTTATGTGAAGAAAATTATCAGAGTCTACTATGATGGTTATTGTTTTGTGTTCGCCATATCAACCACTAGTTAACCACTCTTTGTGGTCTATGTGATTTGTGACAAAAGTGTGATTACGTTGTGCCCTGTTAGACCCATGCATCATGTATCAACAGGCACATTCGATTTGTCTGCCAAAAGTGATTATGAAAATCAATGTATTATTTTCTTGTCAGTAGCGTTCAAATCTTCCACTCGGAGGAAATATGTTTGTAATAGCACTACCAACAAGACCAGTCAGACGACTTTACAGTACATGTCTAAAGTTGAATTGTTTCTTCACACCACTCTTGTAATTTGGAGTTTGTCTTTTCTGTTTTCCATTCTTTTCATTTCTTTTCTGTTGGGGCAGAGAGAGAGAGGTGAAAAATTAACAGTACTTTGCTTTCTAACACTACCGGCTAGTTTAGGCTGGCTGTGTCTTGCTGCCATTTGGTCGACAGATGGCAGTTGTTACCTGCATTAGCTGTGACGAAACTCGATTTTAATACGCCGGTCAATAAGAAAACGTGCAACGAAATAACACTGAGATGTTTCTGGTCGAATCATACGTTGTTACCTCTACAACAAATTTCTATCATTTTACTCGATCACTGCTCATTTATCCAGACTTTAACATTCTAGTTTTTTTCGATGACCACCAGGATGAGGGAAAGTAAAGTCCTGACCAGTGCCAGCTCCTTAAACCTGTTGCTAAACCGACCAGCTAAATTCGTTTCCCCTATAGACTTTCTACATGATTATATTTGTACGTCTGTTGGATCCTAAGAAACTGTCAATTGGAAACGAATTGCATTTCAAAGAACACGACAAAATATATGTGAAGAATACAAATATTAAATATTAACATGTCCTTGTATTAGAATTCCAATTGGCATTGTCAATGAAATTAACGCTACTGTGTGAAACGCCAGTGAAAATTTCGATTGCAAGAAAGTGCTTGTTGATGTACACATTGATTTAGTTAAACCACATTGAACACATGAAAGCAAAATGCTGTGTATTTATAAAGATTTTAAAAATATATTAACAGCTAAGAAATAGATACGTTGAACATAAGATGCATACACTGATTAAAATATTAAAATATATATATATATATATATATATATATATATATATATATACAATTTGTATTTTCCTCCGTTTATTTTCAGAAGATGTCACACTAGTCGAGACCTGTTGACATGGCCTGAAATCTACAAAAATGACCAAATGATAGTAGAGTCTTTTTCTTGATGATATCTTGAGAAAAACGTTGACATCTTGAAAGAATAAAGAGAAAATAACTCACTGGTCATATTTGTCTTTTTAATTGATATAGACAGTTATCTGTGTTTATTGATGTTCTTATTTCAATTGTGTCTGATATTTTAGTTGAGCGAGGGTTGGGCTGAACATTCATAAGGGAAAGACAAAGATATTGAGAATTAACCAAGCAACGACAACTCGATCTCCCTGGGGAAATCCCACTTCAAGAGGTAGAATCATACACATATTTGGGCAGCAACGTAGACAAAGAGGTTGGAACAGATAGAGATGTTAAAATAAGAATACAGAAGGCAAGAGGAGCTTTCATTGCACTGGGAAACATTTGGAAGTCCAAAGAAATCAAATCTAGAACAAAAATTCGATATTTAACTCTAATGTAAAGCAGTTCTACTGTATGGGTCAGAAACATGGAGAACAACTAAAACAATAGCGCATAAATTGCAAACATTCATCAACTGGTGTCTGCGCAGAATAGAGGGAATAAGATGGTATGATATGGTCACAAATGAGGAACTTATGGAGAGAACAAGACAGATTCCAGTGAACGAACAGGTTAAAAAAGACGCTGGCGCTGGATAGGACACACTTTGCGAAAACCGGAGGGAATATAACAAGAAGGGTCCTTGATGGAACTGCAGGGGCAGCGAAAGAAGGAGGCCGAGAAATACATGGAGACGAGATTTGGAGGCGGAGATCAACAATATAAAGAAGAGCTGGGGGGAGCTGCAGGAAATAGCTAGAGATAGGAAGACTTGGCATGAGTTGGTTGAGGGCCTATGCCCCAACCCGGGGTAAAAGGCAAAGAGAGAGAGAGAGAGAGAGACTTAGTCATGTTGAAGATATCGTCTGTTCTGCAATATTTATTCAAGCTACACGTGTCGCTTACAGTGTAGATTTATGTTTGGCCGGTTGTATCGATATTGTGTTTCTGGCAGCCACATCTGGTACGTTCTCCCAAACATTAACAGCCACATGTGGCATAGTTGGATAGTTTCTTCCGAAATGGAGTGTCAGTAGTCATCTAGGATAGATTTAGACTGCGGCTGCTAACCAATTGATTACCTTTTGTTCTGATATGTCATGGGAAAATGAAGGTTTCAACACCTGGTAACAGCCAGACAAAGTATCAGAAACATGAGAGGCGACCAGAGAGGGAAAGTTAAAGAGAGATAAACTCTATTTGTACTAAATTCATAGAAAAGAAAATATCAGCAGTCAATCTGAATGTCAGTAAAGCAAGATATTTGTGACGATCCAGATAATCTACAGCAATCGGCACGACACCTGATGACAATTCTAATATCCACCCAAAATATACACGTCATAAACGTGGTGCACGGTTAAATGGTATCTATGAAGTGTACGTCAAAAACTCGTCATATAGTTGTGTGTGTGTTGTTTGTGTGTGTGTGTGTGTGTGTGTGTTTGTGTTTAATACACTTCCGGATGTATGTATGTCATACTTAGTCTTCAGTCAACTCCACAAGACAATCAAAATGTTGATACAAACTGGACACGACAATCTTAGAGAATATATCTATGATACTGCTACAGAGATCATGGCCCTCGAAACCAAGAAACATAACGACTGGTTCGACGAGAACTCTGTGGAAATAAAACAAATGATGGATGAGAAATCCAACCTCTATAATGCTCTTCTAAATGATCGTAAATCATCATCAAAGAAAACCGCATTCAATAACTTGCGCTGATCCATTCAATGTAAATTACGTCAGATGCGTGACTCAAGGCTGAGTAGAAAGGCATAAGAGATTCAAGGCTTTACAGATAGACACGACCTAAAGAATTTTATCGTGCACTTAAAATTGTCTACAGATCAACATCACCTTCATCATTGCCTCTCCTTAGCTCAGATGGAACCCCATTGCTGACAGATAGGGAAACAATTCTCCTACGCCGGAGTCAGCATTTCAGCAGCATCTTAAATCAACCGTCATCTATAAATGGCATAGCCATAAACCGCATACCTCAAATACCTCTAAATGGTGCATTAGAAGAAACTCTAACTCTAGATGAGACAAGAAGAGCTATTTCTCAGATTTCTAACGGCAAGACTCCCGGTGCTGATTCAATTCCTGCAGAGATCTACAAAGAGGGCAGTACAGTTCATCATCCATATATATATCAGCGTTTCCCAAAGTGGCTGTACGCCCTCCAGTGGGCGCTGAAGCGTTCTGTGGCGGGTGGGGGCGATGGTGGGTTCAGAAGAATTGGGGAGGGGGAAGGATGTTCATGCGATTAGGGGTAGGGGCTCCTTAAAGAAGAAACTAATAATAAATATTTTAAAATAAATTATTTTAGTGATTTTGCAATTGAATAATCATTTAAAATTTGAATTCTGCATTTTAATTCATCTCATGTCCGTCTTACACGATAGATTTTTTTCATCAATTTTCTATTTCATGCATATAATCATTTGAAAATATATATCAATTTTCTATTTCATGCATATAATCATTTGAAAATATATCAATTCTATTTCATGCACATAATAATTTGAATATATATCAATTTTCTATGTCAAAGAGAAAATAGAGCATGTATATATGTCGGTGGGGGCGTTGGCAAACTGTTATAATGTGGAGGGGGGGCGTTACAAAACTTATGTTCAACAAAGTGGGTGGTGGGCCAAAAATGTTTGAGAATCTATGATCTATATAAACGAAAAGGAAACCTTCATGAATGTAACAATCATCGAGGCATCTCCCTACTATCTATTACAGAGAAGATATTTGACAGAATCCTTTTTAACCGCCTAACGGCTCATCTAGATAGAGGACTCTTGTCTGAAAGCCTGTGTGGATTCCGTAAAGATCACTGGACCACAAACATGATATTTGTGGCAATGCAACTGCAAGAAAAATGCCAAGACCAACATCGTGACCCATACACAGCGTTCATCGACTTGACCAAGGCGTTCGATATGGTCAGTAGAAAAATCTCTGAAGATCATGGATAAATATGGCTGTACTGAAAATCTCAGATTGTGCAACAACTGCATCAGGATGCACGCCAGAGCGCAGACCAAGGCGACTATCAGAGCCTTTTCCGTCCTGAACGTAGTCAAACAAGGCTGTGTGATTGCTCCAACTCTGTTTAGCATTATGTTTTCTGCCATGCTGACCAATGCATTCAGAGATGGAGACATAGGTGTCGACATCAAGTATCGTACAGATGGAAAACTTTTCAACCCAAGGAGACTTCATAAGTCTGATACCATCAGATATTCTTATTGCTGACGACTGTCCTCATTGCCAACAGTGAGGCAGATCTCCAGACAAGAATGGACAGATTCTCACAAACCTGCTCCAACTTCTGGCTTACCATCAAAACAGAAATCTAAACTCTGTACCAGCCAGCTCCTGAAAAGTATATGCCGAACCAAATATTACAACAAGCGGCAAGAAACTGAAAGTAGTGGAAAGATTTACTTATCCTGAAAGCATACTGTCCCAAAATGTCACCATAGACGATGAAATAAATACTAGAATCTCTAAAGCTAGCAGTCCTTTAGGCAGACTAGATAGAAATGTCTGGCACAGATGTGGTATTGGCCAAGCTACAAAACTGAAGGTATATCGAGCTGTCGTGCTCCCAGTCCTTCTTTACGTGCAAACTTGGACTGTATATCACTACACGCAGGAGCTAAACCACTTTCACAGAGTCTGCCTCAGAAAATAATGAACATTAAATGCAGGACAACATAAAATGATCCAAGACAACAGAGGTCCTGAAAAGAGCTGTCTCCCAAAAAAAAAAAAAAAAAAAAAAAAAAAAAAAAAAAAAAAAAAAAAAAAAAAAAAAAAAAAAAAAAAAAAAAAAAAAAAAAAAAAAAAAAAAAAAAAAAAAAAAAAAAAAAAAAAAAAAAAAAAAAAAAAAAAAAAAAAAAAAAAAAAAAAAAAAAAAAAAAAAAAAAAAAAAAAAAAAAAAAAAAAAAAAAAAAAAAAAAAAAAAAAAAAAAAAAAAAAAAAAAAAAAAAAAAAAAAAAAAAAAAAAAAAAAAAAAAAAAAAAAAAAAAAAAAAGGGGGGGGGGGGGGGGATATCACAGATTTTCTAATTGTCATGTACTTTAGAAACTGGTTTTCTGTGTCAAATAACTTGTTAAAGCATTAATATAACTTTATTAGTATAATAAAACTGGTTTTCTGTGTCAAATAACTTGTTAAAGCATTAATATACAAGCCAGCAGAAATGTAAGTATACTAAAACTTCAAAATAATTTCCTTTTCTCAGTTTTCTCATTTTGTCACTTTTTTTTACTTTGGTACGTTGTTTCTCAAAAACTGTTTATTGGATTATAATGAAACTTTGCACACTTATTCTTCATTGTATTACTTAAATTTTGTACAGAGCACTTTGTGAAACTAAGAGTGGTTTTTGTACAGCGGTCAAAAAACCACAAAAATTGTCACCGAAAAAGCTGTAAAACATTTTAAATTATGAAGAAAAAAAATGACAAGTGATATCATTAAAATTTGCTGTATAAAGGTAAAGGGCCTATCTCTGTACATATAAACCAAAAATTGAGCCTGTACATAAAAAAAAATTACTGTTTTATATTAAACTTAAGAAATCCAATATGGCTGCTGTTTATCTTTTGTTTCCATAGCAACCGTCAAGTGCACATTACGTTTGACAGCATTTTATTGATCAGGGGACTTCAGTATCAAACTATATACCATATATGAACCTGAAAATGATGTAGTACTCGATCTAGTTATTTAAGGTAACCACTTACTGTGAGACGAGCGTCTCCGAAACCGACATTTTCAACATAGGAAATGTCTGAGACTGTCCTGCCGATAGTCAGATAATTTTCTTTTCATTGCTTCTACATTTCTCTTTAATGATCCGTTTAACGCCGTATACTTGGGCTTGGATCTACGCCAAAGAGCATTTACTACTTTGCAAATTTTCAGACAGGGTGAGGTCGTTCCGGCTTAGGAACTTTTGCAACCCTTCCAAAATTGGTCAGTGGAACGGTCACTTGCCGGCTGCTTCGTGTGTTCATTGCTCTTTAACGATGATTTTTTTGCTGTATATTTGGGCTTTATGATCTTCGCTGAAGAGTATATCTATACTATGTGTGCTCTCTGACTATATAAGGTCGTTCCGGATTAGGAACATTCTCAGCCATTGGGAACACATAAGCTTGTCACGCGCTCGATCAAATTTCGGTGTTTTATGTGTGATCTCAACCAGGCATTGCATCCTACTCATGTAGGTCACCTTGAAAAGTGACGGTTTTCATCAATGTTTGGATTTCCATGACCTGTCAAACCTTTCCATTGTCAGCCTTACTTTTCTAGCCACTGTGAGTCTTTTACGGAGTAGGAACATTCTCAGCCGGTTCAAGACGCGTGTCGACACTTTCACTTTACAGTTTCTACTCTGCATTTTACCTGGCCCCGGTAAACACTGAACTGGGGCCGTATACAAATATTCCAGAGGATCATTTCATTTGGCGCTAGCAACGCAACTTAGATTTTGCGCTCGCCAACATCACCCACCCCCGTTTTACCGACGATGGTAATTTTCAGTGCAACAGTACCATGCCCGGTGTTCCAGGGGAGACGGTTTCGTTAGGCACAATAACGCAACTTTGGGATTTGCGCACGGCGAACATTACCCAATAAATGTATCTGTGCTTGGCATCTGATACAGTTAAGCATTGCTTGTTCGTTCGACACTACTTGCGATTCTAGCGACTAGCAATTTATGCACCATTTTCTTGAGAAGTTCCAACTAATCGTTTCATTCTGATTCGTTTCTATTTATTCCCACTCGTGAGAAAGTGCAGAAATAGTCACTCTGTGATTCGCTCGTCTGTGCTATAGTAGATACATAAGAACTGCTTTGCTCACTACTTATACCAGAGAGCCTCTCGATTCCTACCACTTAGCAGACAGAATTATGGTGTAGTTCACCCGTGGAGGGTAGATCTATTATTGCTAGCTCACTAAACCTGACGCGACGTTTGTCCCTATGACTGCGCCTATGACCCCTCGTTTCTAATAGTTTCTACATGATATACTAACCAAAATCTCATATTTCATGTATACATTTATCTTTTGTTAATATTGTATCCATGATACACTCAACAAAACCCACTAGATCATTTATAGATTTATCTTTTTAAATATTTTAATTTTATTCAGGATACACTAAACATTAACAATTCGTTTTCATGTGAATATTTTATTCATTACAGATGCGTTGTCTACAATTTGCACTGCTTTTGTTGGTTGCCGCATTCAGCGTCACTGAAGCCAACAGGAATACAAAAGGTAAAAGCGGTGGACTTTTGGATCTTGGTGGCATCGTTAATGGCGTTGCTGGCCTCGTTGGTGGGCTCCTTGATGGCCTCCTTGGTGGCCTGTTCCTACCGTTTTAGGAACGGTTGTAGGTTTGGTCGGAACTGTGGTTGGGTTAACTTCTACACTTCTAGGGCCAGTGGTCAATTTATTGGGTGGTCTGCTAAACACTGTTCTGGAATCTGGTATTGGATTACTTGCACGATTACTTGCGACAGTTGGTTCTGCAGTCGATAGTGTTGCAATCGCGGCAAATGAAGCGCTTGCAGGTCTCTTGCTTGCTGTGGACATCGTTCTCGGAGATGTTTTGTCACTGACGTTGGTGTTCGGTGGTTTGTTTTAACTTGAAACAGACACCAGACAAAAGGTGAGTGCATATAATCTGTCTGATATACACCATAGACAAACTGTTGGTGAGGTTATGTAAGACATAATTATTCGTTTCTGATATCTCTTGCTGCTGTAATGACAACTAAATCAATTGATGTAACTGTTAACTGAGAGATACGAGGCTCAATACAGAAGATGTTTAAGTAGAAGTTGTCTTCATAATTTACAATATAGACACACATGGGGCAAGTAGAACAATATATTTATGTGAAGAAAATTATCAGAGTCTACTATGATGGTTATTGTTTTGTGTTCGCCATATCAACCACTAGTTAACCACTCTTTGTGGTCTATGTGATTTGTGACAAAAGTGTGATTACGTTGTGCCCTGTTAGACCCATGCATCATGTATCAACAGGCACATTCGATTTGTCTGCCAAAAGTGATTATGAAAATCAATGTATTATTTTCTTGTCAGTAGCGTTCAAATCTTCCACTCGGAGGAAATATGTTTGTAATAGCACTACCAACAAGACCAGTCAGACGACTTTACAGTACATGTCTAAAGTTGAATTGTTTCTTCACACCACTCTTGTAATTTGGAGTTTGTCTTTTCTGTTTTCCATTCTTTTCATTTCTTTTCTGTTGGGGAGGGAGAGAGAGAGAGGGTGGAAAAATTAACAGTACTTTGCTTTCTAACACTACCGGCTAGTTTAGGCTGGCTGTGTCTTGCTGCCATTTGGTCGACAGATGGCAGTTGTTACCTGCATTAGCTGTGACGAAACTCGATTTTAATACGCCGGTCAATAAGAAAACGTGCAACGAAATAACACTGAGATGTTTCTGGTCGAATCATACGTTGTTACCTCTACAACAAATTTCTATCATTTTACTCGATCACTGCTCATTTATCCAGACTTTAACATTCTAGTTTTTTTCGATGACCACCAGGATGAGGGAAAGTAAAGTCCTGACCAGTGCCAGCTCCTTAAACCTGTTGCTAAACCGACCAGCTAAATTCGTTTCCCCTATAGACTTTCTACATGATTATATTTGTACGTCTGTTGGATCCTAAGAAACTGTCAATTGGAAACGAATTGCATTTCAAAGAACACGACAAAATATATGTGAAGAATACAAATATTAAATATTAACATGTCCTTGTATTAGAATTCCAATTGGCATTGTCAATGAAATTAACGCTACTGTGTGAAACGCCAGTGAAAATTTCGATTGCAAGAAAGTGCTTGTTGATGTACACATTGATTTAGTTAAACCACATTGAACACATGAAAGCAAAATGCTGTGTATTTATAAAGATTTTAAAAATATATTAACAGCTAAGAAATAGATACGTTGAACATAAGATGCATACACTGATATATATATATATATATATATATATATATATATATATATATATATATATATATATATATATACAATTTGTATTTTCCTCCGTTTATTTTCAGAAGATGTCACACTAGTCGAGACCTGTTGACATGGCCTGAAATCTACAAAAATGACCAAATGATAGTAGAGTCTTTTTCTTGATGATATCTTAGAGAAAACGTTGACATCTTGAAAGAATAAAGAGAAAATAACTCACTGGTCATATTTGTCTTTTTAATTGATATAGACAGTTATCTGTGTTTATTGATGTTCTTATTTCAATTGTGTCTGATATTTTAGTTGAGCGAGGGTTGGGCTGAACATTCATAAGGGAAAGACAAAGATATTGAGAATTAACCAAGCAAACGACAACTCGATCTCCCTGGGGGAAATCCACTTCAAGAGGTAGAATCATACACATATTTGGGCAGCAACGTAGACAAAGAGGGTGGAACAGATAGAGATGTTAAAATAAGAATACAGAAGGCAAGAGGAGCTTTCATTGCACTGGGAAACATTTGGAAGTCCAAAGAAATCAAATCTAGAACAAAAATTCGGATATTTAACTCTAATGTAAAAGCAGTTCTACTGTATGGGTCAGAAACATGGAGAACAACTAAAACAATAGCGCATAAATTGCAAACATTCATCAACTGGTGTCTGCGCAGAATAGAGGGAATAAGATGGTATGATATGGTCACAAATGAGGAACTTATGGAGAGAACAAGACAGATTCCAGTGAACGAACAGGTTAAAAAAGACGCTGGCGCTGGATAGGACACACTTTGCGAAACCGGAGGGGAATATAACAAGAAGGGTCCTTGCATGGAACTCGCAGGGGCAGCGAAAGAAGGGGAGGCCGAGAAATACATGGAGACGAGATTTGGAGGCGGAGATCAACAATATAAAGAAGAGCTGGGGGGAGCTGCAGGAAATAGCTAGAGATAGGAAGACTTGGCATGAGTTGGTTGAGGGCCTATGCCCCAACCCGGGGTAAAAAGGCAAGAGAGAGAGAGAGAGAGAGACTTAGTCATGTTGAAGATATCGTCTGTTCTGCAATATTTATTCAAGCTACACGTGTCGCTTACAGTGTAGATTTATGTTTGGCCGGTTGTATCGATATTGTGTTTCTGGCAGCCACATCTGGTACGTTCTCCCAAACATTAACAGCCACATGTGGCATAGTTGGATAGTTTCTTCCGAAATGGAGTGTCAGTAGTCATCTAGGATAGATTTAGACTGCGGCTGCTAACCAATTGATTACCTTTTGTTCTGATATGTCATGGGAAAATGAAGGTTTCAACACCTGGTAACAGCCAGACAAAGTATCAGAAACATGAGAGGCGACCAGAGAGGGAAAGTTAAAGAGAGATAAACTCTATTTGTACTAAATTCATAGAAAAGAAAATATCAGCAGTCAATCTGAATGTCAGTAAAGCAAGATATTTGTGACGATCCAGATAATCTACAGCAATCGGCACGACACCTGATGACAATTCTAATATCCACCCAAAATATACACGTCATAAACGTGGTGCACGGTTAAATGGTATCTATGAAGTGTACGTCAAAAACTCGTCATATATGTTTGTGTGTGTGTTTGTTTGTGTGTGTGTGTGTGTGTGTGTTTGTGTTTAATACACTTCCGGATGTATGTATGTCATACTTAGTCTTCAGTCAACTCCACAAGACAATCAAAATGTTGATACAAACTGGACACGACAATCTTAGAGAATATATCTATGATACTGCTACAGAGATCATGGCCCTCGAAACCAAGAAACATAACGACTGGTTCGACGAGAACTCTGTGGAAATAAAACAAATGATGGATGAGAAATCCAACCTCTATAATGCTCTTCTAAATGATCGTAAATCATCATCAAAGAAAACCGCATTCAATAACTTGCGCTGATCCATTCAATGTAAATTACGTCAGATGCGTGACTCAAGGCTGAGTAGAAAGGCATAAGAGATTCAAGGCTTTACAGATAGACACGACCTAAAGAATTTTATCGTGCACTTAAAGTTGTCTACAGATCAACATCACCTTCATCATTGCCTCTCCTTAGCTCAGATGGAACCCCATTGCTGACAGATAGGGAAACAATTCTCCTACGCCGGAGTCAGCATTTCAGCAGCATCTTAAATCAACCGTCATCTATAAATGGCATAGCCATAAACCGCATACCTCAAATACCTCTAAATGGTGCATTAGAAGAAACTCTAACTCTAGATGAGACAAGAAGAGCTATTTCTCAGATTTCTAACGGCAAGACTCCCGGTGCTGATTCAATTCCTGCAGAGATCTACAAAGAGGGCAGTACAGTTCATCATCCATATATATATAGTCCGTGACGCCTCAGTGGCTGAAGGTTCGGGGCGGGGGGCAGTGGTTCAGAAGAATTGGAGGGGGATGTCATGCGATTAGGGTCATCATCCAGGTGCCGTCTCCCACGAAGGTTGCTGCAATGAATCACATCCTGCTTTCGCCTGTTCAATGCCAGACTGTAACCGTCATTTCTTAAAGTTCTCCACTTATCTCTCGTCTTCCTGCTCTTCCCAACTTCCTCTGTAATGTTACATGGGCATGCCTTTATGTGCCCAAAATATTATTGTCTGAATTTATTTCTCTAATAATTGTTCAGCTAGTTTCAAACTGTTTATTTGTCTGTTTCTGTCCATGAAATCTGGTTATTCTTCTATATCCACATCTCAAATGCATCAATTCTGTCTTCTAACTGCTTGTTCATTGTCCATGTTGAGCTACATTAATATGATATTAGCATTTGATCATTCAATTTAGCCTGTTTGTGATTTGTGGATGTCATAACTTTCTACTATGAAATTATCGCCATTCCTATTTTTAATTTCTAATAGGTAGACTTAAAAAAAACAATAATAAATATTTAAAATAAATTATTTTAGTGATTTTGCAATTGAATAATCATTTAAAATTTGAATTTTGCATTTTAATTCATCTCATGTCCGTCTTACACGATAGATTTTTTTCATCAATTTTCTATTTCATGCATATAATCATTTGAAAATTATATCAATTTTCTATTTCATGCATATAATCATTTGAAAATATATATCAATTTTCTATTTCATGCACATAATAATTTGAAAATATATATCAATTTTCTATGTCAAAGAGAAAATAGAGCATGTATATATGTCGGTGGGGGCGTTGGCAAACTGTTATAATGTGGAGGGGGCGGCGTTACAAAACTTATGTTCAACAAAGTGGGTGGTGGGCCAAAAATGTTTGAGAATCTATGATCTATATAAACGAAAAGGAAACCTTCATGAATGTAACAATCATCGAGGCATCTCCCTACTATCTATTGCAGAGAAGATATTTGCCAGAATCCTTTTTAACCGCCTAACGGCTCATCTAGATAGAGGACTCTTGTCTGAAAGCCTGTGTGGATTCCGTAAAGATCACTGGACCACAAACATGATATTTGTGGCAATGCAACTGCAAGAAAAATGCCAAGACCAACATCGTGACCCATACACAGCGTTCATCGACTTGACCAAGGCGTTCGATATGGTCAGTAGAAAAGATCTCTGGAAGATCATGGATAAATATGGCTGTACTGAAAAATTCATCAAGATTGTGCAACAACTGCATCAGGGGATGCACGCCAGAGCGCATGACCAAGGCGACCTATCAGAGCCTTTTCCCGTCCTGAACGTAGTCAAACAAGGCTGTGTGATTGCTCCCAACTCTGTTTAGCATTATGTTTTCTGCCATGCTGACCAATGCATTCAGAGATGGAGACATAGGTGTCGACATCAAGTATCGTACAGATGGAAAACTTTTCAACCCAAGGAGACTTCATAAGTCTGATACCATCAGATATCTCTTATTTGCTGACGACTGTACCCTCATTGCCAACAGTGAGGCAGATCTCCAGACAAGAATGGACAGATTCTCACAAACCTGCTCCAACTTCTGGCTTACCATCAAAACAGAGAAATCTAAAACTCTGTACCAGCCAGCTCCTGGAAAAGTATATGCCGAACCAAATATTACAACAAGCGGCAAGAAACTGAAAGTAGTGGAAAGATTTACTTATCCTGAAAGCATAATGTCCCAAAATGTCACCATAGACGATGAAATAAATACTAGAATCTCTAAAGCTAGCAGTCCTTTAGGCAGACTAGATAGAAATGTCTGGCACAGATGTGGTATTGGCCAAGCTACAAAACTGAAGGTATATCGAGCTGTCGTGCTCCCAGTCCTTCTTTACGCGTGCAAAACTTTTTTAAAAAAATTTTCCCTTCCCCCCTTTTTTTAAAAATTTTTTTTTTTTTTGGGGGGGGTTTTTTTTTTTGGGGGTTTTTTTTAAAAAACAAAACCCCCCCTTTTTCCCTTTTAAAAAAAAACCCCAAAAAAATTCCCCAAAAAATTTTAAAGGTTTCCTTTTTTTTGGGTTTTTTTTTGGGGAAAAAAATTTTTTTTAAAAAAATTTTTTTTTTTTTCCCCCCCTTTTAAAAAAAAATTTTTAAAACCCAACCCCCTTTTTTTTTAAAACGGGGGGCCCCCCCTTTTTTTTTTTTTTTGGTTTTTTAACCCCTTTTTGGGGGGGGGTTTTTTTTTTTTTTTTTTTTAAAAAATAAAAATCCCCCCCCGGGGGTTTTTTTTTCCCCCCGGGGGTTTTTAAAAAGGGGGGCCCCCCCCTTTTAAAAAAAAAGGGGAAAAAAAAAAAAACCCAAAAAGGGGTTTTTTTTTAAAAAAAAAAAAAAAAAATTTTTTTTTTTTTTTAAAACCCCCTTTTTTTCCCCCCAAAAAAAATTTTGGGGGTTTAATGGGCCCCCCTTTTTTTTCCCCGGGAAAAAGGGGTTTTTTTTTCCCCCCCCAAACCCTTTTTCCCTTTAAAATTTTTAATTTTATTTTTTGGGGAAAAAATTTTAAAAAGGGAAAAAAAAAAATTTTTTGGGAAAAAATTGTTAAACCCCTTTTAAAAAAAAAAAAAAACCCCCCGGGGGTTTTCCCCTTTTAAAAAAATTTTTGGGGGGGGGAAAAAAAATTTAAAAAATTTTTTTTCCCGTTTTTCCAAAAAAAAAAAATTTTTTTTTTCCCCTTTTTGGGGAATTTGGGGTTTTAAAAATTTTTCCCGGGTTTTCCCGGGGGGAAAAAAAAAAAATTTTTAAAAATTTTCCCCCCCCTTTTTTAAAAACCCCCAACTTTTTAAAAAAAGGGGGTTTTTGGGTTTTTTTCCCCCCCCCAAAAAAAAAAAATTTTTTTTGGGGAAAAATTTTTCCCCCCCCCCCCCTTTTTTTTTTTGTTTTTAAAATTTTTTTTAAAAAATTTTTTTTTTTTTTTTTTCCTTTTTTTAAAAAATTTTTTTGGGGATTTTTTTCCCTTTTTTTTTTAAAAAAGGGGAAAAAACCCAAAAGGTTTTTTTTAAAAATTTTTAAAATTTTTGTTTAAAGTTTTTTTTTAAAAAATTTTTTTGGTTAAAAAAAAGGGGTTTTTTAAATTTTTTAAAAAGTTTTTTTTTAAAAAAAAAAAAAAAATTTTTTTTTAAATTAAATTTTTTTTTTGGGGTTTTTTTTTTTTGGGGTTTTACCCGGGGAAAAGGGCAGGGTTTTGTTCCCAGTATTTTTCCCCCAAAAATTTTTTTTTTTCCCTTTTTTTTTTTTTGGGGTTTTAAAAATTTTTTGGGGGTTTTAAAGGTAAAAAATTTTTTTTAAAAATTTTTCCCCAAAAAAATTTTTTAAAAATTTCCCCTTTTTTTCCCAAAAAAAAAAACCCCCCCCTTTTTCCCCCCATTTTTTTTTTTATTTAAAAGGGGGAAAAAAAAAACCCCTTTTTAAAAAAAAACCCTGAAAGGGAAAAAAAAAAAATTTAAAAAGGGGTTTTTTTTTTTTTTAAAAAAAAAATTTTTTTTTTTTCCCCCCCCCTTTTTTTTAAAAATTTTTTAAAACCCCCCCCGGGGGGAAAAAACCCCCCTTTTTTTGGGAACCCCCCCCTTCGGGCCCCCTTTTTGGGGGGGGGGGTTTTTTTTTCCCCAAAAAAACCCCCCCCTGCCCAAAAAAATTTTTTTTTAAAAAAACCCCCCTGGGGTTTTTTTTTTTGGGGAAAAAAAAAACCCCAAAAGGAAACCCAAAAACCCCCCCCCCTTTTTTTTTTTTCCCCCCCCCCCCCCCAAAAAATTTTTTAAAAACGGGGCCAAAACCCTTTTTTTCCTTTTTTTTTTGGGGGGGGTTTTTTTTTTTTAGGCCGGGGCCCCCTTTAAACCCCCCTTTCCCCCTTTTCCCTTCCCCCTTTTTTTTCCCCGGGTTTTTTTTGGGCCCCCCCCCCTTTTTTTTTTTCCTTTTTTTTTTTTTTTTTTTTTTTTAAAAACCCTTTTTTAAAAAAAATTTTTTTAAAAAATTTTTTTTTTTCCCCGGGTTTTTGGAAAAAATTTTGGTTTTCCCCGGGAAAGGGGGTTTTGGTTTTTAGGGTTTTTTGGTTTTTTTTTGGGTTTTTTTTTAAAGTTTTTTTTTTTTTGTTTTTTTTTTTTCCCCCCTTTTTTTAAAAAAATTCCCCCCAAAATTTTTTTTTTTTTTCTCTGATCTAAGAACATGACTCTTTTTTTTTTCCCCTTTTTCCTTATAATATTTGATACGGGGTTGTTGGTGTGTTTATCTTCACTGTGTTGTTAGAAAAGAAATCAATTCCCTTTGACTTTAATAATTTTCTAACTTTTCATTTATTCTCAAAGCTTCCAGTTTTTTTCAATTTTCTTTTTTGATTTCCAACCTTTACAAATCAGAAAGGGAAACACATGACCAAATAATTTAAAATTTTGCATATCCAAGGTCTTGAGATTCGATATTCGTTAATTTAGTGAAGGCACTAGTTTCCAAAAATACGAGAGTTTATTTTTTCTTTTTCCGTTTTTTTGAACTTTTCTTTCCCAAATATGTAAAATGTTCAACTTTCTCCAGTGTTTGGGCCTTTATTACGATGTTGTCGGTCGAGTTTTTTGGGCCATAATTTTGGTCTTGGCAGAATTAATTTTGAGACCAACCTGTTCTGGGAAGTCAAAATTGCCGTTAGTTTGTGGGTTGCTTTGTGGTTGAATTTAATATGGCCACGTCATCGGCAAAAATCAAGATCAAATAGTTTTGTTTTTATTAAAATATTTGATTCCAGTTGATCATCTTGGGGGATTTGGAATCCATTCCATATATGGCCCTTTTTTCGTCTTTTTTCAGACGGTCAATTGGGGAAGTGTTTTACTGTGACAACTTCTGAGTTTTCGCTTTTCTCTCTTGTCATTCAGCTCGTATATAGGTCTCTTCTCAAAAAACTCTTCCCTTTTTGAATTTGGGGTTTTCCACACAACTCTGTCATCAGGTAGTCCCTCCCATGTGCTGGGATCAAAAAAAGCCCTTGAGGCTTTGCAGAACTTTTTATCTACAGGGCCCGGCCCCGGTCCAGTCTATAGCTAACCTAAAAGCATAGGTAACATAATGCAGCCCTGCTTCACACCCGAATTTACTGTGAACCAGTTGGGGTTTCCTGCAAAATTTTTCTTAACAGCAGGATGTTTTAGAATAGAAGGCTTTTATAATGTTGATGTATTTTCCTGGAAGCCGTAGGTCTTAAGAATTTCCAGAAAGTAGAGGGGTTAAAAACTATCAAACACTTTCTGAAAGTCTATAAAATTTATCACTTTGGGGTGGACTGGGAAATTTAATTGATTCTTTCTATAATGGATCTCGGCGGAAGATATGATCGGTACAAGAACGATGGACGAAAGCCAGCTTTTTTTTCTTTCTTAGCCTCCGGTCGACGGCTTTTTTTTAGCCTCTTTCCCCTTTAAAAAAACTTCAGAATAGCTTGCCAGGTGTTGGAAACAGAGTTATTCCCGCCAGTTGTTGCAATTTGACAAACCCCCTTTTTTTTGGGGGCTTGAATATCACCCCGTCTTTCCAACCCTTTTTTTAGAGGGCCCATTCTGCCAGTAAGAGATCCAATTGTCCCCATCAAACTGTAGCCAGACGGGGGTTTAGCAAATTTTTAATAACTTGAATCTCAGTTCCCCCTTTCTACTTGGTCGGGGA
This sequence comes from Arion vulgaris, assembly GCA_020796225.1. NCBI lineage: Eukaryota > Metazoa > Mollusca > Gastropoda > Stylommatophora > Arionidae > Arion > Arion vulgaris. Next base: position 24,046,164 of record CM036776.1, read on the forward strand.
ATATTTTTTATTTCAGTTCCATGAATGCACAGCCATTTTTGAAACTACACAGTTCTTTCATTTATAAAAAAAAGTGTTTTCTAATTTAACGATAAAGAGGGGCCGTTAAACTTTTTTCCCTTTTTAGACCGTACTATAAGGGCCATTTTAAACTGTTGTTTTTGTTTTTTTAACATCTGTAAAGAGAGAATTTTGACTTTGAAAACGTATTTCTTTAACATCTAATCAATCACCTTCAATGAATGGTATACACAGTGGCTTTCCTGTTAGTTGTGTTATTGATCATTCAACTTTCAAATCTATATCGTATCGTTGTAAAAACCCCATGAAATCATTATCCAGAAAGCCGATGTAGTTCGAGCATGTTATGAAAGTAGTCACTCATATTGTAAGTTACATCAAATCATCTTTCACCCACCATCGACTATGATGTCATTCTTTATACAGAAATAAGGTGAGACAGCGGGCAAATACACTGGAGCGATATGCAGTATTTTAGCTGCCATAAGGGAATTTCTTCAATCATCTCCAATGGGAAGAACGAAACATCATGGAGGACGTGATGAAATATCATGGCCATAAGAGTTTTTTTTCTAAACAGATATTGTCTTCAGATTTTTTGAGTTAAGTCTGGAATTACAATGGAAAGATCGTAAAATGTCTGGCATTTTAAATTCAACAAGCGTATTTTAAAGGTAACGACAACTTTGAATTGAACATTTCAACAAGAAATCACTTTTGTCACTTTCCAAATTGAAAATATATTGCTGAATCTATGAGTGCAGATGAATGTCATCTTTTCTCTCAAACATCTTGAACTCTTTACTGTGGAATTTCCTCAACAGATTTGAGTCAATTTGGAAGAAGAAGAATGTTGTTTTGTAATACTCTTGTAACAAAAACCAGCATTTCTGGACTGTGGTGAACAAGAATAAATATACAATGATTAAAAGTTTAGAGTTGTAAAAATATAGCCGTGCTTTGATTCAACATATCTATGTGAAGTCGAGTTGAGTTGCACGTAGGCCATCAGGGGGTGAAGTTCGGATTCTGCCCCCTCAAACTCGGACATCCAGAGGAATTGACGGAAATGGTGAGGTAAGCGTTCACTGGCAGAAGCCATAGTGCGGCCCCACCGAGGGAGGCCGGCACGGCAAGCGCTGAAAGCGAGGCAGGCACTGCAGCGGCGAGCTTGGCAGGCAAGTGGATGTGCGTCCCAGCCAAATGAGAAGAACAGCTGGAAAGCCCAGCAGAGGCAAAACCAGTGCAAGCACGGCAAGCGCGGCAGCGGCAAGAGGGTGTGCGTCCCACCCAAATGTGCAGAACAACTGGAAAGCCCAGCAGAGGTAAAACCAGTGTACATTTCCGCTCGCAGGGAACTATTGCTGCCTTGTAGTTGTATTGGGGACAATCAAAAATACCGGAGTAAACCGTAAACAAACCTAAACCTGCGGCAAACCAAGGTGTTCATTAAAACGACCTATTTTGTTGGACAGATGGTGTTCAAATGCCCAGGAGGGCAGGCCGTCTAAGGGTCGCTGCACTAAAAGAAAATGGCAACCCGCTGCCTTGTGGGTTACGGCTGGGGACAGTCAAAGGCTAGCGGAGAGCGAACCGCACACAATAGCTGGCTGAAATCAAACACCCCACCGAAGGATAAGCAACTGAGCTCAAATAGGTGTTGAAGGTTGGTGCACGTACATTACATTCTGATGTTTGGCTAATAATTCCAACTCTGACTGCCAACAAGTGGTATTTTTCACTATCTGTTTTGCAAGCCCTACAAAGTAACCATTCATCCCTGAGAAAAGAGCTCAGCAAGATCTCTACCAACAAAGAGTTACACTTCAGTGGGTACCATCACATTGTGGAGTGCCAGGTAACGAGAAGGCAGACAAACTTGCTAAAAGGGGAGCAGAATGTGAACAAATAGATAATGAAATCACATACTTTGAAAAAAAAAAGCTATCATGGGCATTAGAAAAGAACCTAAGCCATCCAACGATGACTACCACACACTTGACAGACAAGGACAGACTATCATCTTCCGACTCAGGATAGGTCATAACAGACTGAACAAACACCTACACAGGCTGCGATTGTCCCCAACCCCTCTGTGCCCCTGTGGCTTAGCTGAACAAACCACAGAACATGTCCTGCAAGACTGCCCCCTGTATGTCCTCCCAAGAAAGGAATGCTGGCCCTACAACACAACACTACATTCAAAACTACATGGCACTAAAGATGAGCTCCAGACAACAGTCGATTTCATCATAAGAACGCGTCTAAAGGTATAATCATCAAAGAAGAAGAAGATGTTTGGCTGTTTATATATCACAAAGAGAATGATAAAAACGGCCTAGAACGATCGAAAGAAGAATAAAAGTTAAAGTCGTATATCGAAATTAGTGTGAAGATATTGGGTCACATTGTTGACTTTTCAAAACAGACACTGATATAACATTTCCAATGAGTTTGAAGTTACAATGTAAAAAAAAGTGTCATTAATATTATACGCGCATTTTTACAAAGAGGCACATGTGGGTCATCTGTACCACAGTTTACAAGAACCAGAGAAAAGAGTTATTTCATTATAATGATTCCTCCCTACAACATATATTAACACACGCACATTGTAACAAGGAAGTTGCGATTTGAAAAGAACGTCTCAAAGTAGCCCCGCCATTGCCAATCCCAAGTCTGTACATGAAAGGGGAATGGCATTATGACATGGAAGCTAACTTTAACTGTAATGTCAGTTATTTAAAAACAATAATACAATTATGTCTACATTTCATGTTTATTTCATAACTTTAATGCAAATATCAACATTGGTCCCCATGTATAAGCTGGGATGATACGCCTTTGCATGAGACTTGTCATCAAATGTCATATTGGTGCATTTACTGTAAAAACTAAAATTCTGTATCAGACTCGCCAAATATGCCGCCAACATCAAACGAAACCGTTATATTACAAAATCCAGGTTTTCAATAGCAATTTATTCCATCAGACATTTGCGTTGGTATAATTCTAAGGTTGGGGGCAGAATTTCTCTACTGTAGAATTGATGGTTTTGCTGCAATTCGCATTGGACTGTTGGCAATAGTTGTTGAACGGACTATTAGCAGGTAGACAAATCATAAGAAACACGAGAGGCGACCAGATAGTGAGAGAAGAGAGATAAACTCTATTTGTACTAAATTCATAGAAAAGAAAATATCAGCAGTCAATCTGAATGTCAGTAAAGCAAGATATGACGATCCAGATAATTTACATCAGTGTTTTCCAACCTTTTTTGTGCCATGCCCCATCAAAGCCTTTAAAAATTCGTATGACTCCCACCCCCCTTTCTTCCCCTATCCAACCCTATGTAACTAACATATACAGAAAAATGTCAGTTTCCAAAAATTGAATTGATCACTGTAGAAACTAAAATGATAACTTTTAGAAAGAAATCACTAGGAAATTGTTAAGAAAACACAGTAAATAAATTTTCAAAATATATAATGGAAAACTGAAATTCAAGTACGAAATAATTTTAAGGACAGATGTTTCAATATTATTTTAATTATTAGTAATTATTTATTACTTACACTTAGTGAGATCTTTGTGCTTGATGCATGCTGCAAGGATATTTTATGTTATGTTCCAATTTAGTTAGCTTCAGTCTCAAGTCTCCCATTGTGTTACATCCAGCTGATTTCTTTTTAAACAGCAAATCAGTTATAGCACTAAATCCACATTCAACTAAATATGAAGATGGAAACGGTAATAACAGTTTTCTTGCACATTTGTATTTGATTTCTGTTTCCTCACAAAGTCATGACATGGCTCTTTTTATATTAAATAAAGTTTTAACTGACTCATCATTTTGCATTTCTGCGAATTCTTCTTGATACTGCATATTTAAAATATCAGACAAATCCACTAACATTTGCTGCAACATCCAAGTTGGAATATCAATTTGTTTCAAATCAGAAAATCTTTCTTTTAAATCAGCCGATAGAACTTTCTGATGATCGACAATAACAAGTATAACGGTGTCAGTCACTTCACATTTCTGGAGCCAATGAAACTCTTCAAAATTTGTGTTGTAAATATATTTCTGACGTAATTCAATAAAGGTAATGAAACCAAATATCTTTGCTTTTGTATCAGCAAGAGTTTTATTTGTTCCTTGAAGTTGATCATTTAATATATCAAGTTTTTCAAAGATATCAGCTAGATAACTCACAAATACTTTACTATTGACCGTTAACCGATACTTCATTTCAGGTTTGTCGCTGAAAAAAATCACTAAGAGTATCAAATAGTACCATAAATCTTTTCAAGCAGTTCCTTTTCGAGAGCCATCTTACTTCAGTGTGAAGTAAAAGTCTCACATGTTCTGCATTTTGTTCTTCACAAAATAGTTTGAAGAGACTCTCATATTTGACATTAGCTTTAACCCTGTAACGTTCGGGTACTAAGAAAATCTCATTTATAAATGAGATGGCTACATGACTCCGGAACTAGCCGTATGTGTGTGTATTATTTATGCATTTAAATGCATATAATTTATGTTTCATAATGTAAAACATATGATATTACCATAATAAATTGTTTAAAAAATATTATTTTTTTTAAGATTTCTAATCTCCTTGAATAAAGCATGCTTTTTTGTTCTCTTCTTCTGCCTCCGCCCGCTAAGAATTCATGCGTAGTCAGGGAGCCCTTTATGATGTATCTGACTGATTTCTACGTGAAAGACGACTAACCGTGTGTAAGGTGTCCCTAGCCATTCAGGCGAACCTTCTCCGACTTCAGTGATAAGAACCTGCTTTTATTACACCGACATTTCCGAACGGCCGCCATTTTGAATAATCTCTGCAGGCGAGTTTTCACTTGCTCTTGTCAAAATCACACTTTGCTTAAAAATGGAATCTAGTGACTCAGATTACTGTCCTAATCAAGACTATAAGTGTTAGTTCTTTATGGGCTGCTTACTAGACCAGTTCTGCATCATTTTCTCTTATTTATTTATTATTTATTAATTGGTGTCTTCAAAATATGGAAATATTAGAAGTTACAAATTTCCTAATTACTGCCTTATTTATAGTCCAAACAACTTCATGTTTGGATATATTGTGTAAATATGAAGGTACTAAGAGACTATATTAATAGTTTGTGATGATATATTTTATACTTATTTTTTTCCTTCTTTGTGACTGTATAATTATTTGAAATTTGTTGAAAGATCTATTTTTAGTATCACCAAAATTAGGTAACTATTATCACATATTACATGACACTAATATTAAAAGCACATATCTTGATAGTACATTCAATTAGCTTTCAACCATATATAACATGCCTATGTTCAATTCATGGAGTATATATGGCTTCTAGTAATAGAGCAGGCCTTCAAAAATTGTAAAAAAAACCTTACAAACCCACGAATGGTTAAGAGTTAATAGCATTGATACACTGTATAACTGAATTTAGTACTTCGTTTAGGACAGGCAAAATATTTTTAGTTACCAAATTTTCCCTGTGCATAACACAATGCACAAGAAGCATTTCTGGATTCTCATCTTTCATCAATTTTAAGCAGCCATTTTTCTTGCCTATAACATTACGAGCATCATCTGTGGTACAAGATGTTATATTTTTAATTGGTATATTTTTGACATCTAAGTAATTTTTAGCTTATTATATATATCTTTGAAGGTAGTGGTGCTTTCTAATGACTTACAGAACAACATTTCTTCAGCACAATCTCCTTTATCAATATAAGTTATCAATACAGCCTCACTCTCTCAAAGTTGATTCATCCATTGGCACTGAGAATTTTCTTGTTTTCAGCTTTTTGACAAGTTGTATTTCAATATCCACAGTATTTCAACAGTATTGTTGCTGACTGGGACTCGATTTCCGGTCGCCAACATGTCGGGTGTGAAAATTCCTAACGGATAAACTGTGCGCGATTTCTTGTGATTGCGGTGTGATTTACGCGGTTTCTGGCTACTAAAAGCGGATAAAACGTGTTGATTAGTGTCCGTGTTTGTGTATGTATGGTCAGAGCAAACGCCTGACCGTACATTGTGGCCCTGAGCGTGCCGGCGCCGTATCGGAGAATAGCGTAACCTATTATCGATAGGTAGCGCACCGCGTGGCGATGGGCTAAGTGCGAGTCCAACCTGCTGCCTTGTAGGTTAATAAATTAAGGCTAAAGGTGGGCAGCCTGACAGAAACGCCGCAGAAGACGGTGTACAATGTGCAGCGCAATTCGTTTTACGACGACATCGACTAGTATACAAAAAAGAGTAGTGGTCAACCGGAGTCTCGACAGACGGCAGGAATGATCGATCCACGCCGCCGAGCCAGGGACAGTTAGCAGGGACAAACACTAGTGAAGCAAATCATAGAACATTCAACATTATGCAGTGGAATGCAGAGGGAGTACTAAAGAAGAAGGTCCCATTAACAAAATATCTACAACAGGAGCAGATAGACATAGCATGCATACAAGAGACGCACCTAAACTCTAGCCACAGATTTTCCATTAGAGGATATCAGACCTTCCGATTAGACAGGGAAGGACGCAAAGGTGGAGTCCTGATCCTCGCCCGAAATGAGATTGCATGTCAAGAAATAACAGTATGTGCTAGTAGACAGTCAGAAATTGTAGGGATAGACGCAACAACCCCAATTGGGAGCACCCGGATCTATAACATCTACTGCCCTCCAAACAAAGACTTAGTACTGGAGAACATGAACATAATACCAACAAACTGCATAGTAGTAGGAGACTTTAATAGTCACTCCAAGCGGTGGGGCTACCAGGATACAAATAACAGAGGTGATGAGGTGGAGGACTGGGAGATAGACAGCAACCTACACTTAATCAACAATGCTGAGGATAAACCTAGTTACTACTCCAGAACCTGAAAAACCACCTCCACACCAGACCTGGCCTTTAGCACAGGTGACATCCACCACAAAATTGACAGAATGGTGCTGGACCAACTCGCAGGAAGTGATCACAGACCGGTAAAGCTGGCCGTAAATGTTGCATACTCCCACAGCAACCAAAGCTGCTACCAAGATGGAACTACAAACGAGCAGACTGGGGAAATTTGCACTCTGACAGACCTATACTGTGAACCCTAAACATCGCAAGAGTATGCTAAAAGCTGGGGTTGCAGACTTCAACAAAGCCCTCCAAAAAGCAGCCACCGAGTCCATCCCTCGAGGTGCGAGACAAACTACAGCCCATTCTGGACGGACGAATTAGAACAACTAGAAGTAGAACTAACGAAAGCAAGAAACATTGCAGAAATAGAAAGAACAACAGAAGCAAACATTAAACTTAAAGCCACCTCGGCAAGATACAAACGAACACTAAACGAAAATGCTAGAAACAGCTGGATAGAAAAACACAAAGCCTTAACCTAGACAGAGATGGAAATAAGTTGTGGAAACTAGCCAGGGCACTAAACCAAGAAAATAAATACAAGCACACAATCACCATCAAACAGAATGATGAACAGCTAAGCGGAAACAAGCTGCCAATATCCTTAGTGAGCACTTTACACAAGTAAATCATATAGATGTTCCTGAAGAAAGGAAGGAAACCATAAAAGAAGAACTAATGGCCCACGACCTCATTCAAGGTCCCCGGAGGAGCACATGACAACTAAATTCACAATACATGAATTAGAAAAGCATTACGCTCTCTAAAGAAAAGAAAATCACCAGGCAATGATGGGATAACTAATGAAATGATAATAGAAATGGGACGACAAGCGAAAAAGAAGCTACTAGAAATATTTAACTGTAGCTGGAAAAGTGGCGTTATACCCAAAGAATGGAAGGAAGCTATATTGATACCGATAAAAAGACGGAAGGATCCCACAGACCTAGCAGTTATAGACCAATTAGCCTACTGAGCTGCGTAGGAAAATTGCTAGAGCGCATGATCAACACCAGACTAATGTGGCATTTGGAAGAAAAGGGCTTGCTACTCCCCCAACAAGCAGGCTTTCGAAAACACAGATCTACAGATCAAGTGACATACATCGCCCAGGAGATAGAGGATGCTTTTCAAGAGGAAAAACAAACGCTAGCAGTATGGGTAGATCTGGAGAAGGCTTTTGATAAAGTGTGGAAGGCTGGCCTAAAAGTGAAGTTGCGCAGAAACCTAGTAGCAGGACGAATGTACAAATGGATATCACAGTATCTAGAAAAAGAACTGCTAAAGTGCAAGTGCAAGAGTTCACCAGCAGGAAAACAACACTAGAACAAGGAGTTCCTCAGGGTGGAGTACTGTCGCCAACACTGTTCCTCATATACATCAATGACATAACCGAGAACATACCAAGAAGGATCCACCACGCCTTGTATGCGGATGACCTGGCCCTGTGGACATCAGAGGAGCGCATTACCGCTGCAACAAGCAGAATACAACAGGCCCTCACATCCCTAGACCAATGGTCCAATACATGGCTGATCAAAGCCAATGAAAAGAAAACGACATATACGATTTTCTCCTTATCAACAAAGCCCCAAAGTCCAAAACTCCTACTAAATAACCATATATTGCTCCCAGAGAAAACCCCACATACCTTGGAATCACCTTCGACCAGCGCATTACATGGAATGCTCAGATTGAAAAAACAAAACCCGAGCAAAATCCAGGATGGCAATCATGAAAAACTAGCTGGCACAACCTGGGGGGCAGATAACAATGTTTTAAAGAAGCTTTATATTGGATATGTTCGCCCGACACTGGACTATGGAATCTCTGCATGGGCAACTGTAGCCCAATCCAACTTCAATAAAATCAACCGTGTTCAGAACCAAGCTATGAGAATTATTACAGGGGAATGAGATCTACTCCAATACAGGAAATGGAGAAGACCACCGGCCTACAACCAATGGAGGATATAAGAGACAGCACAGCACAAAAACAAGCAGAAAAGTTCAAGAGACTAGAAGATCACCAAATGTACCACAGAATGAATGGGCTAGGAAGGGACAGACTAAAACGAACCAACTTTGCAGCGACAACCAAGATGATGATGAGCAAACAACCATCATGTGCTGAAGTTACCCCAAACCACTAAAATACACCAACACAAGACAGATATGGAAAGATACAAAATTCCCAGAGCTGAATGAGAACATCACAGGGATAGTAGGAAAAACCAACAAACAAGTGAAGAAAGAAAACTCCTGGCCACAGAGTACCTAAAGGAACACTTTCCTAACAGCAGGTGGACCCATGTATACACAGATGGGTCTGCAGCAAATGCAACTGAAAATGGAGGAGGAGGAGCCCTCATAGTGCTCAGTGACATGAAACTCAGGAAGCTAAAATTAGCGACAGGAAGGTTCTCCAGCAATTACAGAGCAGAGGCAGAGGCCCTAAAAGCGGCAGCAGAAGCCATAGTGTCAGAGGAACATGTAAATGAAAACCTGGTATTTCTTACTGATGCCCTGTCAGTAATTACTGCTCTAAAAATGAAGACGATAACAACTTGAAGGAACTGCAAGCATCACTACACCAAGTATGCAACATCTTCTCTAGAGTGGTAATACAGTGGATACCATCTCACTGCGGAATACCTGGAAATGAGATTGCAGACATATTGGCAAAAGCAGGAAGCAGGCTACCACAGACAGACACCAGTATGACATATGAGGAAGCAAAAGTACGGATAAAAATGGCCTACAAGAACAAATGGCTGAGAGATCACCCAGGGCATGAAAAGGACGATGCTTACCACCAACTAAGTAGAGAGGAACAGGTTGTCATTTTCGTCTACGAACAGGGCACAATAGACTGAGGTACCATCTGTTTAACAAGTATAAAATAGGCCCATCGACATATGTACATGTGGCACCAGCAAGATGACAGAGACACACATACTGCAAGAATGCCCAACGTACATGGAACAGAGAAAAAACACATGGCCAATCCCCATATCAGTCCAAGACAAGCTATACGGAGATGTACATGGACTCGGTTGACCACTAACTACTTTAAAAGTATACAAATCGATGTCTGAAAACATTGGAAGAAGAAGAAGAAGAAGAAGAAGTTACTGAGTGACATAGCTTTCACGTCTTTGTCTTCTTTTTCCAGAACCGCTTTAAGAAATGCTGATATTGATTGTTTGATTAAATTCTCTCATATAGTATGATTTTCACCACATTTAGCAATGAGTAAGGAAATTTGATAACTAGCCTCAAGAGTACAATTGACAGTTGCAGTACGAGCAGTAAATAGAGAAATTTTGCTCTTTTTTCAAAATTTGTCTTTAAGGTTTGAAAGTAATTCAAATCGGAATTAATATGCGCGCTATGTTTCGCCTTCAAATGCGCGTCAAGGCGAGTTCGTTTCATTGACTCGTTGGTCAAGCACTGTTAGCGTAAAATACATTAATGGGGAATACATTAATAAAGTAATATTTCACATCAGGCGATACACGTTGGAGAAAATTCGATTATTGTAGAATGACTATTTTGAAGAAAAAAAAGTCATTAACAATTTTTATACTAACGGTTTTGTGGTCAAATCTGCTCTTCTGAAAAAGTATGCATTGTTCTCTTCTAATTATCTCTGATCAATTCTAATCTCCAATAGTTATATCTTCTACGTGAAGCTCTTCGGTTCTCTTCTGTTTTTTCGTATAATCTAGCCTAACAGTCCTGTACTTTAGCTGTTCTGTGTCTAGTTCTCTATTTTTATTCTAGCTACCTCACAAACTGTTCTGTATTTGGCTCTCTATCTGCTCTATTATTCCATCTTCTTCTTTTTTTTCTTTTTTTTCCAATCCAGAAGCACTTGAGCTGAAAGCTCTTCGGCACGGTGTCATGGACATCGTAACCCTTTGGCTCGGTGTCACGAACACCGTAAATCTGGGGACCTGTAGCTTTTCTGCCAGTCCGCGGAATTGAACCCGCACCTACAGAGGACTAGTTACCCGTAGTCCAACGCGCTACGAACACGCTGGGCACGCGGGCATCCCATCTTCTTAAAGTCCACTGTCTATATATATATAAGTGAATATTATATTACTTTACTATTCCAAAACTTTGTTCTCACGACTGCGATTTCCAACATCTGTTACTCTCTTGGAAAATACTCATTTTACTTCGACTAACGATATTCTTCTGTCATTGTCTAAACATTTATGTCCCAACCACGCATTCTCAATCTGTCGCTAAACATGGAAAACAAGATCTCATGATATTCTACTGTAATACATTTATAAATGTTCCTTCGTTAACTATACAACTACAAAATGGTACTCTAAGGACGCCTGTATAATCCAGCTGCATAGTGAGTATCCATTACTCTAGTAATCAAACTAATGACCCATAACTTGTATTTGAGTCAAACCACAGCCAGGTTATAGCCCTACCAAGTAACCTACCACCTGAGTATGTTACAGCTGATTTGATATGAATTTCATCCATTTGTACTGCCACAATCTTTTCCAACTCAGAAAGTCTGCACTCTTTAAATTTCATGTATGTAGAAATGCTGCCATCATCATTAGACAATGAATAAGGAGAAGTTAAATTTTTAAATGTAGATGGATGTGGGAGACATAATAAGAGAGATTTTCTGATAAATCTATAGCATGCAGGAGATTTCAAGAAAACCATATAGGAAAAGCATAATGTACAACTACTGTAGCGTCTTCTGTATTTGTCCTTATTGACAAGTTGTACCTGCTCTAAGATAAATGTTAGTTGTTTTTCATGTATGTGTGTATTAGTATCTTCAGATGATAATATTAATTCTCTAACAATTTCTAAATTACTATATGCTTCTTCTAATAAATCACTAATACTCTTTATGTTTGGAGAAGTAGCAGGATCAGTATCTTTGTAGTGGATCAGTAAATTTTCCAGCTGTGACCACCTCTCAAGTTTACTGTTAATTAAAATCCAATCAAGATATTTACCAGATACTTGTTTATTTTCTACATAAACTTGTACACTCATGTCTGGTAAAACATTTACACTTACAGAAATGGATGGTGCACTGTTTGCTTTCACATTCATAGTATACAAAACAAGACAAGTAAATATATCCTCTGTGACTGTATGCATTCTCCAGTTTTTATCTAACAAGTCTTTTAACTTTACTGTTATCTCACACTGTAAAGTTGGAAAATCTTGTATAATATCTGCAGACAACCACTCAGCTGTTCTATTGTCATGTTTGCTGACGATTTCTGCTACTCTTATTTCTGGATCTTTACGAGATTGTGGTTGTTGACTCGATAAATAAGATGGCAATTCAGGAAAAGAGATGGATAAGCAGTTTTTATAAAACCAGGATGCTTCCGAGGAAGTTCATGTTTAATTCCACATTTATCTATAAATGTATCAGACAATATAATGTCACATGAATGAAAATGTTTACGACACACAACGCTTGATTTAGCTGGTGACCAGTCTTTTCGTGGAATGCATTTCTTCCATCTGTCTCTCCTATCAGAATTTGATGGGAATTTAAAAACACACACATATTCTTTAGTCGAGTCGTAGTTCGATTTACATCCAGGAACACAGCACTTTTTGCCCATTTTAAGATGAAAACAATACACACAAATTCAATTTAACACTCTGCAATATCAGTAATCCAAATATTTGTTGTCGATAAATATCCAAGGACTCAAAATCGAGTAAAATAACAAGACACACTGACGTTCTATCGTTTACCGACACACACAAAATGTCAGACCACTTTACGGAAGAGAGAAATCCTGGTGTCTGGCCCAGTAGTTTATAGTTGGCTCTGGTCAAACCCCCTTGATGTTTCTTGGTTCCTTTTCCAATTGTACCTAACATTCCAAGCCAAATTAAACTTCAGACCTGCTTTCTGTGGTGGAAATATGATATGCGTGGCTCTGTCCAATACTATTACATACTCAAGATTGCACTGTACAAACTTATTTTGGTCTTCGTGACAAGGTTGGCAAATGTTAGACACATTACAGTTTTTATTTAAATATGACTCGATTTGAACGCAATAACACATTTTTTCCCGCTTTTAAAGCTTTGTTAAAAGGAGGTAGAAATATACCTAGATATAAGTACTTTCCATTTATTGAAGATTTTTAAACTTGAGTAAAGTGATTGTGAATCAACAGTCATTTTTGTCAACAGACATCTAAAAGCCGATATATCTGTTTTGCAACATCATGAACATTAGTAAAACTCTGATCGAGTCCATTGCTCCTTAAACGATAAAAATGCCCCACTGTGGGGCATGTGCTTAAACGATGAAAATGCCCCACAGTGGGGCATATGCTTAAACGATGAAAATGCCCCACTGTGGGGCATATGCTTAAACGATGAAAATGCCCCACTGTGGGGCATATGCTTAAACGGTCTTTAATAAGGCCTTAAATTGTATCTGTGAAGTGTACATCAAAAATTCATCATATATTGGTGTGTGTGTGTGATACACTCCCAGATGTATGTATGTCCCATACTCGCCTTATGAATATTCATTACATACTCGCCATATGAATATTCATTACATACTCGCCATATGAATATTCATTACATACTCACCATATGAATATTCATTACATACTCACCATATGAATATTCATTACATACTCGCCATATGAATATTCATTACATACTCACCATATGAATATTCATTACATACTCACCATATGAATATTCATTACATACTCACCATATGAATATTCATTACATACTCATCATATGAATATTCATTACATACTCGCCATATGAATATTCATTACATACTCGCCATATGAATATTCATTACATACTCGCCATATGAATATTCATTACATACTCGCCATATGAATATTCATTACATACTCACCATATGAATATTCATTACATACTCGCCATATGAATATTCATTACATACTCGCCATATGAATATTCATTACATACTCGCCATATGAATATTCATTACATACTCACCATATGAATATTCATTACATACTCGCCATATGTGTTATTTTATATATTCTTGATGTATGTGTGTATGCCATATATTCTTGATGTATGTGTGTATGCCATATATTCTTGATGTATGTGTGTATGCCATATATTCTTGATGTATGTGTGTATGCCATATATTCTTGATGTATGTGTGTCACATATTGATTATGTCACTATCATCAAGTAGCTTGTCCTAAGCAGAACTTTTGCCAATGAGGATTAATGATGAAATTTAGAAATAAATTAATTAAAATAAGATTACGAATGAAACCAGGCATTCATTTCATAAAAGAACAGCAGATTAAATGACTTGGTCACCTGACAAGAATGGTCTGGTATTGTCTTTCACAGAGAAACACATGTTTAAAAATGTAATGAGAACAGTGCAAGAGGAAGACCACGCAAAAGATGGTGTGATGGCATCGAGAATAACTTTAGATAAATGAACGTCAACTTACAACCCTCATTAGACAATTCGCATAGAAAATCTGAACATCTACAGCCAACACCATATTGGGGCATTAATGAGGAGAAATAATGAGGAGAAATAATGAGGAGAAATCATGAGAAGAAATAATGAGAAGAAATAATGAGAAGAAATAGTGAGAAAAAATAATGAGGAGAAATCATGAGGAGAAATAATGAGAAGAAATAATGAGAAGAAATAGCGAGGAGAAATAATGAGGAGAAATCATGAGGAGAAATAATGAGAAGAAATAATGAGAAGAAATAATGAGGAGAAATAATGAGGAGAAATCATGAGGAGAAATAATGAGGAGAAATAATGAGAAGAAGAGAATAAAGCAATTCTCGCCGTTGGACGATAGGTGTTATAGGACGATAGCCCTATTCTGCTGTATGGGCCGGAAACATGGAGAATAACTAAACATAGAACTAATAAACTGCGAACATTTATCAACTGGTGTCTGCGCAGTAAGAGGAACTGAGATGGTATGATAAGCTCACAAATGAGAAGATTACTGAGATACACATTTATCAACTGGTATCTGCGCAGTATAGAGGGACTGAGATGGTATGATAGGATCACAAATGAGAAGATTACTGAGATACAATCTCTGTGAACAAAGTCGCTAGAGAATGGTACGAGATACAATCTCCGTGTACAAAGTTGCTAGAGAATGGTATGAGATACAATCTCTGTGAACAAAGTTGCTAGAGAATGGAAAGAGATACAATCTCTGTGTACAAAGTTGCTAGAGAATGGTAGGAGATACAATCTCTGTGAATAAAGTTGCTAGAGAATGGTACGAGATACAATCTCTGTGAACAAAGTTGCTAGAGAATGGTAGGAGATACAATCTCTGTGTACAAAGTCGCTAGAGAATGGTAGGAGATACAATCTCTGTGTACAAAGTTGCTAGAGAATGGTAGGAGATACAATCTCTGTGTACAAAGTCGCTAGAGAATGGTAGGAGATACAATCTCTGTGTACAAAGTCGCTAGAGAATGGTAGGAGATACAATCTCTGTGTACAAAATTGCTAGAGAATGGTAGGAGATACAAAGTCGCTAGAGAATGGTAGGAGATACAATCTCTGTGTACAAAGTCGCTAGAGAATGGTAGGAGATACAATCTCTGTGTACAAAGTCGCTAGAGAATGGTAGGAGATACAATCTCTGTGTACAAAGTTGCTAGAGAATGGTAGGAGATACAAAGTCGCTAGAGAATGGTAGGAGATACAAAGTCGCTAGAGAATGGTAGGAAATATCTTTGAGGAAATCCATGAAGAATATAATAAAAGAGCCCTTTTCGAAATTTGCAGTTTCAAACAAACAAGATGGAGGCCTAGTAAGACAAACAAGATGGAGGCCTAGTAAGACAAACAAGATGGAGGCCTAGTAAGACAAACAAGATGGAGGCCTAGTAAGACATGGGGGAAATATTTGTAGGTAAAGATTAACGATATACGGATGACATGTAAGAAGTTGCAAAAGGTGACAATAGAAAGGTAACAATAGAAAGGTAACAATAGAAAGGTGACAATAGAAAGGTGACAATAGAAAGGTGACAATAGAAAGGTAACAATAGAAAGGTGACAATAGAAAGGTGACAATAGAAAGGTGACAATAGAAAGGTAACAATAGAAAGGTAACAATAGAAAGGTAACAAATAGAAAGGTGACAATAGAAAGGTAACAATAGAAAGGTGACAATAGAAAGGTGACAATAGAAAGGTGACAATAGAAAGGTGACAATAGAAAGGTGACAATAGAAAGGTAACAATAGAAAGGTAACAATAGAAAGGTGACATGAGTTGATCGTCTTCTTATGACATAACTTAAATGTTAAAAAGTTAGTAGAGAGAGAAATTACTTTTACTTGTAAACGGATGTTGGTTGGTTTTTTCTCTCAGATAGATAAATTCTTCTTCTTTCAACCTTTCATATCGACTATTTGTTAACCATTTTATGTTATCTGAGCCTAAGAGCGATTGTACGTTGTGCCAGTTATGCGCCAACAAGGCCAGCTGGGGTAGCTTCCCTAGGACCCTTCCTCAGTCGCCTCTTACGACATGCCTTGTAGGTCGCAGTGTTAATATTCTTGGCTCCCCTTGCTTGACTCGGCAACACATGGACATTCACATAGACAACTTAAATTCTTGGAACTCAAAACTGCAGGATAAGGATAAGCTTTTAGCAGTAATGAAAAGCGTTTAGCAATTATAATAAATTATGTACAGACAATTAGTATCAAGCAGATTTTGTAACTGTCTTACCTTCAAGATGAAATGTCTCCAGCATCTATAAAATATAGTAAACATAGTTAATGACAGTGACTGGAATCAGTTTTAATGTATAATCTACATGTATGTAAAATACGATCATTAGAAGCCACAGAGATGTGGTTTTACAGAAGAATGCTGAAAATTCCATGGACAGCAAAGAAAACAAATGTGGAGGTTTTAAATCAGGCCTGACACAAGAAATCTTATCAAAAGAATAAAAATCCGACAATCAAGGTTCTTCCGGGCATATAATGCGAAGAGAAGGTTTAGAACATTTGGTGACGACAGGTAAAATTCAGGAAAGGGGAGATCGTGGAAGACAGAGGGAGAAGATGTTGGATGGCCTGACATCATGGTTCGACAAAATATCGACGTTAGAACTGATTACATGCACCAAGCAAAGAGAGTTGGGGAGAGACATGATCGCCTACGTCGGCAGGCATGGCACTTGATTGATTGATGTAAAATAACAGAGCAGTTCACCTATTTATGTAGCAAATTTGATTGCACAGGAAATGTTAAAAATAAATTATGATACGAATTGGCAAAGCAACATCAGCTTTTAAGAGTCTAAATAAAATATGGAACTGCAAGTTATATAGTATTAAAACTAAATTACGAATTTTCAATTCAAATGTTGTATCAATCCTAACATATGCCAGCGAGAGTTGGAAAATGAAGATATAGAAAGCAAGTTGAATGCATTTGAAAATAGATGTCTACGAAAAATAATGAACATAAAATGGAACGAATTCAGGAGAAGTGATGAAATCAGAGAAATGTCTGGTCAACCACTAGTGACAACTGTTATAAGAAAGAGAAGATGGAGATATGTTGGACACACCTTGAGGAGAAATGATTAACGAATATCAAAGCAGGCATTGAAGTGGGATGCAAAGGGTTCAAGAAGAGAGGACGACCTAAGGAGACCCTGAAGCGAACTTTGCTGAGAGAGGCAAGAAATATCGGTCTCAGTTTCATGGATGAGATTGAGCGAGTTGCCCAGGACAGAGCGGTAAGGAGAAATTACTTGCAGGCCCTATGTTACGTATAACGGTACGTGAGGAATTATATATATATATGTAGTTCTAGAATAGTTTCATTAATTATCTACATTCAAGTGAGAGCGGCAGTAGCGTATAGCGTAGTTGTTAGTGAAATTACTTCTTAGGTTATTGGTCCGGGTTCAATTCTACAATGGGTGTGGAATATTTGTTTCCGTCTGTAACGGCTAGGTCGATCCAACCTCAATTGAATACCTGGAAAAGCACTGAGAGATGAAGGCGGCTACCGTGATATTGATCACATCATCCATCGTGTGCCGACGGTCAATGAACAGTACGGGAATAACACCGTATTACCCAATATACCTCGAGGTATGAAAACAAATTCAAGTACTTCTAGAACAGCAACATTAATAATCTACATTCTAGTACTTCTAAAACAGCTTGATTAATAATCTACATTCTAGTACTTCAAAACAGCTGATTAATAATCTACATTCAAAGTACTTCTAAAACATTTTTACTACAGGCTTGAACAGTATATTGTTATCGAGACAATGATTGCCATTATTTAATCAATCTTGTTTCATGTTAACTAAACAAAACAGAAATAGTTTTACAAATTAGAAAATATATTTAAGTACGAAGAACTAATAACAGCTTTACAAATTAGAAAATATATTTAAGTACGAAGAACTAATAACAGCTTTACAAATTAGAAAATATATTTAAGTACCAAGAACTAATAACAGCTTTACAAATTAGAAAATATATTTAAGTACCAAGAACTAATAACAGCTTTACAAATTAGAAAATATATTTAAGTAAGAAGAACTAATAACAGCTTTACAAATTAGAAAATATATTTAAGTACGAAGAACTAATAACAGCTTTACAAATTAGAAAATATATTTAAGTACGAAGAACTAATAACAGCTTTACAAATTAGAAAATATATTTAAGTACGAAGAACTAATAACAGCTTTACAAATTAGAAAATATATTTAAGTAAGAAGAACTAATAACAGCTTTACAAATTAGAAAATATATTTAAGTACCAAGAACTAATAACAGCTTTACAAATTAGAAAATATATTTAAGTAAGAAGAACTAATAACAGCTTTACAAATTAGAAAATATATTTAAGTACGAAGAACTAATAACAGCTTGACAAATTATAAAATATATTTAAGTACGAAGAACTAATAACAGCTTTACAAATTAGAAAATATATTTAAGTAAGAAGAACTAATAACAGCTTTACAAATTAGAAAATATATTTAAGTACCAAGAACTAATAACAGCTTTACAAATTAGAAAATATATTTAAGTAAGAAGAACTAATAACAGCTTTACAAATTAGAAAATATATTTAAGTACGAAGAACTAATAACAGCTTGACAAATTAGAAAATATATTTAAGTAAGAAGAACTAATAACAGCTTGACAAATTAGAAAATATATTTAAGTAAGAAGAACTAATAACAGCTTTACAAATTAGAAAATATATTTAAGTAAGAAGAACTAATAACAGCTTTACAAATTAGAAAATATATTTAAGTACCAAGAACTAATAACAGCTTTACAAATTAGAAAATATATTTAAGTAAGAAGAACTAATAACAGCTTTACAAATTAGAAAATATATTTAAGTACGAAGAACTAATAACAGCTTGACAAATTAGAAAATATATTTAAGTACGAAGAACTAATAACAGCTTTACAAATTAGAAAATATATTTAAGTACGAAGAACTAATAACAGCTTTACAAATTAGAAAATATATTTAAGTACGAAGAACTAATAACAGCTTGACAAATTAGAAAATATATTTAAGTACGAAAGAACTCCAGCTCAAGATTTGTTTTAAAGAGTAACATTTTGCCAAAGTCATAAAAAAAAGATGAGAATTCTTGGAATGTGAAAACCATAACAATATTAATGTTCTTTAAAACTTCAGAATACATACAAGAAAAAATAATTGGTTCACTTCAATTTTGTGAGAAGGAGAGGAGGTGGGATCATTGTTGTTTCATTCATTTATTTATATTAATTATTTTTCCATTTATTTATATTAATTATTTTTCTTTTTATTTATATGAATTATTATTCCATTTATTTATATGAATTATTCTTCCATTTATTTATATGAATTATTCTTCCATTTATTTATATTAATTATTCTTCCATTTATTTCTATAAATTATTTTTCCATTTATTTATATTAATTATTCTTCCATTTATTTCTATAAATTATTCTTCCATTTATTTATATAAATTATTCTTCCATTTATTTATATAAATTATTCTTCCATTTATTTATATGAATTATTCTTCCATTTATTTATATTAATTATTCTTCCATTTATTTCTATAAATTATTCTTCCATTTATTTATATTAATTATTCTTCCATTTATTTCTATAAATTATTCTTCCATTTATTTATATTAATTATTCTTCCATTTATTTCTATAAATTATTCTTCCATTTATTTATATAAATTATTCTTCCATTTATTTATATGAATTATTCTTCCATTTATTTATATGAATTATTCTTCCATTTATTTATATTAATTATTCTTCCATTTATTTATATAAATTATTCTTCCATTTATTTATATAAATTATTCTTCCATTTATTTATATAAATTATTCTTCCATTTATTTATATAAATTATTCTTCCATTTATTTATATAAATTATTCTTCCATTTATTTATATGAATCGTTGACCATATGCTTGACCTCGATACCGTAAGAGCACAAGAAGAAGAAGATGAGATGAGATAATATCTGTGAATGTAATTTTTCCTCGAAATTCTATGAACTCATTAAATCTTCTTCCTGTTCTACTTCTTCTTTCTCGAACGTTCAGTATCGACCACTTGTTAACCACCCTTTGTGATTTGTATGTGATCCTAGCCTAAGAGCAATTGTACGTTGTCCCAGTTATGCGCATACAAGTAGGCCAGTACATCCGCTTTATGCGATGCGTTTTATTTACTACGGTAGCTTCCCTAGATTCTACCTCAGTCGCCTCTTACGACATGCCTTGTAGGTTGCAGTGTTACTATTCTTTGCTCCCAGTTAAAGCCCTGACAACACGCGGGCAACTCATTAAATAATTCAACTATTTATCATTTCTTACGAAAGTTGTCTAACATCTTTCGTCGACGTGGACTTAATTATTGATTGTCGAATCTTTTTGTCGACATAACGGAATTTCGAAATGATCGAATTTTGATATAACGGAAATTTCTTTATTGTTAATGAACCAGACACTTTTGAGGTTCAGATTAATTTGTTGTTGTTTCTGGCTATATAAATCGACTTCACAACATTATTGGCATAACTATAGGTGCTCAGTGTCTCTCAGTATTTGTCAAAATGTATACATGCTGGCTGTTCCATTCACACGCTGGCCGCTCATTTGTCAAGACCGTTCTCTTCGGCGCTCTATTCACTCATTTCACAGATTCCCACTCTTTCATTATCATCACTCCTGATTCTCATATCCAGATCACTTTTTTGTTATATTCTACAGTTTTTTGTTAGTGATAATTTTCTTTTTCTTGCGCTATTCACCTTTTTTAGACTGAGATGACGCAGCCTGACTCAAAGATCACAGAGTGAACTTGGAGTCGAGTCTTAATTAGCACCGAATTTCTAGCCCCGTTGATAAATTGTTATCTTGTTTGCTGTGTCTTCGACGTCGACACATACTGGAACATGAATTTAGACGTCTTCGATATCGCATTTGAAGTCAGACAAGAGTAAAGACGTTGTCAACGTCACATCTTGGAGCCAGACAAGAATAAATACATCATCGGCGTCACATCTTGGAGACAGACAAGAATAAATACATCATCGGCGTCATATCTTGGAGACAGACAAGAATAAATACATCATCGGCGTCACATCTTGGAGACAGACAAGAATAAATACATCATCGGCGTCATATCTTGGAGACAGACAAAAATTAAATATAGTTTCGGTGTCACATCTTGGAACCAGACAAGAATAAATACATCTTCAGCGTCACATTTTGTGTCAAGAAATAACCTGTCTTTAACATCTCATCTTAGAGCCAGACAAGAATACAAAATTATACGATGTTGTCACATGAAGCTTGGGGTTAAACATATATTAATAAATTATACGATGTTGTCACATGAAGCTTAGGGTCAAACATATATTAATAAATTATACGATGTTGTCACATGAAGCTTAGGGTCAAACATATATTAATAAATTATACGACGTTGTCACATGAAGCTTAGGGTCAAACATATATTAATAAATTATACGATGTTGTCACATGAAGCTTAGGGTCAAACATATATTAATGCGGCGGTAGGAATTATTGCAGCGATAATAAACTCACAGACAAAAGTTGCAAGATAACAAAATATAAAGAAAACAAACGATGACGTAGAAGACAACAAAATATGACGTAGAGAAAACAAACGATGACGTAGAAGACAAGAAAATATGACGTAGAAGACAAGAAAATATGACGTAGAAGAAAAGAAAAGATCAAGTGTAAGAAAACAAAATATTTTAAAATATATGTGAACATGCCAATAAACAAAATAAAATTGCCAAACCTGATAACGTTATCATCTGAACTTTAAGAACCAATTCCAGAATGTCCTTCCACTGAACACAAGATATTACATGGACGAGATTACGTGGCACATTGTACGGTTTTAATCTGGATATTTAACATTCAGATATTTTGCTGAATGTCCGTACTTCTGGCAACTAGAAGCAATCTGAACTATGAGAGCGGAACAGGGCATAATATGGATAGGGTTACGCACCCAAGGGTTATCAACTACTTCTTTGGTGTACATCGGAGCGCCGTGCTCCCATAGATGACAAGATAACTACAGAGATCAGATCTTACAAGCCGGAGGTCACCACAAAATGAACATAGTACAGAATGTTAAATAATAAATATGAAAATCTGAATAAGATTGTTTCATATTAGAAATGGTAACGTACATCTTCTCAGGCTAAAAATGAGATTGATCAAATGCTATATTTATCCTATATTAATGTCTGACTCGGAAACATGGACAATGAACAAACAGTTAGAAGAAAGAATTGATGCATTTGAGATGTGGATATATAGAAGAATAGGCAGAGTTTCATGGACAGAATAACAGACAAATAAACAAGTTTTAGGAAAACTAGGCATGAAGAAACAATTACTAAGAGAAATAAAATTCAGACAAATAAAGTATTTTGGGCACATAAAATGGCATGACACCATGATACAATCTTTACTAGAGGGGAAAGTTGAGGGGAAGAGCAAGAGGAAGACCGAGAGATAAGTGGGAGGGACACTTTAAGAAATGGACAGGTTACAGTCTGGCAGTGTGCAACGCTATGGGGAAAGACAGAGGATGTTGGAGATTCATTGCAGCTAACCTTCGATGTGGAGACGGCACAAACTTCAAATTTCAAATATCTTCTAGATTACACTCTCTCTCTCTCTTTCACTCTCTCTCTCTCTCTCTCTCTCTCTCTCTCTCTTTATTAACAACACCTGGCTGTTGTAGATCGCATTTGTCTGTCTATTGCTCTGATTATAATACAGGCAGATTTTATTTTAAAATGTGTTATCATCGAATCTACTTTCTGGTCCCATTTTCTGTCATTATTTTCCACTTTTAGAGACACGGTACTTCAGATTCAGTAGGCTACGGCAGAATCAATGCAACAGATTCAATGCAACAGATTCAGTATTTTCGAATCAATGTGTTCGATCAAGTATTGCAGATTCAGTACCTCAGATCCACAAATCTACTACTTTAGATTCACAGATCCAATATCTCAGATCCGCAAATCTACTACTATAGATTCACAGATCCAATACCTCAGGTCCACAAATCTACTACTTTAGATTTGCAGATCCAGTACCTCAGATCCACAAATCTACTACTTTAGATTCACAGATCCAATACCTTAGGACCATATGTCTTGCTCATTGTCATGTTTGTTCATTGTCCATGACATATAAGACTGACGGAAACCGAACCCAGTAAATGCTGGCTAAAATCGCACACATCGCCAACGGATAAGCACCAGAGCTCCAAACGGAGCTGAAGAAGATATGACGAATAATACCCGTTCTTGGTGTTGCCTGTTTATATATCACAATAAGAATGATCAAAATGGCAGAAAAGAACGATCGAGAAGAAGAAGAAGAAGAAACCAAGAATAGGTTTTCCGCCAGGAAAAGGTTCCACCAGGAAAAGGTTCCGCCAGGAAAAGGTTCCACCAGGAAAAGTCCATTTCACGGCGAATATTATTTGCAATGAGATTACAAAGAACTAAATTGATGCAAAATGTTGACATGGACAACAAAATAAATAAATCCATCAATTGCCACTAATATACTAGTCTTCTTTCTTATGTTTTTGTCCCACTGTTACCATGTGGTTGCTCAGTGCCGTGGTTTTCTCTTTTTGTGTTACCATGTGGTTGCTCAGTGTCGTGGTTTTCTCTTTTTGTGTTACCATGTGGTTGCTCAGTGCCGTGGTTTTCTCTTCTTTTTTTTATCTTGTGCTCTTCTAGTGGTTTGGGTGATAGTTATTTTGACTTTTTTGATGGGATTTTGCTATGTCATCTAACCATCTTTTCCATGGTCTTCCTCTCGCCTTCTTTCCGGATGTCCTGTTGTAGAAGACTCTGTATATTGGAGTAGTTTAGTTGTATTCTTATTAAGGGGTCGCAACCACTTCATTCTTTGTTTCTCAATGTAATTCAAGCCAGGTTTTGTCACAACTTTCTTTCTTATGCTGATGTTGGTGACTTTGTTTCTCAATGTAATTCAAGCCAGGTTTTCTCACAACTTTCTTTCTTATGCTGATGTTGGTGATACCTTTTCTGGTGTTTTTATAACTTTTTGTAGGCATCGCATTTCACATGTAGTTATTTTTTGCAACTCTGCTTTGTACATTGCCAATTTTTGGGTCTGGTAACACAAAGTAGACATGAAAAGGCTGTTGATCGTCTATTGTTTAGCTGCCAGTGAGATTCTTGCATTGTGTTATTGGTTTAAAAGTTAATTGCATATCCTTTACAGGACTTTGCGAATCAACCCCAGCTTCTTAACGCTGTTTGTGATTTTCTAGGTATTATTACGTTCAGTAGTTTGCCATTGCTTTCTGATCGGGTGGTGTCATCGTTTTGTTTTGTGGTTTTTTTTTAAAATGCACGCAAAACAATTTGCAACAATCAAATTCGGTGAGAAACTGCCTCAGACATAGTCTCCCTCATATGTCAAATGTAAAATACACACACAAAATGTCAAATATCAAATACACACACAAAATGTCAAATACACAAAATACCTTAATTCATCTTATTTAACGGAAAAGGGTACGTCCTACACAGACCTGGGAACGGATTCTTCTTTGGAAATTTAAGGATGCTTGATCCTCTCTCTCTCTCTCTCTCTCTCTCTCTGTCTCTTATATGCCAGATATCGCCTCCGCAGGCGCCATGCTCAAATCATCAGTTACATCCTGAATCCATCTTCTCCGTGGTCTTCCTCTCCTGCTCGTTGACGGGATGTCTCCTTCCATGATGGTCTTATCCATAAATTCGTGTCTCTGTACATGTTCAAAATACTTAATTTTCTAATTCTTATTTGTAGCATCAGACAGTTTTCTTTGAGTTATTTCTGGATAGATCTATTTGTTCTCTTCTCGGTCTATGAAATACGGAGAACTCTTCTGTAACCAGGGCCGTGCTGTGCTTTGATACAGAGAGGCGGCTGCATCAGGCGGGACCGTAAGGAAGCGGCATAAGCAGCAAAATCAAAATTATAATTAAAGGTTATTTTAAGGAAAAACATTTAAGGGGCGACATTTCGAAGACTTGCATCAATCATGCTGAGAAAATATACCGCACGGTCCTGTCTGTAACACTTATATTCAAAACCACACGTATGTTTTTCTACTGCCTAGTTAAATGTCCATGCTTCACACCCATATGTCAGTTTTACATTACCTTTATGAATACAATGGGTCCGAATACCTTTCTATTGCGTGCCGTGATCCTTGTGTATTATAAACACAGAAACATCTCATGTCCTTTAATGACTCATTATTGCTGCAAATAATCAGCCCTCGTGTGACAACGAGATATGGACGACACATTCAACTTCGAAGATACACATTTTATGTACATCTCATTTCACACACAGCATGAACTTCATATTTCACTTCCGTGTCGTCTTCACATTCTGTCTTCAATCGTTACTCTATCCAATCCTTTTGTTGCTAACTAGCCGTTTCTCCACGTCATGTTGCTTTCAATAGTCGTTCTTATATCGTGCGTGCTATCGTGTGCAGTTTCATGTTTACCCACGTCATGTCGCGCTCAATCATCATACAATAGCTTACCCTGAGCATAACTTTGCCACCCACGCAGTCCATCAGAATGTATCGTTCTCGTAGGCCAGATGTCCCGCCTCTGCAGACGTCATGCTCAAATCACCAGTTACACCATGAATCCATCTTCACTGTCTTACTCTCGTTCTCTTTGTCGGTATGTCTCCTTCCATAATGATCTTCAACAGCCCTTCGCGTCTCTTTTATATGTCCAAAATACTTCCATTTTCTCATTCTTATTTGTAACCCCATACAGTTTACTTTGATTTCTCTCTGTGTAGATCTATTTGTTCTCTTCTCTGTCCAAGAATGGCTCGCTGGTTGTGTTCGTAAGGACGTTCGTATTGCTAGGCTAGGCGATGGGTGTCGTAAGGACGTTCGTATTGCTAGGCTAGGCGATGGGTGTCGTAAGAACGCTCGTATTGCTAGGCTAGGCGATGGGTGTCGTAAGAACGCTCGCATTGCTAGGCAAGGCGATGGGTGTCGTAAGAACGCTCGTATTGCTAGGCTAGGCGATGGGTGTCGTAAGAACGCTCGTATTGCTAGGCTAGGCGATGGGTGTTGTAAGGACGTTCGTATTGCTAGGCTAGGCGATGGGTGTCGTAAGGACGTTCGTATTGCTAGGCTAGGCGATGGGTGTCGTAAGAACGCTCGTATTGCTAGGCTAGGCGATGGGTGTCGTAAGAACGCTCGTATTGCTAGGCTAGGCGATGGGTGTCGTAAGAAATGAGGGTAAGTGGTTCGAATCCTGTGTTTGTCTATTTGTTTTTCGGAAGCTCTTAATACATGTACACTGTTTATTTGTTGATCATGCCCAAGATATACGGAGGACTCTTCTGTAACACTTATATTCAAAAGTACATATATGTTTTTCCACTGCCTTATGAAATGTCCATGCTTCACACCCATACGTTGCCACTGGTAATATGTATGCTCTTATTATTCTGATCTTTGTTTTCCTACCATTACATGCCCTAGACTAGCGGATGAAAGGGGCGCCTTACATTTCCTTTATTATAGGTGTATCTCTGCCCAGCTACCCGCATTTCCATATTGGACAGAAACCAGTAGACCGTGGCGAATATGATTCTGAAAAAATAATACAACAAAAATGCAACACTTTTCCTCCAGCATAATGAATATTTGTAATGTTAAACCACCTCTTGTCACACGCGTTGACATCTTTAAATGATACTCATATCGTGTCTTTTGAAAAATAATAAGAGATTTGAAACGAGTCAGACATAGACTAATCCTCTCGTGACGATATCTTTGTGTCAAGCGAATCATAGAATAAGCCTCTCGTGACGATATCTTTGTGTCAAGCGAATCATAGACTAAGCTTCTCTTTACGATCTTTCTTTGTCTATGAACGTAAATATATTCATATATAACTTGAAGATAATATTTTCTCAATGTAGTTTTGGTAACTTTTGTGCTCCGAAAATTGATGCAGATCATTTGGTTGGAACTGCATTTATTCTGTTGATGTGATTTTAGTTTTCATATTTTTAAAAATAACCTACGACTTTTACGGTTACATTCACACATTACTTCTGTTCATGTGACTTGTCTGAGTTCTGTTATGTTCATGTGACTTGTCTGAGTTCTGTTATGTTCAAGTTTAATCTTAGAGTTTTAGTTACATTAGACTACATGTTTCTTCTGTTATGTTCAAGTTTAATCTTAGAGTTTTAGTTAAATTAGACTACGTGTTTCTTCTGTTATGTTCAAGTTTAATCTTAGAGTTTTAGTTACATTAGACTACGTGTTGTCACTTCAGAAACACATTGTTTAGTTTAAATTTATGCAATCCGCTTCACAGAAGCTTCTTATTCTTCTTCTTCAAACGCTTCATATCGACCCCTTGTTAATCACTTTGTATATGATCTGAGCTTAGAACGATTGTACGTTGTGCCAGTTATGCACCTACAAGTAGGCCATCACATCCGATTTCTGTGACTCTTTTTATTTACTAGGGTAGCTTTCCTAGGCCCTACCTCAGTCGCCTCTTACAACGTGCCTTGTAGGTCGCAGTGGTACTATTCTTTGCTTCCCTTGTGGGTCCCTGCACCACGCGGGCGGAAGAACACAGCAAAATTAGAATTATGAGTCACGTAACAAAATTATAATTCAGCCTCATCATGAGAAGAGTGAAAAATAAAATAAGACCAGAAGTTAAGGAAGAACAATGTGGCTTTGTTGAATGCATGGCAACCAACAGCCCTGCATACTGTAAGAACAGTAATGGAAAGATCGATGGAAATGAAGTTGGACGTATACCTATGTTTCGTAGACTACTTGAAAGCTGTTGATAAATTGAAACATGGAGAAATAATTAGCATGTTATAAATGCTACATATTGATGAGAAAGTTGTTATAAATGCTACATATTGATGGGAAAGCTGTTATATTGATGAGAAAGTTGTTATAAATGCTACATATTGATGAGAAAGTTGTTATAAATGCTACATATTGATGGGAAAGTTGTTATAAATGCTACATATTGATGAGAAAGTTGTTATAAATGCTACATATTGATGAGAAAGTTGTTATAAATGCTACATATTGATGAGAAAGTTGTTATAAATGCTACATATTGATGGGAAAGTTGTTATAAATGCTACATATTGATGAGAAAGTTGTTATAAATGCTACATATTGATGAGAAAGTTGTTATAAATGCTACATATTGATGAGAAAGTTATAAATGCTACATATTGATGAGAAAGTTGTTATAAATGCTACATATTGATGAGAAAGTTGTTATAAATGCTACATATTGATGAGAAAGTTGTTATAAATGCTACATATTGATGAGAAAGTTATAAATGCTACATATTGATGAGAAAGTTGTTATAAATGCTACATATTGATGAGAAAGTTGTTATAAATGCTACATATTGATGAGAAAGTTGTTATAAATGCTACATATTGATGAGAAAGTTGTTATAAATGCTACATATTGATGGGAAAGTTGTTATAAATGCTACATATTGATGAGAAAGTTATAAATGCTACATATTGATGAGAAAGCTGTTATAAATGCTACATATTGATGAGAAAGTTGTTATAAATGCTACATATTGATGGGAAAGTTGTTATAAATGCTACATATTGATGAGAAAGTTGTTATAAATGCTACATATTGATGAGAAAGTTGTTATAAATGCTACATATTGATGGGAAAGTTGTTATAAATGCTACATATTGATGAGAAAGTTGTTATAAATGCTACATATTGATGAGAAAGTTGTTATAAATGCTACATATTGATGAGAAAGTTGTTATAAATGCTACATATTGATGAGAAAGTTATAAATGCTACATATTGATGAGAAAGTTGTTATAAATGCTACATATTGATGAGAAAGTTGTTATAAATGCTACATATTGATGAGAAAGTTGTTATAAATGCTACATATTGATGAGAAAGTTGTTATAAATGCTACATATTGATGGGAAAGTTGTTATAAATGCTACATATTGATGGGAAAGCTGTTATATTGATGGGAAAGTTGTTATATTGATGGGAAAGCTGTTATATTGATGAGAAAGTTGTTATAAATGCTACATATTGATGAGAAAGTTGTTATATTGATGGGAAAGTTGTTATATTGATGAGAAAGTTGTTATATTGATGAGAAAGTTGTTATATTGATGAGAAAGTTGTTATATTGATGAGAAAGTTGTTATAAATGCTACATATTGATGAGAAAGTTGTTATAAATGCTACATATTGATGAGAAAGTTGTTATATTGATGGGAAAGTTGTTATAAATGCTACATATTGATGGGAAAGCTGTTATATTGATGGGAAAGCTGTTATATTGATGAGAAAGTTGTTATAAATGCTACATATTGATGAGAAAGTTGTTATAAATGCTACATATTGATGGGAAAGTTGTTATAAATGCTACATATTGATGGGAAAGCTGTTATATTGATGAGAAAGTTGTTATATTGATGGGAAAGCTGTTATATTGATGAGAAAGTTGTTATAAATGCTACATATTGATGAGAAAGTTGTTATAAATGCTACATATTGATGGGAAAGCTGTTATATTGATGGGAAAGCTGTTATATTGATGAGAAAGTTGTTATATTGATGGGAAAGCTGTTATATTGATGGGAAAGCTGTTATATTGATGGGAAAGCTGTTATATTGATGAGAAAGTTGTTATAAATGCTACATATTGATGGGAAAGTTGTTTTAAATGCTACATATTGATGAGAAAGTTGTTATAAATGCTACATATTGATGGGAAAGTTGTTATAAATGCTACATATTGATGAGAAAGTTGTTATAAATGCTACATATTGATGGGAAAGTTGTTATAAATGCTACATATTGATGAGAAAGTTGTTATAAATGCTACATATTGATGGGAAAGTTGTTATAAATGCTACATATTGATGAGAAAGTTGTTATAAATGCTACATATTGATGAGAAAGTTGTTATAAATGCTACATATTGATGAGAAAGTTGTTATAAATGCTACATATTGATGAGAAAGTTGTTATAAATGCTACATATTGATGAGAAAGTTGTTATAAATGCTACATATTGATGAGAAAGTTGTTATAAATGCTACATATTGATGAGAAAGTTGTTATAAATGCTACATATTGATGGGAAAGTTGTTATAAATGCTACATATTGATGAGAAAGTTGTTATATTGATGGGAAAGCTGTTATATTGATGGGAAAGCTGTTATATTGATGAGAAAGTTGTTATAAATGCTACATATTGATGGGAAAGTTGTTTTAAATGCTACATATTGATGAGAAAGTTGTTATAAATGCTACATATTGATGGGAAAGTTGTTATAAATGCTACATATTGATGGGAAAGCTGTTATATTGATGGGAAAGTTGTTATAAATGCTACATATTGATGGGAAAGCTGTTATAAATGCTACATATTGATGGGAAAGCTGTTATAAATGCTACATATTGATGAGAAAGTTATAAATGCTACATATTGATGGGAAAGCTGTTATAAATGCTACATATTGATGGGAAAGCTGTTATAAATGCTACATATTGATGGGAAAGCTGTTATAAATGCTACATATTGATGGGAAAGCTGTTATATTGATGGGAAAGTTGTTTTAAATGCTACATATTGATGGGAAAGTTGTTATAAATGCTACATATTGATGAGAAAGTTGTTATAAATGCTACATATTGATGGGAAAGTTGTTATAAATGCTACATATTGATGGGAAAGTTGTTATAAATGCTACATATTGATGAGAAAGTTGTTATAAATGCTACATATTGATGGGAAAGTTGTTATAAATGCTACATATTGATGAGAAAGTTGTTATATTGATGGGAAAGTTGTTATAAATGCTACATATTGATGGGAAAGTTGTTATAAATGCTACATATTGATGGGAAAGTTGTTATAAATGCTACATATTGATGAGAAAGTTGTTATAAATGCTACATATTGATGGGAAAGTTGTTATAAATGCTACATATTGATGGGAAAGTTGTTATAAATGCTACATATTGATGAGAAAGTTGTTATAAATGCTACATATTGATGGGAAAGTTGTTATAAATGCTACATATTGATGAGAAAGTTGTTATATTGATGGGAAAGTTGTTATAAATGCTACATATTGATGGGAAAGTTGTTATAAATGCTACATATTGATGGGAAAGTTGTTATAAATGCTACATATTGATGAGGAAAGCATGTAAATTTTTAAATGCTACATATTGATGAGAAAGTTGTTATGTTGATGAGAAAGATCTGAGACTGATCACAAATATGTCTTCTTCTTCTTCTCTTCCACCGTTTACTTCTTATGGAAGTATGGAGAGCGTAGTGATCTTGTGTGTGTCTTGTTCTTCTCTTCCACCGTTTACTTCTTTATGGAAGTATGGAGGCGTAGTGATCTTGTGTGTGTGCTTGTTTTAAAGGCACTTTGTAAGCTGATATTCATTTTCGTAAGGCTGTTCTTGATGTCGTCGCGCCATCTTTAACGTGGTCTTCCTCTTACCTTGTACTCGTTATACTTTTTCTGTCTGGCTCTCTGCGGAAGGTGATACCAGAGTATTCTTGTCAGATGTCCGTACCATTTAATCTGTTGTTCTTTTATGAATTGCATGACTGGTTTCACATCCAGTCTTCTTCTGATTTCTTCATTTCTAATTTTGTCTCTTATTGTCACACCTGCAGCTTTTCTAAGACACCTCATCTCTGTCGCTATGATTTTCCGCTCATTAGCTGCTGTTATTGGCCATGTTAAAAAATATGTACTGGCAACACATGTAGAGTCTGAGTGTGACCTATCAGACGATAATTAGTAGTAAGACAAGAATGCGTACTTTCACCAGACCTGTTCAACCTATACAGTGAAAACATCATGCGACATATACAGAGTGTTCAACTTAAAAGCAGCCCGTGAATGCAGCTAATCTGGCATATATGTATGGAAATGAGAAGGTTCAGTTATGACGTAGTATAGGTCAAGGTTGTGTGACGGTGTGTAATTGTAGTGCGGAAGGGGCGATGAACAAATGTGACGTAGGACGAGCTAGTCAGAACCGGTTTAAATAGTAAATAAACACAACTCAATGCTGTACCTGGCAACTTTCGAATTGTCAATGGGGCTTCAATTATCTCGAAACACCCTGTAGAAGAAAAGACAGGAATAACAGTTGATGGACAAAACAAGAACAATCTTTTTCTTCTTCGAACGCTCCATATCGAGCACCTGTCAACCACTTTATGTGATTTGTATGTGATCTAAGCTTAAGAGCGATTGTACGTTTTGCCAGTTATCCGCCTACAAGTAGGCCAGCACATCCGATTTCTGCGACGCTTTTTATTTACTAGGGTAGCTTTCCTAGTGTCTACATCAGTCGCCTCTTACGACATGCATTGTAGGTCGCAGTGGTACTATTCGTTGCTTCCCTTGCGGGCCCCGGCACCACACGGGCGATGAACAATCTAAGATACGCTGATGACACAATTCTCATGGCTACAAATGAACAAGACCTACACGACTTGATAGACACAATTCTCATGGCCACAAATGAACAAGATCTACAAGACCTGATAGACACAATTCTCATGACTACAAATGAACAACATCTACAAGACCTGATAGACACAATTCTCATGACTACAAATGAACAACATCTACAAGACCTGATAGACACAATTCTCATGGCTACAAATGAACAACATCTACAAGACCTGATAGACACAATTCTCATGGCTACAAATGAACAACATCTACAAGACCTGATAGACACAATTCTCATGGCTACAAATGAACAACATCTACAAGACCTGATAGACACAATTCTCATGGCTACAAATGAACAAGATCTACAATACCTGATAGACACAATTCTCATGGCTACAAATGAACAAGATCTACAAGACCTGATAGACACAATTCTCATGGCTACAAATGAACAACATCTACAAGACCTGATAGACACAATTCTCATGGCTACAAATGAACAACATCTACAAGACCTGATAGACACAATTCTCATGGCTACAAATGAACAAGATCTACAAGACCTGATAGACACAATTCTCATGGCTACAAATGAACAAGATCTACAAGACCTGATAGACACAATTCCATGGTACAAATGAACAAGATCTACAAGACCTATGACACAATTCTCATGCACAAATGAACAAGATCTACAAGACCTGATAGACAATCCATGGTACAAATGAACAAGATCTACAGACCTGATGACACAATTTAGCTACAAATGACAAGATCACAAGACCTGATAGACACAATTCATGCAAATGAACAAGATTACAAGACCTGATAGACACAATCTCATGATTCAAAATTGAAAAAGTCTATAAGATCAGATACACAATCCTCATTCATATCAAAGTACAAATCGACAAACCTGATTAACATATCAGGATTACAAATCAGAACAAGATCTCGACTCAATAACAAATTTACTAGAACATGACACAAGATCTATCGATTCAATATATACAAGGAAATTTATAACATCAGACCATGACACATCTCATCGATTCAAATATCAAGGAAAGTTTATAAATCAGATGACACAAGTCATCGATTCAAATATCAAGCAAGATTATAATAGACTGAATAATCTATCGATTCAAATATCAAAGAGAATTTATAATATCAGACGACACAGAGGTCTATCGATTCAAAATCAAGAAGTTATAACACGACTGAACAGTTATGATTAAATATAAGGAAAGTTTATAAATCAGACTGACAAGTCTATCGATTCAAATATCAAGGAAAGTTTATAACATCAGACTGACACAAGTCTATCGATTCAAATATCAAGGAAAGTTTATAAATCAGCTGACACAAGTCCATCGATTCAAATATCAAGGAAAGTTTATAACATCAGACTGACACAAGTCCATCGATTCAAATATCAAGGAAAGTTTATAACATCAGACTGACACAAGTCCATCGATTCAAATATCAAGGAAAGTTTATAACATCAGACTGACACAAGTCCATCGATTCAAATATCAAGGAAAGTTTATAACATCAGACTGACACAGTCATGATTCAAATATCAAGGAAAGTTTATAACATCAGACTGACACAAGTCTATCGATTCAAATATCAAGGAAAGTTTATAAAATCAGACTGACACAAGTCTATCGATTCAAATATCAAGGAAAGTTTATAATATCAGACTGACACAAGTCTATCGATTCAAATATCAAGGAAAGTTTATAAAATCAGACTGACACAAGTCTATCGATTCAAATATCAAGGAAAGTTTATAAAATCAGACTGACACAAGTCTATCGATTCAAATATCAAGGAAAGTTTATAATATCAGACTGACACAAGTCTATTGATTCAAATATCAAGGAAAGTTTATAATATCAGACTGACACAAGTCTATCGATTTAAATATCAAGGAAAGTTTATAACATCAGACTGACACAAGTCCATCGATTCAAATATCAAGGAAAGTTTATAATATCAGACTGACACAAGTCCATCGATTCAAATATCAAGGAAAGTTTATAACATCAGACTGACACCATCGATTCAAATATCAAGGAAAGTTTATAACATCAGACTGACACAAGTCTATCGATTCAAATATCAAGGAAAGTTTATAATATCAGACTGACACAAGTCTATCGATTCAAATATCAAGGAAAGTTTATAACATCAGGCTGACACAAGTCTATTGATTCAAATATCAAGGAAAGTTTATAATATCAGACTGAATACATCTGTGTATTGCCGGGGTTCGAAAGGGGAGCAAAGAATAGTAAAAGCGCGACCTACAAGGAATGCTGTAAGAGGCAACTGAGGTAGGGGTCTAGGGAAGATACTCTAGTAAATAAAAAACATCGCAGAAATCGGATGCGCTAGCCCACTTGTAGGTGCATAACTGACACAACGTACAATCGCTATTAGGCTCGGATCACATACAAAGTACAAAGAGTGGTTAACACGTGGTCGATGTAGAGCGTTAGATGAAGAAGAAGAATGAATACGTTCGTCACGTTGAAACAAACTTTCTGTGGGTTAAAACAGGATATCATGGAAGTCCTTAAGGAACCTAAAGTGCAAAGCATTGACAAGAATACATGCTTTTACTCTAGATGATTCATGATCTCTCTCTCTCTCTCTCTCTCTCTCTCTCTCTCTCTCTCTCTCTCTCTCTCGCGATCACCACCCAGATCGATGTACCAAATATCCCCATAAATTCTTTTCATGTGAAAATCTGATTCATGCAGCCTTAGCATTGGTGTGTTTTACTTCACATCTTCAGCACCATTTGGAGATCTGGTGCTTATCCTTCGGCGATGTGTCCGGTTTCAGCCAGTGTTTACTCGGTTCGCTCTCTGTTCTGTAGCAATCTAGTGTTTTTTACGGTGTGTGGTAGCTAGCCCCACGCCCAATCTCTTTGGTCGCTTCTTACGACATGCGTGGCAGGTAACAGTGGTTATATTCTTTACACCTCAATTTGGGCCCCGGTAACCACTCGGACGATTCAAGATCTGAGAAAGTTAATGAAATTTGCAGATATTTTTCAACTTCCGTGGGAACTAGCTATCAGATAGAAATGTAATAGAATAGTTCAGAATATAAATAGTGGAAAACTGAACACTCAGAAGATTTCAGATTCATAATTTGAAGCTGAGATACAGAGAGACTGAGATCAGACCTTGTCTCTAAACTGTTATACAGACGGTGGCATGAAGAGATAGCTGAGATACACAGAGACTGAGATCAAACCTCTCTAAACTGTTATACCGACGGTGGAAGGAAGAGATAATTTCAACAGCAGCAGCAATATCCGTTTGCCCGAGTGATTACCGGGGCCCAAATTAGGGGTATAAAGAATAGAACCACTGTTATCTGCCACGCATGTCGTAAGACGCGACAAGGGAGGTTGGACTTGGGGCTAGCTACTCCACCCTGTAAAAATCACTAGATAGCTACAGAAACCACAGCCAGGGAAATTTATAGCTTGCCACCCGAAGAAGGACCCCACAAGGAGGGACTCATAGCAAGAAAATGGGGAGATAGTGGAGAGATCTGGAAAAGAACGCCTTGGACAGACTGACTTGGAAGGCCTGGATTATGGACCTATGCCTACCTAGGGACACAGGGTGAAGAAGAAGAAGCAGAATTCGTTAATTCTCGAGCATATAAGACGTCCATAGATGATAGTTCCTTAAATAAGAAGTCATCATTAGTTCTGTCTTTCTAATGAGTCTCTCCCACATCTCATTACTGGTCTCACCCAGCCTGTCAATATTAATCTGTCTCCCACATCTTATTACTGGTCTCCCACATCTCATTACTGGTCTCCCCTCAGTCTGTCAATATTAATCTGTCTCTCACATTTCATTACTGGTCTCCCCCAGTCTATCAATATTAATCTGTCTCCCACATCTCATTACTGGTCTCATCCAGTCTGTCAATATTAGTCTGTCTCCCACATCTAATTACTTGTCTCACCTCAGTCTGTCAATATTAATCTATCTCCCACATCTCATTACTGGTCTCTGTCAATATTAGTCTGTCTCCCACATCTAATTACTGGTCTACCTTGGAAGGCAGAGAAGGCTAGCCTGGATGGTGAGGGACACTGATGATATGGAAAGCAAGCCTGCATGCAAAAATCAGTCAGAAGCACCATACTGGATGCCCTTACTACATCTGAATTAATAGCGGGCAAATGAGAAGAAGAGTATTAGTCTCACCCAGCATCTC
Organism: Arion vulgaris; assembly: GCA_020796225.1. NCBI lineage: Eukaryota > Metazoa > Mollusca > Gastropoda > Stylommatophora > Arionidae > Arion > Arion vulgaris. The sequence continues at coordinate 24,083,570 of CM036776.1, forward strand.
ATCACTAGTCTCACCCAGCATCTCATCACTAGTCTCACCCAGCATCTCATCACTAGTCTCACCCAGCATCTCATCACTGGTCTCACCCAGCATCTCATCACTGGTCTCACCCAGCATCTCATCACTGGTCTCACCCAGCATCTCATCACTGGTCTCACCCAGCATCTCATCACTGGTCTCACCCAGCATCTCATCACTGGTCTCACCCAGCATCTCATCACTGGTCTCACCCAGCATCTCATCACTGGTCTCACCCAGCATCTCATCACTGGTCTCACCCAGCATCTCATCACTGGTCTCACCCAGCATCTCATCACTGGTCTCACCCAGCATCTCATCACTGAACTCATTCAACATCTCATCACTGATCTCACCCAGCATCTGATCATTAACCCTGAGAGGTCCAGGTGCCACGCTAAGTGTCGTTTGTGTTGGACACCAATTTACATACACCAAACAAAATGGTGTTCAGTAGTTTCAGAATTAAACAGTTGTAGTAAATTTATTAGTTGTATAATTAAAATTATACAGTTGTAGTGAATTACATAAATAAACAAAGAATGAAGTGGTTTGACCACTTAATAAGAATGCATCCAAACTCCACAGTATACAGAGTCTTCTACAACAGAACATCAGGAAAGAGGAAAACCACGGAAAAGATGGTTAGATGGCGTAGCAGAATCCTGTGAAAGAGCAAAGATAACAATCACACAAGCCACCAAAACAGCGCAAGACAAAAACAGAAAATCGCGACACTGGGCACAACCCGGTAGCAGTGTGACGACAAAAGAAGAAGAAGTAAATTTATATTCCAGTCCACCTTTATTCTTTTAACCTATGGTCATTCATCATTTCCGACTTGACATGTGGACATAACTGTTTTGATTCCGACTTGACATGTGGACATAACTGTTTTGATTCCGACTTGACATGTGGACATAACTGTTTTGATTCCGACTTCACATGTGGACATAACTGTTTTGATTTGTGTTTATTCAAATGTGATAAAATCTGCAACAAATATTCAATAACTAAATTTTGTACATGCAATTTTGACTTGAAATAATGGCTTCCTTGTCTGACATAAAAACTGTTTTAAAAATTATATTTATTCATAAAAATTATGTAATTTTCCAGGATAGTGTAAATATGAACAGTAGTGAGTGTCTGTAGCTTAAACAGTAGTGAGCTTGATCACAACCCAAGTGTATCTTGTTCAAACTCTGCAGCTGGCAAGTTTGGAAGCAAATTTGTCTCCTTGGATTTTTATGAACAATAAAAATAGACCTCACCGTTCAAAAAGCAATGGCAAATTAATGAACGTAAAAATAGTGCCTAGAAAATCGACGACTCGTTTACTGTTGTTGATGGCTAAGTCCTGTAAAGGATATGCTACGATTTTCATGTCATTCATAAATAGAAACATGTTTTATGGCTTACAGATGTATAAGATGTATTTTAATTGAGTGGTGACAACTTTATTCTCATTTTACTATTTTTTACTGGCATCATTACTACAACACACAAAGATAAAGATGGAAGTGAAAAGACAGATGATAAAAAGTATTTTCCTACCAACACTTTGTTACCAGTGCCACACTTGGTCTCTTACAGCAACACACCACAGAAAGCTCACCATGTGTGAAATTAAATGCTTGAGGAAGGCAGTTGGAGTCACCAGGAAAGACAGACTACGAAATTAGGATATAAGAAGCAGATTGCGCATAACTTCATGCACCGAATACATCGAAAGACAACAAATGCAGTGATTTGGACATTTAATGAGAATGAAATACAACCAACCACCAATAACAGCATACAATAAAAAGAGATTGGGTACTAGAACTAAGGGAAGACAAAGAAAAGATAGATAGACAATATCAAGACCACACTACATAAACACGGATACAACACAACAAGGGCGACTCATCTGGCCCTAGAACGCAAATTAAAGCTACCATCCCTACGCTTAACAGCAAGAGTGGACAAACAACTACATCTTCCACCTGGGAATAGACAATAGACAATAGACTATTTTTTTAATTGTTTTCCTTCTTACTAGAAATCATATTGCATTTCCATTTTCTTATTCAGAAATATTTTTTCACTAATGTAAATAAACAGAGCATTCAGTTATAAACATTTTGATTATTTGGAATATGTTTCAGTTATAAACAAATAACAGTTATATGACAAAACAAATAACAGTTTTATGACAAAACTAATAACAGCTGTCTGTATTAACAAATAACAGTTATATGACAAAACTAATAGCTGTCTGTATAAACAAATAACAGTTATATGACAAAACTAATAGCTGTCTGTATAAACAAATAACAGTTTTATGACAAAACTAATAGCTGTCTGTATAAACAAATAACAGTTTTATGACAAAACTAATAACAGCTGTCTGTATAAACAAATAACAGTTATATGACAAAACTAATAACAGCTGTCTGTATAAACAAATAACAGTTATATGACAAAACTAATAACAGCTGTCTGTATAAACAAATAACAGTTATATGACAAAACTAATAACAGCTGTCTGTATAAACAAATAACAGTTATATGACAAAACTAATAACAGCTGTCTGTATAAACAAATAACAGTTATATGACAAAACTAATAACAGCTGTCTGTATAAACAAATAAGTTTTATAACAAAACTAATAACAGCTGTCTGTATAAAAATGTATGAGAAATAATTACTTGTAAAAAAGTGGTTTGTGTCATGGTTCATTCAGAGTTTAACATCACTCGACATTTCATCATTAACATCACTCAACATCTCAATATTAACATCAATATTAGTCTCACATCAGAGGCACCAAAAGCAGAGCTAGCTATTAAAAGTGGATCCAGTTTAGGCAGCTGAAGTCTTGTACCTAGTCATATATGCATATCAAATTAATATCATCATCATCAGGTGCCATGCAGGCTGGTGTATGCGATCATGGATCTCCACAAATCTCTGTCTCTGGTGTTTGATATCATCTCAGATGTTGGTGCTCTTCCATGATGTGAAGTCTGGCTATCCAAAATTTTCTCTCTGTGTCTTCCTCTGTCTCGTCTCCCTTCGATTTGACCGGTTCTTACAATGTGTTCTAAACCTCTCTTTCTCATCAGATGTTCGAAAAATGATGACTGTCTCTGTCTTATATTGATGATAAGCTTTCTCAGTGTCTTGACCTCATCGAACAACTCAACATTAGTCATTTTAGCAGTCCATGGGATTCTCATCATTCTTCTGTAAAACCACATCTCTATGGCCCTCAGAGATTTTTCTATCTGTTTGTTTATTGTCCATGACTCACATCCATATGTCAGTATTGGTTCTATGTAGCACTGAATAACTCTCATTCTGATCTCAATTGAACACAATTTAATATACAATCACCAAATAGAATTCAACTCTTTACTGCCAAGGACCCCAAAATCCCCCATGAAGTTTAGGGTCACAGTTTGGATCTGACTGTGGGTATACTGGTGGCACACTGGTGGCATTGTAAACAGCAAGTCGTTGTAGAAGATGTCGGACTAGACTAACTCTCTCTTCAGACAGGTCCAATGTTTCTGTGGGATCCAACTTGACATTAAACAGCCAGACATTCTTTATATTATCTTCTTTAAGAGTCACTGGACTTCCAAGATGAGGCGGAGGGTACCATGTATCATCTCCTGTACACACAACAGATACAAATATTCATGAAGACAATAAGATTAGAAAGGAAAATGAAAATCATAAAGTAAATGAACCTTTTTTCATACCCTGTGGTATATTGAGGAATGTAGTGTTAGGACCATATTTGTCATTGACCATCAGTACATGATTGTCAGAATTACCAACAACTATATCCAGCAAAATTGTATCAAAATCATATAGCTGAACCATGGTTCAACAAAAATGATGTAGCTGAACCGTGATTCAACAGAAATCTCTATATATCTCTATATCCTCTTCGTGTCCCGATTGACACATAAGGCTTCCACAAGAGACTTCCACTGTTGCCATTCTGCTGCCTTTCTACCAACCGTCTCCCACGTCAAGCCACACTCCTTCAACTCTCTCTCAACTGTTCTTCTCCATGTTTCCTTTGGACGTCTAGGCTTTCTCTTCCCATCCGCTGTCCATCTAAGAGCTGTCCTAGCCAATGCCCCACTGGCATACGACGTACATGTCCAAACCACCTCCATCTTCGTCTTTTAATGATGGTCTCCAAGAATGCACAGTCTGTTTGTTTCAAAAGCTCCTCATTTATTATGGTATTTAGCCAGAAAATTTGCAGAATTCTTTTTAAACATTTATTCTGAAATGTCTCCAACTTGTGTATTATGTGTTGTGTCATCTTCCAGCATTCAGTACTGTATAATAGCACTCCCAGTACATTACTTCTTCCAGCATTCACTACTGTATAATAGCACTCCCAGTACATTACTTATTCCAGCATTCACTACTATATAATAGCACTCCCAGTATATTACTTATTCCAGCATTCACTACTATATAATAGCACTCCCAGTATATTACTTATTCCAGCATTCACTACTGTTGAGCATCGCAAAAGTTTTCTTTCCTTCTTGATTTTTTCGATAATATCGTTTTCTACATCTCCATCTGGCGATACTGTACTTCCCAGGTATACAAAATCCTGGACTTTCTCTATGACCTTTTTTTCATACCATGAGGTATACTGAGGAATGCAGTGTTAGAACCAAATTTGTCATTGACCATCGGTACATGGTTGTCAGAATTACCAACGACTATATCGTGCAAAATTGCAAAAATGATGTAGCTGAACCATGGTTCAACAAAACTGATGTAGCTGAACCATGTTTCAACAAAAAGCAACTCCTACAATAAAAAATTAAATTACATATGATTGCACTGGAAATGTTGAATTGTCAAAGAAACATCAGCGTTTAAAAGCCTTTAAAAAAATAGAAACTACACGTTATATAGTATTAAAACTAAATTACGAATTTTCAATTCAAATGTTGTATCATTCCTAACATATGCCAGCGAGAGTTGAAAATGACTAAAGATATAGAAAGCAATTGAATGCATTTGAAAATAGATGTCTGCACAAAATAATGAACATAAATTTGGATGAATTCCGGAGAAGTGATGAAATCAGATAAATGTCTGGTCAACCACTAGTGACAACTGTTATAAGAAGGAGAAGATGGAGATATGTTGGGCATACCTTGAGAAGAAATGTCTGGTCAACCACTAGTGACAACTGATATAAGAAGGAGAAGATGGAGATATGTTGGGCATACCTTGAGAAGAAATGTCTGGTCAACCACTAGTGACAACTGTTATAAGAAAGAGAAGATGGAGATATGTTGGGCATACCTTGAAAAGAAATGTCTGATCAACCACTAGTAACAACTGTTATAAGAAGGAGAAGATACAGATATGTTGGGCATACCATGAGAAAAAATGTCTGGTCAACAACTAGTAACAACTATTATAATAAGGCGATGAAAATATGTTGGACACACCTTGAGAAGAAATCATCAAAGAATACCAAAGCAGAAATTGAAGTGGAAGGCAAATGGTTCAAGAAAGATAAGGTGCATTAGGGAAACCCTGAAATGAACTTTGCTGAGAGAGGCAAGAATTATCTTACTCAATTCCATGGAAGAGATTGAGCGAGTTGCTCAGGACAGAGCGTATGGAGAAATTACTTGCAGGCCCTATGTAATGTATAACGGTACGAGAGGAATAGTTATATAAATATATATATATATCCTTACACAGGAAGATCTCAGATGCAGTGTATGAACTCTATAGCACCGGCGAGGGTCCCTGATGTAAGTTAGAAGATTGTGAAAATATTTTTGCAGGAATTTTATTTTTCTTATGAATTTGGCCAGGGCAGCGATTTTCCAGCCTGCTCTTCTCGATTTTGAACTGTCAATGGTTCTTTTATGTGCTTAAATTGAACACAGGACCTATGTTTTATTATCCGTCTCTGATAGGACTAGGAACTCTGTCTCACCTACACTGAGATCAGGGATCTCTGGAAAAATATCCTGATGGCTCCACGAGGGAGTGAACTGAGTACCTTTGCAATGGGAGGCTAGCATCTAGCCATCTACGCCATAGAGACCCCCCAACAAACAACATATTCAAAGGTTACTGATGAAATTTATAGAAATAGTGCTAATGAAGGCTCTTTCAATCCCTACCTGGATCTCCAGTTACAAGTTTATAGTCACCAGAACGAATCGCTGCCCTCACACGAGTGTCAAATGTATCATTGTATAACATGTTTCCTTTCAAAGGTGTCCATATGTCTATATTGTGAAGAATTTCTTTTCTGTTTCCTCTCATACCTTGGCTGTCAAGGTGAAACAAGATACACAGGTCAAAGGGCATCTGAAACTTCAATATTAAATATTTTGACTTCAGTTAAGTGTTTAGATTGTTCAAAAATAATTTATATGGTTTGCTAGAAAATGTTTAGTTTGTTAGTAAATGTTTAGCTTGTTAGAAAATGTTAAATTTGTTAGTAAATGTTAAGTTTGTTAGTAAATGTTTAGCTTTTTAGAAAATGTTAAATTTGTTAGTAAATGTTAAATTTGTTAGTAAATGTTAAGTTTGTTAGTAAATGTTTAGTTTGTTAGTAAATGTTAAGTTTGTTAGTAAATGTTTAGTTTGTAAGTAAATGTTTAGTTTGTTAGTAAATGTTTAGTTTGTTAGTAAATGTTTAGCTTGTTTGGAAGTGTTGAGTTAGAACAATTGAAAAGTCATGAGTACAGTAATTGCAAAGTTGTGGGTACAGAGTGGGAGAAAAGAGTGACGTCTGTCCTATAACATCAAGATCACAATATACAAAACTGTAACAAGACCAATTGTTCTGTTTGGATGCGAAGCTTGGAACACAACAAAACAAGATGAAATATTATTACAGAAATTTTAAAACAAAGTACTTAAGATGAATCTTGGTGACCAACAAAGAAGGAAATAGTGGAGAATCAGAAACAATAAAGATTTTAAAAAATGTTTGTTAAATGATAATTAATTACCAATATCATGAAAGTTAACAGAATATGATGGCTCTACTGCATATTGAAAGAAATGAAGAGGACAGAGAGCCTAAAGCTGAATGTGCAGAAAAATATGAAGGGAAAGAGGCTACAAATCAAACCAAGAAAATAATAAAGAGAAAACGTTGAAGTAGACTTAGAAATATAAGGAGTCAACAATTGAGAAGAGAAAGTTAAGAACAGAGATGAAAGAAGGTGGGTGATATCTGCAGCAGTGAACCTCAAAGGCTTGGAAAGCTGAATTGTTTTATTTGTATTGGGCTCTTTCCCATTAGTCTGCAGCAGGTGGGCTGAGATGTTTGAAATATGTAAAATCTCTGAAGTCATCTTTCTGTCGAATGAGATCTGTTCGATAATTTTAAATATATTTAATTACATATTGGCTCTACGAAGGTTCCCATCTTTTGGCTGCGATCAAGTGAGCACTACACTGGCTGCGATCAAGTGAGCACTACACTGGCTGCGATCAAGTGAGCACTACACTGGCTGCGATCAAGTGAGCACTACACTGGCTGCGATCAAGTGAGCACTACACTGGCTGCGATCAAGTGAGCACTACACTGGCTGCGATCAAGTGAGCACTACACTGTGATCTTAGCAAAAAGGCAGAGAAGCAAAATGATGAAGAATAAAAAACGAAACCAAAAATGTACTGACTGAAATGGCAGAAGTCAGGGAATTAGAGGTGACCAAGATCCTACTCTATCTCCAAGTGCTAGAAGTCAGGGAATCAGAGGTGGCAAGATCCTACTCTATCTCTAAGTGGTAGAAGTCAGGGAATCAGAAGTGAACAAGATCCTACTCTACCTCCAAGTGACAGAAGTCAGGGAATCAGAAGTGAGCAAGATCCTACTCTATCTCCAAGTGGCAGAAGTCAGGGAATCAGAAGTGAGCAAGATCCTACTCTATCTCCAAGTGGTAGAAGTCAGGGAATCAGAAGTGAACAAGATCCTACTCTACCTCCAAGTGGTAGAAGTCAGGGAATCAGAAGTGAACAAGATCCTACTCTATCTCCAAGTGGTAGAAGTCAGGGAATTAGAAGTGAACAAGATCCTACTTTATCTTCAAGTGGTAGAAGTCAGAGAATCAGAAGTGAACAAGATCCTACTCTATCTCCAAGTGGTAGAAGTTAGGTAATCAGAAGTGAACAAGATCCTACTTTATCTTCAAGTTGTAGAAGTCAGGGAATCAGAAGTGAGCAAGATCCTACTTTATCTTCAAGTGGTAGAAGTCAGGGAATCAGAAGTGAGCAAGATCCTACTCTATCTCCAAGTGGTAGAAGTCAGAGAATTAGAAGTGAACAAGATCCTACTTTATCTTCAAGTGGTAGAAGTCAGGGAATCAGAAGTGAACAAGATCCTACTCTATCTCCAAGTGGTAGAAGTCAAGGAATCAGAGGTTACCAAGATCCTACTCTATCTCCAAGTGGTAGAAGTCAGGGAATCAGAAGTGAACAAGATCCTACTCTATCTCCAAGTGGTAGAAGTCAGGGAATTAGAAGTGAACAAGATCCTACTTTATCTTCAAGTGGTAGAAGTCAGGGAATCAGAAGTGAACAAGATCCTACTCTATCTCCAAGTGGTAGAAGTTAGATAATCAGAAGTGAACAAGATCCTACTTTATCTTCAAGTGGTAGAAGTCAGGGAATCAGAAGTGAGCAAGATCCTACTTTATCTTCAAGTGGTAGAAGTCAGGGAATCAGAAGTGAGCAAGATCCTACTCTATCTCCAAGTGGTAGAAGTCAAGGAATCAGAAGTGAACAAGATCCTACTCTATCTCCAAGTGGTAGAAGTCAGGGAATTAGAAGTGAACAAGATCCTACTTTATCTTCAAGTGGTAGAAGTCAGGGAATCAGAAGTGAACAAGATCCTACTTTATCTCCAAGTGGTAGAAGTCAAGGAATCAGAGGTTACCAAGATCCTACTCTATCTCCAAGTGGTAGAAGTCAGGGAATCAGAAGTGAACAAGATCCTACTCTATCTCCAAGTGGTAGAAGTCAGGGAATCAGAAGTGAACAAGATCCTACTCTATCTCCAAGTGGTAGAAGTTAGGTAATCACAGGTGAACAAGATCCTACTCTATCTCCAAGTGGTAGAAGTCAAGGAATCAGAGGTTACCAAGATCCTACTCTATCTCCAAGTGGTAGAAGTCAGGGAATCAGAAGTGAACAAGATCCTACTCTATCTCCAAGTGGTAGAAGTCAGGGAATTAGAAGTGAACAAGATCCTACTTTATCTTCAAGTGGTAGAAGTCAGGGAATCAGAAGTGAACAAGATCCTACTCTATCTCCAAGTGGTAGAAGTCAGGGAATTAGAAGTGAACAAGATCCTACTTTATCTTCAAGTGGTAGAAGTCAGAGAATCAGAAGTGAACAAGATCCTACTCTATCTCCAAGTGGTAGAAGTTAGGTAATCAGAAGTGAACAAGATCCTACTTTATCTTCAAGTGGTAGAAGTCAGGGAATCAGAAGTGAACAAGATCCTACTCTATCTCCAAATGGTAGAAGTTAGGTAATCACAGGTGAACAAGATCCTACTCTATCTCCAAGTGGTAGAAGTCAGGGAATCAGAGGTGAACAAGATCCTACTCTATCTCCAAGTGGTAGCCTCAATCTTGTTAACTTGATAAGGATAAAAAAAAAAATAATGAAATGTCATACTTAAAACTTGTGTCAACAAAATGATGCAAGTATCAAAATCTTGATTTGAAAAGTGAGGACAAATGTGTAGGTCCATGGGATGCCGGGGTCCACAAGGGAAGCAAAGAATAGTACCACTGCAACCTACAATGCATGTCATAGAAGGCGACTGATGTAGGACCTAGGGAAGCTAGCCTAGTAAATAAAAAGCATTGCAGAAATCGTATGTGCTGGTCTACTTGTAGGCGCATAACTGGCACAAGGTACAATCGCTCTTAGGCGCAGATCACATACAAATAACAAAGAGTGGTTGACAAGTGGTCGATATGGAGAGTTCGAAGAAGTAAAGGCACAATGTGACAAACATACCCTAACAAAGAAAGAAATGGTGAAATGTATTTTATCCTCGCCTTGGTCAAAGGGAGATAATTTAATGAAAACAACCAAATACCCTGTAAGTTCACATGAACAAACAGTTATCTACCTACCTTATCATCTGCCACTGACTGACACCATCTAAGTTCAAACTTGTGTTGACTTTCACACCCACAGCATCAGCAATTGTTGGAAACCAATCAGAAACATGCATCAGCTCTGTTTGAATTATCCCTGTGTGTTTAAGGAGAGGTCCAGTGACAAATCCTATCCCCCTTACACCACCCTCCCACAGTGTGTGCTTGTAACCTCGTAGTGGCCAGTTATTACCACCAGCATACACTTCTCCACCATTGTCTGTACAAAAAATAATCAAACATCAGGATACTCATGTAAATTATATTATTATTATAATCTCTCTCTCTCATAATCACCTCCCAGACCGATGTACCAGATCTCTCCATAAATTCATTCATGTAGAAATCTGATTCATGCAGCCTAAGTTCTCTGATTTTCGTCACATCTTCAGCACCACTTGGAGCTCTGGTGCTTATCCTTCAGTGATGTGTCTGGATTCAGCCAGTGTTTACTGGGTTCGCTCTCCGTTAATCTTTGGCTGTCCCCAGCCGTCCTGCAAGACAGCAGGTTAACTTCTACACATTTAGGACATATGCATCCGATTTCAGCCAAACCTCCTTAGTTGCCTTTTACGACGTGTGGCAGGTAACAGTGGTTCTATTCTTTAAACCCCAAATTTGGGCCCGGTAACCACTTGGGCAATTATTATAATCAAATCCCTTGGTTCAGTTTTCTTCTTCTTCAAGCGTTCAATATTGAACCGTTGTTAAACCACTCTTTGTGATTTGTATGTGATTTGAACCTAAGAGCGACTGTACATTTTGCCAGTTATGCGCCTACAAGTAGGCCAATACATCCGATTTCTGCGACGGTTTTTATTTACTACGGTAGCTTCTCTAAGCCCCTACCTCAGTCACCTCTAACGACATGTCTTGTTGGTCGCAGTGTTGCTATTTTTGGCTCCCCTTGTGAGCCCAACAACACATGGGCGGCCTGATTTCAAAGCGGGTGTCTTTTGTTAACTATAAAGCGTCTTAACTCTTTCCACACCAATCGTCATACACTGCGCCACAGCGTTATTCCGTTGAACGCCATTCACTGTACACTGCACCATTAGAGTTGTTTCCCCTTATACAAGTCTTTCTAGTTTTACTTTTACTATTTCTTAACCTTGTTATTCTATTAGGTTGTACAGTTTTCTTCAAATTAGTATAGAATAAGATACATATATGTTTGTTTATTAACGAGTAGTTACGGCTTTTTTGTGCCTTCCTTGAATTAGCCATGTACAACTGAGGAAATAACTGCGTCCGGGAAGAGTTAACTAAGTTCACATATATTGCTGAGCTTATTTACCTGTAGGAGAGCCACTGCAGCGTAGTTGTTAGTGAACTCGCTTCTCAAGGCTGGTGGTCTGGGTTCAGCTCCGCAATGCGCGTGGAATTTTCCCGACCGCGACGGCTCTCAGGTCGACCCAGCCTCAACTGGGTACCAGACATGCTCTGGGAAAGTAAAGGGCGGCCGGCGTGATGCTGACCACATCACCCATCGTGTGCCGACGGTCAATTAAAAATACAGGCCTAACACTGTATTGACCTATATACCACGAGGTATGAAAGGGTCCCTTTACTTTTACTTTTATTTACCTGTAGAAAAAATGAAAACAGTGTTGTTCCATAGACCAGTTTCCTTCAAAGCTTCAGTCAGATTTCCTACACCCTCATCCATGGCACTGACCATACCTGAAAAGGTACAAACGTTTTTTCTTATTTATAAATAACTCAAGGCTAAAGCAATCTGTGGACACTAACCTGATTCTGTCATGTATGACAGCAATAAATTCTCTCTCTCTAACCAGTTTGACATGAAGTCATCCTTTCTAGGCTACCATGTGTAGTCATCCTTTCTAGGCTACCATGTGTAGTCATCCTTTCTAGGCTATCACATGTAGTCATACTTTCTAGGCTATCACATGAAGTCATACTTTCTAGGCTATCACATGAAGACCAGACACCAATATAATAATAATAATAATAATTCCTCTCGTACCGTTATACGTTACATAGGGCCTGCAAGTAATTTCTCTATACCGCTCTATCCTGGGCAACTCGCTCAATTTCCTCTATGGACCTGAGACCGATATTTCCTGCCTCTCTCAGCAAAATTCGTTTCAGGGTCTCCTTGGGTCGACCTCTCTTTCTTGAACCCTTTGCATCCCACTTCAATGCCTACTTTGATATTCGTTGATCATTTCTCCACAAGGTGTGCCCAACATATCTCCATCTTCTCTTTCTTATAACAGTTGTCACTAGTGGTTGACCAGACATGTCTCTCATTTCATCACTTCTTCTGAATTCGTTCCATTTTTTATTCATTATTTTTCACAGACATCTATTTTCAAATGCATTCAACTTGCTTTCTATATCTTTAGTCATTTTCCAACTCTTGCTGGCATATGTTAGGATTGATACAACATTTGAATTGAAAATTCGTAATTTAGTTTTAATACTATATAACTTGCAGTTCCATATTTTTTAGACTTTTAAAAGCTGATGTTGCTTTGCCAATTCGTATCATAATTTCTTTTTAACATTTCCTGTGCAATCAAAATTGCTACCTAAATAGGTGAACTGCTCTGTTATTTTTATCATTTTAGATTCCAGTGTGATATCTGCATTACTTGCCATAGGTGTCTTCATTATATTTGGATTTTCATAGCTTATCTGCAGTCCAACTTTTGATGCTATAGATGACAAGTTTACTAAACTAAAATCAAAAACAGCTAAGTCCACATGTAAAGCTGGAAAACAGCTACGTCCACATGTGAAGCTGGAAAACAGCTACGTCCACATGTGAAGCTGGAAAACAGCTAAGTCCACATGTGAAGCTGGAAAACAGCTACGTCCACATGTAAAGCTGGAAAAGACTATGAACCTTAGGTTAAATTAATAACAGTGGACTGGAATATAAATTCACTACAACTATTTAACTCCTAGAGTACCAAACACTTAGAGCATCTTTGTATAAAGAAAAAGTTTCTGGTCTTCACTGTGTTTTTAACAGAAATGGTTAGCCGATCCTCATGCTGAAGGTCCAAATAGCAGAAATGGTTAGCTGATCCTCATGCTGAAGGTCCAAATAGCAGAAATGGTTAGCTGATCCTCATGCTGAAGGTCCAAATAGCAGAAATGGTTAGCTGATCCTCATGCTTAAGGTCCAAATAGCAGAAATGGTTAGCTGATCCTCATGCTGAAGGTCCAAATAGCTAATGTGAGAGTGACAAAATATATTGTTAGTATAACCTATGGCTTTCTGAATGACAGCAGAAGGGAAAAGAAGACCTGGACATCCAAAGGAAACATGGAGAATAACTGTGGAAAGAGAGTTGAAAGATTGTGGCCTGACATGGGAAACAATTGGTAGAAAGGCGGCAACAATGGAAATCTGGTTCTTTGATACAATTTCACCGGATACTCGAGTATTCAACTTGACCTAGGTCATGGAACGTTAGTAGGTCAGGATAGGCGACGGGGGTATAAATGTCATCCCTTGTGTGTAATAATAAGATTTTGGTTTAAATAAGAAGTGTAAAGTTTGATTTAGTTGTGTAGCCCTAAAAAGGACTGTGAGTAGACAGGGCAACGGGATTGTGAGTAGACAGGGCAACGGGATTGTGAGTAGACAGGGCAACGGGACTGTGAGTAGACAGGGCAACGGGAGTGTTAGTAGTTTAAGGTAATTCTGGGGGCCAGAAGTTTACAATGTCTGCCATAATTGCTTCAAATGGGTCCAAACCTCTGGATTTTGTTCGATGGCGTCACATAAACTCACTCATGTACGAATGCGAGAGATGTCGATGTGTTCTATTTTGTTTCTTGGTTCCTTCCTTCGTCATATCCCGGTCAACTTGATATTTTCTCCTGCTGAAGGGGCTCTCATCTATTTCAACAATCTGGTCTGGGCTTCCATATTAGTGGTTTCCGTATTAGTGTGTTTGCGCACACCTCTCTCAGAATATTGTTTCACTTAACTGCTGTTCTGCTGCACATATGCAACTGTTCATTGCCTTGTCTGGCGATGATGTCCTGGGCACAGCAACATTTCCTTGCTGAATGTAAAATTCCATGGTCTTGTAAATAAACAATAGTAGTAATGTTGATCTAGTAATGTTCCGTGACCTAGGTCAAGCCGAATACTCGAGTATCCAGTGAAATTATATCAAAGTACCGGAAATCTTTTGTGGAAGCTTTAGTGTCAAGCAAGACACCAAAAAAAAGATATATATAAATAGCTGACCTGCATAGATTCTCCTGTTTTTGTCTTGAATAAAGCTGTATGGTTTGACATACTGAGGTGGAACCTCCATTGGTGAGTGTACTGCCTGGTATGCCAGATACAGGAAAAATGGCTACAAATAGAAGCAAATTCAATATGAGTATCACTATACATACCAGTTAGTATTGATTTATTCATTTTCAGATTTACACTTTCATCTACAGACTTACAGAATATCATTTATGGCTAAATGGTTATAGCACTTGTCGCTCATTCATTGGGGTTCAAACTCCCAAAACGGTCAGTTATTTTTGTCTTCCAAGGTAAACTTAAAAAACTAAAGCTGCAGGCCACACAGTGACAGTCAGAGAAACAGGCTATTAATTCTCTGAATTAGCTCAATAGCTCTCCATTAAATATGATTATGTTTCTTTTTTAAAGATAGATACAAACTGATTGTTGAAATAGATTTATTGATTGATTGGACCATGATCATTGCACTTTGGTGAGTAACCTTGTGTGCTTCGATCTCTTTCTTATTCATGAAGATCTCAGCGGCAGTGCACGAACACCATAGCACCAGTGAGGGTCCCCAATGTCATTTAGAAGATGTTGAAAATATTTTGTAGGAATTTTAAAGAACTTTCTAATTAATTTTGCCTGGGCTTTCCAGCTTGTTCTTCTCAATTTTGAGCTGCTAATGGTTCTTTCATGTTCTCAGCTTGAACACAAAACCTACATTTTGTCATCAGTCTCCGATAGGACTAGAAACTCGATCTCACACTGAGATCAGAGAACTCTGGATATTTATTTACAATTAATTTTAAAGACTTTCTGTGAGTTTTGAAACAATTGATCTTCTCCTCCTTTCAGCCGTTATTATCGGTGTTTGATTGGCTATCATCTTGCATGCTCATATGTCTCGTAAAGTTTCGCTTGTTGTGTTTCATGGCATCACAAAGGTTATGAATGAACTTTAGGCTGTACACTTTGGCAATTTCAACCACTAGATAATGCCAGAATTCTAACCCCTTGGATATGCTATAACTTTAATCCCTTATGCTAGTACCACTTAAATTGACAAACAAGAATGTAATCAAACATTTCCTTAAAGCTAATGATGCTGTGATCTAGTGATGGACAGAAAAATGGAAACAAGAAATGAATCTTACAGTTCAATGAAGCTACTGATGCTGTGATCTAGTGATTGACAGAAAAATGAAAACAAGAAATGAATCTTACAGTTCAATGAAGCTACTGATGCTGTGATCTAAAGAAAATAACATCTTCTTCAAATGCTCTATATCGATCACTTGTTAACCACTGTGTGATTTGTATGTGATCTGAGTCTAAGAGCGATTGTATGTTGTGTCAGTTATGCATCTACAAGTAGGCCAGCACATCCGATTTCTGTGATGCGTTTCATTTACTAGGGTAGCTTCCCTAGGTCCTACACCAGTCACCTCTTACGACACGCCTTGGAGTTCGCAGTGGTACTATTCTTTGCTTCCCTTGCGGGCCTCGCACCACACGGGCGAAAATAATATATTCACATATGTACCATAATTACTTACTTTGTCAGCAGACTTGGCACTGTTGACAATATCAATAGCTTTTCTGGTATACAGATGTGTTGAATATGTACCATTCATGTTTGTGACTGGTTCATTCATGTCCCGCAGATCATACCCACACCATTGTTCCGTGGAGTACTTCCCAGACAAAATATCATTATAATTAAAACTGTTAGTTATCCTTAAGTCAGGTGGAGTTGTCCTGTTGTGAAAAGTATCACAATTGTAGTAAGTGAAGTAATCTTCACCACCTTCCCAATAACCTTGAATTTTGTGAATATTAAAAAAATGAATGATAAAAGATTAGTTAACATTCCGTGGAAAGTAAAATATATCAATGGAATCGCGAGAGAGAGAGAGAAATATATAAATAAATAAGTCATGGCAAAAAAATGAGGTGTAAAAATAGAGATGCAAACACGTCACCATGAACACAAAAAGAGCAATGTTCAACACAATCTTTCTCCCCACATTATGTTACCAGTGCCAAACCTGGACGCTGACAACAAACGATAAAAGAAAACTAGTCACAACAGAGATGAAGTGTCTACGCAGAATGCTGGGTGTAACAAGAAGAGACCGGTTGAGAAATGAAGACATCAGGAAAAAAGTGGGTACAACATCAGTACTAGACTTCATCAAGAAACAACAAATTAAATGGTTCGGTCACGTAAGCAGATTACCATCAGACAGTGCACCCCAAAGAGCAATGCTGCTCCGATACAATGGATACAAAGCAAAAGGCCGGCCACGCAAAGATGGACCTCAGAGATAACAGAGGCGACGAAAGAGACTATCTACAAAGCGCATACTAGGGCCCGTTTTAGAAATCTCTTCCTGACCTGACGCTGTGAGGCATACAGGATTCGAGAAAGAAAGAAAAGAAAGAAAGAGATCAAAAATAGATAATCTAGTCCAATAATTCTCATCTCTCTCGGAAAAGTTTGTTTTTTAGGGCATTTTTTCTTTATTGAATCATTTGTCTCCCACTTCAATGCTTATTTTGCGATTCTGTGATCATTTATTCTCAGAGTACTCCCAATATATCTTCCTCTTCTCTTTCTTATAACAGGTGTTACTAGTGGTTGACCAGACATTTCTATGATTTCATTCTGAATTCGTCCCATTTTAAGTTTGTTTTTTTTTCGCAGAAATCTATTTTCAAATGCATTCAACTTGCTTTCTTTATCTTTGGTCATTTTCATCAGTAACTATCATTGATGCGCTGAGTGCACCTTGCACCACATGTCCCTTCATCAGTAACTATCATTGATGCACTGAGTGCACCTTGCACCACCTGTCCCACACGCAATACTTGCCCTCAAGCACCGCAAGGTTACAAGAAGAGCTAGATGAGATGAGAATAATAATTTGCTATCTAATCACTGACTTCATAAATAATGAATTATTATTTAAATAAAATGATGAATAGTTCATGGAGAGAGAGAGAAGAGAAAAAACAAAGACATTCTACAAAATGTGTATATTGAAGAGTATTAGCTCATAACATCATGTCCCAGAAGATGAAATATTTTGGCCACATTAAACGTCACAGTGGTTTAGAAAGAACGGTAATGGAAGGCATGGTTCCTGGAGTACGAGGCAGTGGATAACAAAGACAAAGGTGGCAGCAGGATTTCAAAGACACCTTGAACATGACATGCATGATGCAGGAAAACTTGTTAAAAACAGAGTTTTCAGTCAGGCTGTGATGAAAGCGACATTCAGGATGAGACATGCTACTTGATGATGATGAATAGTTTGGGGAAAGAAGTCTTCTTCTTCACCCTTCGCCCCTAGGGAAGCATAGGTCCGTAACCAAGGCCTTCCAAGCCCGCCTATCCAAGGCCATCTTTTCCAGATCTCGCCACTCTCTCCCTGTTTTTTGGCGTTCCATCTCTACGCAAAGAAGTGGTGGTGATTAAATTGTTGTAAATATAACTCGAAGTGACATATACTAACTGCAACACTGACAGCATAATTTTACAAATTGTTGATTCCTTACCATAAAATGAATCAAATCCTCTGTATAACGGAGTATATTCTTTCTTATATAATCCCAGATGCCATTTGCCAACAGCATGATTCGAGTATCCCGCAGTCCTCAAGACATCTGCGATGGTAGGGAAGTTTAGTGGAAGACCATATGGTTGAGAAGGCCAGATAATATCATGCTGAAGTCCTGTATGTATCTTACAAATAATATTAATAATAAAACTCAGGTTTGTTGAATCAAATCATAAATAACAAGCAACAATGACTGCTTAGACAAGGAGATTGCCAATATTCCATACACAGCACCTAGTTGGTGTGTCAATATTCCATACACAGCAGCTAGTTGGTGTGTCAATATTCCATACAGAAGCTAGTTGGTGTTATTTTAATTGAGCTGTCTACTTAACTCTTTCCAAGCCTTAAGCCGCACACTGCACCACGGCGGAAGTCCGTTGCACACTATTAGCCGCACACTGCGCCATAGAGTTGCTTCCCTTATAAGAAGTCTTTCTAGTTTTACTTCTACTATTTTACTTATACTACTTTTCAACCTTGTTATTCTATTAGGTTGTCCAGTTTTCTTCAATTTACTATATAATAATATATATATATATATATGTTTATTTATTGACGAGTAGTTGGGATCAGTTTTTGGGGTTTTTACCTAACTTGAATTAACCTCATAAAAATTGAGGAAATAAGAAAGACTGCGTGGAAAGAGTTAAACTTATGTTTCTTTAATTTTCTTTGTGCCCTCAATGTTGATAGTGGATTCGCATACAGTATGTTTCTTATTTTCATAAATTCTTTTGTCACTTGAGCTATATAGTCTTATTTTCCTACCCTAGCTTCTATTTCTCGTTAGTAATATATTATTGAAGTTGACCACAGTAAAGATGACAATAGTGTTAATTGTCTCTGTTTGCTAGATCAAATATCTTAATTTTCCTAAATTTGGCTTCATGTTAAACAGTTGTTTTTTAAATTGTGTTCATACAGATGCAACTCACCTGGTATCGTCCAGTCAAAAGCTGGCTTCTGGTTGGTGAACAAATTGGTTGAACGTAGTAGTTTTCCAGTTTGACACCCTGCGCAGCAAGTTTATCAAGATTTGGTGTTGCAAACTCAGCTCCGTGATAACCAATGTCTCTGAAGCCATAATCATCCGCTACAACAAACACAATGTTTGGCTTTTTCTCAGCGATGGCTGTGGAACACAAGCTGCTAATAAGCAGACAGGAGGACACAATCAGAAGTATATTCATAGTTTGGCAGTTTTAGTGCTCTGATGCTCCAATCTGAAACAGAGAAATGTTCATTTGACTTTATTCTAATGTTGTCAAGAGAAATGTTCATTTGACTTTATTCTAATGTTGTCAAGAGAAATGTTCATTTGACTTTATTCTAATGTTGTCAAGAGAAATGTTCATTTGACTTTATTCTAATGTTGTCAAGAGAAATGTTCATTTGACTTTATTCTAATGTTGTCAAGAGAAATGTTCATTTGACTTTATTCTAATGTTGTCAAGAGAAATGTTCATTTGACTTTATTCTAATGTTGTCAAGAGAAATGTTCATTTGACTTTATTCTAATGTTGTCAAGAGAAATGTTCATTTGACTTTATTCTAATGTTGTCAAGAGAAATGTTCATTTGACTTTATTCTAATGTTGTCAAGAGAAATGTTCATTTGACTTTATTCTAATGTTGTCAAGAGAAATGTTCATTTGACTTTATTCTAATGTTGTCAAGAGAAATGTTCATTTGACTTTATTCTAATGTTGTCAAGAGAAATGTTCATTTGACTTTATTCTAATGTTGTCAAGAGAAATGTTCATTTGACTTTATTCTAATGTTGTCAAGAGAAATGTTCATTTGACTTTATTCTAATGTTGTCAAGAGAAATGTTCATTTGACTTTATTCTAATGTTGTCAAGAGAAATGCTCATTTGACTTTATTCTAATGTTGTCAAGAGAAATGTTCATTTGACTTTATTCTAATGTTGTCAAGAGAAATGTTCATTTGACTTTATTCTAATGTTGTCAAGAGAAATGTTCATTTGACTTTATTCTAATGTTGTCAAGAGAAATGTTCATTTGACTTTATTCTAATGTTGTCAAGAGAAATGTTCATTTGACTTTATTCTAATGTTGTCAAGAGAAATGTTCATTTGACTTTATTCTAATGTTGTCAAGAGAAATGTTCATTTGACTTTATTCTAATGTTGTCAAGAGAAATGTTCATTTGACTTTATTCTAATGTTGTCAAGAGAAATGTTCATTTGACTTTATTCTAATGTTGTCAAGAGAAATGTTCATTTGACTTTATTCTAATGTTGTCAAGAGAAATGTTCATTTGACTTTATTCTAATGTTGTCAAGAGAAATGTTCATTTGACTTTATTCTAATGTTGTCAAGAGAAATGTTCATTTGACTTTATTCTAATGTTGTCAAGAGAAATGTTCATTTGACTTTATTCTAATGTTGTCAAGAGAAATGCAGGGAGTAGAGAAGGATGTTATTCATTGCTTTCGTCAATCTGTCAAAGGCATTTACTTTCTTATAACAGTTGTTAGTAGTGGTTGACCAGACATTGCTTTCGTCAATCTGTCAAAGACATTTACTTTCTTATAACAGTTGTTAGTAGTGGTTGACCAGACATTGCTTTCGTCAATCTGTCAAAGACATTTACTTTCTTATAACAATTGTTAGTAGTGGTTGACCAGACATTGCTTTCGTCAATCTGTCAAAGACATTTACTTTCTTATAACAATTGTTAGTAGTGGTTGACCAGACATTGCTTTCGTCAATCTGTCAAAGGCATTTACTTTCTTATAACAGTTGTTAGTAGTGGTTGACCAGACATTGCTTTCGTCAATCTGTCAAAGGCATTTACTTTCTTATAACAATTGTTAGTAGTGGTTGACCAGACATTGCTTTCGTCAATCTGTCAAAGGCATTTACTTTCTTATAACAGTTGTTAGTAGTGGTTGACCAGACATTGCTTTCGTCAATCTGTCAAAGGCATTTACTTTCTTATAACAGTTGTTAGTAGTGGTTGACCAGACATTGCTTTCGTCAATCTGTCAAAGGCATTTACTTTCTTATAACAGTTGTTAGTAGTGGTTGACCAGACATTGCTTTCGTCAATCTGTCAAAGGCATTTACTTTCTTATAACAGTTGTTAGTAGTGGTTGACCAGACATTGCTTTCTTATAACAGTTGTTAGTAGTGGTTGACCAGACATTGCTTTCGTCAATCTGTCAAAGGCATTTACTTTCTTATAACAGTTGTTAGTAGTGGTTGACCAGACATTGCTTTCTTATAACAGTTGTTAGTAGTGGTTGACCAGACATTGCTTTCGTCAATCTGTCAAAGGCATTTACTTTCTTATAACAATTGTTAGTAGTGGTTGACCAGACATTGCTTTCGTCAATCTGTCAAAGGCATTTACTTTCTTATAACAGTTGTTAGTAGTGGTTGACCAGACATTGCTTTCGTCAATCTGTCAAAGGCATTTACTTTCTTATAACAGTTGTTAGTAGTGGTTGACCAGACATTGCTTTCGTCAATCTGTCAAAGGCATTTACTTTCTTATAACAGTTGTTAGTAGTGGTTGACCAGACATTGCTTTCGTCAATCTGTCAAAGGCATTTACTTTCTTATAACAGTTGTTAGTAGTGGTTGACCAGACATTTCTCTGATTTCATCACTTCACCTGAACTTGTAAAATTTCATATTTATTATTTATCACAGAAATATAATTTAAAATGCATTCAACTTACTATCTATATCTTTAGTCATTTTCCAACTCTTGTTGACATGTTAGGACTGTTTGGTAGCAAATGGATAATGAAATATATAACCCAGAATGTGATATACATAGTATTTGGATAGAAATTCACATGGCAACAAAGTCAGAGTTACTGACATGGTTACAACAATGCTAATGATAGAAATAGAGTAGAGCTAATTCAAGAGAACAGTTGTGTTTTGTGACGTGAAGTAAACACCATGATTACTAACTTTCACAAAATAACACTTTATTGAATCTTAGTGAATATTGCTCTATGTGTGAATTCACTACCAATGACAATGTGATAACGAGTACTCTAGTGTTATATTGAACCAATACTTATGTATGGCAGCGAATCGTGGACAATGAACAATCAATAAGATCACTGGAAGCCATAGAGATGTGGTTTTACTGAAGAGTGCTGAAAATTCAATGGACGAAGACAACAAATAATGAAGTTTTAAATCAGGCCTGTACACAAAGACACCTTATGAAAGAATAAGAATCTGACAATCAAGGTTCTTCTGGCATATAATGCGAAGAGAAGGTTTATAACATTTGGTGATAACAGGTAAAATTAAGGAAAGGAGAGATCGTTGAAGACAGGTGGAGAAGATGTTGGGTGGTCTGACATCTTGGTTCGACATCAGAACTGACTATCTGCACGAAGGAGAGAGAGTTGTGAAGAGACATGATCGACTACGCAGGCAGGTATGGCACTTAGTTGATTGAGTGGATGTTTGTTCAGTCACATAAACAGATTACCAACAGACAGTGTACCTCAAAGATCAATGCTACTCCGATACAGTTGATACAAAGCAAAACTCCGTCCACGCAAAATGTGAATCTTAGAAATAACAGAGGTGATGAAAAACACTATTTATGAAGCGCACATAAAAGCCCGTTCTATAAATCTAAAATCTTCTTATCCTGACGCTGTGGCGTAGGACTAAACAGGATTAGAGAAAATAAGAAGTCCTTGTGTATTCTATGATTATCCGTACCAAGATCCATTGCTGCTGCCCCGCTTACATTTAATCTGTACTGATATTTACATCTCTCTTGACTTTTCCCTCATAACTGACAATTAATATTTGGCGGTAGACAAAACTTCAGATAAGACTTTAAATTTCAGACTTCGACTACTTCCTGTATTTTATTAATAACATTTCAATTAATTAATTATAATTATTATTCATGTATAGAATAATGAAAGCTGGGCCTAAATTCATATATGTTACGAATACCTGTCAAATATCAGAGATATTCACTCAAGCTAGATAAGATAATACATTATATATAACATGTAGTGTCCTTGTGTACTGTTGATACGTAAAGTTGCAAGTAAACAAAAGATTCTAACCGCAGGTCACATGACTAAGCGTAGTGAAATTAATCATGTGATGATGCTAAAAATAGAACTTCTGCTGGTGGCATCTTTCATTCTACTTCTTTCCAGTTGTTGTCAGTGCCGTGCTGTGATAGAGAGGCGATCGCATCAGGCGGTTCTGTAAGGGGGCGGCATAAGCAGCGAAAACAAATACAGTTGGAATCATTCAATAATTAAAAATCTTTACGCAAAGCTTTTCTATATTGGTCTATGTTATTCCGATATTGATGTATACGATTTAATGATTTTTCGCACTCCTCTGTCTAAGCGTGTTCGGTACCCTTTGATTTCGGTTTCTGGTGCAGGTGCATCGTTGACGAGCGCTCGCCGAAAGACTTTGAAGAAAAAACATTTAATGGGCGACATTTTGAAGACTTGCATCATACTGAGAAAATATACCGCACGATCCTGATTGTTGTGGCTATTTATATTTATTTATAACATTTTTTAAATTTTATTTCACTTCTAAAATTCAATTTTCAAATTGTATGTATCTGTTCAAGAGTCATCCGATTTTGCGTCAGATTTGTTGCTGCTCTAATCGCTAGGGGGCGTCATTGGCTAGAGATAGAGATAACATATTTACAAAACTTACCAGAATATGATGCACAGAGAAGATTGACTTGATCATCACCAGGGTCATAGAATGACAAGTTCTTTGGAATCAGAGACGAACGACTGTCTTCTTTGAATGTAATCAAGTTGTTGTATAAGATTAAATGTAATCAAGTTGTTGTATAAGATTAAAGTAAGACAGAGACGAACGACTGTCTCTTCTTTGAATGTAATCAAGTTGTTGTATAAGACTACAGTAAGACAGAAAGGAGAATTTACTGTAAACCCACTAGTAAATGTGTGTAATTTACCAAATTTAACTTGCTGCATAGATGTCTGCGAAAAATAATGAATATAAAATGGAACGAATTCAGGAGAAGTGATGGAATCAGAGACATGTTTGGTCAACCACTAGTGACAACTGTTATAAGAAAGAGAAGATGGAGATATGTTGGACACACCTTGAGGAGAAATGATCAAGAATATCAAAGCAGGCATTGAAGTGGGATGCAAAGGGTTCAAGAAAGAGAGGTCGACCTAAGGAGACACTGAAACGAACTTTGCTGAGAGAGGCAAGAGGTTTCGGTCTCAGTTCCATGGATGAGATTGAGCGAGTTGCCCAGGATAGAGCGGTATGGAGAAGTTACTTGCAGGCCCTATGTAACGTATAGCGGTACGAGAGGAATTATTATTGTTAGTTTACGAAGTCGTCAGAATTAATTGTAGTCAAGTCCCAAGCTCAGTTTTATGGTAGTTAGCAAGATCA
The DNA here is from genome assembly GCA_020796225.1 of Arion vulgaris. Classification (NCBI taxonomy): domain Eukaryota; kingdom Metazoa; phylum Mollusca; class Gastropoda; order Stylommatophora; family Arionidae; genus Arion; species Arion vulgaris. Next base: position 24,108,071 of record CM036776.1, read on the forward strand.
ATACTAATTAAATAGCAGACTGAGGATTAGAAGTTCAGATATATACATGTTAAATGGGAAGGGTGGTGGGTTATAGAAATAATCAACCATGCACTTAACTGTAATCTAACTGGGAACATGTATGTAAGGACGTCGAGTTATCAAGCTACTGTCATTTAAGGAAGGACCGCGTCAGTTAAAGTCTAGTATAGTGTATACCGACATCGAGTTATCAAGCCACTGTCATTTAAGAAAGGGTGGCGTCAGTTGAAGTCTTGTATTGGTAGCCTATTTGTGAAAAACAGTCAAATGTTCAGATTTGTATAGAGTGACAAGTGTGACCATATATCTTCTATTAAAATAAAAACTGGGCAGATGACGCTCATCAGCCCGGGAGGGCAGGTCGTCTACGGGTCGCTGCCCTGAAAGACAAAAGCAATCTGCTGCCTTGTGGGTTTTGGCTGGGGACAGCAAAAGCACGACCTTCTTATAGAGAAGGTCGTGGCAAAAGGCTAGCGGAGAGCGAACCGTACACAAACGTTGGTTGAAACCGAACACACCACCGAAAGATAAGCACTTGAGCTCCAGTTGGTACTGAAGGCTGTGCACGTACATCCCGTTCTGATGTTTGGTTGTTTATATATCACAATAGAATGATAAAAACGGCTTAAGAACGATTACGAGGGAGAACATTTTTAAGAGTTTAAGGGAAGCTAAAGAAAACGTGTTTTGTTGCTAACCTATAATGGTGTGACGGGAAACATTATAAATACAAAGGTATCTACACGATTTCTTAATTTATGCTTGATCAGCGACCAATATATACTGCATTCAGTCTACTGCAACAAAATGTCCAACATCCGGGATCAACTACAACTTTTCAAAACGGCTTAGGCCACAGAGACCACACTAATCAGTGAGGTTGCTGACTTTCTTCCATGCCTAGTGATTAAGCTGCACATTATTTATTCTATTTGTAATCCTCTTTCTGTTATCTTCTGAAGGCAAATGCGTCTGTGTTTGGCTTGTGAGAGAGATTTCTAGAGACTGTTGGTGTGGCCAAGTTGAGCTCAATACATATTAATGGATAATGATGGGGACAAATATTATTAATTATGATGATGTTATTTATACCGATGGGTCTGTGCATCGTGGTGAGAAGTCAGGTTATGGTTTCTTGCCTTTGGGTAGCTAGCACGGTAGCGTTGTTGCAGAGCGAAATGGAGCATACAGGACAACTACTTTCAGTATGAGGACGGATGTTCAGGCCGTTTCTGCTGCCCTTCATTGGTTATTTGAGACTGTTTAGTGGGGCCGTTGTTGTTTCTGACTCTCAGCAGATGCTTCGAAAGACCTAGAATGACAGGTTGCTGTATGAGTGGATATCATCATAGATGTTTCCATTCTCCAGAGACTCGAGTGGATCCACTAATCTGGTCATGCGGCAACGAGTGAACGCACATGCTTGCATCGATGGTTTGGTAGTTTTTTATGGATAAGGAGGATGTTCTTAGGTCTCTTGACGATCTACTGTTGGATGACGACACTAAAATTGAAATTGAATAAATCTACCGATTTAGGGCTTTTGGAATTACTCGTTGTACAAGAATGAAGAAGAGCTGAATGCGTGTAGTAACAACTACAGATCGGAAATGAACAGCAGAAAATATAGAAATCAAGTATAAATAACCATGACGAATAATGTACATAGATAAAAACCTCAGCCATTAGTAATACGTTCATCTATATTAATAATATTCATTTATACACTTTGCTCCCAGTATGTTTTTGTTAACAATGCAATAGACCCTCTTTAGCATGTAATTAAAACGATGACCAGAAAGAAAAAAGTTTTATTTGCAACAAAAATCCTGGATATATTTTTAATTACAAACAATTGCTTCCGGGTAAAAATGGCAGCTATCGAAGAACTTTTAGCTCTTATAGATAGAGAAATTCCTGAAGGAAGAAAGAGTCTTCAGGAGAATTATATAAACCTTGAAAATATTGCAAAGCACTGTGAAGATAATTATTTCAAGGTAGGTAAAAATTGTTGTATTTTGGTAAGAAACAACAGCACTATTTTCATTTAAAATAACACTTCCGTGTTGGTAATCTAGTGGATCATATTTTTCTCAGCAGACTACATATTTTAGTATTTATCCAGTATGAGTAACGGAAGGTTTAACACTTGAAAACAATCACCAGATTGTAATTATTGAATCTATATCTTATTTTATAGCAGCCTTGATAATCTACTAAGACAAATCAGTGTTTAAATGTATAATCATTTGATGATTTGTTTTTCTTTGCCCTTCAGAGAAGAAGGTGAAGCCTCTGATCCAGGACTGAATAACTTTGAATAAGGAAGTTATTTTAGATTTGTTAGCAGGATTGTAGAAGAAAGTTAATTTTTTTAAGTGGGAGAAGTAAATTCCATTTTAAATGTTCATTTTCTAGCAAGAAGTTTGGTTTGAAATTGAATTGGGACGTTGTTGATGCTGATTACCTACACCACTAAAGTATTAAGTCTCAGTTTGGAATATCTTCATTGCACTCCAGATGTGTCCTTAGGTGCTAATATCACCAACAGCGTCCAGCGACTGACTATACCAGTTCGATTTTGATTGATGAGCCTACTCTAATACCAGTTGTGCTGTTGTTTTCTAGCTACTCCAATCTCCAATACCAGCTCCTACAATCTAGTAGTTGACGTGGATTGGTTTAAATGAAAATCTTCTTTCGGGCCACCCTCTATGAGGGCGTTCCTATGTCAGTTCTATCTATTGGCTGGTCCCCTGATATAGTAATGATCATGAATCATCAGCAGGAGTTGAACTTGGCGGGAATGTTGTCAAAAGTTGGTGGTGGTCGTAGTAGACATTTGAGAATGAAATAATGAATAACAAGTGTATTGAACCTTCTTCTTTTCTCTAATCCTGTTTTATCTCACAGCATCAGGATAGCAGATTTCTAGAACAGGCTTTTGTGTGTGCTTTATAATCCTGTTTTATCTCACAGCATCAGGATAGCAGATTTCTAGAACAGGCTTTTGTGTGTGCTTCATAATCCTGTTTTATCTCACAGCATCAGGATAGCAGATTTCTAGAACATGCTTTTGTGTGTGCTTCATAATCCTGTTTTATCTCACAGCATCAGGATAGCAGATTTCTAGAACAGGCTTTTGTGTGTGCTTCATAATCCTGTTTTATCTCACAGCATCAGGATAGCAGATTTCTAGAACATGCTTTTGTATGTGCTTCATAAATAACGTTTTTCACAATCTCTGCTATTTCTGAAGTCAACCTTTTGCAGGGACATTCTTTTGCTTTGTATCCAGTATATAAAAGTAACATTGCTCATTGCTCTGTTGATAATCTGCTTATGGGGCCATTTAATTTGTTAATATAACATAAAATATATGTCTCCACATACTGCATATTTTCTTCATTGTTCTGTTATCATTCATAAAACATTATTTTCTTTGTGTCTTCCCTGTAGAGCCGATACTTTTTAAATATGAACCTTGCAGAATCTCGCTTCCATCACATATATGGTATACATTTATGAAATTGGTGTTTAGTCAAAAATGTCTCCAAAAATATCCATAAAATTCATAAAGAATTTGCCAATATAAAATTAGACAATATAGTTTCTCTGAGAATGTTTATTAATAATTTCAAAATAAACACAAACAATAGGTTATGTTTTGTTGTGACAACAAAGAGCTTGGATTGAAGGGGTCAAGCAAGAACATCACAACAGGTATATGAATAAGCTCATTAATCAACATTGAATAGGTATGGTTAGTCGCTGGACGTTGTTGGAGATATTGCGAAGAAAATCGGATCACCTATAGACATGTCCGGAGTACAATGGAGATATTCCATACTGAAACTGAAATAACACATATTTGAAAAGTTTGCATAAATAGTTTTGATGCAATATTTCTTGATGTGAAATTAATGAAGATATTATTTACTGTTGTTACAGGCCAGCAAAGCTCAGAAATCCCATGCATTACAGGAAACACAAAACTTTACAACTCACTCATTGGCCAGTGTGGCTTACCAGATTAACAGTTTGGCTACAAATTTCCTGAAGCTGCTAGACTTGCAGCAGAATCAACTGACAGACATGGAATCCAGTGTTAATCATCTTAATCAGGTAATGTAATTTTCTATGCTTATATTTGACTTTAAGAGAACCTTCGTACCCTTTTCATGGTATGGTGGTGGCTACAGTCAACTCTATAGAAGTTTCTAACCACCAGATGCTTACGTGGATCTACTGTCCTGGGCATGTGGGTGTATGCAGTGAGAGAGCGGACAGGCTTGTATCAACAGCATTGATTGTTGGGGAGTTTAAGATGGATAAGGTGGGTGTTTTTCGGTCTCTTCGCGACTGTCTGTTGGATGAAGACACTAAAATAGATGTTGAATCAATCCAGTGATTTAAGCAGTTTGGAGTTACCCATTGTACAAGTAGAACTGGATGCATGAGGGGCAGAGTGAGGATTGTGTTTAATCAGTGAACCACAGGAACCATCAGTATGCATACTCTGATATCTATTGGGAGAGACTGAGTACCTATGGGTCTGCCCGGAGTGCAATTATGTCAGTTTAGTAACCAATAACCAAAACAGTCAACTCGTACGTCAATAGTACCTGGCTGGAATAGTAGAACTTTGATGTCTGTGGTTTTGTTCTTACTTCTGGTAGTCAGAATTAGATTGCACTAATGGATGGGGGTGCTCTCTTTGCTGCTGCTTGAGGATACTGCATCCAAGATAGGTTCACTGCACTCATTCCCCGCCACCAGGTTTCCTGCAGGTCATGCAGTGTTCCTGTACTCTAGGCACGTCAAAAAGTGCAAAGCAGAAAGTTTGTTGTGTCCTGAGTATCTGAGCCTTAACAATGAATGTCAGAAAGTTTGTCATATCCTGAGTTGTTGTGTCACTTAGTTCGGAAGGAAAAAGTGGCCAGATGAGAGATTGGCATTTTGACTGTCAAGAAAAAGTGTTTTATCTTGTTTATTTTACTTGGTTTAGATGGTCATGATACATAAGGAAAAAGTGGCCAGGCAGAGATTGGCATTTTGACTGTTGGAAAAAAAGTTCCAAAACCAATTGGTATGAAAAATGGTGTCATATATCCGGGTCAAGCAGAGCGACCAATCAAGTATGTTAGAAAATCTGTAGACTACACCGAGCTTGATGGTGTTGGACATGGATTGGGAGTAAGTATTCATTATATGTCTGACTTTAAGTAGTTTTCAGATTTTGTGTCAATAAAGCGAACAAAAAATAAATGGTTTACATATAAGTGTCACATTTTCAAATATTTCTAACCTCCAGTTTCTTACATCGATCTACTGCCTTTGATATACAGATGCTTCTAACCTCCAAGTCTTATATGAATATACTGTCCCTGACAAATAGATGCTTCCTCCAAGTTTTATATCACCGGGGCTCTCAAGGGGAGCAAAGAATAGTAACACTGCAACCTACAAGGCATGTCGTAAAGACGACTGAGGTATGGGCCTAGGGAAGCTACCCTAGTAAATAAAAAGTGTCACAGAAGTCAGATGTGCTGGCCTACTTGTAGATGCATAACTGACACAAGGTAAAATAGCTCTTAGGCTCGGATGACATACAAATCACAAAGAGTGGTTAACAAGTGGCTGGCACGTTCAAAGAAGAATGAAGATAATAATAAGTATTGTCTATTGTGACTGTGCGCAAGCTATGCTTACCAATAGATACAACAAGATGGGAAAACCATTCGAGAAACCACACTAGATACATCAACCAGTTCAGAACTAGAGTTGTTATTCTAAACACACTGGAAGTCATGCGTAGAAGAAAATTGGAGCAATTATGTCCGATGTGTGATGTGCGATGATTCTCAAATGAACAATTAAATATACAGAGATTGAAGGATATACACTTAATATATGTCATACTTGATTGTCTGGTAATATATTTTGTTGTTACTTTATCTCAGCATCAAGCAGCAAGTCTCCCTCCAGTAGCTAGAAGCCTGTCAATCAGCAGCACTAGCAGCAGTAATGTCAGCAACCGGGCTTCAGCTGCTAAATTACCTGCTGGACCCGTGTACCAGTTAGCATCAGGAGAAGGTGGAACTGTTAGCAGAGCTAGTGGTGCACATTATCGCACGCCAGTGGCACCAGTCACAGTTCCATCAACACCTCTACTGCACGGTAATTTTCTTCATTCTTATTCAAACAGATCAACTAAGACTCTACCAATTCATAATTCTCCTTTAGTAGAGTAATAGTCTGAATTCATACGTTAAGAAGATCGGATAATATCTTAGCAAGTCAGATCTTGTCCTGAAATCTACAGAAAAAATAAAAAGAGGAAACCAAATAGTTCATGGAGTAGCGAGCTGGAAACAGATGTTAAGGAGAATGAAAGACTTGGAAAAACCTGGATTCTACAGGGTGTTCAAGATAATAGTAACCTGTGAATGGAGTCAATCTGGCATATATGTATGAAAATGAGAAGGTTCAGTTATGACGTAGTATAGGTCAAGGTTATGTGACGGTATGTATTTGTTAGTGCGGAAGGGCGATGAACAAATGTGACGTAAACGAGCTTGTCAGAACCGGTTTAAATAGTACATAAACATAACGCGATAGATTATCTGTCAACTTTCGATTTGTCAATGGGGCTGCTTTAATCTTGAACACCCTGTATAACATAAGACATAAACTCAATAGATGCCTACGCAGGATATTCCATCTGCAATGGTATGACAGGACACAAACAGAGAACTGTGGGATAGAACAGGACAACGGTAAGTGGAACAAGAGATAAGAGGCAGAAGGTAGAGATGGATAGAACAGGACAACGGTAAGTGGAACAAGAGATAAGAGGCAGAAGGTAGAGATGGATAGAACAGGACAACGGTAAGTGGAACAAGAGATAAGAGGCAGAAGGTAGAGATGGATAGGACACACACCGAGGAGACCCCCTCCCCGAACCATCAACAACAACATCCCTCAGATGGAATCCCCAGGGTTTAAAAGCCGAAGGATTGACTTGCACCGGGTTTTACCCCACACGGCTCGGCCCCTCTCAGCAGAAATGGCACGCCACCTGCCGAGAGTCTTGCACAAAGCACGAACTCCGTAGCTCCAGCAACAATCCTAGGGTCTCTGGAAAAACTGCACTCGTGAACAGAATGACGCAGTCCGGACTCGAACCCACGACCTTCGACTCACAAGATAAAGGGCTTAACCACAGAGAGCCCTAATATAATCCCCAGGGTAATAGAGGTAAGGCAAGACCCAAGAACACCTGGAGATGGGAGTTGGTGACGGAATGCGAGAAAATGGGGAGAGAGTGGAGAGATCTGAAAAATATGGCCTTGGATAGGAGGGTTTCATAGACCTTGGTTGTGGACCTACGCTTGCCTAGGGAAGAAGCAGAAGAAGACATAAACAAGTCGTATATATCTGTTGAGAACGTAAGCTCTAGAACGGAAACTCAAGTGTTATTTATTATTATAGTACTCTCGATCAGTTACGATTGACTCTAAGATAATGTGCAGCTAAAAGAATCACCTGTATGTAACTCTCATTTCTGTCTTGCTAGGTGTTCTTTCTATATTCTCTCGATTTTGAACTGCCAAGGATTCTTTTACGTGCTCAAATTGAATACGGACCTACATTTTATTGTAAGTCTTTGATAGGACTAGGAACTCGATCTCACATACACTGAGATCAGGATCTCTGGAAAATATCCGGATGACTCCACAAGGAGCGAACCTGGTACCTTTGGCACTAGAGATGAACACCTAACCTCAATGACACAGAGACACCCGACACATATGGCTTCCACAAGAGATTTTCTATTGTTGTCGTTCTGCCTCCTTTCTCCTAATAAAGGTATTCCTTGCAACATATTTTCTTCTAGTCTACTTGTTGCTGGAGTTTTCTTCACCCAACTTTAGGGTAGCCAAGAACAGTGAAGAATGATTGCCATCTAGGGCTTCAGAGACTAGATAGAGAGAGATATTCTTAAATCTAAGCTGCTAACATAATTTAAACTAGTGCTTGAATCAAAGTTGTTAGCATATTTAGATCAATGCTAGCAACATTGATTCAAGTAATTGTTTAAAATATGTTAGCAACTTAAGTTTAAGGATCGTCATCATCAAATAGCTTGTTCTGAGCAGAACTTTGCCACCCCAACAGTCCTTCGAAATTTCTCTTTCTCATAGGCCAGATGTCCTGTCTCTGCAGTCATCATGTTCAAACCATCAGTTACATCCTAAATCCATCTTCTCCGTGGTCTTCTTCTTCTTCCCTAGTATAAGGATATCTATCTTCTTCATTTGTCGTCACACTGTTACTGGGTTGTTGCCCAGTGTCACGGTTTTCTGTTTTTGTCTTGCACTGTTCTGATAGCTTGAGTGATTGTTATTTTTGATATGCCATCTATCCATCTTTTTCATGGTCTTCCTCTCGCCTTCTTTCCTGATGTTCTATTGTAGAAGACTGTATACTGTGGACCAAACCACTTCATTCTTTGTTTCTCAATGTAATTCAAGCAAGATCCTGTGCTAACTTTCTTTCTTATGCTGATGTTGGTGTCTTTTCTGGTGTTGTGATAACTTTTGAGGCAGTGCATTTCACATGCAGTTATTTTTGTGACTGCGCTTTGCTCATTGTCCATGTTTGGCTCTGGTAACACAAAGTAGTATAAAAATGCTGTTGATCATCTGTTGATTAGATCTATCTATATATATAAGTCTCTCTCTAGCCTGTGATGCCCTTGGCACTTAGAGCTGCAACAAAAGCACACCATTCTCCTGTTTGTTAAATTAAGTCTGCTGTGAAAAGGCCAGGAGCTGGACTTGACTCTCAGAGACGATAGTAGACTCATGCCTTGGAAGCAATTTATATGAAATGGAATTTTAATATTCTAAGTCTATAAAACTATGTCTTCTTCTTCTTTACGTTCGTTCTTTACAACCAATTTTAATCACTCTTTGTGATATGTTTGATCTTTGCCAAGAACGTGCATACGTTGCACATTGGTTCGGTAGGCCCCTAATAAAACTATGTTATCTTATGTTCTGCTGATCAACGTCATGGCACATTGGGCATTACCTTGCATGCTCTGTCCTCTGCTGCAGCAGTCATCCCAAAGTCCACTTGCTGACCATACTCATGAGAAGTTGATTAGTATATCTTCTAGTATAAAGCTGTGTGAATGTTTATAGATAGGTATGTTTTCATATTAGTACCACTTGTAACAACTGTTATAAGAAGGAGAAGATGGAGATAAGTTGGACACACCTTGAGAAGAAATGTCTGGTCAATCACTAGTAACAACTGTTATAAGAAGGAGAAGATGGAGATATGTTGGACACACCTTGAGAAGAAATGTTTGGTCAACCACTAGTAACAACTGTTATAAGAAGGAGAAGATGGAGATTTGGACACACCTTGAGAAGAAATGTCTGGTCAACCACTAGTAGTAACTGTTATAAGAAGGAGAAGATGGAGATATGTTGGACACACCTTGAGAAGAAATGTCTGGTCAACCACTAGTAACAACTGTTATAAGAAGGAGAAGATGGAGATATGTTTGACACACCATGAGAAGAAATGATCAACGGATATCAAAGCAGGCATTGAACTGAGAGGCAAATGGTTCAAGAAAGGATGACCTAGGGAGACCCTGAAAGAAACTTTGCTGAGAGAGGCAAAATATATACGTCTCAGTTCCATTGAGGAGATTGAGAGAGTTGCCCAGGACAGAGCAGTATGGAGAAATTACTTGCAGGCCCTATGTAACTTATAACGGTACAAGAGGAATTATTATTATTATTATATTATCTTCTCATATTACATTGACTTACCTGAGTATCTGATGTGCACAATTTTGTGTGTGTTCTTCTTTGTTTAAACATATTTTTGTATGGCTTCATTTACGTTACAGGACCTTTATCACCAGGTCTCCCACCACCTCCAGGTGACAGTCATGACTTCCCTGATCATTTAACAGGTATGCACATTATCTCATACCATATTATATGTTACATAGGGTCTGCAAGCGGTTTTTCCACACCTTTCTATCCTTGGCAACTCATTCAATGTCTTCTATGGAATTGTCTGATACTTTGTATTTCTCAGTAAAGTTTATTTCAGGGCTTAGTTTGGATGTTGCGCCGGGGCTCACAAGGGGAGCAAAGAATAGTAGCACTGCGACCTACAAGGCATGTCGTATGAGACAACTGAGGTAGGGGCCTAGGGAAGCTACCCTAGTAAATAAAAGCGTCACAGAAATTGGATTTGCTGGCGTACTTGTAGGTGCATAACTGCCACAACGTAGTATCGCTCTTAGACTTGGATCTTATACAAATCACACAGAGTGGTTAACAAGTGGTTGATATGGAGCATTCGAAGAAGTTAGGGTGCTCTTTCTTGAAACATAAATCTCCCACTTCAATACCTGCTTTGTGATTCTTTGATAATTTCTTCTCAGAGTAGGCCCACCTTATGTACATCATTTACCTGGGTATATAACATGTCACGTAGTAGTTGTTGGAACAATTTCATGTACAGCATACAATGTTTATTTTCATGACATATATTATTAATGCCTTTGAATGCAAATGCTACAGAAGAGTACTTAGAATATCATGGACAGACAAAGAACAAACACTTCTGTTCTGCAACAGCTTGATATTAAAGAGAGTTGGCTATTACAAATCATAAAAACTAGGAGAATTAAATATTTCGGACACATCAAACGACATGAGTGCCTAGAGAAAATAATTTTGGAAGGAATTGTGCCTGGAAGAAAAATGACCTAGAAGACAATGGGTGCAAGATGTCATTGACAATCTGAGAACGACTGCTGCTGACGCTGGCCAACTTGCACAAAACAGAGTTTTTCAGGACTGCTGTCATGGTAGCCGAGTTCCGGAAGGGACAAGCTACTTGATGATGATGATGTATTACAGAATGGTTCTGTTCTGGAACCCACAGGGTAAGAAAAAGAGAAACAAACCTAAAATACATGTAGAAGAGATTTGGAGACAGCAATTTTAACAATATACGGAAGAGCTTCAAGGAGCTGCTATAGATAGTTAGTTTAAAGATATAAATACTTGGCATAAGTTTATTGAGTGCCTGTGTCCTAACTGAGGTTAAAAAAGCCATGATAGAGATATTTATTATGTTTCATATGTTTCATATTTATATCTTACCATATTTATTATGTTTCATATTTATATCTTACCATATTTATTATGTTTCATATTTATATCTTACCATATTTATTATGTTTCATATTTATATCTTACCATATTTATTGTTTCATATTTATATCTTACCATATTTATTATGTTTCATATTTATATCTTACCATATTTATTATGTTTCATATTTATATCTTACCATATTTATTATGTTTCATATTTATATCTTACCATATTTATTATGTTTCATATTTATATCTTACCATATTTATGATCACACATAACTGATCCACTCATTGCCTATATTTATAATATTGAGAGGTCTATGTGGTGAAGTGGTTAAGACGTTTGCCTGTCGTTCTGAAGGTTGTGGGTTCGAATCCAGACCAAGTCACATGTGCAATTTTTCATTAGATCCCTAGAATTGTAGCTGGAGCTACAGAGTTTGTGCTTTGTGCAACACTCTATGTAAACGATGTGCCGATAGGGGCGGAACCACATGGGAAAACTCAGTTCAATGAAGTAAATCCTTCGCCATTAGAACATTTTTATTTATAATATAGGATTATTTATTGGTTAACCTAGTAAACTTCACTGCACAAATTTGTCACATCGATTGTTGTGTACCCAAGTTGTACTAGTATTTCTTTAATGGTGTCCGTCTCTTGACCTTCATCATGTTTTCTTTTCTTCTTCATCTCTTAACTGTGCTTAAAGAATAAGGCATCAACAGATTTTCTTCAACCAGATTTCAGTTTGGAATATCTTCATTGCACTCCGAACATGTCCATAGATGCTCCAATCTCCTTCGCAATATCTCCAACAGCATCCAGCAACTAACCATACCGGTTTGATGTTGATTGATGAACCTATTCATATACCTGTTGTGCTGTTCTTTTATGGCCACTCCAATCTTCAATCCAAGCTCCTACAATCTAGCAGTTGGCATGCTTTAAGTGAAAATCCTCTTTGCAGCCACACTCTATGAGAGAGTTCAGGTCAGCTCTAGCCATTGGCTGTCCCCCCGATATGGTGGCAGAACCGGCCAGTCCGTCTAATCTCTCATTGCCATCGATACACATTTGCCCTGGAACGAATATGAACGTAATTCTGCAAATTGTTGACGCTTGTAGTGATTCAGTCCATTACCTGCGCACCCAACCAGCCTCCACTTTCCAGATTATGATGAATCACTCAGAATGCATGCATGAGTGTTGTTTTGTGACTCCAGCCAGAGTCCAACCAGATTTGTCTTGAGCAAGCTAGCTTAGTTTGTTCCAGGTCATTCCTATCTCTTCTCTTTCCCTCTCATACTATTTGTCTCCATGTTTTTCTAGGTCTTCCTCTACCTCCCTCATCTCCTGGACTCTATGTGGGTGTCTGGTCTTCTGCATTCTCACGCAATATATGTCCAGACTATTTCCATCTCCTCTTTCTTATTTCTATTTATTTTTCAATCTTTGATATTCCTACTGCTTGTGTATCGAGTGATCCTGTGATATTCCTTCTACTTGTTTATCAGGTGATCCTGTGATATTCCTGCTGCTTGTGTATCGGGTGATCTCAGCATTAACTTATGGAGACACACTAGAGAATACATTAATTTTATTCAATTAATATTCACTATACAGCTTCCTCATCGCTACCACCACCACCACCAGATGACCAATCAAGTGACTACAACTACATGGGAGTCTCATCCCGACCACAAGTCTTTGATGGCACTAGAGATGGACTGACATTGACACGAGATGGAAGCTTGATTCGGCACTCACAAACAGATTCATATGTCAGTAGCCATTCCCATGAAGATCCTTACGCAGCCACTGGTCCTGAACTTCTTTCGCAGTCATCAATGATTCCGCAGAACTATCTGGAGAAGGGTGGGTTGCATATTAACTTTGTTTATTGAAACAGAAAACAATTCTTGAACGGACAAACCGTATGCGGCTGGACATACAGGAAACCCTGATCCTTTACTTGGGGATCAAAATTAAAAGTTCCCCTACCTGCTGCCTTGCAGGTCAGCTGGAGACAGCCAAAGGCTGACGGAGAGCGAATCCAGTAAACGCTGGCTGAAATTGGACACATCGCCGAAAGATAAGCACCAGAGCTCCAAATGGCGCTGAAGATCTAACGAATCACACCCGCTTTTTGGTGTAGGCTGTTTATATATCAGAATAAGAATGATCAAAATGGCTGAAAAGAACGATCGAGAAGAAGAAGAAAAGTTCCTCTGAAGTTGGAGTATGGCTCGTCTGAATGGCGAGGAACACTGGTGATGAAGAAAGCAAGCCTTCATGCAAAAATTAGTCAAAGGCACAATATTAAGTGCCATGACTACACCTGAATTCATAGCGAGCGAACAAGAACAATTTTCAGTGCGTTTTTTTTCTGACTTTAAATATGACCACCTCCCCTGCTGCTACTAATTATTTAACTGACCTTGACATAATTTTGTGTGTTCTAATTTTCTGACTTTTAACATGACCACCTCCCCTGCTACTAGTTATATCAATGACCTTGACATAATTTTGTGTGTTCTAATTTTCTGACTGTAAACATGACCACCTCCCCTGCTACTAATTATTTAACTGACCTTGACATACTTTTGTGTGTTCTAGTTTTCTGACTTTAAACATGACCACTCCCCTGCTACTAATTATTTAACTGACCTTGACATACTTTTGTGTGTTCTAGTTTTCTGACTTTAAACATGACCACTCCCCTGCTACTAATTATTTAACTGACCTTGACATACTTTTGTGTGTTCTAGTTTTCTGACTTTAAACATGACCACTCCCCTGCTACTAATTATTTCAATGACCTTGACATAATTTTGTGTGTTCTAATTTCTAATATGATTTAATCTCATTTTCTCTTTCAGTTGTAGCCATCTATGATTATGAAGCCTGCAAACCTGATGAGCTGACATTCGCTGAGAATGCTGTCATATATGTCATACATAAGAACGAGGATGGATGGTGGGAGGGGACATCAGGGGATGGTCAGACTGGACTTTTCCCATATAATTATGTTGAACCCTGCATGTAGCTATACTGTAAAACCTCTAATTTTCATATTTTTTTTAATCTCCATATATCGGGCTGAATCAGTTATGTTTTCATATTTTCATTCCAAAAAGTCAGGTTCTCTAATATTTTCTCTGTGATGTTAATTGCATGATGGTAGTCTTGTAAGACTATGAATGGTGTCCTCCATGGTGGAATATTTTATGTTGCTACTTTCAGTTTTTCAAACTTCAGAGCACAATCATTTTAATGCAAGTATCTAACCACAATGTTCTTTACATAACAATATGTTTTATCGTTTGGATGTGTTCACTTACACTGCCTCAATTCTGATATTTTCTTTAGTTTTTTATTTATAAGATGTTATTTGCTACTATCTTCCAAAGTCTGCTCTTTTTTCCAGTTTTATATTTATGTTATTTGCTACTGTCTTCCAAAGTCTGCACTTTTTTCCAGTTTTATATTTATGTTATTTGCTACTGTCTTCCAAATTCTGCTCTTTTTTCCAGTTTTAATGTTATTTGTTACTGTCTTCCAAAGTCTCGTTTTTTGACTAAATTAATGTTTATTTTCTCTGTTTGAGAGATGACAGAAAGGACAGCAAACAGACTGAGAAGGACACAACAGACTGAGAAGTCAACAGACTGAGGACAGAACAGACTGAGAAGGACACAACAAACTGAGAAGGACACAACAAACTGAGGAGTCAACATAACAAACTGAGGAGTCAACAGACTGAGAAGGAGTCAACAGACTGAGAAGGACACAACTGGCTGAGGACACAACATACTGAGAAGGACACAACATACTGAGGAGTCAACAGACTGAGAAGGACACAACAGGCTGACACAACATACTGAGAAGAAAACACCGGTCTGAGAATGAACAAAACAGACAGAGAAGGACACAACAGACTGAAAATTTATATGTAAAGATAGCTTAAATTTGTTTAAACATATTTGTGTACTGCATTCTAGAAACTACAGGTTTCCTTTGGGAGTGTCACTTCTACAAGGAAAAAATATATAGCTACAAGAGACTGCACTGCTTCAAAACTTGATGAGAGCTCTATGGATGACCAGAGCTGACTCAAACATTTAATTCAAACAACTGGTGTTGTGATCTAATAATTGACAGAAGAATAAGAAGTTTTAAGAACCCCAGGAGAAGCATCTTGGTGGAAACCTGAGGGAAATATAACAAGAAGGGTCCTTTTCTGGAACCCGCAGGGACAGCGAAAGAAGGGAAGGCCGAGAAATACATGGAGATGAGATTTGGAGGCGGAGATCAACAATATAAAGAAGAGCTGGAGGGAGCTGCAGGAGATAGCTAGAGGTAGGAAGACTTGGCATGAGTTGGTTGAGGGCCTATGCCCAATCCGGGTTAAAAATGGCAGAGAGAGAGAGACAGGAAGCACCAGAGCCAATGAATATGTAAGAACCCCAAGGAAGCAATGAATATGTAAGAACCCCAGGGAAGCAATGAATATGTAAGAACCCCAGGGGAAGCAATGAATATGTAAGAACCCCAGGGAAGCAATGAATATGTAAGAACCCCCAGGGAAGCAATGGAAGCCAATGAATATGTAAGAACCCCAGGGAAGCAATGAATATGTAAGAACCCCAGGGAAGCAATGGAAGCCAATGAATATGTAAGAACCCCAGGGAAGCAATGGAAGCCAATGAATATGTAAGAACCCCAGGGAAGCAATGGAAGCCAATGAATATGTAAGAACCCCAGGGAAGCAATGAAAGCCAATGAATATGTAAGAACCCCAGGGAAGCAATGGATATGTAAGAACCCCAGGGAAGCAATGAATATGTAAGAACCCCCAGAGCCAATGAATATGTAAGAACCCCCAGAGCCAATGAATATGTAAGAACCCCCAGAGCCAATGAATATGTAAGAACCCCCAGGGGAAGCAATGGATATGTAAGAACCCCCCAGGGGAAGCAATGAATATGTAAGAACTCCCAGGGAAGCAATGGATATGTAAGAACCCCAGGGAAGCAATGGATATGTAAGAACCCCAGGGAAGCAATGAATATGTAAGAACCCCAGGGAAACAATGGAAGCCAATGAATATGTAAGAACCCCAGAGCCAATGAATATGTAAGAACCCCAGGGAAGCAATGAATATGTAAGAACCACAGGGAAACAATGAAGCCAATGAATATGTAAGAACCCCAGGGAAGCAATGGAAGCCAATGAATATGTAAGAACCCCAGGGAAGCAATGAATATGTAAGAACCCACAGGGAAGCAATGAATATGTAAGAACCACAGGGAAGCAATGGAAGCCAATGAATATGTAAGAACCCCAGGGAAGCAATGGAAGCCAATGAATATGTAAGAACCCCAGGGAAGCAATGAATATGTAAGAACCCACAGGGAAGCAATGAATATGTAAGAACCCACAGGGAAGCAATGGAAGCCAATGAATATGTAAGAACCCCAGGGAAGCAATGGAAGCCAATGAATATGTAAGAAGTCCCAGGGGAAGCAATGGAAGCCAATGAATATGTAAGAAGTCCCAGGGGAAGCAATGGAAGCCAATGAATATGTAAGAACCCCAGGGAAGCAATGAATATGTAAGAACCCCAGAGAAAGCAATGGAAGCCAATGAATATGTAAGAAGTCCCAGGGGAAGCAATGGAAGCCAATGAATATGTAAGAACCCCAGGGAAGCAATGGAAGCCAATGAATATGATAAATAAATAGACAGTGAACAAATATTAGGGGCTTCCGGAAAAAACCATTTTAGAAACACAGGATTCGAACCACAAACCCTTATTTCTTACTGCACGCATCGCCTAGCCCAACAGACAAGTGATTTTAAGAACACAGCCAGCTAGCTTCCAGTATTATCTCAGCAGACATCTTATCAAGTCAAAACATTCAGTTTTGGTTTTTTCCCATTTCTTTTTTATTTTCCGCCATGTATTTATAATTTGTTTATTTGGGTTTTTTATGCAACTAATTTGTTACATCCAGGAATATATATATATTGTCAGAGGCGATGTTCTACAAATGTCTTGGAGATATATGTGTATATATAAGGTAGTCAACCAAATGATGAGAATAAAGTAACTCAAACTTACTCATATGTAATCAAGCGTATATTTATATGTTAACACATCACAAGCCACATACATGTTATATGTTTATATCACACATACATTTCATTTATCTTCACCTTTCAACTCCCAACAAAGCACATGTCTTCAAGAAACTTCTTCCAGCTCTTCCTCTCTCTCTTGCTATCCTTACCAGTTCTTTCCAAATCTTGCCTATTCTTTTAATATCAGTCTCTAGCTCTCTCTTCTCCTGGTATTTCTAGCCCTCCCCCTACTCCTCTTTCCCTGTAGATTTCAAAACAGTGCCTTTCTTGCAATGCTTCCGGTCGGCCTTCTCAATGTGTGTTCTATCCATCACAAGCGTCTCTTCCACATTTTCTTCTTCTTTGCGTTCGTTCTTTACGACCAATTTTAACCACTCTTTGTGATATGTTTGATCTTTGCCAAGAACGTGTATACGTTGCACATTGGTTTGGTAGGCCCCTAAAAGCATAGATTTCTACAAGTTTAGGACATGTGCATCCGATTTCAGCCAAACCTCCTTAATCGCCTCATACGACATGCATGGCAGGTAACAGTGGTTCTATTCTTTACACCCCAAATTTGGGCCCGTAACCACTCGGGCGTCTTCCACATTTCATTAAATAGTCGCCAGTGTGTTGCCGGGGCTGACAAGTGGAGCAAAGAACAGTAATACTGCGACCTACAAGGCATGTCGTAAGAGCGCTGAGGTAGGGTCCTAGGAAGATACCATAGTAAATAAAAAGCATCGCAGAAATCGGATGTGTCTGCCTACTTATAGGCGCATAACTGGCACAATGTACAATCACTTACACTCGGATCAGATATAAATCACAAAGAGTGGTTAACAAGTGGTCGATATGGAGCGTTTGGAGAAGAAAATTAAATAGTAAAAATGACAGAAAATAAGATCCAACATACAACATTGACTACTTGTTGCATAAGAAAATGAGAACTTAGAATAGACACATGTAAGTTCTGAACAGGGAGAGTTTTATATCTTTGATTTGCTATGTTACACTTGCTGGGGGTCTCTGTGGCAAGGTGCTCACCTCTTGCTGCAAAGACAGTTGGTTCATTCCCTGCATGGAGCGGCCAGGATATTTTTATCCCTGATCTAAGTGTAGGTGAGATCAAGTTCCTAGTCCTATTGGAGATGAATGATAAAACGTAAGTGAAAAACTCATAATAAATGATATGCCTGAGTGGTTACCGGTGCCCAAATTGGGGTGTAAAGAATAGAACCACTGTTACCTGCCATGCATGTTGTAAGAGGCGACTTAGGAGGTTGGGCGTGGGGCTAGCTACCCCACACTGTAAAAACACTAGATGGCTACAGAATGGAGAGCGAACTGAGTAAACACTGGCTGAAACCGCGGACATTGTCGAAAGATAAGCGCCAGAGCTTCAAATGATGCTGAAGATGTGACGTAAAACACACTAAGGCTGCATGAATCAGATTTCCACATGAATAGAATTTATGGGGAGATCTGGTACATCAGTCTAGGCAGTGATCACGAGAGAGATAAATGATTTAATGAAATTCAGACCACAAATTTTGTCACCATCTTCAAGATAACATCAGGACCCTTACTACTGCTACAGAGTTTGTGCACTCTCGCTGAAATAGTGCACTCTCGCTGAAATACTTCTGTGTAAGAAAGAGATCGGAGCACCCATAGTTATTCACCGAAGTGCAATGATGATGGTTCATTCAATCCCTCAAACAACACACTACTAGTCACTCTCATGTATAAATATATATTTTTATCCTGTCCACATTTCCCAATCAGTAGACACATATTACAATATATTACATGATATATAAATAAATTAGACATGCAAATTCATTTGATATTCATGACATTATTATTTTTTATTTGGCTCTACCCAGCAGTGCGGCAGTGGTGGGCCCAGTTACGTTGAACTTGTAAAAACTCAAGAGCGTCATCATTCTTTCGAACAAGAGCTGCTCAAAATTTGTTTAAATGTATTTAGTTATTGCCTGTTGACTCTATGAAGGCTCCCACCCTTTGGCCGTGATCAAGTGGGCGCTACACTTTGATCTTAGCCAAATGCTAGAAGCATACTACAGGGTGTTCAACTTAAAAGCAGCCCCAGTGAAAAATATAAATTTGCCAGGTACACATTGCATCTCGTCTATTTACTATTTAAACCGGTTCTGACTAGCTTGTCCTACGTCACATTTATTCATCGCCCCTTCCCGCACTACAGTTACACACCATCACACAACCTTGACCTATACTATGTCATAACTGAACCTTCTAATTTCCATACATATATGCCAGATTAGCTCCATTCACAGGCTGCTTTTAAGTTCACAGGCTGCTTAAACACCCTGTAGTTTGTACATGTGACATACTCTACATACAAGATATGAAATAATGTAGCTTGATATATATGCCATACTTATATGTTTGCGTTTATGTCTATTTTATGTGATACATCAGCGTTTCTCAAAGTGGGCGGTACCTCCGTGGCTGAAGCGTTCTAGGGCGATTGTGGTTCAGAAGCATTTGGGGAGTTTTTCCATGATTTTGCGATTGAAAAATCATAAACAATTTGAATTCTGCATTTTAATTCATCTTATGCCCATCTTACACGATCCATTTTTCATCAATTTTCTATTTCATGTATATAATCATTTGAAATTTGACCATGTATGACAGAAATATATATCAATTTTCTATGTCAAGAGAAAATAGGGGTTGGGGGTTTGGCAAACTGTTATAATGGGGAGGGGGCTTTACAAAGTTTATGTTGTGCCAAGTGGCGTGGACCAAAAGTTTGGGAATCTATGTGATACATTAAAAGGGAACTCAAAAAGGAATTTTCAGGCTGCAAGAAAAATAAATGTGGTGTAGCTAGACAAGAGCACTATAATGGAAGCCAAAGAAGAATAGTAAACCAACAAAGAACTGGTGTCATTAGTTGCCACACGCTGAGAGACATACTGAGGGGAAGATTGGAACACTTATGGACTAATTGGTTCGATGTGCAGTGATGGTGATCTGTTGGTTAAAATAAATTAATATCATGTCATCATGCCATATTTACATTCCTTTAACCACATCAATACATCATGTCAATCCTCCATGCACATCAATACATCATGTCAATCATCCATGCACATCAATACATGTCAATCCTCCATGCACATCAATACATCATGTTAATGATCCATGCATATCAATACATCATGTCAATCCTCCATGCACATCAATACATCATGTCAATCATCCATGCACATCAATACATGTCAATCCTCCATGCACATCAATACATCATGTTAATGATCCATGCATATCAATACATCATGTCAATCCTCCGTGCACATCAATACATCATGTCAATCATCCATGCACATCAATACATCATGGCAATCATCCATGCACATCAATACATCACATCAATCATCCATGCACATCAATACATGTCAATCCTCCATGCACATCAATACATCATGTCAATGATCCATGCACATCAATACATCATGTCAATCATCCATGCACATCAATACATCATGGCAATCATCCATGCACATCAATACATCACATCAATCATCCATGCACATCAATACATGTCAATCCTCCATGCACATAAATACATCATGTCAATGATCCATGCACATCAATACATCATGTCAATCCTCCGTGCACATCAATACATCATGTCAATCATCCATGCACATCAATACATCATGTCAATCCTCCATGCACATCAATACATCATGTCAATCCTCCATGCACATCAATACATCATCCATGCACATCAATACATCATGTCAATGATCCATGCACATCAATACATCATGTCAATCATCCATGCACATCAATACATCATGTCAATCATCCATGCAAATCAATACATCATGTCAATCCTCCATGCACATCAATACATCATGTCAATCCTCCATGTACATCAATACATCATGTCAATCATCCATGCACATCAATACATCATGTCAATCCTCCATGCACATCAATACATCATCCATGCACATCAATACATCATGTCAGTCATCTAACCACATTAATCAATCACTGATAGAATTCAAGTACAGTAATCCCTTATATCATTCCTACAAGTACATCAATTCATTATTTGCAACTCTCATTTGCTTTACACCTTGTAACAGCATCAAGAACACACTTTCTTTAACATAAATCCTTCAGTCCTGAAAGATCACATAACGTGAATGAAAATGTCACATTATTCAGATCTATCATATCTTTAGCTTGTCATATTGTGTCTAAGCTCTGCCTTCCTTCAAATATGTTCTTACTGTTGTGTTCGTCTGTTGTTAGTTATACATTAGTAATGTTGTCTCATGGTGAATTTCAGTTCATTTTGTGTCTAAGCTCTGCCTTCAAATATGTTCTTACTGTAGGGTTCGTCGGTTGTCAGTTATACATTAGTAATGTTCTCTCATGGTGAATTTCAGTTCATATTGTATTTTGTCGTTTGAAGATTTGATTGTCACTGCATACAGCTAATGATTTCGGACTCCTCAGTCGAGCTGAATAACGAGGAATGAGAATAAAGAAATATATCAATGCATTTGAAATATGGACTGCATGTGTCTGGTATAAATGACTAGATCATATATCAATGCATTTGAAATATGGACTGCATGTGTCTGGTATAAATGACTAGATCATATATCAATGCATTTGAAATATGGACTGCATGTGTCTGGTATAAATGACTAGATCATATATCAATGCATTTGAAATATGGACTGCATGTGTCTGGTATAAATGACTAGATCATATATCAATGCATCTAAGATATTACATAAATTATTCATTGATTCATTGTCCTCTTTGTCTCAGGAGACAATAGGTTTTGCGTCACGTTGTTTGTTCTCTGCTGAATCACAACGTCTCTTGTGACTGTAATAGACTATTCAGGAGTGTCAATCCTTGCTGCAGGTACCTGTAGCACTTGCAGCAACTTATAGAAATCATTCAAATAATTAATGTTAGGGGTGGAGATATTGGGGTAACATGTTCCAAATTCAAGTTTGCAATCTAGGTAGTGTTATGACACAACAAGGGAAGCAATCCAGGTAGTGTTATAATACAACAAGGGAAGCAATCTAGTTAACTATCTATATCCTCTTCATGTCCCGTTTGACATAAAAGGCTTCCACAAGAGATTGCCATTCTGCCACCTTTAAATCAATTGTTTCCCAGTCAGGTCGCAATCTTTCTTCTTTGAAAACTCTGTATCGACCACTTGTTAAACCACTCTTTGTAATCTGGCCTCAGATCACAGCACCCATAGCTTCAATGAACTGTACAATTTGTCAGTCATCAGTTTAGAGTACAATGAAGATATCCAAACCGAAACTGATAGAGACAATGCTGGGACAATATTATCTGATTACCCTGTAATTCTGTATATGCCCCCCTATCCTTTTGGCCCCTATATATCCTATGCGCTATCCTATGCAGTAATCTATGACACCCTGTGCGCTACTCGTGCGCTACCATTTGCGAAACGCTGTAATTACACTATGCACTATCCTATGCGCTACCCTGTGCACTACCATGTGTGCTACTGATATAGTGAGATAAAGAAAGCGCAACCCTATGCCCAACCCAATGCGCCATCCTATGCGTTATCCAATGTGTTTCCCTTTATGCGCTACCATTTTGGCTACCCTTTATCTATCCAATGCGCTACCCTATGCGCTACCATGTGCGCTACCCTATGCGTTATCCTATACGCCACATAAGCGCTACCCAAAACGTTACCCGAAGCACAACCCTACCTGTTACCCAACGCGCTACCCTAAGCGCTATCCTCTGGATACCCTATGTGCTATCGTTCGTGCTAACTCTATGCCCCATCCTATGCGCTATCCTATGCACTACCCTATGCGCTCCCCCGTGCGCTATCCTGTGCGCTACCGTGTGTTCTATCCTATGCGTTTTCCCTATGCGCCATCCTATGCGCTATCCTATGCATTAACCTATGCACTAACATGTGCTCTACCCTGTGCTTATCATGTGCCAATTGCTGTGCACTACACTATGCGCTACCCTATTCGCTATGCTATGCGCTACCCGATGCGCTACCCTAAGCGCTACTCAAAAAGATATTTGAAGTACAACCCAACCGCTATCCAACGCGCTACCTTATGCCCCATCCTCTGTGCTACCCTATGCCCTATCCTAGGCTATCCTCTGTGCTACCCTATGCACTATCCTATCCGCTATCCTATGCAGTAACCTATGCACTACCCTGCGATACTCTGTGCTACCATGTGCGAAACGCTGTGCACTACACTATGATCAACCTATGCCCCAACCTGGCCATCCGTGTGCCCCTTATGTGCTATCCTATTCAGTAATCTACGCACTAACCTATGAGCTACCATGTGCAATACCATATGTGTACTCTGTGCGCTACCTTGCACTATCCTATGCGCCACCATGCGCGCTGTACATGCGCTATCCATGAGATATTCAAAGCGCAACCCTATGCCCCACCCAATGCGCTATCCTATATGCTACCATAAGTGCTATCCAAAACGATACCCGAAACACAACCCTACCCGCTAATCAACGGCACCCTATGCGCTATCCTCTGTGATACCCTATGTGCTTTCCTCTGTGCTAACCTATGCACTATCCTATGCCCCTATACTATGCGTTTTAACAAAGGTGCTATCATATGCGCTATCCATGCTACCCATATTTACCCATACGCTACGCTAAGCGTTCCCCGAATCGATACCCAAAGGCTAACTCTAGCCGCTTTCTACGCACTACCCTATGCGCTACCCTATGCGCTACTCTGTGCCATCCTAGGGGCCCATCTTATGGGCTATAGTATGTCTAATGAGCTATCCGTTGCGCTATCCAATGCACTACCCTATGCTCTATCCTGTGTGCTACCTTATGTCCCATCCTATGAAGTAACCTATGCACTAACCTAGGGCCCCACCATGTGCACTACCATGTGTGCTACTGTGTTCGCTACCCTGTGTACTATCCTATGCGTTTCGATGGGGGCTTACTATGTGCTATCCTAAGAGATATTGAAAGCGCAACCCTATGCCCCACCCAATGCGCTATTCTATGCGCTTATCCAAAACCCAATGCGCTACATATGTGCTACCCATGCGTTATCCTATACGCTACCATAGCCTACCCAAAACGTTACCCGAAGCACAACCCTACCCGTTACCCAACGCGCTACCCTATGCGCTATCCTCTATGATACCATATGTGCTATCGTCTGTGCTAACCTATGCACTATCCTATGCGATATCCTATGCACTAACCTATAGCCACCCTGTGCACTATCATGTGCGTTTCCCTGTGTTCTATCCTATGCCTACCCCATGCGCCATCCATGCTTATCCTAGGAAGTAACCTATGCACTACCCTGTTCTCTACCCTGTGTGTTATCATGTGCGCATCGCTGGCATACACTATGCGCTTCCTATGCGCTGTCATATGCGCAAAATATGCCTACCATATGTTACCCTATGCGCTATCCAATGCGCTATCCTATACCCCAACATAAGCGCACCAAAACTATCCCCGAAGCAAAAGCTTCTGTTTCCAACGCGCTACCTATGCGCTATTCTCTGGATACCCTTTTGCTATAGTCTATGCAAACCCTTATGACTATCCAGCGCTATCCTATGCCCCAACCCTTTTATACGTACCATGTCCCACGTTTGCCACTGTGTGTTCTATCCATGTGCCCTATGCGCCATACTATGAATCCTATCCAGTAACCTATGCACTACCCTGTGCTCTACCCGTGTGCTATCATGTGCGCATTGCTGTGACTACACTAGGCTATCCTATTCGCATCCTATGCGCTACCCAGAGCTATGCAGGCTCCCCGATGCGCTACCCTAAGGCTACTCAAAAGATATTCGAAGACAACCCTACCCGCTATCAAACGCGCTACTTATGGGGCTATCCTGCGCTACTCCATGCACTATCCTATCCGCTATCCTATGCAGTAACCTATGCACTCCCCCGGGGATACCTGTGGCTCCCATGTGGAAACGCTGCACTACACAATGCACTAACCTATGCGCTACCCTGTTCACTATCCTGGGGCTACCTTATGTGCTGTCCTTTCATAATCTATGCACTAACCTATGGCACCATGTGCACTACCATGGTACCTTGCGCCACCCCAGCACTATCCATGCGCTACCACGTGGCTGTACTATGCGCTCATCCTAGAGATATTCAAAGCGCAACCCTATTCCCCACCCAATGCGCCATCCATGCGTTATCCTAGGGCTTCCTAATGCCCCACCATTTTGGCTACCTAGGGCACTATCCAATGCGCTACCCTATGCGCTACTTGTTTGGCTTACCCAATGCACTATCCTATATGCTACCATAAGCGCTACCCAAAACGATACCGAAACACAACCCTACTCTACCCAACGCGCTACCCTATGCGCTATCCTCTGTATACCCTATGTCTATCCTCTGTGCTAACATATGCACTAACCTATGCGCTATCCTATGCACTAACCTATGTGCTACCCTGTGCGCTATTATTTCCGCTACCGTGTGTTCTATCCTATGCGCTACCCTATGCGCTATCCTATACGCTACTCAATGCGAATCTAATTGCTATCTAAAGATATCCGAAGCACAACCCTACCCGCTATCTAACGCGCCACCTTATGCGCTATCCTATGCAATAACATATGCGCTACCCTGTCCGTTACCATGTGCGCTACCAT
The DNA here is from genome assembly GCA_020796225.1 of Arion vulgaris. Taxonomy (NCBI): domain Eukaryota; kingdom Metazoa; phylum Mollusca; class Gastropoda; order Stylommatophora; family Arionidae; genus Arion; species Arion vulgaris. The sequence continues at coordinate 24,134,177 of CM036776.1, forward strand.
GTGCGTTGTACTATGCGCTATCCTCTGCGATATTCAAAGCGCTACTATGTGCACCACCCTGGGGATACCCTGTGCTACAATGTGCGCAAACATTTTCGCTACCCTGTGAGCTATACTATGGGCTATTCAATGCACTATCCTATGAGCTATCCGATGCGCTACACGAAGTGCTACCCTATGCGCTACCCAATGCGCTACCCTATGTGCTATCTTATGCGCTATACTATGCGCTAACAAAGGTGCTATCATATGCGCTATCCTATGTGCTACCATAGTTTACCCATACGCTACCCTAAGTGTTACCTGAAACGATACCCAAAGCGCTAACCTAGCGCACTCTACGCACTACCCTATGCGCTACCTATGCGCTACTCTGTGAGCTATCCTATGGGCATCTTATGGGCTATAGTATGGCCTATATTATGAGGCTATCCTAGCTGCTATCCATGCACTCACTGCCTATGCGCTATCCTGATGTGCTACCTTATGTGCTATCCTATGCACTAACCTATGAGCTATCCTGTGCGCTATCCTGTGCGCTACCGTGTGTTCTATCCTATGCGCTATCCTATGCGCCATCCTATGAATTATCCTAGGCAGTAACCTATGCACTACCCTGTTCTCTACCCTGTGTGCTATCATGTGCGCATCGCTGTGCACTACACTATGCGCTATCCTATGCGCCTATCATATGCGCTACCTATGCGCTAACCATATGTGTTAACCACTATGCGCTATCCAATGCGCTATCTATACGCTAACTAGAGCTTACCGATGCGCTACCTAAGGCTACTCAAAGATATTCAGTAGCACAACCCTACCGCTATCCTAACGCTACCTATGCGCTATCCTCTGTGCTACCCTATGCACTATCCTATCCGCTATCCTATGCAGTGACCTATGCACTACCCTGTGCGATACTCTGTGCTACCATGTGGAAACGCTGTGCACTACACAATGCGACTAACCTATGCGCTACCCTGTGCGCATCCTGGGGTGCTACTATGTGCATCCTTTTCAGTAATCTATGCACTAACCTATGCGCTACCATGTGCACTACCATGTGTGCTACTCTGTGCGCTACCCTGTTCACTATCCTATGCGCTACCACGTGTGCTGTACTATGCGCTATCCTATGAGATATTCAAAGCGCAACCCTATTCCCACCCAATGCGCCATCCTATGCGTTACCCCATGCTTCCAATGCGCTACCATATGTGCTACCCTATGCACTATCCAATGCGCCCCTTTTATGCGCTCCCGTTTGCGCTTTCCCCAATGCACTATCCTATATGCTACCATAAGCGCTACCCAAAACGATACTGAAACACAACCCTCCCTCTACCCAACGCGCACCCAAAATATCCTCTGATACCCTATGGCTATCCTCTCAGTTAACCTATGCACTAACCTTTAGGGCCATCCATGCACTAACTGTGCTAAGGCTATTATTTGCTACTGTTGTTCTATCCTTGAGCTACCCTATGCGCTATCCTATGCGCTACCCAATGCGCTATCCTAATTCTACTCAAAAAGATATCCGAAGGACAACCCTACCGCTATCCAACGCGCTACCTTATACCCCATCCTCGTGTACCCTATGCCCCATCCCATGCGGTATCTAGGGGGCCATCCTATGCGCTACCCCATTGCAATAACATATCCCACCATCTGTCCTTTACCATGTGCCTACATGGCTGGTACTATGCGCCATCCTCTGCGATATTCAAAGGCTACTATGTGCACCACCCTGTGGCTACCCGTGCGCTAAATGTGCGAAAACCCTTTCGCTACCCTGGAGCATACATGGCTTTTCATGCACCTACCATGAGCTATCCGATGCGCTACAGGGAAGTGCACCCTATGCGCTACCCAATGCCCCACCTTATGCTATCTTATGTGTATACTATGCGCTAACAAAGGTTATCTTTTACGCTATCCATGCTCCCCATATTTACCCATACGCCCAAGGTACCCGAAACGATACCAAAGGCTAACCCCAGCCCCCACTTACGCACTACCCATGCGGCTACCCTATGCGCTACTCTGTGAGCTATCCTATGGGCATCTTAGGGGCTATAGTATGGCCTATATTATGAGCTATCCTGGCTACCCAAAGCACTACCCTATGCGCTATCCTGGTGCTCCCTTTATGTGCTATCCTATGCACTAACCTATGGCTACCATGACTACCATGTGGCTACTGTGCGCTACCCTGTGCACTATCCTATGCGCTACCATGTGTCTGATATATGCTATCCTAAGAGATATTGAAGCGCCCCCCTATGCTCCCACCCAATGCGCCATCGGGGCCCCATCCTATGCGTACCCAAGGGCACCATATGTGCTACCCTATGCGATCCCATGTGCGCTATCCTATGTTATCCTATACGCTCCCATAAGGCTACCAAACGTTACCCGAAGACAACCCTCCCTGTTACCCAACGCGCTCCCCTATGCGCTATCCTTTGATACCCCTATGTGCAATGTCTGTGCTATCCTATGCACTAACCTATGAGCTATCCTTGGCTATCTCGCTACTGTTCTATCCTATTCGCTATCCTATGCGCCACCCCATGAATTATCCTAGGCAGTAACTCATGCACTACCCTGTTCTCTACCCTGTGTGCTATCATGTGCGCATGTGCGATACATTTATGCGCATCCATGCGCCATCATATGCGCTACCATATGGATAATTTTGGCAATTATGCGCTATCCAACGCGCTATCCAATGGCTATCCTATACGCTAACATAAGGCTCCCCGATGCGCTACCCTAAGGCTACTCAAAAGATATTCGAAGCACAACCCTACCCGCTATCTAACGCGCTACCTTATGCGCTATCCTCTGGCTACCCCATACTATCCTATCCCTATCCTATGGTAACCATGCACTCCCCCTAGTGGATACTCTGTGGCCCTCCCATGTGCGAAACGCAGACTACACAATGACTAACCCATGCGCACCCTTGGCATCCTTGGTGCTACCCTTATGTGCTATCCTATTCAGTAATCTATGACTAACCTATGCGCTACCATGTGCCCCACCATGTGTGCTACTGTGTGCGCTACCCTGGGGCACTATCCTATGCGCTACCATGGGGCTGTACTATATGCTATCCTAAGAGATATTGAAAGCGCAACCCTATGCCCCACCCAATGCGCCACCCTATGGCATCCATGCGCTCCCCAAATGGCTACCATATGCGCTATCCTATGCTTATCCATACGCTACCAAAAGGGCCCCACCAAAACGTTACCCGAAGCACAACCTACCTGTTACCCAACGCGCTACCCTATGCGCTATCCTCGGATACCCGAAATATCGTCTGTGCTATCCTATGCACTAACCATCCCTACCCTGTGCGCTATCCTGTGCGCTACCGTGTGTTATATCCTATGCGCTATCCTACGCCACCCTTTATGAATTACCCCCATGCAGTAACCTATGCACACCCTGTTTTTACCCGTGTGTTATCATGTGCGCACGCTGTGCACTAAACTATGCCCCATTTATGGCTTACAATGCGCACCAATGCCCCTAATGTGCTACCTTATGGTACCCTAAGCGCTATCCTATACGCTAACATAAGGCACCTGATCCCTACCCAAATGCTACTTAAAAAGATATTAAAGCACAACCCCCCCCCTTTCCCAACGCGTATTTATGGCCCCTTATTTTTTCAGCCCCAGGTTTTATCCTATCCTTATCCTATGGTAATTTATTTTTTCCCCCTGTGAATTATTTTTGGGCATTTAAAGTTTTCCTTTTTTTTTAGGATTAATTTAAAAAGGGTTTAGGGGGCACAAAAGTTTTGGAATCCCTTGTTTTTTACCCTTAGGGGGGCCACCAGGGTTGCACCAGCCATCCAAGATATTTGGGAAACCCCTTATTCCCCCCCCAATGGCCATCCTTTTGGATCCTATGTGCTTCCCAATGCCCCACCATAGGGCTACCCTATGCACTATCCAAGGCCTACCCTATGCGCTACCGTTTGCGCTACCCAATGCACTTATCCTATAGCTACCATAAGCGCTACCCAAAACGATACCGAAACACAACCCTACCTGCTACCCAACGCGCTACCCTATGGCTATCCTTAGATACCTCTATGTGCTATCCTCTGTGCTAACCTATGCACTCAACTCATGGCTATCCTATGCACTAACCTAGTGCACCCTGTGCGCTATTATTTCCATGGCTATCCTGTGCTATCCTATGAATTATCCTAGCAGTACCTATGCACTATCCTATTGCTACTCAAAGATATCCGGCGACAACCCTTACGCTATCCAACGCGCTACCTTATACATATCCTTGTGCACCACTATGCGCTATCCATGCGCTATTCTATGGCCATCCTATGCGCTATCCCTAGGCATAACATATGCGCTACCCTGTCCGTTACCATGTGCGCTACCAGTGCTTGTACTATGACCTATCCTCTGGATATTCCAAAGCGCTACTATGTGCATCCATCTGTGCTACCCTGTGCGCTACAATGTGCGCAAACCTTTTCGCTATCCCTGTGAGCTATACTATGGGCTATTCATATCATATCCTATGAGCTATCTCGATGCGCTACACAAGTGCTACTATGCGCACCCAATGCGCACCCTATGTGCTATCTTATGGCTATACTATGCGCTAAACAAAGGTGCTATCATATGCGTTATCCTATGTGCTACCCATACTTTACCCATACGCTACCCTAAGTGTTACCTGAAACGATACCCAAAGCGCTAACTCTAGCTGCACACTCTACGCACTACCCTATGCGCTACCCTATGCGCTACTCTGTGAGCTATCCTATGGGCTATCTTATGGGCTATAGTATGGCCTATATTATGAGCTATCCTATGCGCTATCCAATGCACTACCCTATGCGCTATCCTGTGTGCTACCTTATGTGCTATCCTATGCACTAACCTATGCGCTACCATGTGCACTACCATGTAAGCATGTGTGCGCTACCCTGTGCACTATCCTATGCGCTACCATGTGTGCTGTACTATATGCTATCCTAAGAGATATTGAAAGCGCAACCCTATGCCCCACCCAATGCGCCATCCTATGCGCTATCCTATGCGCTACCCAATGCGCTACCATATAGTCACCTATGCGCTATCCAATGCGCTACCCTATGATACCATGTCGCTACTCCTATGCGTTATCCTATACGCTACCATAAGCGCTACCCAAAACGTTACCGAAGCACAACCCAACCTGTTACACAACGCGCTACCCTATGCGCTATCCCTGTGAAAACCTTAGTGCTATCGTCGTCTATCCTATGCACTAACCATGCCACCTTGCGATCCATCGTGCCTACTTTTCCCCATCGCTCCCATGCGCCATCCATGAATTATCCAGGGTAGTAACTCTATGCACTACCCTTGTTCCTACCCTGTGTATCATGTGCGCATCGCTGTAGCACAAATATGGCATCTAGGGCCTATCATATGCGCTACCATATGGCACCATATGTGCACCCATGCGCTATCCAATGCGCTTATCCTTCGCTAACATAAGGGCCACCCGGATGCGTACCCTAATGTACCAAAGATATTCAAGCAACAAACTACCCGCTATCTAACGCGCTACCTTATGCGCATCCTCTTGCACCCTATGCACTATCCTATCCGCTATCCTATGAGTAATCTATGCACTACCCGGGATACCTTCGCTCCCTAGGAAACTTTGGCACTAACACAATGACCTAACCTATGCGCTACCTCTGTGCGCTACCCCTTGTGCTACTTTGGTGCATCCTATTCAGAAACTATGCACCAACCTATGCGCTACCAGTGCACTACCATGTGTGCTACTCAGGGTCATTGCCATCCTATGCACCACTGCGCTGTACTATGCCTATCCTATGAGATATCCAAGCGCAACCCTATGCCCACCCTTTGCGCCATCCTATACGCCTATCCTATGTAACATAGCGCTATCCTATATACACAGTGTACTCAAAAAGATACCGAAACACAACTTACCTCTCCCCAACGCGCTACCCTATGGCTACCCTTTCGGGATACCCTATGTGCTTTTCCTCCTGTGCTAACCTATGACTATCCTATGGCGCTATCCAAAATGATTAACCCTATGGCACCCCTGTGCTATCCTGAGGCACCTTGTTTATCCTAGGGTTTAATCCTATGCCACCTATGGTACCAGTGCAAAACCATGGTACTCAGCGCACCTGATCTACCATAGGTATCATGCCGACTAGCCTACCCAAATTATCAGCCATCACATGCACCCAATGCACCATCTATACAACCCTTGCCAAAGATACCGAAAATAAACCTACTCAGCATCCAAGCGCTATCCTATGAGTAACTATGTGCCTCCCCTTTCCTATACCTTCTAGGCGCTTATTCAAAAAGGCCCGAAGAAAAGTTTTACTACAATGCCACTAACCTTGCCTCATCCCTATGGTACCCTGTGTGTTACCCTATGCTATCTCAGGAAATCCTCCAGGGGTGTCATTGGTACCCCATGAGTATCCTATGCGCTATCCATGCCATTCTATGGTACTCATGCACTATCCTATGATACCCTACACGCTATATTGCCCAATCCTATGGTTTTATCCTTTGCGATATCCCTATGCGCTACCCTTGGCTAACCATAGGCAAACCTATCGTCCTATAAGGGCTACCCTATACCCCTTTTCCATATGACTTATCCTATCGCTACCAAAGGTCCCCAAAATCCCAACGCATACCCTATGCATTAACATATGCGCTAACCTGTGATACTATGTGCATACTAAAAGGTACCATGCCTACCCGAATACCAACTGCGCTACCATGTGCGTTTACTATGCGCCATTTCGACTTCCATGAAACCTACGCCTGACCCAATGCGCCATCCTATGGCTATCCCAAAAGAATTTTATGGCACATAAAAGGCACTTATAGCTCCATCCTATTGAAATTTTGGTATCCTTAGGAAAGGGGCCATTTGCTATCTCTATATGCACTTAAGTCTCCCCAAAACGATACCTAAGCACAACCCTACCACACCAACGTCCCAACCTATGGCTTATCCTCAGATACCCTATGGCTACTCTGTAGCTATACCTCAGCACCTATGCCTACCCTATGCACAAAGATACCCGTGCAAAACCCCCCTACCGGCCATCCAAGCGCTACCTTTATGCCCCATCCTATGCGCTATCCTATGGTCCAATCCAAAATGATACCATGTGCGCTACCCTGCGTACATGCCCATGCAAAACGTTACCAACACCAATCACTAACCACGCGCAAACCCTTGGCTATCCTCTATGTACCCTTATGTCTTCTTGCAGAACTCTATGACTACCTATGGCTACCTGTGCCCACCTGTGTGCTACCTGTGGCTACCCTTGCGTTACCATGCGCGACATGATCCAGGCATAACCAGCACAACCCTTTTCTCAACCGTAATGCGCCATCCTCTTTTTGCCTTTTCTAGGGACCACCTTATGCGCTACCAATGCCCCCTACCCTAGGCACTACCATGTGCGCTACCCTATGCACTATCCTTTGCGCTACCCAAAACGCTACCCAAAACGATACCTCAAGAAAACCTACCTGCTACCCAATGCGCTACCTCTATAGCGCTATCCTATGCCTTAACCCTTTTATAATCCCTAACTTTATGCGCCATACCCCGGCTCTACCATGGTTCTATTCTATGCGCTACCTAATGTCCTCATCCAATGCGCAATCCTATGCCCCACCCTTGCACTATCCATGCCCTATCCTATACGCCATCCCATGCCCTATCCTATTAGCTATCCTCTGCGCTATCCTATGCGCTATCCTTTGTGCTAACAAATTTACAACCCTATGCGCTACCCTATGCGTTACCCTAAGCGCTATCCTTTGCGCTATCCTATGCTCTATCCTATGCGCTACCCGATGTGCTACTCTATGCGCTACCAAATGCGCTACTATATGCGCTACCCTATAAGCTACCCTATGCCCCATCCAATGCGCTATCATTTGCGCTATCCTATGCAATAACATATGCGCACCCTGTCCGTTCCCATGTGCGCTACCATGTGTACTCTGTGGCTACCCTGTCACTATCCTATGCGCTACCATGTGCGTTGTACTATGCGCTATCCTCTGAGATATTCAAAGCGCTACTATGTGCGCAAACCTGTTATACCCTGTGCGCTACAATGTGCGCTAACCTGTTCGCTACCCTGTGAGCTATACTATGGGCTATTCAATGCACTATCCTATGCGCTATCCGATGCGCTACACGAAGTGCTACCCTATGCGCTACCCAATGCGCTATCCTATACCATTTCCAACGTGAAACCCCTTTATGCTCCCATCCAATGCGCTATCCTATACGCTATCCTATGCGGTACCATAAGTGCTATCCTATACATAACATATGCACTACCCGGGTGCTACCTGTACGCTAATGTGTGCTACCCTGTGCACTACACTATGCGCTATCCTATGCTCTATGCAATGCGCAACACTATGCACTACCCTACGCTATCCTATGATCTATCCCATGCTCTATCCTATCCGCTATCCTAGGGTCATGTGCGTTACTGTATCCTCTATCCTATGCACTATTCTATGCAATAACCTATGTGCTACCTTGTGGGCTACCCTGTGCGCTACCATGTGTGCTACCCTGTACGCTACCATGTGCGATATCGTATGAGCTATCTAATGCACTATCCAATGCACTACTCTATACGCTACTATAGGTGCTATCCTCTGCGCTACCCTAAGCGTTACCCTATGCATTATCCTATGCGCTATCCTTGGCGCTATACAATGCGCTATCCGTTCCGCTATTTTATGCGCCATCATATGCTCTATCTTATGAACTAGCTTATTCCTTATCATATGCCCTATCCTATGTCCTATCATATGCGCTATCCTATGCGCTAATCATTGCGCTATCCATTGCGCTATCGAATGCGATATTCTATACGCTACCCTAGCATTACCCGAAACGATACCCGTAGTCTCACCCTACACGCTACCATGTGCGCAATTTTACGTGCTATCTTATGGGCCATCGTATGGGTTATATTATGAGCTATCCTATGCACTAACCTATCCGCTACCCTGGCGCTACTTTGCGCTATCCTATGCGCTGTCATATGCGCTACCCTATGCGCTATCATATGCGCTACCCTATGAGCTACCCTAAGCACTACCTGAAACGATACCGAAGCGCTATCCTAACCGCTACCCAACGCGCTACCCTATGCGATACCCTATACGCTAAACTATGCGCAATGGTATGAGCTATCCTATGCGCTATTCAATACGCTATCCTATGCACTATCCTATGCGCTACCCTATGTACTATCTTATGCGCTATCCTATGTACTAACCAATGTGTTATCATATGCGCTACTCTATGCGTTATCCCTTGCGCTTTCCTATGCTCTATCCTATGCGCTACTCTATGTGCTATCAAATGCGTTACTATTTGCGCTACCCTATGTGCTACCCTATGCACTACCCTACGCGCTATCTTTTTCGCTATCTTGTGCGTTACCCTATGCGCTATTATATGCGCTATCCTATGCACTAACCTATGCGCTACCCAGTGCGCTGCACTGTGTGCTACAATGTGTACTATCCTTGCGCTACCCTGTGCGCTACCATATGCGCTACCATATGTGCAACCCTATGCTTTATCCTATGCGCTATCCTAAGCGCTATCCTATGGCTACCTTTGTGCTAACATATGCACAACCCTATGCGCTACCCTATGCGTTACCCTATGCGCTATCCTCTGCACTATCCTATGTTCTATCATGTTCGCTACCTGATGCGCTACCCAAACAGCTACCCTATGCGCTACCCAATGTGTTTTTCTATGCGCTTCTCTTGCTACCCTATGCACTAACCTCTGACTACTCTTGGCTACCCTGTGCTACCATGTGTGCGATCCTGTGCGCTACCCTCTTCGCTATATTATGTGCTATCTTATGCGAGTTCCAATGCGATACCCTATGTCCCATCCAATGCGCTATCATATACGCTATCCTATCTACTATCCTATGCCCTACCCCATTAGGTACCATTTGCGCTATCCTATGCCCTATCCAATGCACTACCCTATGCGTTATCCTATGCGCTATCCCTTGCACTATCCTATGCGCTATCCTATGCGCCATCATAAGGGCTACCCTATGCGCTACCCTAAGGTTGCCTCTATGGCTATCCCTGCGCTACCCGACGCGCTATACGAAGAGCTACACTATGTACTACTCTATGTGCAATCCTATGTGCTACCATATGTGCTTCCCTATACACTATCATATGCGCTATCCTATTTGCTATCCTGTGCGTTGTCATATGTGCTATCCGATACGCTATCCTATGCACTAACACATGCGCTAAACTGTGTGCTAACCTGTACTCATCGCTGTGCACTACACTATGCGCTATTCTATGCGCTATCCTATGTGCTACCCTATGCGCTATCCTATGCACTACCCGATGCGCTACCCTAAGCGCTACACAAAAGATATCCGAAGCACAACCCTACCTGCTATCCAACTGCGCTACCTTATGCGCTACCCTGTGTGCTATCCTGTGCTACCATATGTGCTATCCTATTCAGTAACCTATGCACTATAATGTACACTACCATGTGCTACTCAGGCTACTCGGGCACTTTGCTATGCGCTACCATGTGCGCTGTACTATTCGCTATCCCATGAGATATTCAAAGCGCAACCCTATGCCCCACCCAATGCGCCATCCTATGCCCCTATCCTATGCACTACCCTATGCATTACCATGTGCGCTACCCTATGCACTATCCTATGCGCTACCTTAAGGCCTACCCTAAAACGATACCTCAAGACAACCCTACCTGCTACCCAATGTGCTACCATATGTGCACCTTATGCATTATCCTATAAGCATCCCTTGCACTATCATATGTCTCTATCCTATGCGCACTCTATGCGCTACCCTATGTGCTACCTTTGTGCGCTACCCTATTCTACCTATTGCTACTTGTGCACAATCCTATTAGCTATCCTATGCGCTATCTTATGCCCTGTCTTATTGGCTATCGTATGCATCCTATGCGCTACCTGATGAGCTATCCGATAAGCTTACTCTATGCCTCTACCAAATGCGATATTATATACCCTAGCCTATGTGCACCTATGCACTATCTTAGGGTACTATACTATGCGCAATCCTGTGCGCTACCCTATGTGCTATCCTATGCGCTATCATATGTGCTATCGTATGCCCTATTCTATGCACTATCCTATGCAAGAACCTATGCGCTTTCCAATGCGGTACCATGTATGCTACTCTGTGCGCTATTCTATGCGCTATTCTATACGTTACCCTATGCGATATCCTATTTGGTATTCTATGACTATCCATGCGCTATTCAATACGCTATCCTATGCACTATCCTATGCGCTACCCTATGTACTATCTTATGGTATCCTATGTACTAACCAATGTGCTATCATATGCGCTACTCTATGCGTTATCTCTTGCGCTTTCCTATGCTATATCCTATGCGTTACCTTATGCGCTATCCACTGCGCTATCCATTACACTATCCTATGCGCTATCCTATGCTCTATCCTATACACTTACCTATTCGCTATGCTATGCCCTATTCTCTTCGCTACCATATGCGCTATCCTGTGCGCTATAAATATGCTACCCTAAGCGTTACGCGAAACGATACCCGAAGCGCTACCCTATGCGCTGTCCTCTGTGCTACCCTATGCGCTATCCAATGCGCTATCCTATGCAGTAACCTATGCACTACCCTGTGCGCTACCCTGTGCGCTACCATGTGCGCAACGCTGTGAACTACACTATGCCCTATCCTATGCGCTCATCCTCTGCGCTATCATATGTTACCCTATGCGCTAAACTGTGCGCTACTCACCTCACACCCATGAGCTACACTATGCCACCCTATTCGCTACCCTATTTGCTACCCTGTGTAGAATCCTATGAGATATCCTATGCGCTATCTTATGCGCTATCTTATTGGTTATCGTATGGGCTATGTTATAAGCTATCATATGCGCTATCAAATGTGCTGCCGTATGCGATATCCTATTCGCTATCCTATCCCTATACCCTATCATATGGCTATCCAAGGGCTATCCTATGCACTATCCTATACACTATCCTATTCAATATCCTCTACGCTATCCTTTGCTTCTATACTTATGCACTACCCTATGCGTTATCCTATGCGCTATCCCTTGCACTATCCTATGCTCTATATTATGCGCTATCCTATGCGTTACCGATGAGCTACCCGATGAGCTACTCTATGCGCTACCAAACGCGACACTATATACGCTACACTATGCGCTATTCTGTGCACTACCCCATGCGTTATACTATGCACAATCATGTGCGCTACCCTATACGCTAATCTATGCGCTATCATATGGGCTACCCTATGCGCTACCCTATGCGTTGTCCTATGCGCTATCCTATGCACTACCCGACGCGCTACACGAAGAACTACACTATGCACTACTCTATGTGCTGCCCTATACACTATCATATGCGCTATCCTATTCGCTATCCTGTATGCTGTCATATGTGCTATCCTCTTAACTATCCTATGCACTAAGATATGCGCTAAATTGTGCGCTACCATGTGCACTACCATGTGTGCTAGTTCGTGGCTACCCTGTGCACTATCATATGCGCTACCATGTCCGCTGTACTATGGCTATCCTTGAGATATTCAAAGCAAACCTATGCCAACCCCTAATATGCTACCCATTGCGCTACCATGTGAGCTACCCTATGCGCTATCATATACGCTACCATAAGCGCTACCTAAAACGATACCTCACACACCCTACCGCTACCCAACGCGCTACCCATACGCTATCCTTCAGCTAACCTATGCGCTATCCTATGCGCTATCCTATGCGCTATCCTATGCGCTATCCTATGCGCTATCCTATGCGCTATTCTATGCACTAACCTATGCGCTACCCTGTGCGCTATCCTGTACGCTATCATGTGTTCTTTCTATGCGCCACTAATGCCTCAACCAATGCGCTATCCTTTTTGCTATCTCATGCACTATCCTATGCCCTATCCTATTCGCCATCCCATGCCCAATCCTATGAGCTATCCTCTGCGCTATCCTATGCGCTACCCTTTGTGCTAACAAATGTAACCCTATGCGCTACCCTATTAGTTCCTATGCGCTACCCTTTTGCGCTATCCTATGCTCTATCCTATGCGCTACCTGATGCGCTACTAGGCGCTCCCAAAATGCGCTACTATATGCGCTACTCTATATGCTACACTATGCCCCATCCAATGCACTGTCATTTGCTCTACCCTATGCAATAACATATGCGCTACCCTGTGCGCTACCATGTGCGCTACCATGTGTGCTCCTCTGTGCTCTACCATGTGCACTATCCTATGCGTTACCATGTGCGTTTTATTATGCGCTATCCTCTGCGATATTCAAAGCGCTATCATGTGCGCCACCCTGTGGGCTATCATATGCGCTATTCAATGCAATATCCTATGCGCTATCTGATGCGCTACACGAAGTGCTACAATATGCGCTACCTAATACGCTATCCTATGCACTATCCTATGCGGTACCCTATGTGCTATCTTATGCGCTATCCTCTGTGCTAACCTATGCGCTATCCTATCTGCTATGCTATGTACTAACCTATACGCTACACTGTGCGCTGTCCAGTACGCTACCATGTGTGCTATCCTATGCGTTACCTAATGCCTCATCCAATGAGCTATCCTATGCTCCATCCTATGCGCTATTCTATGCGCTATCCTATGCGCTACCCTATGCGCTACCACGTACGCCATCCCGGCTACCCTGTGAGCTATAGTATGCGCTAGTAAATGATCTATCCTATGAGCCATCTGATGCGCTACATGAAGTGCTACACTATGCGCTATTCTATGCGCTATTCTATGCGTTACCCTATACGCTATCCTATGCGCCACCTGATGCGCTACCCTAAGCGCTGCACAAAAATATATATCCGAAGCACAACCCTTTCCGCTACCCAACGCGCTATCCTATGTGCTATCCTCTATGCTACCCTATGCGCTATCCTATGCACTATCCTATAAAGTAACCTATGCACTACCCAGTGCGCTATCCTGTGTGCTACCCTGTGTGCTACCATGTGCGAAACGTTGTGCACTACACTATGCACTAACCTATGCGCTACCCTGTGTGCTATCCTGTATGCTACCTTAGGGCTATCCTATGCGCTATCCTATGCAGTAACCTATGCACTAATATGTGCGCTACCTGTGCACTACCATGTGCGCAAAGCTGTGAACTACACTATGCCCTATCCTATGCGCTATCCTCTGCGCTATCCTATGTGTTACCCTATGCATTATCCTAAGCTCTATCATATGCGCCACCCGATGCGCTACTTCTATGCGCTACCAAATGCGTACTACATGTGCACCCTATGTGCTACCGTATGTCCCATTCAATGCGCTATCCAATGCTCTATCCTATTCGCTATCCTATGCGCTACCATATAAGTACCTATGCGATATCCTATGCGCTACCTGATGCGCTACTTCTAAGCGTTATCCAAAACGATATCCGAAGCGGCTACTCCTACCCGCTACCCAACGCGCTACCCTATGCATTACCCAAACCCTGCTGTCGTATGATTTTCCCGCTATCCTATACACTATCCAATGTGCTACCCTATGCGCTAGCCTATGCGCTTTCCTATGCGCTATCCTTTGTACTAACATATGCGCAATTCTATGCTCTACTCTATGCGGTATCCTATGCTTTATCCTATACGCTACCCGATGCACTACTCTATGTACTACCAATTGCACTACTATATGTGCTACCCTATGTGCTACCATATGCACTATCCTATGCACTATAGTATCCGATATCCTGTGATCTACCATACGCGCTATCCTATGCGCTATCCTATGCACTAACCTATGCCCCTACCCTGTGCGCTATAATGTGCGCTACCATGTGTGCTATCCTGTGTGCTACCCTGTGCTCTATATTATTCGCTATCCTATGCGATTTCCATCGTGTAACCCTATGCCCCATCTAATGCGCTATCCTATGCGCTATCCTATGCGCTACCATATGCGCTACCATATGCCCTACCCTATACGCTTTTCTAAGCGCCACCTTAAACGAAACCCGAAGCACTACCCTACCCGCAACCCAACGCGCTACCCTATGCACTACCCTATTAGCTATCCTATGCGCTATCTTATGGGTTATCGTATAGGCTAAATTATGGGTTATCTTATGCACTATCTTATGAGCTATCCTATGAGCTAAGCTATGCGCTATCCATTGTGCTCCCCGAAGCGCTACCCTATGCGCTACCCAATGCACTATCTTATGATCTATTCTAGGCCCTATCCTATACGATATCCTATGCCCAATCCTATGCGCTATCCTTTGTGCTAACATATACGCAATCCCATACCCCTACCCTATGCGCTATCCTATGCTCGATCTTATGCGCTACCCGATGCGCTACTCTATGCGCTACCAAATGCGATACTATATACGCTACCCTATGTGCTACCTTATGCGCTATCCTATGCACTAACCTCTGCGCTACCCTGTACTCTACCATGTGTACTATCCTGTTCGCTACCCCGGCATATATTTTTCGCTATCATATGCCATTTCCAACTCGTAACCCCTATGCCCCATCCACCTGCTATCCTAAGGCTATCCTATGCACTAACCTATGCGACACCCTGTGCGCTAGACTTTGGGCTACCACCATGTGTGCTACCATATGCGTTTTCCTGAGTGCTATCCTATGTGCTATCGATAGCTCTACCCTATGCCGCATAGAATGCGCTATCCTCTGCTCAATCCTATGCGCTACCCTAAGCGCTCCCCTGAAACGACCCCTGAAACGCTATCCTACTCTGCTACCCAACGCGCTACCCTAGGCACTACCCTATACGCTATCCTATTCTCTATTCTATGCGCTGTCCTATGCACTATCCTTTGCGCTTTACTATTCACTATCCTTTGTTCTATCTTATGCGACATACTATGCGCTATCCTGTGCGCTACCTTATGCGCTATCCTATGCACTATCTTATGCTCTATCCTATGACCTATCCTATGCAGTAACCTATGCACTACCCTGTGCGCTACTTCGGTGCTACCATGTGCGCAACGCTATGCACTACACTATGCGCTATCCTATGCGCTACCCTATCCGCTATCCTATGCGCTACCCGATTCGCTACCCTAAGCGCTACAGAAAAAGATATCCGAAGTACAACCCACCTGCCTACCAACGCGCTACCCTATGCGATATCCTCTGTGCTACCCTATGCGTTATTTTATGCGCTATCATATGCACTAACTTATGCCCCTACCCTGTGCTCTATCCTGTGCGCTACCATGTGTGCTATCCTATGCGCTACCTAATGTCTCATCCAATGCGCTATCCTATGCGTTTTACCCTAAACAATACCCGAAGGCTACCACAGGCAACCGAATGCGCTACTCTATGCACAATCATATAAGCTATCGTATGCCCTATCCTATGTACTATCCTATGCAATAACCTATGCGCTTTCAAGTGTGGACCATGTGTGTACTCTGTGCGCTATTCTATGCGATATCCTATACGCTACCCTATGCACTATCCTATGCGTTATTCTATGCGCTATCCTATGCGCTCCCCTTTGCGCTACCAGGGCGCCATCCTGCGGCTACTCTGTGCGCTACAATGTGCGCTACCCTGTTAGCTACCCTGTGAGCTATCCCATGCGCTATTCAATGCACTATCCTATGCGCTATCCGATGCGCTACACGAAGTGCTACTCTATTCGTTACCCAATGCGCTATCCTATCCCTATCCTATGCGCTATCCTATGCACTGCCCTAAAAAGTACTATGCGCTATCCTATGCGCTAACCAATGCATCATATGCGCTATCCTATGTGCTACCCATGCTTTACACATACGCTACCCTAAGCGTTACCCGAAACGATACCCAAAGGCTACCCTAGCCGCTACCTACGAGCTACCCTATGCCCCTACCCTGTTCGCTATCCTATGCGCTATCTTTTGGGCTATAGTAGGGCCCATATTATGAGCTATCCTATGCGCTATCCAGTGCTCTATTTTAGGCACCCCATGTGCATCCTCTGAGCTATCCTTTGTGCTATCCTATACGTTAATTTTGGGTTATCTTATGGCTATCCCTTGTTTATCCATTACACTATCAGCGCATCCCTTGGCTATCCTATGCTCTATCCTATGTGTTATCCTTGCGCTATCCAATGCGCTATCCATTACACTATTGTATGGCCCCATCCATGCTCTATCCTATGCACTTACCTATTCGGTATCCTATGCCCTATTCTTTGTTTCCCATATGCGTTTTATCCTAGGGTTTATAAATACGATAGGCGCTACCCCCCCCGCCCCAAAATGCGTTTACCTATGCACACCCATGCGCTACCCTATGCGCCCCCCGCGCTCCCCCTGTAAATCCTATTAGATATCCTATGCGCCATCGTATTGGCTATCGTAGGGGAAAGTTATAAGATCCATGCGCTATCAAATGGCTCCCGTATGCGCCCCCCTATGCGCATCCTACCCCTTTTAAATTCTATCATATGGGCTATCCTATGCTATCCTTTTACTATCATATCCCTATCCTATTCGCATCCATGCGCTACATGATTGCTACCCTGTTCCCCCCGGCAACGATACCCGAAGTTACCCTCCCCGCCACCCAACGCGCTACCCTCCTCCCCCTATACGCTACCCTGTGCGCAATCCTATGATCTATCCTATGTGCTATCTTGTGGGTTATCGTCTTCTTTTTTTGGGTATCTTATGGGATATCGTATGGGGTATATATGAGCTACCCTATGCGCTATCCCGGCTCCCCTAAGCCACCAAGCGCTACTCTTTTAACCCCAGAACTACCCCACTACCCCTTCCCCCGCACTCTTCGCACCCGGATAATATTATCCAACCCTTCCTTTGGCTTCCAATGAAAAAAAGCTTATCCTACGAATGTTTGTTTATGTTATGCGCAGTATGCAATATCCATGCACTATACTATGATTATCCTATGCACATCCTACCACCCCGGTTATTTTATGCGCTATCCTAGGGTATCCTATAAAATCTATGAACCGGCCCCCATGGGGTAACCTGCGCTACCCTGTGCGCTATCATATACTTTTATCCAATCCCTATCCAATGCGCTACCATATACGCCACTCAGGGCTATCCTATGCCCTATACTAGGGCCCTATCCTAGGGCCTATCCTCTGCGCTATCTTATGGCTACCCTTTGTGATAACATATACGAAACCCCCCATGCGCGCCCTCTGCATTACCCTATGCACTATCCTTTGCCATCCATATCAATCATATGCGCTACTCGATGCGTTCCCCAAAAAAGCACCCATGCGCACCACTGTGCTTTTCTATGTGCTACCCAGGGCTACCCTATGCGCTATCATATGCACTATCCTATGCCTTCCGGGTTTCCCCCTATGAGCTCCCATATGCGCTACAATATGCACACCCTGCGGCTATCCTGTGCGCTACCCGGTCCACACTGTGCCACCCTGTAAGCATAAATTGTATTCAATGAGATATCCTAGGGCTACCAATGATTAACCTATCCGCTAACCTATCCGCTAACCTAAGCGCTACCCTATGCGGTATCCAATGCTCTATCCATTGCGCATCTTTTTGGTATCCATGCGCATCTTATGGGCTATCGTATGCTATATTATGAGCTATCCTAAGTGCTATCCATGCACTAATTAGGCCCCCCTGTTGCTCCCGGCCTACCATTTGTGCAATAATCTCCCTGTCCAATGCGCTATCCTATTCGATATCCTATGCCCCATTCTAGGGGCCCTATATTTGCGTTTACCCTTTACGCTACCCTACACGCCCCTGGGGCAATCCTATTAGCTATCCTTTTGGTTGTCCAATGCGCTCCCCAGGGCCCACCCCTATGCGCCATCCTATGCGCATACTATGTGCTATCCTATTCACTATCCTATGCGCTATATCTGCGCTTTTTTCTTTATGATATCCGATCAGCTACTATACGTTATCCTATGCACTATCACTTGCTCTATCCTATGCTCTATCCATGCTCTATCCTATGCGCTCTCCATGTATCTTATTGATATTGATTCATGTTATGAGCTATTTGGCGCTACCCTATGCGCTATCCTATGCGCATCCTATGCTAAAACTAGGGCCCTATCCTATGACTACCCTGTGCGCTACCCTTTGCCCATCCAATGCGCTATCCAGTGTTTCACCCAGCCAAGTATGCTCTATCCTATCCCCAACCTATCCTACGTATGGGCTAATTTGGCACCCTAGGGTTACCCATGCGCATCCATGCACCATATGCCCGGGTTTTGGGGGGTTTGGGGAGCCGGGATTGGTAGTACCTCTGGTAAGGATGGCTGTCGCGCCCTTTTTTAGGACCCATCCCCTTTGGTCCAAATCTGACTTCCAGCTCACGCCTGTGGCCCCTAGTAGTTGTCAGCAGGGACAGGGCCAAACCCCCCCGGGCAGGGGCTGTGGTTCAGGCGGGGAAACCAGGCGCGGATAAACGGACCCTATGCGATACCATATGCGCTACCCATGCGCTATCCTATGCGTTATCCTATACGCTATCCATGCGCTACCCTAAGACCGAAACGATACTGAAGGCACCCGCTACCCAACGCGCTACCCTATGCACTACCCTATACGCTACCCTGTGTGCAGTCCTATGAACTATCCTGTGCACTATCTTATGGGTTATCGTATAGGCTATATTATGAGCTATCCTATGAGCTATCCTATGCGCTACCCAAAGCGCTAACCTATGCGCTATCCTATGCACTATCCCAAGCGCTACCGAAGCGATACCGAAGCGCTACCCTTGTACCCCCTATGAGCTATCCTGTGCGCTACCCTATGCGCTATTAAATGTGCTAAAAATTGCGCTATCCTACGCAATCCTATGCTTTATGTTATGCGCTATCATATTCGCTATCCTATGTACTATCCTATGCTCTATCCTAAGCTATATCCTATGCGCTATCCTATGCGCTACTTTATGCACTATCCTATGCGCTATCCTATACAATAGCCTATGTGCTACATTATGTGCTACCATGTGTGCTAACCTATGCGCTACCCTTGAAGCTATCTTATGTGCTATTCAAAACGCTACCCTTTGCGCTACCCAATGTGCTATATTATGCTCTATCCTATGTGCTACAATTTGTAGCTACCCATGCGCTATCCTATGCGCTATCCTATGTGATACCCTATGCGCTACCATGTGCGCAATCCTATGAGCTATTCTATGCACTATCCTATGCGCTATCTTATGGGCTATCGTATGGGCTATCGTATGGGCTATATTATGTGCTATCCTAAGTACTATCCTATGCACTAACCTATTCGCTACCCTGTGAGCTACCATGTGCTCTACCATGTGTGCTAACCTAGCTCACCTCAGCACTATCCTATGTGCTGTCCTATGCTATATCCAATGCGCTACCCTATGCCCTATCCTATGCGTTATTCTATGCACTATCATTTGCGCTACCCTTTTTCGCTACCCTAAGTGCTACCTGAAACGATACGCGAAGCTTACCCTACTCCGCTACTCTACGCGCTATCCTGTGCGCTTCCCTATGCACTACCCTGTGTGCAATCCTATTAGCTATCCTATGCGCTATCCTCTGCACTATCCTATGTGTTACTCTATGCATTATCCTATGTGCTATCCTATGCGCTTTCCAATGTGCTATCCATTGCGTTATCTTATGCGCTATCCTATACTCCATTCTATGCACTATGTCATGCAATATTCTATGCACTATCTCATGCACTATCCTATGCCCTATCCTATACGCTATCCCATACCCAATCCTTTGAGCTACCCTTTGCGCTACCCTATATGCTACCCTATACACTATCATATGTGCTATCCTATTTGCTATCCTGTCATATGCGCTATCATATGCACTAAACTATGCACTACCCTATGCGCTACCATATGTGCTACTCTATGCGCTATCCAATGCGCTAACCATTACCTTATCGTATGCACTATCCTATGCTCTATCCTATGCGCTATCCTCTGCGCTATTCTATGTGTTACTATATGCATTATCCTATGTGCTATCATATGCGTTATCCTATGCGCTATCCTATGTCCCATGCTATGCACTATCCTATGCGCTATATTATGCAATCCTGTGGCTACCCTATATGCTATCCTATACGCTATCCTCTGCGCTACCCTTTGCCCCATCCAATGCACTATCCAATGCTCTACCCTATGTGCTAACCTATGCGCTATCATATGGGCTACCCTATGCGCTACCCTATGCGTTGTCCTATGCGCTATCCTATGCCCTACCCGACGCGCTACACGAAGAGCTACACTATGCACTACTCTATGCGCTATCCTATGCGCTACCCTATCTGCTTCCTCATACACTATCATATGTGCTATCCTATTAGCTATCCTATGCACTAACATATGCGCTAAACTGTGTACTACCATGTGCACTACCATGTGTGCTACTCTGTGTGATACTCTATGCACTATCCTATACGCTACCATATGCGCTGTACTATGCGCTATCATATGAGATATTCAAAGCACAACCCTATGCCCCACCCAATGCGCCATCCTATGCGCTATCCTATGCGCTACCCAATGCGCTACCATATGGTGCCCTATTCGCTATCCAACGCGCTACCCTATGCGCTACCATGTGCGCTACCCTATGCGCTATCCTATACGCTACCATAAGCGCTAACCAAAACGATACCTCAATCACAACCCTACCCGCTACCCAACGCGCTGCCCTATGTGCTATCCTCTGTGATACCCTATGCGCTATCCTCTGTGCTAACCTATGCGCTATCCTATGCGCTATCCTATTCGCTATTCTATGCACTAACCTATGCGCTACCCTGTGCGCTATCCTGTGCGCTACCATGTGTTCTATTCTATGCGCTACCATCGCTCATCCAATGCGCTATCCTATGCGCTATCTCATGCACTATCCTATACCCTATCATATACGCCATCCCACGCCCAATCCTATGAGCCATCCTTTGCGCTATCCTATGCACTACCCTTTGTGCTAACAAATGTGCACTCCTATGCACTACCCTTTGCGTTACCCTATGCGCTATCCTTTGCGCTATCCTATGCTCTATCCTATGCGCTACCCGATACGCTACTCTATGCGCTACCAAATGCGCTACTATATGCGTTACCGTATGTGCTACCCTATGACCCATCCAATGCGCTAAGATTTGCGCTATCCTATGCAATAACATATGTGCTACCCTGTGCACTACCATGTGCGCTACCATGTGTGCTACTCTGTGCGCTACCATGTGTACTATCCTTTACGCTACCATGTGCGTTATTTAAAACGCTACCATGTGCACCACGCTGTGGGCTACCCTTTGCGCTACAATGTTCGCTAACCTGTTTGCTACCCTGTGAGCTATCCTGTGTTTCTATTCAATGCACTATCCTGTGCACTATCCAATGCGCTACACGAAGTGCTACCCTATACGCTACCAATGGCTATCCTATGCGCTATCCTATGCGCTACCCTATGTATATCTTATGTGTTATCCTATGCGCTAACCAATGCTATCATATGCGCTATCCTATGCTACCCATACTTTACCCATACGCTACCCTAAGGCTACCCTGAAAAGATACCAAAGCACTACCCTAGCCTCTACTCTACGCGCTACCCTATGCGCTACCCTGTGCGCTATACTATGCGCTATCTTATGGGTTATAGTATTGGCTATATTATGAGCTATCCTATGCCTATCCTTGTGCTATCCTATACGCTATCCTATACGTTATCCTCTGCACTATCCTTTGTGCTATCATATGCGCTACTCTATGCGTTATCCTATGCGCTATCCCTTGCGCTATCATATGCTCTATCCTATGTGTTATCCTATGCGCTATCCAATGCGCTATCCATTACACTATCGTATACGCTATCCTATGCTCTATCCTATGCACTTACTTATTCGCTATCCTATGCCCTATTCTCTTCGCAACCATATGAGCTATAAATATCTTCTGCGCTATAAATACGCTATCCTATGCGTTACCGAACGATACCCGAAGCGCTACCCTACCCGCTACCGAATGCGCTACTCTATGCACTACCCTATTCGCTACCCTGTGCACAATGCTATGAGCTATCCTATGCACTATCTTATGCGCTATCTTATTGGCTATCGTATGGGCTATGTTATAAGCTATCAAATGCACTGCCGTAAGCGCTACCCTATGCGCTATCCTATCCCTATATTCAATCATATGGACTATCCTACGTGCTATCCTATGCGCTATCCTATGCACTATCCTATTCAATATCCTATACGCTATCCTTTGCACTATCCTATGCTCTATCCTATGCGCTATCCTATGCGCTACCCGATGAGCTACCCGATGAGCTACTCTATGCACTACCAAATGCGCCACTATATACGCTTCCCTATGTGCTACGCTATGCACTATCCTATGCGCTATGCTATGCGCAATCCGTTGCGTTCTTCTATGCGCTATCCTATGCGCTATCCTGTGCGCTACCCTTTGCCCCATCCAATGCGCTATCCAATGCTCTACCCTATGCGCTATCCTATGCGCTATCTGATGCGCTACATGAAGTGCTACTTATGCGCTACCCAATGCGCCATCCTATGCTCTACCATATGCTATGTGCACTTTGGGGTTTGAGAGTCAGGATTGGTAGTACTCTGTAAGGATGGCTGTCACGTTCTTTTCAGGGCCCATCCTCTTTGTCCAAACCTGATTTCAGCTCACGCCTGTGGCTCCTAGTAGTTGTCAGCATGCGACAGTGTCCCACCCCTGGGCAATGACTGTGAAAGGCCGGCTAACCCAGCGCGGGTAACCGATTCGGTACTAGACCAATCGGTGAATCCGTGTATGCCAACCCTGCATGCGAAGACTTAACTCGGCAGATTGTGCGGAAGAAACTATACTCCAGTTCAACGGGCAAGAAGGCATCTGCAGCAATTTCGCTGCGGAGCGTAGTGAGCACGGCCTGGCACGTAGAACGCTCTGGTCATCCGTTGCACCCAGATCCTTCTCCAGCTGTCTCGACTTTGTCCTGCCACTGTACACAGAAGAAATTGGGCGTGAGAGTGAGATCGACGAACTGTGCAACTCTTTCTCACTTTAAATGAAATCATCGTGCCCATTTCATCCATCCATCAAACACGTCAAAATAGAAGGGCAGTAAAACTCCCCACAAGTGCAAGTATACTTGCCCACACTGTACAAGAACATTTCAAGCCCGTATCGGGCTCCCTAGTCATCTACGCACACACAGACAAACAACGCAACTACATTACTTTGGGTGAAAATTTGTGTGGTCATCGACACCGTGATGGACGAACTTCACTCTAGTAATAACCTATGCGCTACCTCGGCCTACCATGTGCGCTACCATGTCTGCTACCCTGTGCGCTACCATGTGTGCTACACTGTGCGCTACCAAGTGCGCTATCCTGTGCGCTACCACAATGTGCTATTCTATGCCCTATCCTATGCGCTATCCTTGCGCTATCATATGCGGTATCCAATGGGCTATCCATGCTCTACTACTATGCGCTATCCTGTGAGCTACCCAATGCGCTATCCTATGTTCTATGCACTACCTATGCGCTACCTTGTGCGCTACCTTGTGCGCTACCATGTGTGCTACCCTGTACGCTACCCTGTGCGCTATCCCATTGGCTATCATATGCGCTATTGTATGCCCTATCCTATGCACTATCCTATGCAATAACCTATGCGCTTCCAGTGCTGTACCATGGTGCTACTCAGTGCGCTATTCTATGCGCTATCCTTAGCCACCTATGCGCTATCCTATGCGCTATCCTATGCGCTATTCTATGCGCTATCCTATGTGCTACCCTATGCGCTACCATGTGTGCCATCCTTGTGTTACCCCTGTGCACTACAATGTGCGCTACCCTGTGCGCTACCTCAGTGAGCTATCCTATCAGCTATTCAATGCACTATCCTATGCGCTATCCGATGCGCTACACGAAGTGCTACCCTATGCGCTACCCAATGCGCTATCCTATGCGCTATCCTATGCGCTACCCTATGTGCTATCTTTATGCGCTATCCATGGCTACCCATACTTTACCCATACACTACACGAGGTTACCGAAACGATACCCAAGCGCTAACTCTAGCCCTACTCTACGCGCAACCCTATGCCATACCCTATGCGCTACCCTGTGCGCTATCCTATGCGCTACCCTATGCGCTATCCTATGCACTATCTTATGGGCTATATATGGGCTATATGTATGAGCTATCCTATGCGCTATCCTTTGTGCTATCCTATTAACTATCCTATACGTTATTCTCTGCGCTATCCATTGTGCTTTCCATGCGCCTACTCATGCGTTATCCTATGTGCTATCCCTTGCTAAACCTATGCTCTATCCTTTTTTTATCCTATGCGCTATCCTATTCAATATCCTCTACGCTATCATTTGTGTTATCCTATGCGCTACCCAATGCGCTATCCTATGCGCTATCCTATGTGCTATCATATGCGCTATCCTATGGGCTACCCATACTTTACCCATACACTACACGAAGCGTTACCCGAAACGATACCCAAAGCGCTAACCTAGCCGCTACTCTACGCGCTACCTTATGCGCTACCCTATGCGCTACGCTGTGCGCTATCCTATGCGCTACCCTATGCGCTATCCTATGTTCTATGCACTACCTATGCGCCACCTTGTGCGCTACCTGTGCGCTACCATGTAAGCACCCTGTACGCTACCCTGTGCGCTATCCCATTGGCTATCATATGCGCTATTGTATGCCCTATCCTATGCACTATCCTATGCAATAACCTATGCAGCTTCTCAGTGCTGTACCATGTGTACTTCGTGCGCTATTCTATGCGCTATCCTTTACGCCACCCTATGCGCTATCCTATGCGCTTTTCCTATGCGCTATTCTATGCGCTATCCTATAGCACTTATGCGCTACCATTTGCCACCTGTGTGTTACCCTGTGCACTACAATGTGCGCTACCCTGGCGATACCTAGTGAGCTATCCTATGCGCTATTCAATGCACTATCCTATGCGCTATCCGATGCGCTACATCGAAGTGCTACCTATGCGCTACCCAATGCGCTATCCTATGCGCCTATCATAAGCGCTACCCTATATGCTATCTTATGCGCTATCCTATGCGCTAACCAATGTGCTATCATATGCGCTATCCTATGTGCTACCCATACTTTACCCATACACTACACGAAGCGTTACCCGAAACGATACCCAAAGCGCTAACCTAGCTGCACTCTACGCGCTACCCTATGCGCTACCCTATGCGCTACCCTCGCTATCCTATGCGCACTCATGCGCCTATCCTATGCACTATCTTATGGGCTATAGTATGGGCTATATTATGAGCCATCTTATGCGCTATCCTTTGTGCTATCCTATACACTATCCTATACGTTATTCTCTACGCTATCCCTTGTGCTTTCCTATGCGCTACTCTATGCGTTATCCTATGTGCTATCCCTTGCTAAACCTATGCTCTATCCTTTTTTTATCCTATGCGCTATCCTATTCAATATCCTCTACGCTATCATTTGTGTTATCCTATGCACTACCCTATGCGTTAGACTATGCGCTATCCCTTGCACTATCCTATGCTCTATAGTATGCGCTATCATATGCGCTACCTGATGATTTACCCGATGAGCTGCTCTATGCGCTACCAAATGCGCCACTATATACGCTTCCCTATGTGCTACGCTATGCACTATC
This sequence comes from Arion vulgaris, assembly GCA_020796225.1. Lineage (NCBI taxonomy): Eukaryota > Metazoa > Mollusca > Gastropoda > Stylommatophora > Arionidae > Arion > Arion vulgaris. The sequence continues at coordinate 24,161,104 of CM036776.1, forward strand.
CTATGCGCTATCCTGTGCTCTACCCTTTGCCCCATCCAATGCGCTATCCAATCCTCTACCCTATGCGCTAACCTATGCGCTATCATAAGGGATACCCTATGCGCTGCCCTATGCGTTGTCCTATGCGCTATCCTATGTGCTACCCGACGCGCTACACGAAGCGCTACACTATGCACTACTCTATGCGCTATCCTATGCGCTAACCAATGTGCTATCATATGCGCTATCCTATGTGCTACCCATACTTTACCCATACGCTACTCTAAGTGTTAACCGAAAAGATACCCAAAGCGCTACCCTAGCCGCTACTCTACACGCTACCCTATGCGCTACCCTGTGTGCTATCCTATGCGTTGTCTTATGGGCTATAGTATGGGCTATATTATGAGCTATCCTATGCGCTATCCTTTGTGCTATCCTATACACTATCCTATAAGTTATCCTCTGTGCTAACCATTGTGCTATCCTATGCGCTACTCTATGCGTTATCCTATGCGCTATCCAATGCGCTATCCATTACACTATCGTATGCGCTATCCTATGCTCTATCCTATGCACTTACTTATTCGCTATCATATGCGTTATTCTCTTCGTTATAAATAAGCTACCCTAAGCGTTACCCGAAACGATACCTGAAGCGCTACCCCACCCGCTACCGAATACGCTACTCTATGCACTATCTTATGCGCTATCTTATTGGCTATCGTGTGGGCTATGTTATAAGCTGTCAAATGCGCTGCCGTATACGCTACCCTATGCGCCATCCTATCCCTATACTCTATCATATAGGCTATCCTATGCACTATCCTATTCAATATCCTCTACGCTATCCTTTGCACTATCCTATGCACTACACTATGCGTTATGCTATGCGCTATCCCTTGCACTATCCTATGCTCTATCCTATGCGCTATCCTATGCGCTACCCGATGAGCTACCCGATGAGCTACTCTATGCGCTACCAAATGCGCCACTATATACGCTTCCCTATGTGCTACGCTATGCACCATCCTATGCGCTATGCTATGCGCAATCCGTTGCTCTACCCTATGCGCTAACCTATGCGCTATCATATGGGCTACCCTATGCGCTACACTATGCATTGCCCTATGCGCTATCCTATGCGCTACCCGACGCTCTACACGAAGAGCTACACTATGCACTACCCTATGCGCTACCCCATGTGCTACCCTGTGCGCTACCATATGCCTGTGCGCTTTGGGGTTTGGGAGCCTGGGATTGGTAGTATCTCTGGTAAGGATGGCTGTCACGTCCTTTTCAGACCCCATCCCCTATGGTCCAAACCTGACTTCCAGCTCACGCCTGTGGCTACTAGTAGTTGTCAGCATGCGACAGCGGCCACCCCCCGGGCAACGTCTGTGACAGGCCGTGAAAACCAGGCGCGGATAACCGGGCACCCTATGCGATACCATATGCGCTACACTATGAGTTATCCCATAGGCTATCCTATGCGCTACATGATTCGCTACCCTAAGTTCTACCCGCAACGATACCCGAATGTTACCCTACCCGCTACCCAACGCGCTACCCTAAGCACTACCCTATACGCTACCCTGTGCGCAATCATATGAACTATCCTATGTGCTATCTTGTGGGTTATCGTTTTGGCTATATTATGGGCTATCTTATGGGATATCGTATGAGGTATACTATGAGCTATCCTATGCGCTATCCCAAGCTTCACCCTAAGCGCTACCCGAAGCGCTACTCTATGTACACCCCTATGAACTATCCTTTGCACTATCCTGTGCGATACCCTGTGCGCTACACTATGCGCTATCCTATACGCTTTCCTATGCGCTATCCAATGCGCTAAAAATGCGTTATCCTACGCAATGCTATGCTTTATGTTATGCGCTATTGTATGCAATATCCTATGCACTATCCTATGCTCTATCCTATGCACTATCCTATGCGCTATCCTGGGTGCTACTTTATGCGCTATCCTATGCGCTATCCTATGCAATAACCTATATGCAACCTTGTGCGCTACCATGTGTGCTAACCGGTGCGCTACTCTGTGCGCTATCGTATACGCTATCCAATGCGCTATCCAATGCGCTACCATATACGCTACTCTATGTGCTATCCTATGCATTATTCTAAGCACTATCCTATGCCCTATACTATGGCCTATCATATGCGCTATCCTCTGCGCTATATTATGCGCTACCCTTTGTGATAACATATACGCAACCCTATGCGCTGCCCTATGCATTACCCTATGCACTATCCTTTGCGCTATCCTATACTCAATCATATGCGCTACTCGATGCGTTACCCGAAAAGCTACCCTATGCGCTACTCACTGTGCTTTTCTATGTGCTACCCTATGGCTACCCTATGCGCTATCCTATGCACTATCCTATGCGCTATCCTGTGCGTTTCCTATGGCTACCATATGCGCTACAATATGCACTACCCTGCGCGCTATCCTGTGCGCTACCCTGTGTCCTACACTGTGCGCTAGCCTGTAAGCTATCATATGTGCTATTCAATGAGATATCCTATGTGCTACCAATGCATTAACCTATCCGCTAACCTATCCGCTAACCTAAGCGCTACCCTATGTGCTATCCTATGCTCTATCCTATGTGCTATCATTTCTGCTACAATATGCGCTATCCTATGCCCTACCCGCTACCCTAAGCGCTACCATATGCGCTACACTATGCGCTACCATGTGAGCAATCCTATCAGCTATCCTATGTGCTATCTTATGGGCTATCGTATGTGCTATATTATGAGCTATCCTAAGTGCTATCCTATGCACTAATCTATGCGCTACCCTGTTAGCTACCATGTGCGCTACCATTTGTGCTAACCTAAGCTCTACCCTGTCCAATGCGCTATCCTATGCGATTTCCTATGCGCTATTCTATGCGCTATCATTTGCGCTACCCTTTGCGCTACCCTACACGCTGCCCTAAGTGCAATCCTATTAGCTATCCTATGCGTTGTCCAATGCGCTACCCTATGCGCTACCCTATGCGCCATCCTATGCGTTATACTATGTGCTATCCTATTCACTATCCTATGAGCTATCATCTGCGCTCTTCTTTATGATATCCGATCAGCTACTATACGTTATCCTATGCACTATCACTTGCTCTATCCTATGCTCTATCCTATGCGCTCTCTTATGTGCTATCTTATTGGATATTGTATTGGCTATGTTATGAGCTATCTTGTGCGCTACCCTATGCGCTATCCTATGCGCTATCCTATGCTGTAAACTATGCGCTATCCTATGCACTACCCTGTGCGCTACCCTTTGCCTCATCCAATGCGCTATCCAGTGCTCTACCCTATGCGCTACAGTATGCTCTATCCTATGCGCTAACCTATGCGCTATCGTATGGGCTACACTTTGCGCTACCCTATGCGTTACCCTATGCGCTATCCTATGCTACCATATGCCCTGTGCGCTTTGGGGGTTTGGGGAGCCAGGGATTGGTAGTACCTCTGGTAAGGATGGCTGTCTGTCCTTTTTAGGACCCATCCCCTTTGGTCCAAATCTGACTTCCAGCTCACTCCTGTGGCTCCTAGTAGTTGTCAGCATGCGACAGCGGCCAACCCCAGGGCAGCGGCTGTGGTTCAGGCTGGGTAAACCAGGCGCGTATAAACGGGTAATCTATGCGATACCATATGCGCTACCTCATGCGCTATCCTATGCGCTATCCTATACGCTATCCTATGCGCTACCCTAAGTGCTACCCGAAACGATACTCGAAGCGCACCCGCTACCCAACGCGCTACCCTATGCACTACCCTATACGCTACCCTGTGTGCAGTCCTATGAACTATCCTGTGCACTATCTTATGGGTTATCGTATAGGCTATATTATGAGCTATCCTATGAGCTATCCTATGCGCTACCCAAAGCGCTAACCTATGCGCTATCCTATGCACTATCCCAAGCGCTACCCGAAGCGATACCCGAAGCGCTACCCTATGTACACCCCTATGAGCTATCCTGTGCGCTACCCTATGCGCTATTAAATGTGCTAAAAATGCGCTATCCTACGCAATCCTATGCTTTATGTTATGCGCTATCATATTCGCTATCCTATGTACTATCCTATGCTCTATCCTAAGCTATATCCCTATGGCTATCCTGTGCGCTACTTTATGCGCTATCCTATACGCTATCCTATGCAATAGCCTATGTGCTACATTATGTGCTATCATGTGTGCTAACCTATGCGCTACCCTGTGTGCTATTGAATACGCTATCCAATGCGCTATACAATGCGCTACCCTATACGCTACTCTATGCGCTACCCTATGCGCTATTCTATGCGCTATCCTATACGCTATCATATGACCTATAATGTGCTATCATATGCCCTATCCTATGCGCTATCCTCTGTGCTATCCTATGCGTTACCCTACGCATTATCCTATGCACTATCCTATGCGCTATCGAATGTGATATCCTATGCACTTATGCCCTATACTATGCCTTATACTATGGCCTATCCTCTGCGCTATTTTACGCGCTACCCTTTGTGCTAACATATGCGCAACCCAATACGCTGCCCTATGCGTTACATTGTGCGTTATCATTTACACTATCCTATGCTCTATCATATGAGCTATCCGATGCGTTACCCGACGAGCTACCCTATGCTCTACCCACTGTGCTTTTCTATGCGCTACCCTATGTGCTACCATATGCGCTATCCTATGCACTTTCCTATGCGTTATCCTGTGCGCTTCCCTGTGGGCTACCATATGCGCTACAATATGCACTACCTTGCGCGCTATCCTGTGCGCTACCCAGTATCCTACCCTGTGCGCTACCCTTGAAGCTATCTTATGTGCTATTCAAAACGCTACCCTTTGCGCTACCCAATGTGCTATATTATGCACTATCCTATGTGCTGCCCAATGCTATATCCAATGCGCTACCCTATGCCCTATCCTATGCGTTATTCTATGCACTATCATTTGCGCTACCCTTTTTCGCTACCCTAAGTGCTACCTGAAACGATACGCGAAGCTCACCCTACCGCTACTCTACGCGCTATCCTGTGGCTTCCTATGCACTACCCTGTGTGCAATCCTATTAGCTATCCTATGCGATGTCCAATGCGCTACCCTATGCACTATCCTATGTGCTATCATATACGCTATCCTATGTGCTATCCTATGCGCTATCCTATTCACTTTCCTATGCTTTATCCTCTGCTCTATCCTTTATGCTATCCTATGCGCTACTATACGTTATCCTATGCGCTATCAATTGCTCTATCCTAAGCTCTATCTTATGCGCTATCCTATGCGCTATCTTATTGGATATCGTATGGGCCATGTTATGAGCTATCCTGTGTGCTATCCAATGCGCTGTCCTATGCGTTACCCTATGCGCTATCCTATGCACTATCCTACGCTGTGCGCTACCCTGTAAGCTATCCTATGTGCTATTCAAAGTGCTACCCTCTGCGCTACCCAATGTGTTATATGCGCTATCCTGTACGCTACTATGTGTGCTATTCTATGCGATATAATATGTGCTATCATATTCGCTATCCTAAGCGCTACCCTATGCATTACCCTATGCGCTATCCAGTACGCTATCCATTGTGCCATATTATGTGCTATCCCATGCTCTATCATATGTGCTACCATTTGTGCTACCCTTCTCACTATCCTATGCGCTATCCTATGCGCTACCATGTGCGCTACCATGTGCGCAATCCTATGAGCTACCCTATGCACTATCCTATGCACTATCTTATGGGCTATCGTATGCGCTCTGTTATGAGCTATTCTATACACTAACCATGCGTACCCTGTGCGCTACAATGTGTGCTATCCTATGCGCTATACTATGCGCTATCGAATGCGCTACCTTGTACGCTACCCTAAGCGCTACCCGAAACGATACCCGAAGCGCTACCTTCCCGCTACCGCATGCGCTGCTCTATGCACTACGCTATGCGCTACCCTATGCACAATCATATGAGCTATCCAATGCGCTCCCGGGAAGAGCTACCATTTGCGCTACCCAATGTGCTACCCTATGCGCTACCCAATGTGCTACTCTACTCCATATCTAATGAGCTATCCTATGAGCTATCCTATGTGCTATCCAATGCACTACTCGAAGCGCTACCCTATGCGCTACTCTATGCGCTACCCTATGCGCTATCCTATGAGTTATCATATGCATAACCTTGTCTCTACCCTGTTCGCTACCATGTGCGCTACCTTTCTGCTACTCCTATGCGTTACACTATGCGCTATGCAATGCGCTATTCATTACTCTACCCTATGCGCTACTCTATCGCTGTCCTATGTGCTATCGTATAGCCTACCCTATGCAGCTACCCTATGCATTACCCTATGCACTATCCTTTGCGCTATCCTATGCTCTATCCAATGCGCTCCCCTGATGCACTACTCTATGCGCTACCAAATACGCTACTATATGCGCTACCCTATGCGCTATCCTATACACTATCCTATGCGCTATCCTATTCGCTATCCTGTGCACTATCATATGCGTTATCCTATGCGCTATATTCACTAACCTATGCGCTACCCTGAGCGCTACCCTGTACGCTACCCTGTGCGCTACCATGTGTGCTAACCTGTGCGATTTCCAATGCACTACTCTATGCCCCATCCAATGCGCTATCATTTGCGCTATCCTTTGCACTAACATATGAGCTACCCTGTGTGCTACCATATGTGCTATCATTTGTGCTACTCTGTGCGTTACCTCGTGCTACCACATAGTACCCTATGCGCTATCCTATACGCTATCCTAAGCACTACCCAAAACGATACATAAAGCACAACTCTACCCGCTGCCCAATGCTCTACCCTATGCGCTATCCTCTTGCTAACCTATGAGCTATCCTGTGCGCTATCCTGTTCAGCACTATGTGTGCTATCCTATGCGCTACCTAATGTCTCATCCAATACACTATCCTATTCGCTATCCTATACGCTATCCTATTCGCTACCATATACGATACCATATGCGCTACCATATGCCTACCCTATGCGCTATCCTATGCCTACCCTATGTGCTATTCTAAGCGTTACTCGAAACAATACCGAAGCTCTACCCTACCCGCTACTGAATGCGCTTCTCTATGCACTACGCTATGAACTACCCTATGCACAATCATATGAGCTATCGTATGCCCTATCCTATGCACTATCCTACGCAATAACCTATACGCTTTCCAGTGCAGTACCATGTAAGCTACTTCGTGCGCTATTATATGCTCTATCCTATACGCTACCCAATGCGCTATCCTATGCGCTATTCTATGCGCTATCCGATGCGCTACCCTGTGCGCTACCCTGTGCGCTACCCTGTTCGCTACCCTGTGAGCTATCCTATGCGCTAGTAAATGCTCTATCCTATGTGCTATCTGATGCGCTACATGAAGTGCTACACTATGCCCTATCCTATGCGCTATCCTATGTGCTATCCTATGCGCTATCATATGCGCTACCCGATACGTTACCCTAAGCGCTGCACAAAAATATATCCGAAGCACAACCCTACAACGCTACCCAACGCGCTACCCTATGCGCTATCCTCTATGCTACCCTATGCGCTATCCTATGCACTATGCTATGCAGTAACCTATGCACTAACCTGTGCGCTACCCTGTGCACTATCCTAAGCACTACCCAAAACGATACCCAAAGCACAATACTATCCGCTACCCTAAGCGCTACCCTATGTGCTATCATCTGTGCTACCCTATGCGCTATCTTCTGTGCTAATCTATGCGCTATCCTATGTGCTATCCTATGCACTAATCAATGCGCCCCCCTGTGCGCTATCCAGTATGCTACCATGTGTGCTATCCTATGCGCTACCTAATGCCTCATCCAATGTGCAATCCTATGCTCTATCCTATGCGCTATCCTATGCGCTATCCTACTCGCACCATATGCGCTACCATATGCACTATCCTATGAGCTATTCTATGCGCTATCCTATGCGCTACCCTATGCGCTACCATGTACGCCACCCTGCGGGCGTACACCGAGCTATCGTATGCACTAGTAAATGCTCTATCTTATGCGCTATCTGATGCGCTACATGAATTGCTACACTATGCGCTATCCTATTCGCTATCCTATGTGCTACCCTATGCGCTATCATATGCGCTACCCGATACGTTACCCTAAGCGCTGCACAAAAATATATCCGAAGCACAACCCTACAACGCTACCCAACGCGCGACCCTATGCGCTATCCTCTATGCTACCCTATGCGCTATCCTATGCACTATGCTATGCAGTAACCTATGCACTAACCTGTGCGCTACCCTGTGCACTACCGTGTGCGCAACGCTGTGCACTACACTATGCCCTATCCTATGCGCTATCCTCTGTGCTATCCTATCTGATAATCTATTCGTTATCCGTTGCACTATCCTATGCGCTTTCATATGTGCTATCCATGCGCTATCTTATGCGCTATCCTATGCTCTATTCTATATGCTATCCCATGCCCAATCATATGAGCTATCCTCTGCGCTAACCTATGCACTATCCTTTAGGCTAACATAAGCGCAACCCTCTGCGCTACCCTATGTGCTACACTATATACTATCATATGCGATATCCTATTCACTATCCTGTGCGCTATCATATGCTCTATCCTATATGCTATCCAATGCACTAACATATGTGCTAACCTGTGCGCTGTCATGTGCGCTACCATGTGTGCTACTCTGTGCGCTACCCTGTGCACTATCCTATGCGCTACCATGTGCGCTGTACTATGCGCTATTCTATGCGATTTTCAAAGCACTACCCTATGCCCCACCCAATGCACCATCCTATGCGCCATCCTATGCTCTACCCTATGTGCTACCACATGTGCTACCCTATGCGCTATCCTATACGCTACCCTAAGCACTACCCAAAACGATACCCAAAGCACAACACTATCCGCTACCCAGCGCGCTACCCTATGCGCTATCCTCTATACTACCCTATGCGCTATCCTATGCACTATCCTATGCAGTAACCTATGCACTAACCTGTGCGCTACCCTGTGCACTATCATGTGCGCAACGCTGTGCACTACACTATGCCCTATCCTATGCGATATCCTCTGCGCTATCCTATCTGTTAACCTATGTGTTATCCTATGCGCTATCCTATGCGCTTTCCAATGCGCTGTCCATTGCGCTATCTTATGCGCTATCCTATGCTCTATCCTATGCACTATTTTATGCTCTATTCTATGCTCTATCCTATAAGATATCCCATGCCCAATCATATGCGCTATCCTTTGTGCTAACATATGCGCAATTTATTCTCTACCCCTAGTCACTATCCTATGCTCTATCCTATGCGCTACCCGATGTGCTACTCTATGCGCTACCAATGGCGCTACTATATGCGCTACCTTATGTGCTACCATATGCACTATCCTATGCACTATAGTATTCGATATCCTGTGCTTTACCATATGCGCTATCCTATGTGCTATCCTATGCACTAACCTATGCGCTACCTTGTGCGCTACACTGTGGTTACCCTTGCGCCTATAAAATTCTGCTATCCTATGCCATTTCCAACGCGTAACCCTATGCCCCATCCAATGCTCTATCCTATGCGCTATCCTATGCGCTACCATATGCGCTACCATATGCGCTACCCTATGCGCTATCCTATGTGCTAACTCTAACCCTATGCGCTACCATATGCGCTATTCTATGCTCTATCCTATGCGCTACCCTGTACTCTACCATGTGTGCTATATTTTTCACTATCATATGCCATTTCCAACGCGTAATCCTATGCCCCATCCAATTCGCTATCCTAATCGCTATCCTATGAACTGACCTATGCGATACCCTGTGCGCTAGACTTTTCACTACCATGTGTGCTACCATATGCGTTTCCCTGAGCGCTATCCTATGTGATATAGAAAGCTCTACCCTATGCCGCACAGAATGCGCTATCCTATGCTCAATCATATGCACTACACTAAGCGCTACCCGAAACGATCCCGAAACGCTATCCTACCCGCTACCCAACGCGCTACCCTATGCACTACCCTATCCGCTACACTGTGCGTATTCCTATGAACTATCCTATATGCTATCTTATGGGCTATCTTATGAGCTATCCTATGAGTTATCCTATGTGATACCGTATGCACTATCCTGTGAGCTACATTATGCGCTATCCTATGCACTATCCTATGCAGTAAACTATGCACTACCCTGTGCGCTACCCTGTGCGCTACCATATGTGCTACTCTGTGCACTACACTATGCGGTATCCTATGCACTGTCCAATGCGCTACACTATTCACTACACTATGCGCTATCCTATTCTCTATCCTATGCTCTATCTTATGCGCTATACTATGCTCTATACTTCGCTACCTATGCGCTATCATATGCGTTATCCATTGCGCTATCCTATGCGCTATCCTATGCTCTATCCTATGCATTATTTTATGCACTATCCTAAGCCCTAACCTATGCAGTAACCTATGCACTACCATGTACGCCTCCCTGTGTGCTGCTATGTGCGCAACGCTGTGCACTACACTATGCGCTATCCTATGCGTTATCCTATGCGCTACCTTATACGCTATCCTATCCGCTATTCTATACACTAACCTATGCGCTACCCTGTGCGCTATCCTATGCGCTACCTAATGCCTTCATCCAATGCGCTATCCTATGCGCTACCCTATGCGCTATTCTAAGCTCACCTGAAACAATACCCGAAGCGCTACTCTTACCGCTACCGAATGCGCTACACTATGCACAATCATATGAGCTATCGTATGCCTTATCATATGTACTATCCTATGCAATAACCTATGCGTTTCCAGTGCGGTACCATGTGTGCTACTTTGCGCTATTCTATGATATATCCTATACGCTACCCTTGCGATATCCTATGCTCTATCCTATGAGTTATCCTATGCGCTATCCAATGCGCTATCCATTACACTATCGTATGCGCTATCCTATGCTCTATCCTATGTACTTACCTATTCGCTATCCTATGCCCTATTCTCTTAGCTACCATATGAGCTATCCTATGCCCTATTCTCTTAGCTACCATATGAGCTATCCTATGTGCTATAAATACGCTACCCTAAGCGTTACTCGAAATGATACCCGAAGCGCTACCCTACCCGCTACCCAATGCGCTACTCTATGCGCTATCCTCTATGCTACCCTATGCGCTATCCTATGCAGTAACCTATGCACTACCCTGTGCACTACCCTGTGCGCTACCATGTGCAAAACGCTGTGCACTAAACTATGCCCTATCCTATGCGCTATACTCTGCGCTATTCTATGTGTTACCCTATGCGTTATCCTATGTGCTATCCTATGCGCTTTCCAATGTGCTATCCATTGCGTTATCTCATGCACTATTCTATGCCCTATCCTATACGCTATCCCATGCCCAATCCTATGAGCTACCCTCTGTGCTATCCTATGCGCTACACTTTGTGCTAACATATGCGCAACCCTATGAGCTACCCTATATGCTACCCTATACACTATCATATGCGCTGTCATATTCGCTATCTTATGCACTAACATATGTGCTAAACTGTGCGCTACCATGTGCACTACCATGTGTTCTACTCTGTGCACTATCCTGTGCACTATCCTATGTGCTACCATGTACGCTGTACTATGCGCTATCCTATGATATTCAAGCGCTACCCATGCTCCACCCAATGCGCCATCCTATGCGCCATTCTATGCGCTACCCTATGCGTTACCATATGTGCTACCCTATGCGCTAACAATGCGCTAACCTATGCGCTACCATGTGCGTTACCCTACGCGCTACCCTAAACGCTACCCAAAACGATACCCGAAGAACAACCCTACCCACTACCCAACGCGCTACCCTATGCGCTATCCTCTTCAGATACCCTATGCTATCCTCTGTGCTAACCTATGCGCTATCCTATGCGCTTTCCTATGAACTAACCTATGAGCTACCCTGTGCGCTATCCTTTGTGCTACCATGTGCGCAACGCTATGCACTACACTATGTGCTATCCTATGAGCTATCATATTCGCTACCCTATTCGCTATCCTATGCACTACCCGATGCGCTACCCTAAGTGCTACCGAATGCGCTACTCTATGCACTACCCTATGCGCTACCCTATCCCTATACCCTATCATATGGAATATCCTACGTGCTATCCTATGCGATATCCTATGCGCTATCTTATTGTCTATCGTATGGGCTATGTTATAAACTATCCTATGCGCTATCAAATGCGCTGCGTATGCGCTACCCTATGCGCTATCCTATTACTATACCCTATCATATGGGCTATCCTACGAACTATCCTATGCGCTATCCTATGCACTATCCTATTCGATATCCTCTACGCTATTCTTTGCGCTATCCTATGCACTACCCTATGCGTCATCCTATGCGCTATCCCTTGCACTATCCTATGGTCTATCCTATGCGCTACCCGATGAACTACTCGATGAGCTACTCTTTGTGCTACCAAATGCGCCACTATATACGTTAGCATATGTGCTACCCTATGCACTATCCTATGCGCTATACTATGTGCTATCATATGCGCTATCGTATGCCCTATTCTATGCACTATCCTATGCAATAACCTATGCGTTTTCCAGTGCGGTACCATGTGTCATTTCTGTGCGCTATTCTATGCGCTATCCTATGCGCTATTCTATGCGCTATCATGTGCTCAACCCTGTGGGCTATCCTGTGCGCTACAATGTGCGCTACCCTGTTCGCTACTCTGTGAGCTATCCTATGCGCTATTCAATGTACTATCTTATGCGCTACCCATACTTTACCCATATGCTACCCTAAGCGTTACCCGAAACTATACCCAAAAAGCGCTAACCTAGTCGCTACTCTACGCGGTACCCTATGCGTTACCCTATGCGCTACCCTGTGCACTATACTATGCGCTATCTTATATGCTATAGTATGGGCTATATTATGAGCTATCCTATGCGCTATTCTATGTGCTATCCTATACGCTATCCTATACGTTATCCTCTGCACTATCCTTTGTGCTATCCTATGTGCTTGTCTATGCGTTATCCTATGTACTATCCCTTGCGCTATCCTATGCTCTATCATATGCGTTATCCTATGCTCTATACCTTGCACTTACCTATTCGCTATCCTATGCCCTATTCTCTTCGCTACCAAATGCGCTATCCTCTGTGCTATAAATACGCTACCCTAAGCGTACCCGAAACGATACCCGAAGCGCCACCCTACCGCTACCGAATGCGCTACTCTATGCACTATCCTATGCACTACCCTATGCGCTACCCTATTCGCTACGCTGTGCACAATCCTATGCGCTATCCTATGCACTATCGTATGCGCTATCTTATTGGCTATCGTATGGGCTATGTTATATGCTATCCTATGCGCTATCAAATGTGCTGCCGTATGTACTACCCTATGCGCTATCCTATCCCTATACCTTATCATATGGGCTATCCTATGTGCTATCCTATGCGCTATCCTATGCACTATCCTATTCTATATCCTCTACGCTATACTTTGCGCTATCCTATGCACTACCCTATGCATTATCCTATGCGCTTTCCCTTGCACTATCCTATGCTTTACCCTATGCGCTACTCTATGCGCTATCCAATGCGCTATCCATTACACTATCGTATGCGCTATCCTATGCTCTATCCTATGCACTTACCTATTCGCTATCCTATGCCCTATTCTCTTCGCTACCATATGCGCTATCTTATGCGCTATAAATACGCTACCCAAAGCGTTACTCGAAACGATACCCGAAGCGCTACCCTACCCGCTACCCAACGCACTACCCTATGCGCTATCCTCTGTGCTACACTATGCGCTATCCATTGCTCTATCCTATGCAGCAACCTATGCACTACACTGTACGCTACCCTGTGCGCTACCATGTGCGCAACGCTGTGCACTACACTATTCTCTATGCTATGCGCTATCCTCTGCGCTACCATATGTGTTACCCTATGCGATACCCTGTGCGCTACTCTAACCACTACCCTACGCGCTACCCTATGCGCTACACTATTCGCTACCCTATTTGCTACCCTTTGCACATTCCTATGAGCTATCCTATGCGCTATCTTATGCGCTATCTTATTGGCTATCGTATGGGTTATTTTATAAGCTATCCTATGCGCTATCAAATGCGCTGCCGTATGCGCTACCTTATGCGCCATCATATCCCTATACTCTATCATATGGGCTATCCTACGTGCTATCATATGCGCTATCCTATGCACTATCCTATTCAATATCCTCTACGCTGTCCTTTGCACTATCCTATGCACTACACTATGCGTTAGACTATGCGCTATCCCTTGTACTATCCTATGCTCTATCCTATGCGCTATCCTATGCGCTACCCGATGAGCTCCCCTGATGAGCTACTCTATGCGCTACCAAATGCGCCACTATATACGCTTCCTATAGCATGTTATGCACCATCCTATGCGCTATGCTATGCGCAATCCGTTGCGCTCCTCTATGTGCTATCCTATGCGCTATCCTGTGCGCTACCCTTTGCCCCATCCAATGCGCTATCTAATGTTCTACCCTATGCGCTAACCTATGCGCTATCATATGGGCTACCCTATGCGCTACACTATGCACTACCCTATGCGCATCCCATAAGCTACCCTGTGCGCTACCATATGCCTGTGCGCTTTGGGGTTTGGGAGCCTGGGATTGGTAGTATCTCTGGTAAGGATGGCTGTCACGTCCTTTTCAGACCCCATCCCCTTTGGTCCAAACCTGACTTCCAGCTCACGCCTGTGGCTACTAGTAGTTGTCAGCATGCGACAGCGACCACCCCCCGGGCAACGGCTGTGACAGGCCGGGTAAACCAGGAGCGGATAACCGAGTACCCTATGCGATACCATATGCGCTACACTATGAGTTATCCTATGAGCTATCCTATGCGCTACATGATACGCTACCCTAAGTTCTACCCGCAACGATACTCGAATGTTACCCTATCCGCTACCCAACGCGCTACCCTAAGCACTACCCTATACGCTACCCTGTGCGCAATCCTATGAACTATCCTATGTGCTATCTTGATCGTATGAGGTATACTATGAGCTATCCTATGCGCTATCCTAGCGCTACCCTAAGCGCCACCTGAAGCGCTACCCTATGTACACCCCTATGAACTATCCTTTGCACTATCCTGTGCGCTACCCTGTGCGCTACAATGTGTGCTTCCCTGTGCACTACACTATGCGCTATCCTATACGCTTTCCTATGCGCTATCCAATGCGCTAAAAATGGGTTATCCTACGCAATCCTATGCTTTATGTTATGCGCTATTGTATGCACTATCCTATGCACTATCCTATGCTCTATCCTATGCACTATCCTATGCGCATCCTGTGCTACTTTATGCGCTATCCTATGCGCTATCCTATGCAATAATCTATGGCAACCTTGTGCGCTACCATGTGTACAACCTGGTGCTACCCTGTGCGCTATCGTATACGCTATCCAATGCGCTATCCAATGCGCTACCATATACGCTACTCTATGTGCTATCCTATGCATTATTCTAAGCACTATCCTATGCCCTATACTATGGCCTATCCTATGCGCTATCCTCTGCGCTATCTTATGCGCTACCCTTTGTGATAACATATACGCAACCCTATGCGCTGCCCTATGCATTACCCTATGCACTATCCTTTGCGCTATCCTATACTCAATCATATGCGCTACTCGATGCGTTACCCGAAAAGCTACCCTATGCGCTACTCACTGTGCTTTTCTATGTGCTACCCTATGTGCTACCCTATGCGCTATCCTATGCACTATCCTATGCGCTATCCTCTGCGCTTCCCTATGGGCTACCATATGCGCTACAATATGCACTACCCTGCGCGCTATCCTGTGCGCTACCCTGTGTCCTACACTGTGCGCTAGCCTGTAAGCTATCATATGTGCTATTCAATGAGATATCCTATGCGCTACCAATGCATTAATCTATCCGATAACCTATCCGCTAACCTAAGCGCTACCCTATGTGCTATCCAATGCTCTATTCATTGCGCTATCTTATGTGCTATCCTATGCTCTATGCTATGTGCTATCATTTCTGCTACCCTATGCGCTATCCTATGCGTTACCTTAAGCGTTACTCGAAACGATACCCGAACTGCTACACTACCCGCTACCCTAAGCGCTACCTTATTCGCTACCATGTGAGCAATCATATGAGCTATCCTATGCGCTATCTTATGGGCTATCGTATGGGCTATTTTATGAGCTATCCTAAGTGCTATCCTATGCACTAATCTATGCGCTACCCTGTTAGCTACATGTGCGCTACCGTTTGTGCTAACTCTGCTCTATCCTGTCCAGTGCGCTATCCTATGCGATATCTTATGCGCTATTCTATGCGCTATCATTTGCGCTACCCTTTGCGCTACCCTACACGCTGCCCTGTGTGCAATCCTATTAGCTATCCTATGCGTTGTCCAATGCGCTACCCTATGCGCTACCCTATGCGCCATCCTAGGCGCTATACTATGTGCTATCCTATTCACTATCCTATGCGCTATCATCTGCGCTCTCCTTTATGATATCCGATGAGCTACTATACGTTATCCTATGCACTATCACTTGCTCTATCCTATGCTCTATCCTGTGCGCTACCCAATGCGCTATCCTATGCGCTATCCTATGCTGTAAACTATGCGCTATCCATGCACTCACCTCGTGCGCTACTCTTTGCCCCATCCAATGTGATATCCAGTGTCTACCCTATGCGCTACAGTATGCTTATCCTATGCGCTAACCTATGAGCTATCGTATGGCTACCCTTTGCGCTACCCTATGCGTTACCCTATGCGCTATCCTATATGCCACATGATGCGATAGTCGAAGAGCTACACTATGCGCTACCCTATGCGCTATCCTATGCTCTTCCCTGTGCGCTAGCATATGCCCTGTGGCTTTGGGGTTTGGGAGCTAGGATTGGTAGTACCTCTGGTAAGGATGGCTGTCGCGTCCTTTTTAGGACCCATCCCCTTTGGTCCAAATCTGACTTCCAGCTCACGCCTGTGGCATGCGACAGCGGCCAACCCCCGGGCAGCGGCTGTGGTTCAGGCTGGGTAAACCAGGCGCGGATAAACGGGTACCCTATGCGATACCATATGCGCTACCCTATGCGCTATCCTATTCGCTATCCCATACGCTATCCTATGCGCTACCTAATGCTACCGAAACGATACTCGAAGCGCTACCCTCCCGCTACCCAACGCGCTACCCTATGCACTACCCTATACGCTACCCTGTGTGCAGTCCTATGAACTATCCTGTGCACTATCTTATGGGTTATCGTATAGGCTATATTATGAGCTAACCTATGCGCTATCCTATGCACTATCCCAAGCGCTATCCGAAGCGCTACCCTATGTACACCCATATGAGCTTATCATGTGCGCTACCTATGCGCTATTAAATGTAAAAATGCGCTATCCTACGCAATCCTATGCTTTATGTTATGCGCTATCATATTTGCTATCCTATGTGCTATCCTATGCTCTATCCATGCGCCATCCTATGCACTATCCGTGGATACTTTATGCGCTATCCTATGCGATATCCTATGCAATAGCCTATTAAGCACATTATGTGCTACCATGTGTGCTAACCTGTGCGCTACCCTGTGTGCTATTATATACGCTATCCAATGCGCTATACAATGCGCTACCCATACGCTGCTCTATGCGCTACTCCTATGCGCTTATTCTATACACTATCCTATGCGCTATCCTATTCGCTATCCTGTGCACTATCATATGCGTTATCCTATGCGCTGTATGTACTAACCTATGCGCTACCCTGAGCGCTACCCTGTACGCTACCCTGTGCGCTACCATGTGTGCTATCCCAGTGCGATTTCCAATGCACTACACTATGCCCCATCCAATGCGCTATCATTTGCGCTATCTTATGCACTAACATATGAGCTACCCTGTGCTACCATGTGTGCTATCATTTGTGCTACTCTGTGCGCTACCCTGTGCACTATCCTATGAGCTACCACATGTGCTACCCTATGCGCTATCCTATTCGCTACCCTTAGCACTACCCAAAACGATACCCAAAGCACAACCCGTTACTGAATGCGCTTCTCTATGCACTACGCTATGCGCTACCCTATGCACAATCATATGAGCTATCGTATGACCTATCCGATGCACTATCCTATAACCTATGCGCTTTCCAGTGCGGTACCATGTGTGCTACTCTGTGCGCTATTCTATGCGCTATCCTATGTGCTACCCATCGCTATCCTATGCGCATTCTATGGCTATCCATGCGCTACCGTGTGCCTACCCTGTGCGCTACCCTGTTCGCTACCCTGTGAGCTATCCTATGCGCTAGTAAATGCTCTATCCTATGCGCTATCTGATGCACTACATGAAGTGCTACACTAAGCGCTATTCTATGCGCTATCCTATGCGCTATCCTATGCGCTACCCGATGCGCTACCATAAGCGCTGCACAAAAATATATCCGAAGCACAACCCTACCCGCTACCCAACGCGCTACCCTATGCGCTATCCTCTGTGCACTCCTATGCACTATCCTATGCGCTATACTATGCAGTAACCTATGCACTACCCTCTGCGCTACCCTGTGCACTACCATGTGCAAAACGCTGTGCACTACACTATGTACTAAACTATGCGCTACCCTGTGAGCTTTCCTGTGTGCTACCTTATGCGCTATCCTATGGGCTATCCTATGCAGTAACCTATGCACTAACCTGTGAGCTGCCCTGTGCCCTACCACATGTGCAACACTGTACACTACACTATGCCCTATCCTATGCACTATCCTCTGCGCTATACTATGTGTTACCCTATGCGTTATCCTTTGCGCTATCCTATATGCTGTCTAATGTGCTATCCATTGTGCTATCTTAATGTGCTATCCTATGCTATATTCTATATGCTATCCCATGCCCAATCCTATGAGCTATTATCTGCGCTATCCTATGCAGCTACCCTTTTGCTATCCTATGGCTACCTATGCGCTATCCTATGCGCTTCCTGATGCGCTACCCAAGTGCTGCACTAAAAGATATCCGAAGCACAACCCTACCCGCTACCAAACGCGCTACCCTATGCGCTATCCTCTGTGCTACCCTATGCGCTATTATATGCACTATCCTATGCAGTAACCTATGCACTAACCTGTGCGCTACCCTGTGCACTACCATGTGCGCAACGCCATGCACTACACTATGCCCTATCCTATGCGCTATCCTCTGCGCTATCCTATGTGTTACCCTATGCGTTATCCTTTGCACTATCCATGCGGCTTCCAATGCAAGATCCATTGCGCTATCTTATGCGCTATCCTTTGCTCTATTCTATGCACTATCTCATGCACTATCCTATGCCCTATCCTATATGCTATCCTATGCCCAATCCTATGAGCTATCCTCTGCGCTAACCTATGCACTATCCTTTGTGCTAACATAAACGCAACTCCTATGCGCCACCCTATGCTACCCTATATACTATTATATGATACCCTTTTCACTAACTCAGTTCTATCATAGCGCTATCCTATATGCTATAATATAAACTAACATATGCGCTAACCTGTGCGCTACCATGTGTGCTACTCTGTGCGCTACCCTGTGCACTATCATAGGCGCTACCATGTGCGTGTACTATGCGCTATCCTATGCGATATTCAAAGGCTACCCTATGCTCTCACCCATGCGCCATCCTATGCGCCATCCTATGCGCTATACTATGCGCTACCACATGTGCTACCCTATGCGCTATCCTATACGCTACCCTAAGCACTACCCAAAACTATACCCAAAGCACAACTCTACCCGCTGGCCAACGCTCTACCCTATGCGCTATCCTATGCACTAACCTATGCGCTACCCTCAGGCTGCTATCCTGTGCGCTACTATGTGTGCTATCCTATGCGCTACCTAATGTATCATCCAATGCTCTAACCTATGCGCTACCCTGTGCGCTATCATGTGCGCTACCATGTGTGCTATCCTATGCGCTACCTAATGCCTCATCCAATGCGCTATCCTATGCGCTACCCTATACGCTATTCTAAGCTCTACCGAACATACCCAAGGGCTACCCGCTACCGAATGCGCTACTCTATGCACTACGTTATGCGCTACACTATGCACAATCATATGAGCTATCGTATGCTCTATCCTATGTACTATCCTATGCAATAACCTATGCGCTACCCTATGCGTTACCATATGTGCTACCCTATGCGCTAACAATGCGCTAACCTACGCGCTACCCTAAGGCACCTAAAACGATACCCGAAGAACAACCCTACCGCTACCCAACGCGCTACCCTATGCGCTATCCTCTGTGATACCCTATGTGCTATCCTCTGTGCTAACCTATGCGCTATCCTATGCGCTATCCTATGAACTAACCTATGTGCTACCCTGTGCGCTATCCTGTGTGCTACCATGTGCGCAACGCTGTGCACTACACTATGCGCTATCCTATGAGCTATCATATGCGCTAACCTATCCGCTATCCTATGCACTAACCGATGCGCTACCCTAAACGCTACCGAATGCGCTACTCTATGCACTACCCTATGCGCTACCCAGCAATAATATGAGCTATCCTATGCGGTATCTTATTGGCTATCGTATGGGTTATGTTATAAGCTATCCTATGCGCTATCAAATGTGCTGCCGTATGCGCTACCCTATGCGCCATCCTATCCCTATACCCTATCATATGGGCTATCCAACGTGCTATCCTATGCGCTATCCTATGCGCTATCTTACTGGCTATCATATGGGCTATCTTATAAACTATCCTATGCGCTATCCTATGCGCTATCTTACTGGCTATCATATGGCCATCTTATAAACTATCCTATGCGCTATCAAATGCGCTGCGTATGCGTTACCCTATGCGCTATCCTATCCCTATACCCTATCATATGGGCTATCCTACGAGCTATCGTATGCGCTATCCTATGCACTATCCTATTCGATATCCTCTACGCTAAACTTTGTGCTATCCTATGCATCATCCATGCGCTATCCTGCTATCCTACTATCCTGCGCTATCCTGCGCTACCTTGAACTACTCGATGAGCTACTCTATGGGCTACCAAATGCGCCACTATATACGTTAGCATATGTGCTACCCTATGCAGTATCCTATGCGCTATACTATGCGCAATCCTGTGCGCTACCCTATGCGCTATACTATGCGCTATCATATGCGCTATCGTATGCCCTATTCTATGCACTATCTTATGCAATAACCTATGCGCTATCCTATACGCTACCATATGCGCTATCCTATGCGTTATTCTATGCGCTATCCTATGCTACCTATGCGCTACTATGTGCGCAATCCTGTGGGCTACCCTGTGCGCTACAATGTGCGCTACCCTCTTCGCTACCCTATGAGCTATCCTATGCGCTATCCAATGCACTATCCTATGCGCTATCCGATGCGCTACACGAAGTGCTACCCTATGCGCACCAATACGCTATCCTATGTACTATCTTATGCGCTACCCATACTATACCAAAACGCTACCCTAAGCGTTACCCGAAACGATACCCAAAGCGCTACCCTAGCCGCTACTCTACGTGCTACCCTATGCGCTATCCTATGCGCTATCTTATGGGCTATAGTATGGGCTATATTATGAGCTATCCTATGGCATTCTATGCTATCCTATGCACTATCCCTTGCGCTATCCTATCCTCTATCCTATGCGTTATCCTAAGCGCTATCCATTGCACTATCCATTACACTATCGTATGCGCTATCCTATGCTCTTACCTATTCGCTATCATATGCCCTATTCTCTTCGCCACCATATGCGCTATCCTATATGCTATAAATACGTTACCCTAAACGTTACCCGAAACGATACGCGAAGCGCTACGCTACCGTTACCCATCGCGCTACCTTATGCGCTATCCTATTCGCTACCCTATGCGCTATCCTATGCGCTATCCTATGCACTATTCTATGCCCTATCCTACACGTTATCCCATGTCCAATCCTATGAGCTATCATTTGCGCTATCCTATGCGCTACCCTTTTGTTAACATATGCGCAACCCTATGCGCTACCCTATGTTCTACCCTATACACTATCATATGCGCTATCCTATTCGCTATCATGTGTGCTGTCATATGTGCTATCCTATACGTTATCCTATGCACCAACATATGTACTAAACTGTGTGCTACTATGTGCACTACCATGTGTGCTACCCTGTGCGCTATACTATGCGCTATCCTTTGCGATATTCAAAGCGCTACACTATGCCCCACCCAATGCGCCATCCTATGCGCTATCCTATGCGCTACCCAATGCGCTACCATATGTACCCTAGCGCTATCCAATGCGCTACCCTATGCGCTACCATGTGCGCTACCCTATGCACTATCCTATACGCTACCATAAGCACTACCCAAAACGATACCCGAAGCACAACCCTATCCGCTACCCAACGCGCTAGCCTATGCGCTATCCTCTGTGATACCCTATGTGCTATCCTCTATGCTAACCTATGCACTATCCTATGCGCTATCCTATGCACTAACCTATGCGCTACCCTGTGCGCTGTCCTGTGCGCTACCGTGTGTTCATCTCTATGCGCTATCCTATGCGCCATCGTATGCACTATCCTATGCAGTAAGCTATGCACTACACTGTGCTCTACTCCTGTGTTATCATGTGCGCATCGCTGTGCGCTACACTATTCGCTATCCATGCACCATCCTATGCGCTACTCAAAACGATATCCGAAGCACAACCCTACTTGCTATCCAACGCGCTACCTTATGCTCTATCCTCTGTGCTACCTATGCGCTATCCTATGCGCTATCCTATGCAGTAACCTATGCACTACCATGTGCGCTACCCAGCGCTACCATGTTTGAAACGTAGTGCACTACACTATACACTAACCTATGTGCTATCCTCTGCACTATCCTGTGTGTACTCCATGCGTTATCCAATGTGCTATCCTAGTGGGTTTCCAATGCGCTATCCATTGCGTTATCTTATGCGCTATCCTATGCTCTATTCTATGCACTATCTCATGCACTATTCTATGCCCTATCCTACACTCTATCCCATGCCCAATCCTATGAGGTATCCTTTGAGCTATCCTATACGCTACCCTTTTAGTAACATATGCGCAACCCTATGTGCTATCCTATGTGCTACCCTATAAACTATAATATGCGCTATCCTATTCGCTATCCTATTCGCTATCCTGTTCGCTATCCTTTGCACTATAATTTGCGCTATCCAACGTGCTATCCTATGCGCTATCCTATGCGTTACCTTATGCACAATCCTATACGCTACCATATGAGTTACCCTATGCGCTATCCTATGCGATTTTCTATGCACTATCCAATGCGCTATCCATTGTGCTATCCTATGCTCTATAATATGCGCTATACTATGTGCTACCTGAAGCGCTAAACGAAGAGCTACCTATGCGCTACGGAATGCACTACACTATGCGTTACCCATGTGTAATCCTATGTCTATACTATGCTATCTTATGGGTTGTCGTATGGGCTATATTATGGCCTATCTCTGAGCTATCCATGCGTGATCCTTTGCGCTATCCAATGGCTACCGAAGAGCTACTTTATGCGCTACCAAATGCGCTACTCTATGCGCTACCCTATGCACTATCCTGTTCGCTCCACATGCGCTACCCTAGGCCACCTGTGCGCTACCATGTGTGATACCCTGTGCGCTGCCCTATTGGATATCCTATGCGCTATCCTATGCACTACCATATGCTCTATCCTATGCGCTATCAGAAGTGCTATACAATGCGCTATCCTAATCGATATCCTTTGTGCCATCCCATTCGCTATCCAAGTGCTTATATGTGTGCTATCCTGTGCGCTACCTATGTGCTATCCTATGCATACCCATGCAATAACCCATGCTGCTACCTTATGCGCTATCCTATTCGCTAATAAATGCACTACTTTGTGCGTTATCCTATGCGCTATCCTATGCGCTATCCTGTGTGCTAACTTATGCACTATCATATGCGGTATCCTATGCAATAACATATGCACTACCCTATGCACTATCCAATGCGCTATCCTATGCTCTATCCTATGGACTCTCCATGCACTATCCCATGCCATATCCTATGCATATCCCATTCCTAGCTATGCGCTACCATATGCACTACCCTATGCATTATCTTATGCGCTATCATATGCGCTATCCAATGCTCTATTCTATGTGCTATCCTATGCCCTACCCGATGCGCTTCCTGAAGAGCTACTCTAGGCTACCAAAAGCGCTACTTTGCACTACCCATGTGCTAACCTATGCGTTATCCTATGCGCTATCCTATGCGCTTGTCATAGCCCCTCCCCCAGGTGGCAGCTGATGAACCAGACAGTTAGATTTAGTGTGTAGTTTGTATATATTTAGATATTTTAATAGCGGACTTAGTGTTTACATTCTCTAAGCAGAAGGGTAACACTAAAACGAGACATTGACGTAGTAAAAACCAATCGACGTAGTGTTGTGTAGTGACGAGTTAGCAACATTTTAGTAAACAAAAAGAGACCAACATACACATTGGACAGGAAAGGACGTATTTTATGTTTGTGTCCGAACAACATCATTAAATAATACATAAATGGAACTAAACGATAGTTGTTGATTATATTGTGACAGTTTTATATCGTTCACTATATTATAATCAGAAGGCCACCGTCTAGAGCAATATGATGAGGAAAGGAAATATATGGAAATGATAGATCAAATCAGAAGAAGGACGGACTGAATACAAACAACATGGACTGACTGACTTCAAATATCAAGAAACTCCAGCTAACCAAGAACAACAAGAAGGACAACATGAAGGACAAACTGACCACGAACGACGTGAAGGACAAACTGACCACGAACGACGTGAAGGACTAACTAATTACAGTTGAAAGGATTAACTGACTCAAGAATCAAGCATGAAATAACTAAACTTGATAACCAATTAACAGGTAATCGAACGTCGTCTCAATATCACAAAGTTCCTCTTATTCCATCGTAAATCAAGAAGGATGCCATCATCGAGGGGTATTTACCATAATAGGAAAAGAGGAACTACAACACGCTACCCGATGCGCTACCCGAAGAGCTACTTTATGCGCTACCAAATGCGCTACCCTATATGCTACCCTATGCGCTATCCTATGCACTCTACCCTGTGCGCTACTATATGCGCTATCAGAAGCGCTATCCAATGCGCTATTCTAATCTCTATCCTTTGTGCCATCCTATTCGCTATCCAATGTGCTATCCTATGTGCTATCCTGTGCGCTACTCTATGTGCTATCCTATGCAATGTCCTATGCGCTACCCTGTGCGCTACCTTATGCGCTATCCTATACGCTAATAAATGCGCTACCTTATGCGCTATCCTATGCGCTATCATATGCGCTATACTATGCGTTATGCTATGCGCTATAAGAAGCGATATCCAATGCATCCTATGCACTATTCTATGCGATATCCTGTGTGCTAACTTATGCGCTATTATCTGCGGTATCCTATGCATAACAAATGCACTACCCTATGCACTATCCACGCTATCCTAAGGCTATCTTATGCGCTATCCTATGCTCTATCCTATGGCTACCTTTATACTATCCTACTCTCTATCCTATGCGCTATCCTATGCGCTATCCTATGCTCTCACCCTATGGTTACCCTATGCGCTATCCTATGCAATATCCTATGCACTATCCAATGCGCTATCCATTGTGCTATCCTATGCTCTATAATATGAGCTACCCTATGTGCTACCTGATGCGCTCCATGAAGAGCTACTCTATGAGCTACGGAATGCGCTATACTATGTGTTACCCTATGTCAATCCATGCGCTATACTATGCGCTATGGGTTATCATATGGGTTATATTATGGCTATCTTATGGGCTATCTCTGAGCTTTCATCCTTGAGCGCTACCCAGGCCTACCTATGCGCTACCCATTGCGCTACCTCAGGCGCCACGCCATACGCTACCCTATGCACTCTCCTATGCGCTACCCGATGCGCTACCCGATGCGCTACCCGAAGAGCTACTTTATGTGCTAACCGAAGAGCTACTTTATGAGCTACCAAATGCGTATTCTATGCGCTACCATATGTAAGCTACTCAGTGACTATCTTATGCGCTATCCTATGCGCTTATCCTGTGCGCTACCCTATGGGTTTCGTGCGGCTACCCTGTGCGCTACCATATGTGCTACCCTATGCGCTACCCTATGCGCTATCCTATGCTCTATCCTATGTGCTATCAGAAGCGCTATCCAATGTGATATATTAATCGCTATCCTTTGCGCCATCCTATGCGCTATCCAATGTGCTATACTGTATGCTATCCTGTGCACTCCCCTATGTGCTATCCTATGCAGTATCCTATGCAATAACGTATGCGCTACCCTATTCACTATCCTATGCGCTATCCTGTGTGCTAACTTATGCGCTATCATATGCGGTATCCAATGCAATAACCTATTCACTACCCTGTGCGCTACACTATGCTCTACCATATGTGCTACCCTCTACACTACAATATGTGCCACACTGTGCTGTATTCTATGCGCTACTCAATGCGTTACCTTATGCGCAATCCTATGCACTATCCTATGCAATAACCTTATCGCTACGCTGTGCGCTACCCTGGGATACCCTTATGCGTTACTATATGTGTTATCCTATGCGTTATCCTATGCGCTATCCTATGCGCTATCCTATGCATTATCTTATGCGCTATCCTATGTGCAATCCTATGCTCTATCCTATGCCCTACCCGATACGCGACCCGAAGAGCTACTTCTATGCGCTACCAAATGCGCTTACTCTGTGCAGCTCCCATGTGCTACAATATGCGTTATCCTATGCACTATCCTATGCGCTATATATTGCGCTACTCTATGCGCTACCCATAATAACATATACGCTTCCATCTGCGCTATCCTATGCGCTATCCTATGTGCTATCCTATTCTCTATTCTATGCTCTATCAGAAGCGCTATCCAATGTGCTATATTAATCGCTATCCTTTGCGCAATCCTATGCGCTCTCCAATGTGCTATACTGTGTGCTATCCTGTGCGCTAATATATGTGCTATCCTATGCAGTATCCTATGCAATAACCTATGCGCTACCCTATTCGATATCCTATATGCTAATAAATGTGCTACCATGCGCTATTCAATGCGCTTATCCTATAAGCATCCTATGCGCTACCCTATGCGCTATCCTACACTCTATCCAATGCGCTATCAGAAGCGCTATCCTGTGCGCTATCCTATGAGCTATCCTGTGTTTCACCTATGCCGCATCCAATGCACTATCCTATGCTTTATCCTATGCGCTTCCACATGCGCTACCGTATGCGCTATCCTATGCCTACCTGATGCGCTATCCTAAGCGCTACCTGAAACTGATCCCGAAGCGCTACCTTACCCGCTACCCAACGCGCTACCCTATGCACAAACCTATCCGCAACACTATGAGCATTCCTAGAACTATCTTATGCGCTAGCAGAAGACCAGCGCTACCCATGCGCACCCTATGCTACACTATGCACTATCCTATGAGCTATTCTATGCGCTATCCTGTGTTCTGCTTTATGCGCTATCCTATACGCTATCCTATGCAGTAACCTATGCACTACCCTGTGCGCTATCCTATTCTCTATCCTATGCTCTATCCTATGTGCTATAATTTGCGCTATCCTGTGTGCTACCTTATGCGATATCCTATACGCGATCCTATGCGCTAACCTATGTGCTATCATATGCGCTATCCTATGCAATAATCTATGTGCTACGCTGTGCTCTACCATGCGCGCTATCCTATGCGCAATTCAATGCGCTACCCTATACGCTACCTTATGCCCATCCTATGCGCTACCCGATGCGCTACCCTAAGCGCTACCCGAAACGATCGCGAAGCGCTACCCTACCCGCTACCCAACGCGCTACCCTATGCACAACCCTATCCGCTACACTATGCGCATTCCTATGAACTATCCTATGCGCTATCCTATGGGCTATCTTGTGAGCTATCCTATGAGTTATCCATGCGCCACCAATGCACTACCCTATGCGCTACCCTGTGCGCTATTCTATGCGCTATCCTATGCGATTTCCAAAGCGCTACCCTATGCCCCATCCAACGCGCTATCCTCTGCCCTATTCTATGCGTTACCCTATGCGCTATCCTATGCGCTACCCGATGCGCTATTCTAAGCGCTACCCGAAACGAAACTCGAAGCCTACCCGCAACCCAACGCGCTACCCTATGCTCTACCCTATGAGCTACCCTATGCAAAATCCTATGAGCTATCCTATGCGCTATCTTATGGGTTATCTTATGGACTATCTTATGAGCTATCCTATTAGCTATCATATGACCTATCCAATACGCTCCCCGAAGCGCTACCCTATGCGCTACCCAATGCGCTACCCTATGCCCTACCCTATAGCTACCCTATGCACTATCCTATTAGCTATCCTATGCACTATCCTGTGTGCTCCTATGTGCTGTCCTATGGCTATCCTATGCAGTAACCTATGCACTACCCTGTGCGCTACCATATGTGCTACTCTGTGCGCTACCTTATGCACTATCCTTTACTCGATGCTATGCAATAACCTATTTGTACGCTGTGCGCTACCAGTGCACTACCATTAGCTACCTTTGTTTCTACCTGTGCGCTATCCTATGCGCTATTCAATCTGCTATCCAATGCACTTTATATTCCTATCATATCCGCTATCCTCTGCTCTATCCTATGCACTATCTTATGCACTATCCTGTGCGATACCCTATGCGATATCCTTTGCGCTATCCTATGTGCTATCATATTCTCTATCCTATGCACTATCTTATGCACTATCCTATGCCCTATCCTATAGACTATCCCATGCCCAATCCTTTGCGCTATCATCTGCGCTATCCTATGCGCTACTCATAGTGCTAACATATGCGCAACCCTATGCCCTATCCTATGGACTACGCTATGCACAATCCATGAGCTTTCCTATGCTTATCTTATGGGTTATCAGCTAACTGCTATGGGTATAGGCTAAATTATGGGTGATGTTATGGACTATCTTATGAGCTATGCTGTGCGCTATCCATTGCGCACCCTGAAGCGCTACCCTATGCGCTACCCAATGCACTATATTATGCTCTATTCTATGTCCTATCCTATACGATATCCCATGCCCAATCCTATGAGCTATCCTTTGTGCTAACATATGTGCAGTCCTATGCGCTACCCTATGCACTATCCTATGCTCTATCCTATGCGCTACCCGATGCGCTACTCTATGCTACTAAATGCGCTACTATATGCGCTACGTATGCTACCTTATGCACTATCATATGCGCTATCTTATGCGATATCCAAAGCGCTACCCTATGCCTCATCCAATGTGTTATCCTATGCGCTATTCTATGCGTTACCATATGAGCTATCCTATGCGCTATCGTATGAGTTATCATATGGGCTAAATTATGGGTTATCTTATGGACTATCTTATGAGCTATCCTATGAGCTATCCAATGCGATCCCCGAAGCGCTATCCAATACGCTACACTATGCACTACCCTATGCGCTATCCTATTCTCTATCCTATGCTCTATACTATGCGCTATACTTTGCGCTATCCTGTGCTCTACCCTGCGCGCTATCCTATGCACTATTCAATGCACTACCCTATACGATTCTCTATGCGCTATCCTATGCACTAGTCAATGCACTACCCTATACGATTCTCTATGCGCTATCCTATGCACTATTCAATGCACTACCCTATACGATTCTCTATGCGCTATCCTATGCGCTACCCGATGCGCTACAGTAAACGCTACCAAACGATCCCGAAGCGCACCATACCGCACCAACGCGCTACCCTATGCACAACCCTATCCGCTACACTATGCGCATTTCTTTGAATTATCCTATGCACTATCTTATGCTCTACCTTATGGCCTTTCCTATATGCTATCCCATGCCCAATCCTATGCGCTATTCTCTGCGCTATCATATGCGCAACTCTCACCGCTATCCAACGTGCTGCCCTATGGCTCCTATGCGCTATCCTGTGCGCTATCCTATGCGCTATCCTATGCGCTATACTATGCAGTAACCTATGCACTACCCTCATAGCTACCCTGTGCACTACCATGTGCGAAACGCTGTGCACTACACTATGTACTAAACTGTGCGCTACCCTGTGAGCTTTCCTGTGTGCTACCTTATGCGCTATTCTATGGGCTATCCTATGCAGTAACCTATGCACTAACCTGTGAGCTGCCCAGTGCTCTACCATGTGCGCAACACTGTACACTACACTATGCCCTATCCTATGCACTATCCTCTGCGCTATACTATGTGTTACCCTATGCGTTATCCTTTGCGCTATCCTATATGCTGTCTAATGTGCTATCCATTGTGCTATCTTAATGTGCTATCCTATGCTATATTCTATATGCTATCCCATGCCCAATCCTATGAGCTATTATCTGCGCTATCCTATGCGCTACCCTTTGTGCTA
Organism: Arion vulgaris; assembly: GCA_020796225.1. Classification (NCBI taxonomy): domain Eukaryota; kingdom Metazoa; phylum Mollusca; class Gastropoda; order Stylommatophora; family Arionidae; genus Arion; species Arion vulgaris. The sequence goes on from CM036776.1 coordinate 24,191,796, forward strand.
TCCTATGCGCTACCCTATGCGCTATCCTATGCGCTTCCCGATGCGCTACACTAAGTGCTGCACTAAAAGATATCCGAAGCACAACCCTACCCGCTACCAAACGCGCTACCCTATGCGCTATCCTCTGTGCTACGCTATGCGCTATCCTATGCACTATCCTATGCAGTAACCTATGCACTACCCTGGTTGCTACCCTGTGTGCTACCATGTGCGAAACGTTGTGCGCTACACTATGCACTAACCTATGCGCTACCCTGTGCGCTATCCTGTGTTCTACCCATGTGCTATCCTATGCGCTAGCTTATGCAGTAACCTATGCACTAACCTGTGCGCTACCCTGTGCACTACCATGTGCGCAACGCCGCACTACACTATGCCCTATCCTATGCGCTCATCCTCTCGATATCTATGTGTTACCCTATGCGTTATCCTTTGCACTATCCTATGCGCTTTCCAATGTGCTATCCATTTCGCTATCTTATGCGCTATCCTATGCTTCTATTCTATGCATATCTCATGCACTATCCTATGCCCTATCCTATATGCTATCCTATGCCCAATCCTATGAGCTATCCTCTGCGCTAACCTATGCACTATCCTTTGTGCTAATATAAACGCAACCCATGCGCACTCCTATGTGCTACCTATATACTATTATATGCGATATCCTATTCACTGACCTGTGCGCTATCATATGCGCTATCCTATATGCTATAATATAAACTAACATATGCGCTAACCTGTGCGCTACCATGTGTGCTACCTGTGGCTACCCTGTGCACTATCATAGGCGCTACCATGTGCGCTGTACATATCGCCATCCTATGATATTCAAAGCGCACGCTATGCCTCACCTAATGTGCCATCCTATGTGCATCCTATGCGCTTATACTATGCGCTACTACATGTACATCTATGCGCTATCCTATACGCTACCCTACACTACCCAAAACTATACCCTAAAGCACAACTCTACCATCCACAACTGCCTACCCTATGCGCTATCCTCTGTGCTAACCTATGCGCTATCCTATGCGCTATCCTATGCACTAACCTATGCGCTACCCTGTGCGCTATCCTGTGGCCACTATGTGTGCTATCCTATGCGCTACCTAATGTATCATCCAATGCTCTAACCTATGCGCTACCTGTGCGCTATCAGTGCGCTACCATGTGTGCTATCCCATGCGCTACCTAATCGCCTTCATCCAATGCGCTATCCTATGCGCTACCCTATACGCTATTCTAAGCTCTACCCTGAAACATACCCGAAGCGCTACCCGCTACCGAATGCGCTACTCTATGCACTACGTTATGCGCTACACTATGCACAATCATATGAGCTATCGTATGCTCTATCCTATGTACTATCCTATGCAATAACCTATGCGCTACCCTATGCGTTACCATATGTGCTACCCTATGCGCTAACAATGCGCTAACCTACGCGCTACCCTAAGCGCTACCTAAAACGATACCCGAAGAACAACCCTACCTCGCTACCCAACGCGCTACCCTATGCGCTATCCTCTAGATACCCTAGTGCTATCCTCTGTGCTAACCTATGCGCTATCCTATGCGCTATCCTATGAACTAACCTATGTGCTACCCTGTGCGCTATCCTGTGTGCTACCATGTGCGCAACGCTGTGCACTACACTATGCGCTATCCTATGAGCTATCATATGCGCTAACCTATCCGCCATCCTATGCACTCAACCGATGCGCTCACCTAAACGCTACCGAATGCGCTACTCTATGCACTACCCTATGCGCTACCCTGTGCACAATATGAGCTATCCTATGCGGCATCTTATTGGCTATCGTATGGGTTATGTTTAGCTCCATGCGCTATCAAATGTGCTGCCGTATGCGCTACCCTATGCGCCATCCTATCCCTATACCCTATCATATGGGCTATCCTACTTTATCCTATGCGCTATCCTATGCGCTATCTTACTGGCTATCATATGGCTATCTTATAACTATCCTATGCGCTATCAAATGCGCTGCGTATGCGTTACCCTATGCGCTATCCTATCCCTATACCCTATCATATGGGCTATCCTACGAGCTATCGTATGCGCTATCCTATGCACCATCCTATTCGATATCCTCTACGCTAAACTTTGTGCTATCCTATGCACTACCCTATGCGTTATCCATGCGCTATCCCTTTGCACTATCCTATGCTCTATCCTATGCGCTATCCTATGCGCTACCCATTGAACTACTCGATGAGCTACTCTATGGCTACCAAATGGGCCACTATATACGTTAGCATATATGCTACTCATGTATCCTATCGCTATATTATGCGCAATCCTGTGTACACTATGCGCTATACTATGCGCTATCTTATGCGCTATCGTATGCCCTATTCTATGCACTATCTTATGCAATAACCTATGCGCTATCCTATACGCTACCATATGCGCTATCCTATGCGTTATTCTATGCGCTATCCTATGTGTTACCCTATGCGCTACTATGTGCGCAATCCCGTGGCTACCCTGTGCGCTACAATGTGCGCTACCCTCTTCGCTACCCTATGAGCTATCCTATGCGCTATCCAATGCACTATCCTATGCGCTATCCGATGCGCTACACGAAGTGCTACCCTATGCGCTACCCAATACGCTATCCTATGTACTATCTTATGCGCTACCCATACTATACCAAAACGCTACCCTAGCGTTACCCGCAACGATACCCAAAGCGCTACCCAGCTGCTACTCTACGTGCTACCCTATGCGCTATCCTATGCGCCATCTTATGGCTATAGTATGGGCTATATTATGAGCTATCCTATGCGCTATTCTATGTGCTATCCTATGCACTATCCCTTGCGCTATCCTATCCTCTATCCTATGCGTTATCCTAAGCGCTATCCATTGCACTATCCATTACACTATCGTATGCCCCTATCCATGCTCTTACCATTCCCCATCATATGCCCTTTTCTTCGCCACCATATGCGTATCCTATATGCTATAAATACCCCACCCTAAACGTTCCCCGAAACGCGAAGGGCCCCACGCACCCGTTACCCATCGCGCCCCCCTTTATGCAACCCTCTTGCCCCCCATGCCCCACCCCCATGCGCATCCTATGCAATTCATCCCCCATCCACACGATCCCTTTCCAACCTATGAGAAATTTTTTTTATCCATGGCTATTTTTGGTAAAAAAAGGAATTTATGGTCCCAGGTTTAATTTTTTATGGGGTTACCACGACAGGGTTTTAAAAAAGGGACCCAATTTTCCTTGCCCCAACATATGTACTAAATTTTTTAAATTGTACTAATTGTCCCCGTCCTATATTTGGGGGCATTTTTGGATATTAAAAGCGCTCACTATGCCCCCCCCAAAGGCCATCCAGGGCATCCAGGCACCCAATGCGCTACCATATTTCCCCTTATGGCATCCAAAAGGCTATTTATGGTCCCATGTGGCAATGACTATCCTATACGCTACATAACTCCCCAAAAGATCCCTAAGAAAACCCTATTTTTAAAACGGCTAGTTTTTTTATCCTTGTGATTTGGTATTCTATGCAACCTATGATCATCCTATGGCTACCCCATGCCCAATATGGCACCCTGTGCGCCCCCCGGGCTCCCGTGGTTCTATCCGGCTATTATGCCCCACGTATGACTATCCTATGGTGATGACTCCCCTGTGCTCACCCTTTTGGTATCATGTGGCATGCTGTGGCTAATTTTTCCCATCCCATGACTATAAATCCCTAAAAAAGATACCCGAAACCCTATTTTTATCCAAACCGGACTTTATGCTTATCCTCTGTGACTTAGGCATCCACTTTTTCCCATGAGAATTATGACAAAGGGTAGCCATTTTTGAAAGTGGCACTACACTATACACAAACCCCTTTGGCATCCTTCACTATCCTGGGGTTTACCCATGTTATCCAAGGGCATCCGTGGGGTTTTCCAATGCGCTTTTCCAGGGCCCCATCCATGCACTATTCTATGCCCATCCTAAGCTATCCCATCCCCAATCCTATGAGGTACCCTTTTTGAGCTTTTCCCATACTTTTTGCAAATATGCCCCCAGGGCTACCCATGTGCTACCCTATAAACTATCATAGGCCCCTACCCTATTCGCATCCATTCGCATCCTGGGGGCCACCCCTTTTGCACATAATTTCCATCCAACGGCATCCACCTATCCTATGTTACCTTATGCACAATCCTATACCCCAATAGAGCCCTTGAACCCTTTGGGATTTTCATGCACATCCAATGCGCTACCCTTTTTGGTATCCTATGTCTAAAATATGCTATACTAGGCATGGACAACGAAGAGCATTATGGCTACGAATGCATACACAGCGTTTTATGTGTAACCCTTGTTTACTATGTACTTAGGGGTTGTCGTAGGGGTTTATTTTTATTTGAGCTTCCTATGGGATCCTTTGCGCTATCCAATGCGCTACCCGAAGAGCTACTTTATGCGCTACCAAATGCGCTACTCTATGTACTACCCTATGTGCTACCCTATGCGCTATCCAATGCAATCTCCTATGCACTACCTGATGCGCTACCTGAAGAGCTACTTTATGCGCTACCAAATGCGTTACTCTATGCGCTACCCTATGTGCTACCCTATGCGCTATCTTATGTGCTATCCTATGCACTATCCTGTTCGCTCCACTCATGGCTACCCTGTGCGCTACCCTGTGCGCTACCATGGTGATACCCGTGCGCTGCCCTATTGATATCCTATGCTATCCTATGCACTACCATATGCTCTATCCTATGCGCTATCAGAAGTGCTATACAATGCGCTATCCTAATCGCTATCCTTTGTGCCATCCCATTCGCTATCCAAAGTGCTTATATGTGTGCTATCCTGCGCGCTACCCTATGTGCTATCCTATGCAATACCCCATGCAATAACCTATGCGCTACCTTATGCGCTATCCTATTCGCTAATAAATGCACTACTTTGGGGTTATCCTATGCGCTATCCTATGCGCTATCCTGTGTGCTAACTTATGCACTATCATATGCGGTATCCTATGCAATAACATATGCACTACCCTATGCACTATCCAATGCGCTATCCTATGCTCTATCCTATGGACTCTCCTATGCACTATCCCATGCCATATCCTATGCGCTATCCCATTCCCTAAGCTATGCGCTACCATATGCACTACCCTATGCATTATCTTATGCGCTATCATATGCGCTATCCAATGCTCTATTCTATGTGATATCCTATGCCCTACCCGATGCGCTTCCCGAAGAGCTACTCTATGCGCTACCAAAAGCGCTACTCTGTGCACTACCCTATGTGCTAACCTATGCGTTATCCTATGCGCTATCCTATGCGCTTGTCATAGCCCCTCCCCCAGGTGGCAGCTGATGAACCAGACAGTTAGATTTAGTGTGTAGTTTGTATATATTTAGATATTTTAATAGCGGACTTAGTGTTTACTTCTAGCAGAAGGGTAACACTAAAACGAGACATTGACGTAGTAAAAACCAATCGAGGTAGTGTTGTGTAGTGACGAGTTAGCAACATTTTAGTAAACAAAAAGAGACCAACATACACATTGGACAGGAAAGGACGTATTTTATGTTTGTGTCCGAACAACATCAGTAAATAATACATAAATGGAACTAAACGATAGTTGTTGATTATATTGTGACAGTTTTATATCGTTCACTATATTATAATCAGAAGGCCACCCGTCTAGGAAGCAATATGATGAGGAAAGGAAATATATGGAAATGATAGATCAAATCAGAAGAAGGACGGACTGAATACAAACAACATGGACTGACTGACTTCAAATATCAAGAAACTCCAGCTAACCAAGAACAACAAGAAGGACAACATGAAGGACAAACTGACCACGAACGACGTGAAGGACAAACTGACCACGAACGACGTGAAGGACTAACTAATTACAGTTGAAAGGATTAACTGACTCAAGAATCAAGCATGAAATAACTAAACTTGATAACCAATTAACAGGTAATCGAACGTCGTCTCAATATCACAAAGTTCCTCTTATTCCATCGTAAATCAAGAAGGATGCCATCATCGAGGGGTATTTACCATAATAGGAAAAGAGGAACTACAACACGCTACCTGATGCGCTACCCGAAGAGCTACTTTATGCGCTACCAAATGCGCTACCCTATATGCTACCCTATGCGCTATCCTATGCACTCTACCCTGTGGCTACTATATGCGCTATCAGAAGCGTTTATCCAATGCTCTATTCTAATCTCTATCCTTTGTGCCATCCTATTCGCTATCCAATGTGCTATCCTATGTGCTATCCTGTGCGCTACTCTATGTGCTATCCTATGCAATGTCCTATGCGCTACCCTGTGCGCTACCTTATGCGCTATCCTATACGCTAATAAATGCGCTACCTTATGCGCTATCCTATGCGCTATCATATGCGCTATACTATGCGTTATGCTATGCGCTATAAGAAGCGCTATCCAATGTGCTATCCTATGCACTATTCTATGCGATATCCTGTGTGCTAACTTATGCGCTATTATCTGCGGTATCCTATGCAATAACAAATGCACTACCCTATGCACTATCCAATGCGCTATCCTAAGCGCTATCTTATGCGCTATCCTATGCTCTATCCTATGCGCTACCCTTTATACTATCCTACTCTCTATCCTATGCGCTATCCTATGCGCTATCCTATGCTCTACCCTATGCGTTACCCTATGCGCTATCCTATGCAATATCCTATGCACTATCCAATGCGCTATCCATTGTGCTATCCTATGCTCTATAATATGAGCTACCCTATGTGCTACCTGATGCGCTCCATGAAGAGCTACTCTATGAGCTACGGAATGCGCTATACTATGTGTTACCCTATGTGCAATCCTATGCGCTATACTATGCGCTATGGGTTATCATATGGGTTATATTATGGGCTATCTTATGGGCTATCTCTTGAGCTATCCTTGAGCGCTACCCTTTGTGCTATCCTATGCGCTACCCTATGCGCTATCCTATGCGCTTCCCGATGCGCTACCCTAAGTGCTGCACTAAAAGATATCCGAAGCACAACCCTACCCGCTACCAAACGCGCTACCCTATGCGCTATCCTCTGTGCTACCCTATGCGCTATCCTATGCACTATCCTATGCAGTAACCTATGCACTACCCTGGTTGCTACCCTGTGTGCTACCATGTGCGAAACGTTGTGCGCTACACTATGCACTAACCTATGCGCTACCCTGTGCGCTATCCTGTGTTCTACCTTATGCGCTATCCTATGCGCTAGCTTATGCAGTAACCTATGCACTAACCTGTGCGCTACCCTGTGCACTACCATGTGCGCAACGCCGTGCACTACACTATGCCCTATCCTATGCGCTATCCTCTGCGATATCTATGTGTTACCCTATGCGTTATCCTTTGCACTATCCTATGCGCTTTCCAATGTGCTATCCATTTCGCTATCTTATGCGCTATCCTATGCTCTATTCTATGCACTATCTCATGCACTATCCTATGCCCTATCCTATATGCTATCCTATGCCCAATCCTATGAGCTATCCTCTGCGCTAACCTATGCACTATCCTTTGTGCTAATATAAACGCAACCCTATGCGCTACCCTATGTGCTACCCTATATACTATTATATGCGATATCCTATTCACTAACCTGTGCGCTATCATATGCGCTATCCTATATGCTATAATATAAACTAACATATGCGCTAACCTGTGCGCTACCATGTGTGCTACTCTGTGCGCTACCCTGTGCACTATCATAGGCGCTACCATGTGCGCTGTACTATGCGCTATCCTATGCGATATTCAAAGCGCTACCCTATGCCTCACCCAATGTGCCATCCTATGCGCCATCCTATGCGCTATACTATGCGCTACCACATGTGCTACCCTATGCGCTATCCTATACGCTACCCTAAGCACTACCCAAACTATACCCAAAGCACAACTCTACCCCTGGCTAACGCTCTACCCTATGGCTATCCTCTGTCTACCTAGGCTAACCTATCCCTATCCTATGCCTAATACCTACCTGTGCACTTCAATTTTCTATCATGCGCTACCTCTAATGCGCATCTATCCTGTGGCGTACCTACTGATGGCTACTATCCTATTGCGCTACACATCAATGCTCATCCAATGTCTTATCCTATGCGCTCCACGTACCTATGACCTGCGCATATCTAAGCTCTACCCGAAACAATACCCAAGCGCTACCTCCCTACCTGAATTGTGCTATCCTATGCACTCATCGTTATGCGCTACACTATGCACAATCATATGAGCCTATCGTATGCTCTATCCTCATGTAACTATCCTATGCAATAACCCTATGCGCTACCTTGCATGTTACCTATATAGAGTAGCATCCTATGCGCTAAATAATGCGCTTAACCTATCACAGCTACCCTAAGGCTACCAAATCGATACCTCTGGAAAAAACAACCTTAGCTCTTGCGCTACCCAACGCCTACCCTATGGCTATCCTCTGTATACTTCCTATGTGCTATCCTCTGTAAGTCTATATCCCTATGCGTTTATCCTATGCTAGCCTATCCTATGAACTAACCTATGGCTACCTTCTGTGCGCTCATCCATCGTGATGCTACCAGGGCGCATCGCTGTGCACTACACTATGCGCTATCCTATGAGCTATCATATGCGCTAACCTATCCGCTATCCTATGCACTAACCGATGCGCTACCCTAAACGTACCTGAATGCGCTACTCTATGCACTACCCTATGCGCTACCCGAAGAAACCCTAATATGAGCCTATCCTATGGGGTATCTTATTAGGCTATCTGTAATGGAGTTATGTTATAAGCTATCCTATGCGCTATCAACATGTAAGCTTGCTATTGCGCTACCCTATGCGCCATCCTATCCCTATACCCTATCATATGGCGCTATCACTACTATCCTAGGGCGCTATCCTATGCGCTATCTTACTGGCTATCATATGGGCTATCTTATAAACTATCCTATGCGCTATCAAATGCGCTGCGTATGCGCTACCCTATGCGCTATCCTATCCCTATACCCTATCATATGGGCTATCCTACGTGCTATCCTATGCGCTATCCTATGCGCTATCTTACTGGCTATCATATGGGCTATCTTATAAACTATCCTATGCGCTATCAAATGCGCTGCGTATGCGCTACCCTATGCGCTATCCTATCCCTATACCCTATCATATGGGCTATCCTACGAGCTATCGTATGCGCTATCCTATGCACCATCCTATTCGATATCCTCTACGCTAAACTTTGTGCTATCCTATGCACTACCCTATGCGTTATCCTATGCGCTATCCCTTGCACTATCCTATGCTCTATCCTATGCGCTATCCTATGCGCTACCCATTGAACTACTCGATGAGCTACTCTATGGGCTACCAAATGCGCCACTATATACGTTAGCATATGTGCTACCCTATGCAGTATCCTATGCGCTATACTATGCGCAATCCTGTGCGCTACCCTATGCGCTATACTATGCGCTATCTTATGCGCTATCGTATGCTCTATCCTATGTACTATCCTATGCAATAACCTATGCGCTACCCTATGCGTTACCATATGGCACCCATGCGCTAACAATGCGCTAACCTACGCGCTACCCTAAGCGCTACCCAAAACGATACCCGAAGAACAACCCTACCTGCTACCCAACGCGCTACCCTATGCGCTATCCTCTGTGATACCCTATGTGCTATCCTCTGTGCTAACCTATGCGCTATCCTATGCGCTATCCTATGAACTAACCTATGTGCTACCCTGTGCGCTATCCTGTGTGCTACCATGTGCGCAACGCTGTGCACTACACTATGCGCTATCCTATGAGCTATCATATGCGCTAACCTATCCGCTATCCTATGCACTAACCGATGCGCTACCCTAAACGCTACCGAATGCGCTACTCTATGCACTACCCTATGCGCTACCCTGTGCACAATATGAGCTATCCTATGCGGTATCTTATTGGCTATCGTATGGGTTATGTTATAAGCTATCCTATGCGCTATCAAATGTGCTGCCGTATGCGCTACCCTATGCGCCATCCTATCCCTATACCCTATCATATGGGCTATCCTACGTGCTATCCTATGCGCTATCCTATGCGCTATCTTACTGGCTATCATATGGGCTATCTTATAAACTATCCTATGCGCTATCAAATGCGCTGCGTATGCGCTACCCTATGCGCTATCCTATCCCTATACCCTATCATATGGGCTATCCTACGTGCTATCCTATGCGCTATCCTATGCGCTATCTTACTGGCTATCATATGGGCTATCTTATAAACCATCCTATGCGCTATCAAATGCGCTGCGTATGCGCTACCCTATGCGCTATCCTATCCCTATACCCTATCATATGGGCTATCCTACGAGCTATCGTATGCGCTATCCTATGCACCATCCTATTCGATATCCTCTACGCTAAACTTTGTGCTATCCTATGCACTACCCTATGCGTTATCCTATGCGCTATCCCTTGCACTATCCTATGCTCTATCCTATGCGCTATCCTATGCGCTACCCATTGAACTACTCGATGAGCTACTCTATGGGCTACCAAATGCGCCACTATATACGTTAGCATATGTGCTACCCTATGCAGTATCCTATGCGCTATACTATGCGCAATCCTGTGCGCTACCCTATGCGCTATACTATGCGCTATCTTATGCGCTATCGTATGCCCTATTCTATGCACTATCTTATGCAATAACCTATGCGCTATCCTATACGCTACCATATGCGCTATCCTATGCGTTATTCTATGCGCTATCCTATGTGCTACCCTTTGCGCTACTATGTGCGCAATCCTGTGGGCTACCCTGTGCGCTACAATGTGCGCTACCCTCTTCGCTACCCTATGAGCTATCCTATGCGCTATCCAATGCACTAGCCTATGCGCTATCCGATGCGCTACACGAAGTGCTACCCTATGCGCTACCCAATACGCTATCCTATGTACTATCTTATGCGCTACCCATACTATACCAAAACGCTACCCTAAGCGTTACCCGCAACGATACCCAAAGCGCTACCCTAGCCGCTACTCTACGTAAGCACCCTATGCGCTATCCTATGCGCTATCTTATGGGCTATAGTATGGGCTATATTATGAGCTATCCTATGCGCTATTCTATGTGCTATCCTATGCACTATCCCTTGCGCTATCCTATCCTCTATCCTATGCGTTATCCTAAGCGCTATCCATTGCACTATCCATTACACTATCGTATGCGCTATCCTATGCTCTTACCTATTCGCTATCATATGCCCTATTCTCTTCGCCACCATATGCGCTATCCTATATGCTATAAATACGCTACCCTAAACGTTACACGAAACGATACGCGAAGCGCTACGCTACCCGTTACCCATCGCGCTACCTTATGCGCTATCCTCTGTGCTACCCTATGCGCTATCCTATGCGCTATCCTATGCACTATTCTATGCCCTATCCTACACGTTATCCCATGTCCAATCCTATGAGCTATCATTTGCGCTATCCTATGCGCTACCCTTTGTGCTAACATATGCGCAACCCTATGCGCTACCCTATGTGCTACCCTATACACTATCATATGCGCTATCCTATTCGCTATCATGTGTGCTGTCATATGTGCTATCCTATACGTTATCCTATGCACCAACATATGTACTAAACTGTGTGCTACTATGTGCACTACCATGTGTGCTACCCTGTGCGCTATACTATGCGCTATCCTTTGCGATATTCAAAGCGCTACACTATGCCCCACCCAATGCGCCATCCTATGCGCTATCCTATGCGCTACCCAATGCGCTACCATATGTGCTACCCTATGCGCTATCCAATGCGCTACCCTATGCGCTACCATGTGCGCTACCCTATGCACTATCCTATACGCTACCATAAGCACTACCCAAAACGATACCCGAAGCACAACCCTATCCGCTACCCAACGCGCTAGCCTATGCGCTATCCTCTGTGATACCCTATGTGCTATCCTCTATGCTAACCTATGCACTATCCTATGCGCTATCCTATGCACTAACCTATGCGCTACCCTGTGCGCTATCCTGTGCGCTACCGTGTGTTCTATCCTATGCGCTATCCTATGCGCCATCGTATGCACTATCCTATGCAGTAAGCTATGCACTACCCTGTGCTCTACCCTGTGTGCTATCATGTGCGCATCGCTGTGCGCTACACTATTCGCTATCCTATGCACTATCCAATGCGCTACTCAAAAAGATATCCGAAGCACAACCCTACTTGCTATCCAACGCGCTACCTTATGCTCTATCCTCTGTGCTACCCTATGCGCTATCCTATGCGCTATCCTATGCAGTAACCTATGCACTACCATGTGCGCTACCCTGTGCGCTACCATGTTTGAAACGCTGTGCACTACACTATACACTAACCTATGTGCTATCCTCTGCACTATCCTGTGTGTTACCCTATGCGTTATCCAATGTGCTATCCTGTGCGGTTTCCAATGCGCTATCCATTGCGTTATCTTATGCGCTATCCTATGCACTATTCTATGCCCTATCCTACACGCTATCCCATGCCCAATCCTATGAGGTATCCTTTGAGCTATCCTATACGCTACCCTTTGTGCTAACATATGCGCAACCCTATGTGCTACCCTATGTGCTACCCTATAAACTATCATATGCGCTATCCTATTCGCTATCCTATTCGCTATCCTGTTCGCTATCCTTTGCACTATAATTTGCGCTATCCAACGTGCTATCCTATGCGCTATCCTATGCGTTACCTTATGCACAATCCTATACGCTACCATATGAGTTACCCTATGCGATATCCTATGCGATTTTCTATGCACTATCCAATGCGCTATCCATTGTGCTATCCTATGCTCTATAATATGCACTATACTATGTGCTACCTGAAGCACTAAACGAAGAGCTACTCTATGCGCTACGGAATGCACTACACTATGCGTTACCCTATGTGTAATCCTATGTGCTATACTATGTGCTATCTTATGGGTTGTCGTATGGGCTATATTATGGCCTATCTCTTGAGCTATCCTATGCGTGATCCTTTGCGCTATCCAATGCGCTACCCGAAGAGCTACTTTATGCGCTACCAAATGCGCTACTCTATGTACTACCCTATGTGCTACCCTATGCGCTATCCATCGTAATCTCCTATGCACTACCTGATGCGCTACCTGAAGAGCTACTTTATGCGCTACCAAATGCGTTACTCTATGCGCTACCCTATGTGCTACCCTATGCGCTATCTTATGTGCTATCCTATGCACTATCCTGTTCGCTCCACTATGCGCTACCCTGTGCGCTACCCTGTGCGCTACCATGTGTGATACCCTGTGCGCTGCCCTATTGATATCCTATGTGCACATCCTATGCACTACCATATGCTCTATCCTATGCGCTATCAGAAGTGCTATACAATGCGCTATCCTAATCGCTATCCTTTGTGCCATCCCATTCGCTATCCAAAGTGCTTATATGTGTGCTATCCTGCGCGCTACCCTATGTGCTATCCTATGCAATACCCTATGCACAACCTATGCGCTACCTTATGCGCTATCCTATTCGCTAATAAATGCACTACTTTAGGGTTATCCTATGCGCTATCCTATGCGCTATCCTGTGTGCTAACTTATGCACTATCATATGCGGTATCCTATGCAATAACATATGCACTACCCTATGCACTATCCAATGCGCTATCCTATGCTCTATCCTATGGACTCTCCTATGCACTATCCCATGCCATATCCTATGCGCTATCCCATTCCCTAAGCTATGCGCTACCATATGCACTACCCTATGCATTATCTTATGCGCTATCATATGCGCTATCCAATGCTCTATTCTATGTGATATCCTATGCCCTACCCGATGCGCTTCCCGAAGAGCTACTCTATGCGCTACCAAAAGCGCTACTCTGTGCACTACCCTATGTGCTAACCTATGCGTTATCCTATGCGCTATCCTATGCGCTTGTCATAGCCCTCCCAGGTGGCAGCTGATGAACCAGACAGTTAGATTTAGTGTGTAGTTTGTATATATTTAGATATTTTAATAGCAGAGACTTAGTGTTTACTCTCTAAGCAGAAGGGTAACACTAAAACGAGACATTGACGTAGTAAAAACCAATCGAGGTAGTGTTGTGTAGTGACGAGTTAGCAACATTTTAGTAAACAAAAAGAGACCAACATACACATTGGACAGGAAAGGACGTATTTTATGTTTGTGTCCGAACAACATCAGTAAATAATACATAAATGGAACTAAACGATAGTTGTTGATTATATTGTGACAGTTTTATATCGTTCACTATATTATAATCAGAAGGCCACCCGTCTAGGAAGCAATATGATGAGGAAAGGAAATATATGGAAATGATAGATCAAATCAGAAGAAGGACGGACTGAATACAAACAACATGGACTGACTGACTTCAAATATCAAGAAACTCCAGCTAACCAAGAACAACAAGAAGGACAACATGAAGGACAACCGACCACGAACGACGTGAAGGACAAACTGACCACGAACGACGTGAAGGACTAACTAATTACATTGAAAAGGGTTAACTGACTCCCGAATCAAGGCCAAAATAACTAAACTTGATAACCAATTAACAGGTAATCGAACGTCGTCTCAATATCACAAAGTTCCTTTTTATTCCATCGTAAATCAAAAGGATCCATCATCGAGGGGGATTTACCATAATAGGAAAAGAGGAACTACAATACGTACCCGATGCGCTACCCAAGAGCTACTTTATGCGCTACCAAATGCGCTACCCCATATGCTACCCTATGGGGCTATCCATGACTCCCCTGTGGTACTATATGGGTATCAGAAGGCTATCCAAAGCTCTATTCTAATCTCTATCCTTTGTGCCATCCTATTTTTATCCAATGTGCTATCCTATGGGATCCTGTGCGCTACTTATGTGCATCCTATGAGTCCTATGCGCCACCCTGTGGCTACCTTATGCGCTATCCTACGCTAATAAATGCGCTACCCATGCGCTATCCTATGCGCTATCATATGCGCTATACTATGCGTTATGCTATGCGCATAAGAAGCTATCCAATGTCATCCTTGCACTATTCTATGCATATCCTGTGTGCTAACTTTTGCGCTATTATCTGCGGTATCCTTAATAACAAATGCACTACCCTATGCCTATCCAATGCTATCCTAGCGCCATCTTATGCGCCATCCCATGCCTCATCCATGCACCCTTTATACTATCCTACTCTCTATCCTATACATCCATGCCTATCCCTATGCTCTACCCTATGGATCCTATGCGCTATCCTATGCAATTCCTATGCACTATCCAATGCGCTATCCATTGTGCATCCATGCTCTATAATATGAGCTACCCTATGTGTACCTGATGCGCTCCATGAAGAGCTACTCTATGAGCTAGGGAAAGCGCTATACTATGTGTTACCCTATGGAATCCTATGCGCTTACTATGCGCTATGGGTTATCATAGGGTTATATTATGGGGTATCTTATGGGGTATCTCTTGAGCTATCCTTGAGCGCTACCCGAAGCGCTACCCCATGCGCTACCCATTGGCTACCCTAGGGGCCACGCCATACGCTACCCTATGCACTCTCCTATGCGCTACCGATGCGCTACCGATGCCTACCCGAAGAGCTACTTTATGTGCTAACCGAAGAGCTACTTTATGACCACCAAATGCGCTATTCTATGCGCTACCATATGTGCTACCCTGTGCGCTATCTTTTGCGCTATCCTATGGCCTATCCTGTGCGCCACCCTATGCGCTACTCTGTGCGCTACCCCGTGCTACCATGCGTGCTACCCTATGCGCTACCCTATGCGCTATCCTATGCTCATCCTTTTGTGTATCAGAAGCGCTATCCAATGTGATATATTAATCCTATCCTTGCGCCATCCTATGCCTATCCAATGTTACTGTATGCTATCCTTGCACTCCCATGTGCTATCCTATGCATATCCTATGCAATAACGTATGCCTACCCTATTCACTATCCATGCCCATCCTGTGGCAACTTATGGCATCATATGCGGTATCCAATGCAATAACCTATTCACTACCCTGTGCGCCACACTATGCTCTACCATGGTGCCACCCTCTACACTACAATAGTGCCACACTGTGCTTATTCTATGCGCCACTCAATCGTTACCTTATGCGCAATCCTATGCACTATCCTATGCAATAACCTTATCGCTAGTGCGCACCCAGGATACCCTATGCGTTATATATGTGGCATCCTATGCGTATCCTATGCGCTATCCTATGCGCTATCCTATGCATTATCTTATGCGCTATCCATGTGCAATCCTATCTCTATCCTATGCCCTACCCGATACGCGACCGAAGAGCTACTTTTAGGCTACCAAAAGCGCCACTTGTGCGCTACCCTTTTAGCCAATATGCGTTATCCTATGCACTATCCTATGCGCTAATATTGCTACTTATGCGCTACCCTATGCAATAACATATACGCTTTCCCTCTGCGCTATCCTTTCGCCCATCCTATGTGCTATCCTATTCTCTATTCTATGCTCATCAGAAGCGCTATCCATGCTTAACCCTATCCTTGCGCAATCCTATGCGCTTCCAATGTTTTACTGTGTGGTATCCTGTGCGCTAATCATGTTATCCTATGGTATCCTATGCAAACCTATGCGCTACCTATTCGATATCCTATGCTAATAAAGGGTAACTTATGGGGCTTTTTCAATGCGCTATCCATGTGTATCCTTGGTACCTTGCGCCATCCCACTCTATCCATGCCTATCAGAAGCGCTATCCTGTGCGCTATCCATGAGCTATCCTGTGTCACCCTATGCCGCATCCAATGCACTATCCCTATGCTTTATCCTATGCCTTCCACATGCGCTACTGTATGCGCTATCCTTGCGCTACCCGGACGCTATCCTAAGCGCTACCGAAACGATCCGAAGCGCTACCTTACCCGCTACCCAACGCGCTACCCTATGACAAACCTATCCGCAACACTATGGGATTCCCATGAACTATCTTATGCGCTAGCCGAAGCACTACCCTATGTTCACTATGCACTATCCTATGAGCTATTCTATGCGCTATCCTGTGTTCTGCTTTATGCGCTATCCTATACGCTATCCTATGCAGTAACCTATGCACTACCCTGTGCGCTATCCTATTCTCTATCCTATGTGCTATAATTTGCGCTATCCTGTGTGCTACCTTATGCGATATCCTATACGATCCTATGCGCTTAACCTTGTGCTATCATATGCGCTATCCTATGCAATAATCTATGTGCTACGCTGTGCTCTACCATGATATTTTCCTATGCGATAAATCGCTACCCATACGCTACCTTATGCCATCCTATGGGTACCGATCGCCTAAGCGCTACCGAAAAGATGCGAAGCGCTACCTACCCGCTACCCAACGCGCTACCCTATGCACAACCCATTCCTAAAACTATGCGCATTCCATGAACTATCCTATGCGCTATCCCCATGGGCTATCTTGTGAGCTATCCATGAGTTATCCTATGCGCTACCAATGCACTACCCTTTTTGGCTACCCCGTGCGCTATTCTATGCGCTATCCCTGGATTTCCAAAGGGCCACCATGCCCCCTCCAACCCCTATCCCTCTGCCTATTCTTGCGTTACCTATGCCTATCCTATGGCTACCCGATGCGCTATTCTAAGCGCCTACCCGGAAACGAAAATCGAACCTGCAACCCAACGCGCTACCCTATGCTCTACCTTTGCGCCCACCCTATGCAAAATCCTATGAGCTATCCTATGCGCTATCTTATGGGTTATCTTATGGACTATCTTATGAGCTATCCTATTAGCTATCATATGACCTATCCAATACGCTCCCGAAGCGCTACCCTATGCGCTACCCAATGCGCTCCCCTATGCCCTACCTATGTGCTACCCTATGCACTATCCTATTAGCTATCCTATGCACTATCCTGTGTGCTACCTTATGTGCTGTCCTATGTGCTATCCTGTCGTAACCTATGCACTACCCTGTGCGCTACCATATGTGCTACTCTGTGCGCTACCTTATGCACTATCCTTTACTCGATGCTATGCAATAACCTATTTGCTACGCTGTGCGCTACCATGTGCACTACCATGTTAGCTACCCTTTGCTCTACCCTGTGCGCTATCCTATGCGCTATTCAATTCGCTATCCAATGCACTTTATATTCCTATCATATCCGCTATCCTCTGCTCTATCCTATGCACTATCTTATGCACTATCAATTGCGATACCCTATGCGATATCCTTTGCGCTATCCTATGTGCTATCATATTCTCTATCCTATGCACTATCTTATGCACTATCCTATGCCCTATCCTATAGACTATCCCATGCCCAATCCTTTGCGCTATCATCTGCGCTATCCTATGCGCTACTCATAGTGCTAACATATGCGCAACCCTATGCCCTATCCTATGGACTACGCTATGCACAATCCTATGAGCTTTCCTATGCTCTATCTTATGGGTTATCGCTAAATCGCTATGGGGTATAGGCTAAATTATGGGTGATGTTATGGACTATCTTATGAGCTATGCTGTGCGCTATCCAATGCGATCCCCGAAGCGCTATCCAATACGCTACACTATGCACTACCCTATGCGCTATCCTATTCTCTATCCTATGCTCTATACTATGCGCTATACTTTGCGCTATCCTGTGCTCTACCCTGCGCGCTATCCTATGCACTATTCAATGCACTACCCTATACGATTCTCTATGCGCTATCCTATGCACTAGTCAATGCACTACCCTATACGATTCTCTATGCGCTATCCTATGCACTATTCAATGCACTACCCTATACGATTCTCTATGCGCTATCCTATGCGCTACCCGATGCGCTACAGTAAACGCTACCCAAAACGATCCCGAAGCGCTACCATACCCGCTACCCAACGCGCTACCCTATGCACAACCCTATCCGCTACACTATGCGCATTTCTTTGAATTATCCTATGCACTATCTTATGCTCTACCTTATGGCCTTTCCTATATGCTATCCCATGCCCAATCCTATGCGCTATTCTCTGCGCTATCATATGCGCAACTTACCGCTATCCAACGTTAACCCTATGCGCTGCCCTATGCACTACCCTGCGCGCTATCCTATGCCCCATCCAATGCGCTATCCTATGCGCTACCCGATGAGCTACCCTAAGCGCTACTCGAAACGATCCCGAAGCACTACCGTACCCACTACCCAACGTGCTACCCTATGCACAACCCTATCCTCTACACTATGCGCATTCCTATGAACTATCCTATTCGCTATCTTATGGGTTGTCTTATGAGCTATCCTATGAGTTATCCTATGCACTACCCGAAGCGCTGCCCGAAGCGCTCCCGAAGCGCTACCCAATGCACTACCCTATGCGCTATCCTGTTCACTACACTTTGCGCTATCCTATGCGATATCTTATGCACTACCATATGCGCTACTCTGTGCTCTACCCTGTGTGCTACCATATGTGCTTTCCTATGCGCTACCATGTTCGTTATCCTATGCGCTATCCTGTTCGATATCCAAACCGCTACACTATGACCCATTCAATGCGTTAGCCCTATGCGTCTATGTTCTGTGCGCTACTAGAAATAAACTCTAGTGCTCCCTACCGCACCCAACTCGCTACCCTATGCACTAATCTATGCGCTACCTGTGCGCTGCCATGTGCTACCTATGCCTACCCTGTGCACTATCCAATGCGCTATCCTATGCACTATTCTATGCGCTATCCTATGCGCTACCCTATGCGCTACAGTAAGCGCTACCCAAAACGATCCGGGCGCTACTCTATCCGCTACTCAACGCGCTACCCTATGCACAACCCTATCAGCTACACTATGCGCATTTCTTTAAACTATCCTATGCACTATCTTATGTGCTATCTTATGAGCTATCCTTGGATATCCTATGCGCTATCAAATGCGCTACCCGAAGCGCTACCCGAAGCGCTCACCAATGCACTACCCTATGCGATATCCTGTGCTCTACACTATGCGCTATCCTATGCGCTATCATATACACTAATCTATGCGCTACCCTGTGCGCTACCCAACGCGCTACCCTGTGCGCTATCCTATGCGCTATCCTATGCGATATCCAAAGCGCTATCCTATGCGCTATCCTATACTCTATCATATGCACTATCTTATGCACTATCCTATGCCATATCTTATACGCTTTTCCATGCCTAATCCTATGCACTATCCTATGCGCTATCATATTCGCTATTATGTGCGCTACCATATGCGCTATCCTATGCGCTATCCCATGCCCAATCCTATGTGCTATCATTTGTGCTAACATATGCGCAATCCTTTGCGCTACCCGATGAGCTACTCCGTGCGCTACAATATGCTCTACCCTATGTGCTACCTTATGCACTATCCTATGCACTAACCTATGAGCTACCCTGTACGCTACCATGTGTGCTATCCTCTTCGCTACCCTGTGCGCTATATTATTCGCTAGCATATGCTATTTCCAATGCGTTACCCTATGCCACATCAATGCGCTATCCTATGCACTATCCTATGCACTAACCTAAGCGCTACCCTGTGCGCTACCCTGTGCTCTACCATGTGTGCTACTCTATTCGTTTCCCTGAGCGCTATATTATGTGCTATCCTATGTGCTATTCAAAGCGCTACCCTATGATGCATCCATTGTGCTATCCTATGCGCTACCATATGCGCTACTCTGTGCACTATCCTATGCGCTATCCAATGCGCTACCCGAAGCGCTACCCTATGCGCTACCCTATGCGCTATCCTGTTCACTACCCTATGCGCTATCCTATGCCCTATCCAATGCGCTACCATATGCCCCATCCAATGCGCTATCCTATGCGCTGTCCTACGCAATAACCTATGTGCTACCATGTGCGCTATCCTGTGCGCTATTATTTGTGCTATCATATGCGCTACCCTGTGTGCTGTCCAATGTGCTGTCCTATTCGCTATCCTATGCGCTATCCTATGCGCTACCCTATGCCCCATCCAATGCGGTATCCTATGCGCTGTCCTATGCATTAATCTATGCACTACCCTGTGCGCTATCCTGTGCGCTACCCTATGCCCCATTAAATGCGCTATCCTATGCGTTATCCTATGTGCTACCCTATGCGTTACCCGAAGCGATATTCTAAGCACTACCTGAAACGATGCCCGAAGCTATACCCTATCCGCTATCCAACGTGCTACCATATGCACTGTCCTATGCACTACACTATGTTCTACTCTATACATTATTCTATGAGCTATCCTATGCGCTATCCTTTGCGTTACTCTGTGCTCTATCCTATGCTGTAATCTATGCACTACCCTGTGCGCTACCCTGTGCGCTACCATGTGTGTTACGTTGTGCACTACACTATGTGCTATCCTATGCGCTACCCTATGCCTCATCCAATGCGCTATCCTATGCGCTGTCTTTTTCGCTACCCCATGCGCTACACTATGAGTTATCCTATGCGCTACCCGATTCGCTATTATTAGCGCTACCCAAAACGATACCCGAAGCGCTACCCTACCAGCTACAAAAATGCGCTGACCTATGCACTACCCTATGCTCTATCTAATGGATTATCGTTGGGCTAAATTATTTGACTATCTTATGGGCTATTAGCTATTATCTATTATTTTCTTATTAGCTATAGTATGAGCTATCCTATGAGCTATCCAATGCGCTATCCCATGCGCAATCATATGCTCTAACTTATGCGTCATCCTTTGTGCTATCCTATGCTCTATCCTATGCGCTAAGCTATGCTCTACCCTGTGCGCTACTTTATGCGCTATCCTTTGCAATAACCTATGCGCTATACTGTGCGCTACCCTACGCTCTTCCTATGTACTATGCACTATCCTGTGCAATAATCTGTGCGCTACCCTGCACGCTACCATGTGTGCTACCCTGTGCGCTAAACTATGCGCTATCCTATGCGATATCCTATGCGCTACCCGACGCTCAATCCCATGAGATATCCTATAAGCTATCTTGTGGATTATCGTATGGGCTATATTATGGGCTATCTCATTGGATATCTTATGAGATATACTATGAGCTATCCTTTGCACTATCCTATGAGCTACCCGTTGCGCTACCCTATGCGCTATCCTATGCGCTATCCTCTGCACTATCCTTTGCGCTATCCTATGCGCTTTCTTATGCGCTATTCTGTGCGATTTCCAATGCGCTACCCTATGCCCCATCCAATGTGCTATCCTATTCTCTATCCTAAGCACTAATCTATGCTCTACCCTGTGCGCTACCATGTGTGCTACCCTGTGCGCCTTCATATGCGCTACTTTATGCGCTATCCTATGCAATAACCTATGCGCTACCCTGCGCGCTATCCCTTTGCATTACCCGATGCGCAACCCTAAGCGCTACCTGAAACGACACCCGAAGCGATACCCGCTACCCTACGCGCTACCATATGCGTTACGTTCTGTGCAAACTTATGACCTATCCTCTGCGCTATTGTATGCGCTACCCTATGTGCTACTAAAAGCACTACCCTATGCGCTACTCTATGCGTTACCCTTTTCGCTCTCCTTTGCGCTATCCTATGCCCTATCCTATGCGCTATCCTCTGCGCTATACTATGAGCTACCTTTTGCGCTACCCTATACGGTATCCCATGCGCCTTCATATGATCTACCTTATGCGCTATCCTTTGGACTATCCTATGCTCTATACTATGCGCTATCCTCTGCGCTAGCCGATGTGCTACACGAAGAACGACACTATGCGCTACCCAATGCGCTACTCTATGCACTACCTTATGTGCTACTCTGTGCGCTATCCTTTGTACAAACATATGCGCTATACAGTGCGCTAATATATGCGCTATCCTATATGCTATCCTATGCGCTATCCTATGCACTAACCTATGCGCTATCCTGTGCGCTACCCTGTGCGCTACCATGTGTGTTACTCTTTGCGCCAACCTGTGCACTATTCTATGCGCTACCATATGCGCTACTCTATGCGCTACCCTATGCGTTTACCTATTCGCTATCTTATGCACTATCATATGCGTTATCCTATGCTCTATCCTATGCACTATCTTATTTGCTATCCTATGCAATATCCTATGCGATATCCTATGCGCTACCCAATGCACTACCCGAAGAGCTACCCTATACGGTACCCAATGTGCTATTCTATGCGCTATCCTATGCGATATCCAGTGCGCTACCCTATGTGCTATCCTATGAGCTCTCCTTTGCACTAACCTATGCGCTAACCTGTGCGCTACCATGTGCTCTACCCTGTGTGCTACCCTGTGCGCTACCCTGTGTGCTATCCTATGCGCTACCATGTGTGTACCCTATGCGCTATCCTATGCGCTATACGATGCTCTATCTAATGCGTTACCGTACACGCTACTCTATGCGCTATCTTATGTGTAATCCTCCGCGCTATCCTATGAGCTATCACTTGCCCTATCATATGTGCTATCCTCTGAGCTTCGAGTTACCTATGCGCTACCATATGCGTTCCTATGCGCTATCGATGTCTATCCTATCGATATCCGGCTACAGCATACCAAGCTACCATACGGTACCAAGTGCTATTCTACGCTATCGCGATATCAGTGCGCATCCGTATCTATGGCTTTTGACTAATCCTATCGATGACTATCCTGATATCTATGCGCTACCATATGCGTTTACCTATGCGCTATACAATGATCTATCCTATGTGCTATACTATGCGCTACCCGATGCGCTCAACGAAGAACGACACTGTGCGCTACCCAATGTGGTATTCTATTTGTTACTTTATGTGCTACTCTATGCGCTATCCCATGCGCAGTCCTCTGCGCTATCCTATGCGATACCCATTGCGCTAAAATATTCGCTACTTCATGCGCTACCCTATGCATTACTATGCTCTATCCTTGCGCTACCTGATGCGCTTCACGAAGAGCGACACTGTGTGCTACCCAATGTGCTATTCTATGCGCTACCTTATGTGCTACTATATGCGTTATCCTATGCGCTATCCAGTGCACTACCCTATGCGCTATCCTATGCACTAACCTATGCGCTACCCTGTGCGCTACCCTGTGCTCTACAATGTGTGCTATCCTGTGCGTTATCATATGCGCTACCTTATGTTCTGTCCTATACAATAACCTATGCGCTACCCTGCGCGCTACCCTGTGCACTACCCGATGCGCTACCCTAAGCGCTACCGAAACGATACTCGAAGCGATACCTCATCCGCTACCATACGCGCTACACTATGCGCTACCTTATGCGCTACGCTAATCGCTACCCGAAAAGATACCCGAAGTGATACCCTACCCGCTACCCTATGCGCTACGCTGTGCGAAATCCTATGACCTATCCTTGGCACTATCCTATGCGCTACCCTACGCGCTACAAAAAGCGCTACCCAATGCGCTACCCTATGCGGTACCCTATGCGCTATCATTTGCGCTATCATATAATCTATCATATGTGCTATCATATGCACTATCCTATGCGCTATCATATGAGCTACTCTATGCACTACAATATGCGCTACCCTATGCGCTATCCTATGCGCTATCTTATGTGCTATCCTATGCGCTATCATATGTGCTATCCTATGCACTAACGTAAGCGCTATCCTGTGCGCCACCCTGTGCGCTACCATGTGTGCTATCCTGTGCGCTACCCTGTTCGCTATCATATGCTCTATCCTATGCGATTTGCAATGCGTTTCCCCTATACTCCATCCAATGTGTTATCCTATGCGTTATCCTATGCGCTATCCTATGCACTAACCTCTGCGCTTCCCTGTGCACCACCATGTGTGCTACCCTTTGCGCCAGCCTGTACGCTACTCTATGCGCTACCACATGCGTTTACCTATGCGCTATCCTAAGCGCTATCATACGCGCTATCATATGCTCTATCCTATGCAATATTCTATGCGTTATCTTATGCGCTACGCAATGCACTACCCGAAGAGTTACCCTATACGGTACCCAATGTGCTATTCTATGTGCTATCATATGCGCTATCCTATGCACTATCCTATGCACTAACCTATGCGCTATCATGTGCGCTACCCTGTGTGCTACCATGTGTGCTACCCTTTGCGCCATCCTGTGCGCTGTTCTATGCGCTACTATATACGATACCCTATGCGTTTACCTATACGCTATCCTATGCACTATCCTATGCACTATCTTATGCTCTATCCTATGCAATATTCTATGCGTTATCTTATGCATTACCCAATGCACTACCCGAAGAGCTACCCTATACGGTACCCAATGTGCTATTCTATGCGTTATCCTAGGCGCTATCCAGTGCACTACCCTGTGCGCTATCCTATGCTCTATTCTATGGGATTTCCAATGCGCTACTCTATACTCCATCCAATGCGCTATCCTATGCGCTATCCTATGCGATATCCTATGCACTAACCTATGCGCTATCCTGTGCGCTACCATGTGCGCTACCCTGTGCGCTACCATGTGTGCTACCCTTTTCGCCAGTCTGTGCACTATTCTATGCGCTATCCTAGGCGCTATCCTATACGCTACCCCATGAGCTACCATATGCACTAATCTATGCGCTATCCTATGCGCTATCGTATGCGCTATCTTATGCGTCACCCGATGAGATACCCTAAGCGCTACCCGAAACGATACATGAAGCCCAACATGCTACCCTATGCATTACCCTATGTGCAACCCTACGCGCAATCCCATGAGATATCCTATGCGCTATCTTATGGGTTATCGTATGGGCTATATTATGGCTATCGCATGGGCTATCTTATGAGCTATACTATGAGCTATATAATGCACTATACTATACTCTGCCCGTTGCGCTACCCTATGCGCTACCCTATTAGCTATCCTATGCGCTATCATAAATGCTATCATATGCGCTATCCTCTGCGCTATCCTATGCGATGTCGTATGCGCAATCCAATGCGATATCCTATGAGCTATCACTTGCCCTAACCTATGTGCTATCCTCTGCGCTTTCCTATAAGCTACTCTATGCGCTACTATATGCGCTACTCTATGCGCTACCCTATGTTTTACCCTATGCGCTATCATATGCGCTATCCTATGAGCTATCCTAAGCGCTATCCTATGCGCTATCCAATGTCCTATCCTATGAGCTATCCTATGCACTATCCTATGCGCTATCCTCTGTGCTATACTATGTGCTTCCCTTTGCACTAACACATGAGCTGCCCTATCCGCTATCCTATGTGTTACCCTAAGCGCTATCCTTTGCGTTATCCTATGAGCTACAAAATGCACTACCCGAAGAGCTACCCTATGCGGTACCCAATGTGCTTTTCTATGCGTTACCCTATGCGCTAACCCTAACCCTAACAATAACCCTAACCCTACACTAACCCTACCCCTAACCTCACCCTAAATCTAACCCTAACCCAACCCTAACGCAACCCTAACCAAGCCCAGCCTTAGCCCTAACCCTAAAACCTAACCCTAACCTTAACCTAACCATAACCTAACCCTAATCCTAACCTAACCCTAACTCTCAACCTAACCTCAACCTAACCTCACCTTAACTCTAACCCTAAACCTAACCCTAAAACCTAACCCTAACCCTAACCATAACCCTAACCCTAAACCTAACCCTAACCCTAACCATAACCCAAACCCTAAAACTTAACTCTAAAACCTAACCCTAACCCTAAAGCCTAACCCTAAAACCTAACCCTAACCCTAACCAATACCCTAACCCTCACAGTAACCCTTACCCTAAACACTAACCTAAACCTAACCCTAACCCAAAACCTTACTAAACAGAACCCTAACCCAACCCTAACCCAACCCACCCTAACCCTACCCCTAACCCTACCCGACCCTAACCCTAAGCCAACTCTAACCCAATTTTAACCCTAACCCAAAAACCTAACCCTAACACCTAACCCTAAAACATAACTCTAACCCTAAACCCTTACTCTAACTTAACCCTAACCTAACCGTAGCCCTAACCTAACCTTAACCCTAAACCCAACCCTAACCCTAAACCCTAACCCAACTCTAATCCTAAGCCACAGACGCCCACATGCATCGACAGCATTTATTATCGGGTAGTTTAGGATGGATGTAGGGGATTTTCCTGAATCTCTTTGAGACCTAATGTTGGATGAAGACCCTGAAACTATGCAGCAATTTAAGGAGATGGAATTACACGTTGTACAAGTGGCGCTAAGAGATAGAGAGAGAGGAGCATATTTAACCAGCGAGGAAGAGACTGAGCACCTATGAGTCCGTCCAGAGTGATATGAATTCGATTCAGTAACCAATAACCAATACGATGTTTATCACGCGTCAAAAAAATATTCATATTGATTGGCTATCCTCAGTTCAGTTCAGTATCATTTTCACTTCATTCCAACACAGGAGATTGTATGTTTATTGCTCAACAGGATCTCTGGGATTTAGGGCTCTCTGTGGCGTAGAGGTTAAGTGCTCGTCTCTCGCGCCAAAGGTACCAGGTTCGATCACTCGTGAAGTCATCTTTTTCCAGAGATTCCTGATATCAGAGTAGCTGAGATCGAGTTCCTAGTCCTATCGGAGACGGACGATAAAATGTAGAACAGTGTTAAATTGGAGCACGTAAAAGAACCATTGGCAGTTCAAAATCCAGAAGAGCAGGCTGGAAAGCCGCTGCCCAGGCAAAATGCAATAGAAAAGATAATGAAATTCCTTCCAAAATATCTTCACCATCTTCAAAATTACATCGGGGACTCTCCCGGTGCTACTGAGTTCGTGTACTGCAGCTGAGATCTTCCTGTAAGAAAGAGATCGGAGAACCATAGTTACTTACCGAAGTGCAATGATAATAAAATAATAATAATAATTCCTCTCGTACCGTTATACGTTACATAGGGCCTGCAAGTAATTTCTCCATACCGCTCTATCCTGGGCAACTCGCTCAATCTCCTCCATGGAACTGAGACCGATATGTCCTACCTCTCTCAGCAAAGTTCGTTTCAGGGTCTCTTTAGGTCGACCTCTCTTTCTTGAACCCTTTGCATCCCACTTCAATGCCTGCTTTGATATTCGTTGATCATTTCTCCTCAAGGTGTGCTCAACATATCTCCATCTTCTCTTTCTTATAACAGTTGTCACTAGTGGTTGACCAGACATGTCTCTGATTTCATCACTTCTGAATTCGTTCCAGTTTATATTCATTATTTTTCGCAGACATCTATTTTCAAATGCATTCAACTTGCTTTCTATATCTTTAGTCATTTTCCAACTCTCGCTGGCATATGTTAGGATTGATACAACATTTGAATTGAAAATTCGTAATTTAGTTTTAATACTATATAACTTGCAGTTCCATATTTTATTTAAACTTTTAAAACCTGATGTTGCTTTGCCAATTCGTATCATAATTTCTTTTTAATATTTCCTGTGCAATCAAAATTGCTACATAAATAGGTGAACTGCTCTGTTATTTTTATCATTTTAGATTCCAGTGTGAAATCTGCATTACTTGCCATAGGTGTCTTCATTATATTTGTTTTTTCATAGCTTATCTGCAGTCCAACTTTTGATGCTATAGATGACAAGTTGTCTGTTTTTCTTTGCATATCTTGGTTGTTTCTACTTAACAAGGCAATATCATCTGCAAAATCCAAATCTTCTAGTTGACTATTTTCTACCCAATCGATGCCAGTTTCGCCCCTGCAACATTTTCACATCACCCAGTCAATGGCCACTCCAAACAATAGCGGAGATAGAATACAGCCTTGATTTACTCCGGTTTCAACCATAAACCAGTCGCTGTGTCCACCATCAGTGCGAATTGCACACTGTGAACCATCATAGAGGCTTTTAATAATGTTTATTATTTTGTCTGATATTCCATAGCATCTCAGAATATCCACAGAGAGATTCTGTGTAGACTATCAAAGGCTTTTTAAAATCGATGAAATTTAGTATGAGTGGTTGCTGCTTCTCAATATGTTCCTCCAAAATTAGTCGTAGGGTAATTATTTGGTCTAAGTAGCTTCTCCCAGGTCTAAAACCAGCTTGTTCTTCTCTCAGGGCTGTGTCCACTGCTCCTTTGATTCTATTAAGAATGATTTTGCAGAAAGTCTTGGTTATTACTGATAATAGGGTGATCCCTCTCCAGTTGTTGCAATCTTTGAGATCACCTTTCTTGGGGATCTTAACAATTATTCCCTTTTTCCATTGATCTGGGACAGTTTCTTCTTCCCATCCTTTATTAAATAGTTCTTGCACCTGGCTAATAGTTGTATCATCAGCCGCTTTGAGCATTTCTGCAGTAATGTTGTCATCACCCGCTGCCTTATTGTTTATCAAGGAATCGATTGCCTCCTTGACCTCAGCTACACTTATCATTTCTTCGTTAATTGGTAGGAGCTGTTTCTTGCCTCTTCGTCAAACTTGAGTAGTACTGGTGGATCAGGTCTATTTAATATTTCTTCAAAATGTTCTGCCCATCTTTTCTTCTGCTCGGTATCTGATGTTAGAACTTTACCATCTTTACTCTTGATTGGGCCACCTTTGAAACAAAAGTTCCAGTAAGTTGTTTTAGTGTATTGTATAGCATTTTACTGTTTCCAGTCTTAGCTGCCTTTTCCCTTCTTCAGCCAGTCGATTGACATATGCTCTTTTATCTCTTCTAGCCGCTCTTTTCACTTCCTTGTTTTTTAGTCTATACTCCTCTTTAGCTTGGATTTCATCTGCTGCATTCTTAGTATTAAATATCACTAGTTTCATCTTTCTTCTTTCTTGAATACATTTCCAGGTGTCATCACTATCCAGGATTTTCTGTCTTCCGTCTTTAATCCTGCGCTACTATTTGCTGACCCCAATAGTATGTCCTTTATCTTAGTCCATTTGTCTTCAATGTTCTGTTCATTTTCACCATTGAGTAACTCGAACCTATTCTTAAGTTCGAGCTGATATTCCTCTTTTACTTCTTTATTTTGTAGAGTCTTTGACTGTCTATTCACAGTTGTTCTTTTTTAGTCTGGTGAATTTTCAATTTCAGTTTCAATTTACCTATGCATAAATTATGTTCACTTCCTACATCTGCCCCTCTGTATGCACGGACATGATGTTCTAAATTGTGTATTTATGCACATATGATCAATCTGATTCCTGGTCACTCCATCTGGTGAGTGCCAAGTAAGTTTATGAATTTCCTTATGTGCAAAGATGGTACCTCCAATTACTAAGTTACATAATACAGCATACATAACTCCGCCAGTCTTTCTCCATTCTCATTCATTGTGTTTATTCCTTGTTTTCCTATAGCTCTCTACCCCTACATTATCACTTCCTACCTTGGCATTAAAGTCCCCCATTACTACTAACAGGTCTTGTTTTTGGGTCTTGTTAATTTGATCTTGTAGTTGATCATAAAATGTGTCTTTCTTATCATCGTCAGCCTCGTTTGTTGGTGTATAACACTACAGTATTGTCATATTGACATGCCTGGTACTGAAGCGGGCTCTAATTATCCGACTCGAGATGGGTTCCCATTCTAACATGCTCTTTGCTACTCTAGGTGTCATCATTATACCCACTCCTTCAAAATGCTTACCATCTTCTCTTCCTGAATATATGAAAGTTAATCCACTAGCTACTCTTCTATCTGTCCCAGGCCATCTCACCTCACTTAACCCCAGTATGTCCAGCTCGTATCTCTTCATTTCTTCTGCAATTTGGGCTGATTTTGTAGCCGTGGCCATCGTTTTCACATTCCAAAATCCAATTTTAGTGTGTGTTTTTGAGCCAAGTAATGTTCGAGTCGGGTTGCTGACTTCCGTAAAGCGGCTTTCATCAGCAACCGTCATTGATGCACTAGGTGCACCGCACACCACCTGGCTGGTCGGTTTACCGGTATGGCGTCCTTTCTTACAAGTTTCTGTAGCAATTTCAATTTCTTGTGATGAGGTAGCTGGCCTCACGCTCAAGTCATCCTCCTTTTTCATCCGGGCTTGGACCGGCATTGGCATAGTTAATGATGATGGACCTATCAATTAATCAATCAACACGATTTCCATTTGTACATATGGGCGACTGGTGAGATTTGCAGTCAGATAACCACACTTTATAGTAACACATCTACTGACGTATGATGTAGCATAGTGTCAGATCGGATGCATCGCATTGGAGGCGGTTAGAACTGAATGCTTACCACTCTCAAAGTCAAATCTGCAGTACTCGTCAAAAATAAAGGGAAATTATCACAAAAACTGCTTATTTCAGTAAAAACATGGATTATTCCCCTTGAACTGAATTACAATTATTGACAACCACACCAAAACTACATTTCCCACGACGCTTCACGATGTTAAATGTAAGTAAAGATAAGATAAGATAAAAGATAAGATAAGATAAGATAAGATAAGATAAGATAAGATAAGATAAGATAAGACAACCACACAACCATGTCTGAGAGTTTCCACATTAATGCTCAAATAACAGATATACTTCTTATCAGACTCGAATTCAGTTTTAAATTGGCCCGCGTTACAATGAAAATTGAATATTTTATTTATGTCAATTGAACAATTACAATATAACTCGTAGTATTACTGATTTATCGATTGACAGGATCATTATCATTGCACTTCAGTGAACAATCATGTTTTTCTTCCATGTATTTCTTACACAGGAGAATCTTAGCGGCAGTCTACGATCTCCGTAGTACCGGCGAATGTTCCCAATGAAATTTTGAAGTTGGAGAAAATGTTTGTAAGAATTTTATGTTAATCTTTGAATAATTTCAGGGAAGGTAAGGTTCTAGCTTATCACTCCAAAAGTACTCGGTTTGTTCCTCGCGTGACGCGATAGACATATTTTCCAAAAAATCTCTTGTCTAATGTATGTGAGATCGAGATAGTAGTCCTATTGGGGCCGTTTAAACGATAGTTCACGATGAACGCGCAAAAGAAGTTACTTGAAGTAGAAAATGGATAGAGTAGGCTGTATAATATCTGCCCGGATAAACTTCATTAAATGATTAATATATAATTATCTCAATAGTGTGTCATCGACTTCATGTACATCGGGGATTCTCGCAGATGATATGGAATGTGTACACTGCCGCTAAGATATTCCTGTGTAAGAAAGAGATGGGAGCACATATAGTTATTCTCTGTAGGGCAATGTCGATGATCCTATCAATCAATCAATCAACTAATCAATCGATCAAATCTTGTGAGTCGTTCATGCTTAGTTTAATATTAAACGTTGCATGTGCTATTGGAATTAGATGAAGAATACCGTTCTCGTGTCTTGTCGGGTCCCTCAAGGCAAGCAAAGTAACACTGCGACTTACAAGGCATGTCGTAATAGGCGACAGTGGTAGGAGCCTAGGAAAGTTACCCTGGTAATTAAAAAACGTCGCAGAAATCGGATGCTCTGACCTGCTTGTAACTTGCACAACGTACAATCGCTCTTAGGTTCAGATCACATACAAATCACAGAGTGGTTTAACAAGTGATCGATATGGAGATTTCCATGAAGAAGAAGAAGAAGAAATTAATTAATTAATAATTAAAAAAATTAATAAAAGCAAATCAAGCAATCAATCAATTAATTAATGAATGGATGAATCACTCTCTCTCTCACTCTCTCTCTCTCCCTCCCTCACTCTTTCACTCTTTCTATCTCAATCTCGTTCTCTCACTCTCTCTTTCACTCTCTCTCTCTCTCTATCGCCCTCTCTCTATCTCTATCTCGTTCTCTCTCTCACTCTCTCTCTTCACTCTCTCTCTCACTTTCTCTCTCATCCTCTCTCTCTCTCACCCTCTCTCTCTCTCACCCTCTCTCTCTCTATACATATATACGAGGGTGCATTGAAAAGTAATGCCTCCAAGTCCATAACTTTGTTAATAGTGTTCGGAGGCAATTGACACCGATATCAGAATAAAGTATATGTAAGTGTGTTTTCAGGACAGTAAGTGTCAGTGTCTGGAATGTTGCGCATGCGCACAACATTATCCAAGATGGCGTCATACATGGAAATTCGGTTGAAGCAAAGAGCTGTGATTGAATTCTTGACGGCCGAAGGTTGTGTTCCCATCGACATGCATCGGAGAATGAGAGCGGTATATGGTGACGCCTGTGTGGATGTGAGTACTGTTAGGAGGTGGGCAAGGACTGTTAAAGGCGACAATCCAGCGACGATGACCTTGCATGATCAGGCTCGCAGCGGACGACCAATTACAGCAGTGAATGAACAACACCAAGCTCGCGTGGACCAACTGATTCATGTCAATCGCCGCATCAAGCAAAAAGATGTCGCTACAATGCTTGAAATTTCGACTGAACGAGTACATCACATTATTCATGTATTGCTAGGGTAAAGGAAAGTTTGTGCAAGATGGGTCCCTCGCATGCTGACACCGGAAATGAAACATCGCCGACATCAGACGTGTCAGGAACACCTGATGCGATATGAACGAGAAGGAGATGACTTTATCTGCCGAATTGTCACTGGCGATGAGTCATGGGTGCATCATTACGACCCTGAAAACAAGCGCCAGTCTATGGAATACAGGCACAAAACTCACCACCCAAAAAATTCAAAACTGTCGCGTCAACGGGAAAAGTTTTGATGGCCATTTTTTGGGACTTCCAGGGCGTAATCCACACAGAATTTTTGGAACGCGGCAATACTGTCAATTCTGATCGGTATGTGGAAACGATGAAGAAACTAAGGGCAAGACTGCTACGTGTTCGTCCTGGAAAACACGCAGTCCTTCAACATGACAATGTTCGTTCACACACCAGTAGACAAACAGCGGCAGCATTAGAGTGTCTCAATTTTGACGACATTTTAGCGCACCCACCATATAGCCCTGATTTGGCACCTTGTGACTTTTTCCTGTTCCCAAAGCTCAAGGAACATCTCAATGGAAACAGATATGCTTCTGACGAGGATGTGGCAGCAGATGTGCGTACCTGGCTTCGTGAAAAATCATCAGATTTTTTCTTCAACGGGATGCAACAACTAGTTCGACGTTGGCGTGTGGGTGTGGAACGTGGAGGTGACTATGTCGAAAAATAATGACTCTATTGTGTAGTGGACATTTCAAGCTTTCTGAAAATGTATGTTTCATTTGTAAATTATGTATATTAACAAAGTTATGGACTTGGAGGCATTACTTTTCAATGCGCCCTCGTATATATCTGATTACTCCAGTACTCTAGTCATAATATAACGACTTGATTACACTAGTTCTCCAGCCATGATAGAATACTACTGTGGCCAAGTGGTTATAAGGGTGGAGCAGTAATGTATTAAAGACAATATATTTATCAGAAATAACTGATTGGTTATTGGTTATTGGTTACTAAACTGACGTCATTGCACTCCGGGCAGACCCATAGGTGCTCAGTCCCCCCAACAGATATCGAAGAGTATACATACTGATGGTTCCTGTGGCTCGCTAATTAAACACCCCTCTCATTCTGCCTCTCAGGCATCCAGTTAGACTTGAACAACGGGTAACTCCAAACTGCTTAAATCACTTGATCGATTCAACATCGATTTTAGTGTCCTCATCCAACAGACAGTCGCGAAGAGACCGAAGAATATCCCCTTATCCATCTTCAACTCCCCAACAATCGATGCTGTTGATGCAAGCCTGTTCGCTCTCTCATTATCGTAAATAACTGAGCAGTGAGGTTGAACGACAGCTTGTTTATCTCAGCAAAAATTGCAAGCGTCAACACCCTGTTGCAGAAGGCCCAAGTGAGATGGGCCGATCACGATGCTCGGATGCCTGATAAACGAATCCCAAAACAGTTGATGTATGATGAGCTTGAAGGGAACAGACGTTCTGCTGGTCAACAGAAAAAACGCTTTAAAGACACTCTTAAAGGGGTCCCGAAATGTTTCGATATAGACACCACGTGCTGGGAGTCTCTTGCGCAAGATCACCAAATTTGGCGCTGTAACAACACAAGAGGAACCCGCATAGACAGCACACGTCTGATGATGTTGTCACCATCGCTTGCGATGGACTGCTATTATTATCTCCGAATAAATATATTTTCAAAGAAATTGTTCATGTTCACTAGACACCGTTTTGAGAGAATCATCCGCCTGTGACGTGCCGGGGCCCGCATGGGAAGCAAAGAATAGTACTACAGCGACCTACAAGGCATGTCGTAAGAGGCGACCGATGTGGGACCTAGGAAGCTATCCTAGTAAATAAAAAGCATAACAGAAATCGGATGTGCTGGCCTTACATGTAGGCGCATAACTGACAACGTACAATCGCTCCTAGGCTCAGATCACACAAAAATCACAAAGAGTTGTTTAACAAGTGGTCGATATGGAGCGTACGAAGAAAAAAAAGAAGAAGAAAAGAGAATCATCTTTGTGCTGAATATACTTCTTCTTTACCCTTCGCTCCTAGGGAAGTATAAATTCTCATCCAATCTCTTCCAATCCCATTTTCTTGCATTCCGTCTCCAACTTCCGTCTCCAAGTGTTCTTGTGTCTTCCCTTACCTCTATTACTCTGGGGGTTCCATCGGAGGGCCTGTCTCGTGATGCTGTCAGAAGGTCTTCTCAGTGTGTGTGTCCTATCCATCGTCACCTTCTGCCCCTTATCTCTTGTTCCACTTGCCGTTGTTCTGCTCTATCCCACAGTTCCCTGTTTGTGGTCCTGTCATACCATCGTAGATGGAATATCCTGCGCAGGTATCTATTATACTACTATAGCTGAATATGCTATTGGTTATTGGTTACTAAACTTACGTTATTGCACTCCGGGCAGACCCATAGGTGCTCAGTCTCCCCAACAGATATTGAAGAGTATACATACTGAATATGTTACTATAGTCCGTTCAACAACTCATGTTCACAGTCCAATGCGAATTGTAGCAAAACCATATATTCCACAGTAAGGAAACATTGCACCAATCTTAGAATTATACCGACGCAAATGTCTGATGGAAGAAATTGCTATAGGAAACCTGGATTTTGTAATATAACGGTTTCCTTTGATATCGGCGGCATTTTGGGAGTCTGATACATAATTTTAGTTTTTACAGTAAATGCACCAATATGACATTTGATGTCAAGTCTCATTCAAAGGAGTATCATCCCAGCTCATACATGGGACCAATGTTGATACTTGCAATAGAGTCATGAAAAAACAGGAAATATAGACATAGTTGTATTATTGTTTTTTTAAATAATTTACATAACAGTTAAAGTTAGCTGCCATGTCATAATGCCATCCCCTTTCACGTCCAGGCTTGGGATTGGCAATGGCGGAGCTACTTGGAGATGTTCTTTTCAAATCGCTACATCTTCGGTACAATGTGTGTGTGTTAACATATGTTGTAGGGGGGTATCGCTACTTCTTCGGTACATTGTGCGTGTGTTAACATATGTTGTAGGGAGGTATCACTACTTCTTCGGTACAATGTGTGTGTGTTAACATATGTTGTAGGGGGATATCACTACAATAAAATAGCTCTTTATTATGGTTCTTGTATACTGTAGTAAACCTGTACACTAAATTCAAAATAGGCACCAACGAACTGTGTCCCTGTGGCTTGGCGAGTACGACAATAAGAACATATCCTACAGAACTGCACCTAGTATGCAGACCTGAGAAGAAAGAGGGGGCCCACTTACACCAGCATCCAAGACAAACTGTATGGCGTGGCTGATAATCTGATGCAGATGGCTGCCTTTTTAGAGAATTTGAAATCCCAATCTAGTGAGAACGCAGAAGAAGAAGTATACTGTGGTACAAATGACCGATATGTGCCTGGGGTCAAATGCGCATAGCGATAACGCAGCACCAGGATTAGGAAACTGACACTAATCAAGATCCTACCCCACCTCCACGTGGTGACCCTGGTAACAGACATTAGTTTATGTCTGGCTAAGCGGATAGGGATCGAGGGAGAGCTATTCTGGCGTGGGTAGGGATGCAGATGTAGTCACATTGTATGAGATCCGCCCGCAACACAGACGAGCGGAATCTCAGAGTGACTATTAATGCACGTCTCTTCCGGCCGATGGGAAAATCTGAAGGAATAACCATAAAGGGATGAAGGGTGCATCCAGAGAAGAGACGTGGGCTGCCGCGAAGCAAAACTTGTGCCCGAGATAAGTTGCATGTGGGCCCACATTGGGCGAAACTCGGAGCGATGAGGTGGGGGCCTGAGTTGAGCCCAGTGTCCGGACAGCCTAGAGGCTGGTAAATGTGAGCATGGTGAGAACTGATGGAAATGGTGGGGCAGGCACGAGGACAGAGCGAGCAGGCATGCGGACGATGCACGGGTGGGCCCACCGGTGGGTAAAGGTGCACAGCGCTGATGTTGAGGGATCGTGGCAGACGTAGGGGTAAGCGGACCACCCAAAGTTGCAGAAAACTGGAAAGCCCAGCAGAGACTTGAATCCAGTGCGCGTTTCCGCTCGTAGCGAACTACTACTGCCTTGTAGATAGATTGGGGACAATCAAAGGCTAGCGGAGCAAACCGTACACAAAACTTGACGGAAGGAAATCCAAGTAGTCCACAAAAAGACCGGCAAGCTGGCCAGATGATGCTCGACAGCCTGGGGGGGTAGGTCGTCTAATGGTCGCTACCCTAGCAAAAATAGCAACCTGCTGTCTTGCAGGTTGGCTGCGGACAGTCAAAGGTTAATGGAGAGCGAACCCAGTAAACGCTGGTTGGAATCGGACACGTCGCCGAAGGACAAGCACTAGAGCTTCAAATGGTACTTAAGATTGTAACGTAAAACAAGCGTTCTTGGCAAAGCCTGTTTTATATCAACAATAAGAATGATAAAAATGGCCGAAAACGTACGACCGAGATAAAGAGAGAGATATGTGCCTCTTTGCGGAACTGTGCTTATAGTATTAATGACACTTTTGCATTGTAACTTCAAACTCATTAGAAATGTTATATCAATGTCTGTTTTGTGAAGTCAACAATATGACCCAATAGCTACACACTTTTTATACGCCTTTAACTAAAAGTGTGTGTCGCCCTTATGACGTCATTTAATTGCCATGTTCAAGCCAGAGTCTATTTGGTGCATGGAAAATGCAAGAATCGTTCCAAAAACTATGGATTTCGTCCTGAATGTTGCTATTTTTGTCCTCAATGTGTTAAATGGCTGTAAACATGAGTTTTCTTCAACCATGTCAATGGACGCGTTAAATATATATCACAAAGAAGGCAACTTCTAGATGGTATGAATGCTTGAATGACAAAAAATATTTTGTAGCGTCGGGAACATGTGTAGTTCACATGCAAGTTTTCAAGTTATTTCATCAAATGGTTACAAAGATACAAATTTGTATCTGTGGGCATGACAAGTTGAACGGACTACAGTATAACATTTAAACGTGTTCAATGAACCTTTGACATGTTAAATTATGACATTTCCAAGTTTGAATTATTTTAATAGGTTTTGGACGATTCTGACTTTTTAAAATACATTTAAACCGTTATATAAACTTCAGTACCCGATCTCATTCTGTAGGGTTTGTTTTTTTATTTGGACCAGAAATGCATATCTTCCCTGTGGTCAAATGCGCATGGGGGCAGCACCAGGATTAGTGGACCAGCACTAATCAAGACCCTATGCCCCACCTCCGCGTGGTGACCCTGGTAACAGACTTTGGAGTCGGTCTGGCTAAGGGGACACAGGGATCGAAGGAGAGCTATAGGTAGTGGTAGGTAGTGCAAACACAGAAAGCTATACAGGCCCAAAATCTACGAACAAAATGCACGCGTCTCCTGGCCGAAGTTCGATAAAACTTGTCCAAGTTGCCGAAAAGTAAGAAACAGCAGTGTATGAGTAGTCTGCGAACGAATGCAAACTCCCCCGGATTAAATGACCGCACCAAAATTAAAGGGATGAGAGGTGCATCCAGCGAAGAGACGTGGACCCACGTGGGGCGAAACTCGGAGCCCATATAGCTCTAGCTTTCTGTCTCTCTCTCTCTCTCTCGTCCCCCCAGAGCCCGATATGCCGGGCCTCGGGTTGAGTTGCACGTGGGCGCATATAGATCGAAACTCGGTCCTCTGAGGAGGGGCCCCGAATAGAGCTCTGTGTCGGGACAAGCTAGAGGCATTGTGAAGGTGTGCACGGTGAGAAACAACAGAAACGTAAGAAACAGTAGTCGTTAGTGACGGAATCCTAACTTCCCCGGAGTAAAGGATCGCAATTAAATTGACAGCTGTGGGGCAAGAATCAATAAGAACAAATCAAAAGTCACGGCTGAGTACAGACAGTGCAGAAATGCAAACTTCTAGTCGATGGTGCGACGGGAAGGCGTGGCAAACGTAAGGGTGAGCGGATACCCAGATGAGCAGGTGAAAACTGGAAAGCACATCTGAGGTTTGAACCCAGTATAAAACAAAGGTCTCGGTAAGCGTCTCTGGAAAACACTTAACTCATCGTGTCGATACACGGGAAGGTTGCGGTAAACTCCGTACATGAGACCAAACGCAGAGAAATATATTGGGTAAAGTTGGCCGAGCGCAAATCCTAAAGATGCGTTTTAGTGCCTAACGAAACTGCCCTTCCTGGGACAACCGGGCAAGCTACTGTTGTATTAACGTCTAACATCCCCGGAAGAACTGAGGTGGTTGATAACTAAAGTGATTACCCTCCGGGAACAACCATGCAAGGTACTGTTGCATTTACAACTAACATCCCCGGAAGAACTGAGGTGGGTGATGGTGGCGAGCGCAAAATTTCAGTTACGTTGCTAGCGCCATTTGAAACGACCTTCTAGAATATCTGTCCGCAGTCCCAGTCTAGTGTTTCCCGGGGACAGTGAAATAGCGGAGTAAACACTTGAAAATTGCCAAGTGCCAACACACACCCCGAAACGGCTGAGAATATTCCTACTCAGGATAAACTCAGCGTGGATAGAGAAGTAAAGCTGATAATGCAAAGGCTTGACCCAAACATTGGCTAAGGGCAATACTTTTCGGACTCTGATCATCCTACACAGAGTGAGATGACATCCAAACACCATGGCTCAGATCAGATAAATGCTACGGCAAAAAGACGATCGAAAAGGCGTAGATCCAGGCCGAAATATACGGCAGAATTGATCGTACCATAGGGCGAGCTACACTAATAAATAAACAGCTGGTTGAAACCGAACACGCCACCGAAGGATAAGCACCTGATCTCCAATTGGTACTGAAGGCCGTGAACGTACACCCGTTCTTGGTGTTTGGCTGTTTATATATCACATTAGACTGATAAAAAGAGCCGAAAAGAACGATCGAGAGAAGAAAATAAATATCTTCCCTAGAATCTCATCGTCTATATCATCGTCTGTGGTTGTCCAACTAAGACATCATTCAACATCACAATCTCATCTGAAGTCGGTGAAGGCACGTGAATGACGGCGGACACTGATAATAAGGAACGCAGGTCTTCACGCAGAAATCAGTTCAAGAGCCATACAAGTCCACGTCTGAATTTATAGCGGGCGAACGCAGAAGAAGAAGAATAACTGGCTGTATATTTTTCAAATTTCGTAGCACTTAGAAAAATGCAAATTGTGATTTGACATAAATTGACGAAGTCCCGTGAAGCACCACAGTTGAAAGTTCTACAACTGTCTTTGCTTACTTTAAACGGCTTGTTCTCAGTAAAACGTTGCCACCCTAACAGTCCATCGGAATGGCTCTCTCTTCCCCATAGGCCAGATGTCCCACCTATGCAGCCGTCATGCTCAAATTATCAGTTACATCCTGAATCCATGCTTTCCGTGATCTTCCCCTTCTCCTGTTTGCCAGGATGGCTCCTTCCATAATGACCTTCTTGAACTCTTCGTGTCTCTTTATACGTTCAAAATACTTCAATTTTCTCATCAGTCAGTTTTCTGTGATTTCGAATATGTTCCTGATAGATTTATTTGTTTTCTTCGTGATATACGGAGAACTCTTCTTTAACATTTATATTCAAAATCATTTAGATGTTTTATCACTTCTTTGTTAAAGATGGGTGCTCTTAAGTATTCTGAACTTTGTTTTCATATCTTCTTCTTCGAACGATGAATATCTCGACCACTTGTTAACCAATCTTTGTGATTTGTATGCGATCCGAGCCTCTCTCTCTCGCGATCACCGCCCAGACCGATGTACCAGATTTCCTCATAAATTTTTATTCATGTGCAGATCTGATTCATGCAGCCTTAGCTTTGTGTGTTTCGAACATCTTCAGTGTGTTTCGTCACATCTTCAGTGTGTTTCGTCACATCTTCAGTGTGTTTCGTCACATCTTCAGTGTGTTTCGTCACATCTTCAGTGTGTTTCGTCACATCTTCAGTGTGTTTCGACACATCTTCAGTGTGTTTCGACACATCTTCAGTGTGTTTCGTCACATCTTCAGTGTGTTTCGTCACATCTTCAGTGTGTTTCGTCACATCTTCAGTGTGTTTCGTCACATCTTCAGTGTGTTTCGTCACATCTTCAGTGGGTTTCGTCACATCTTCAGTGTGTTTCGTCACATCTTCAGTGTGTTTCGTCACATCTTCAGTGTGTTTCGTCACATCTTCAGTGTGTTTCGTCACATCTTCAGTGTGTTTCGTCACATCTTCAGTGTGTTTCGTCACATCTTCAGTGTGTTTCGTCACATCTTCAGTGTGTTTCGTCACATCTTCAGTGTGTTTCGTCACATCTTCAGTGTGTTTCGTCACATCTTCAGTGTGTTTCGTCACATCTTCAGTGTGTTTCGTCACATCTTCAGTGTGTTTCGTCACATCTTCAGTGTGTTTCGTCACATCTTCAGTGTGTTTCGTCACATCTTCAGTGCCATTTAGAGCTCTGGTGCTTATCCTTCGGCGATGTGTCCGGTTTTAGCCAGCTTTACTGGGTTCGCTCTCCGTCAGCCTTGGGCTGTCCCCAGCCGAGTTGCAAAGCAGCAGGTTGCTATTTTCTTTTGTGTTAGCTACCCTTAGACAACCTTCCTCCCGGGTTGTTGAGCGTCATCTGCCCAGGTTACCAGTCTTTTTTTGGACTACTTGGTTTGCCTGTCGTCTAGTTTTGTGTACGGTTTGCTCCGCTAGCTTTGATTGTCCCCAATCAAACTACAGGGCAGTAGTAGTTCTCTGCGAACATGCCTTATAGGTCGCAGTGTTACTATTCTTTGCTCCCTGAGAGCCCGGCAGAACAAGGGAGGTTTTCATATCAACTCCCTACTGTTTTAGGTTTGACATTTTTTGTAAGAGACTGTTTAAAAATAAAAAATCGGTATCCTATTTCCATCTCTTGTT
Source organism: Arion vulgaris (assembly GCA_020796225.1). Lineage (NCBI taxonomy): Eukaryota > Metazoa > Mollusca > Gastropoda > Stylommatophora > Arionidae > Arion > Arion vulgaris. Next base: position 24,234,191 of record CM036776.1, read on the forward strand.
AACAGTGAACCGAGATATTCAAAACTGTTTACACTTGTTTGTCTCAAGTTAATAACATATCCTTTACGGGACTTTGCGAATCAACCCCAGCTTTTAACGCTGTTTGTGATTTTTCTGGGCATTATTACGTTCAGTAGTTTGTCATTGCTTTCTGAACGGGTGGTGCCATCGTCCTTTTGTAAACAATCGACGCTAAACAATTTGCAACCAAACTGTCCGCAGCGTGATTCGAACTCAGAACGTCGAGGTTAATAGACCGAGTCACTATCCCCTAAACCACAGATGCCACCAGGACTTGTTTGTCTACATCGGCAAAATAAAAACAAATAAAAAAGGACTATTTCTGATTTGTGATCTCAAAGATTTCAACAACTGGAGAGGGATCACCCTATGTAACGTATAACGGTACGAGAGGAATTATTATTATTATTATTTCTGATTTGTTGACAATTCCGCAGTGCAGTTTATTTTCTTTGTTAAATAGTGGATTAAAGCCGAGGCACGGCCTTTTCAACCTAATGCGAACCTCTTATTGGTTATATCAGAGCGTGTAGGCCAACAAACATGAAAAATAAGAATGAACTCATTTCGTAGAATCCCATAGATATTATTGTCCAACAGTGGCAGTGAGCGAAAACTTCGTTTACATCTGTCTTCTACTTCTTCTTCCAACGTTTTCAGACATCGATTTGTATGCTTTTAAAGTAGTTAGTGGTCAACCGGAGTCCATGTACATCTCCATATAACTGGTCTTGGACGGGTATGGGAGTTGTAACAAATATGATTCGACTGTTCTATGACTGAGAGCCGCAATAGCGTAGTTGTTAGTGAACTCGCTACTTAGCTGCGTGGTCCAGGTTCAATTACACAGTGATTGTTGAATAGTTTTCTGACTGTAACGGCTCTCATGTCGATCCAACCTCACTTAGGTACCAGGAAAAACACTGAAGTAAAGGCGGCCAGCATGATGTTGACCACATCACCCATCGTGTGCCAATAGTCAATGAAAATTACGGGCCTAACACCGCATTACCCGAGGTGTAAAAAAAGTCCCATTACTTTTAAAAAATGTATTCTTTGGCTAAAATAAAACTTCGAGGACTGATATCACGCGATACACATAACGTCTGAGTACAAAAATCCGTGACCTTGAACTAGATATTTGTTGCACTGTTTGTTGTAATAATCTTATACTGTTGTTCTACGTTTTTGTTTTTTTAAAGGAGGGGGAGTTTAGTCGTCAATGTGTGACACGCCCATTTTTGACAGGTTTTTTAAAAATATAGTTAAACTATATATTAGAGAATGAATATATATAAACTTTAAAGGCCCGTCTGCCCAGCGTGTTCGTAGCGCGTTGGACTACGGGTGACTGACTATCCCTCTGTGTGTGCGGGTTCAATTCCGCGGGATGGCAGAAAAGTCACAGATTCCCCAGATTTACGGTGTTCGTGGCACCGAACCGAAGGGTTACGATGTCCATGGCACTGAGCCTAAGAGCTGAAAAGCTCAAGTGCTTCTGGATCGGGAAAACCAAAAACTTTAAAGTAGGTTTTGGAGATGTGGTGGGAATGTGTGGTGTGAAGGTGTGAAGGTGTGGTGTGAAGGTGTGGTGTGAAGGTGTGGTGTGAAGGTGTGGCGTGGGAGTGGAACGTGGAGGCGTTTCTTTGAGGTCTTGGTGTGGAGTGGAGGTATTGGTGGCTTGGAGGTGTATCGAGAATGTGTGGTGTGGAAGTGTGGCGTGGACTATGTGACGTTGAGATGTAGTGTGGAGGTCTCGGTGACCGGGAGGTGTGGCGTGTAGAGGTGTGGCGTGGACTGTGGCGTTGAAGCGTGCAGGTGTGGTGGAGAGGGCGTGGAGGTGTGGTGGAGAGGGAGTAGAAGTGTGGTGCAGAGGGAGTGGAGGTGTGGTGGAGATGGAGTGGAGGTGTGGTGGAGAGGACGAGGAGGTGTGGTGGAGGGAATGGAAGTGTGGTGGAGGGAGGGGAAGTGTGGTGGAGAGGGAATGGAGGTGTGGTGGAGAGGACGAGGAGGTGTGGTGCTCGTCTTTCGCTTCAAAGTACTTTATCCTTGTTTAGATAAAGAAATTGAACTATATTCCAGTGACCCCTGACCTCAGTGAGATCAAGTTTCTATTATTATTCTTAGTAGTAGAAAATCGATCAGAATAGGCTGGGAAACGACTGTCCATGCAAAATATGATCAACAAACAGACATTGCACAAGTATTAGGGGCTTCCGAAACAATGATCAACAAACAGACATTGCACAAGTATTAGGGGCTTCCGAAACAATGATCAACAAACAGACATTGCACAAGTATTAGGGCTTCGAAACAATGATCAACAAACAGACATTGCACAAGTATTAGGGCTTCGAAACAATGATCAACAAACAGACATTGCACAAGTATTAGGGGCTTCCGAAACAATGATCAACAAACAGACATTGCACAAGTATTAGGGCTTCGAAAAATAAACATTTACCCAACACAGGATTCGAACGAAATACCCTTATTTCTTACGGCGCCCATTGCTTATTTCTTACGGCGCCCATTACTTATTTCTTACGGCGCCCATTGCTTATTTCTTACGGCGCCCATTGCTTATTTCTTACTGCGCCCATTGCTTATTTCTTACGGCGCCCATTGCTTATTTCTTACGGCGCCCATTGCTTATTTCTTACTGCGCCCATTGCTTATTTCTTACGGCGCCCATTGCTTATTTCTTACGGCGCCCATTGCTTATTTCTTACGGCGCCCATTGCTTATTATCATCTTGCAAAAAATCATTAAGACAGTTAAAATGAAAATGTCTATACATTTTCACCACCCTCAAAATTACACTGGGAGCCCTCGCCGCTTATACGATGACCATGCACAGTCGCTGAGATCTTGATTTCAAAAGATCTTGAATCACATGGTTATTCGCCGAAGTGCAATGATAGTGAGCATATCAATCCAAACAATCAATCAATCCAATCAATCAATCCAATCAATCCAATCAATCAATCAATCAATCCAATCACAGTTGTATATGTTGGTATATCCACTGTTGCAGATTAATGGACATAACTTTTAAACCAAAGCTAAATGCAACAAAAGACAGGATGGGAAGGGCTCTAACAGAACAAGGAGAAATTCTCAACAGATGGAAAAAATATTGCATTGAAATGTATATGAACAGATGCAAAAAGGACAATAGAGCAAACACTGAAATAATCACAGAGAAAGAGCCGGAACTATCATTAGACGAAGGTGAATTGGCAATAAACAGTTTTGAAGACATGGAAATCTCCAGGATATGATACTATTTCAGCAGAGTTTATTAAACCATACACATATATTAACCATGTATATATATATATTGGTTATTGGTTTCTAAACTGACGTCATTGCACTTCGGGCAGACCCATAGGTGCTCAGTCTCCCCAACAGATATCGAAGAGTATACATACTGATGGTTCCTGTGGCTCGCTGATTAAACACACCTCTCACTCTGCCTCTCAGGCATCCAGTTAGACTTGAACAACGGGTAACTCCAAACTGCTTAAATCATTTGATCGATTCAACACGATTTTAGTGTCCTCATCCAACAGAGAGTCTCGAAGAGACCGAAGAATATCCCCCTTATCCATCTTCAACTCCCCAACAATCGATGCTGTTGATGCAAGCCTGTCAGCTCTCTCATTACCGTAAACACCCGCATGCCCAGGACAGTATATACACGTAAGCCGCTGGAAGTTAGAAACTTCTATAGACGACATCCACTCATACCACAACCTGCCCTTCTGGATCTTGTGAAGCATCGACTGAGAGTCAGATACAACAACTGCCCCAGTAAATGAAGTCCCAGAAATCCAATGCAGGGCAGCAGTAACGGCCTCAACCTCCATCCTCATACTAGAAGTAGTTGTCCTGTATGCCCCACTTCGCTCTGCAACAACCCTACAATGCGCATTAGCCAAGAAACCCCAGCCGGATTTCTCACCACGTTGAACCGACCCATCGGTATATACAACAACATCATCATCCCTTGCATTATCTTCTATCAGCTGCTTAACTGCGAGATCAGCCTTCATGTTGTCCCAATCTCTACATTCTCTTCCAAGAGTAATGATAACGTTGAGATAGTTCATCATGCTACCATCTGTTGGGATCCATTCTTCCCTTTTGGTAGGGTCGCAACCGTAGTCACCTGGCCAATTGTTCTCTCAGCCTGGGCCATCCACGACATGCCACGCTTGATTCTCGTGCCCTTAACATCATTAGTCTTCTTGTGTAGTGGATGTCTCTTATCCGCAGTAACTCGCATATATATATGCCTTGGGTTGGGCGATTGCATGACGGGAGCGTAGTGACAGAAGGCCAAGCATATATCTCAGCTTCACAATGGGGGTATCTCTAGTGCAGCCCAGAACTATACGCATACCTTCATTCTGAACCCGTTCGAGTCGTTCACATTGTGATCTTGATATCGTAAGAATTCCGAGTCCGTAATCTACCACTGACATTACCAGTCGATCGAACAAAATGGCAAGTAGTCTCTGCTCAAGGTGTGGCCACCATAACTTTGAGATAATATATATATATATATATATATATATATATATATATATATATATATATATATATATATATATTATATATATATTTCATATCGTTTGGATGTGCAGTCCGAGTATAGAAGGCGTCAGTTTACATCCGAAATTCACCATTTTTTCTGCACAAATTTATCTTGAAAAATTTTGGTCAACTAAAGAAACAGTTTCGAAATCGAATCAATATTAGATTTAAAATTAAATACAATCTAATTCTTGATGTCTGATCCTATATATTTCGACCACGTGAGTGAAGTAAAGGGATATAATCCACAAATTACTAGAAACAACATAGGCATGGATTGCCTCCCTTAATTTGTTGTTTCAAACTACGCTATAAAAATAACGTTTTTTCGTTTGCTTTGGTTTGAACACGCTATAAAAATTGCGTTTTTTTGTTTGCTTTGGTTTGAGCAAACTGTATAATTTAGAATATTGACTCGAAATCGGGTCAATATTCGTTTAAAAATAAATAAAACCCAAACTGATATGTCTTATCCGACCCTGTCTTTTCAAGAGGTCAAAATCCTTATACAGGGAAAATAGGCAGTAGACTGGAAGACAAACATTGGATATGATTATGAAAAAGACTCCCTCAGAGACCAAAGCAGAACAGATCAGGTCATTATATTTCAACTACGCACCGGACACAGCAGACTCAACAAACACTTATATAGACTAGGAATAAGTCAAACATCTCTCTGCCAGTGTCAGTAGGCGGAACAGACACCAGAGCATATCCTGCAAGACTGTCCTCTCCTGGGTGAGCTGAGAAACAACATGTGACCACACCCAGTCGACCTGAAAACTAAGCTTTGGGAAACCTGACAGACCTGAAGCTGACTGTCCATTTTGTGGTCCACAGTAAATTAAGCGCATGACCAGAAATCGCTGAAGAAGAAGACGACATCTCTTGGAACGGCTTCACCAATTCCTCATCAAGGATTACTAACAACTTTCACCCGTGCGAAGCCGGGATCATCGGCTAGTATATATATTTATATATATATTATGTGGTGCGGATTATCTTAATGCGTAAGCCTATCAGCTCGGACTTAATGTGTTGTGGGTTCAATCCAGAACTCGGTTATTGGTTATTGGTTACTAAACTGACGTCATTGCACTCCGGGCAGACCCATAGGTGCTCAGTCTCCCAACAGATATCGAAGAGTATGCATACTGATGGTTCCTGTAGCTCGCTGATTAAACACACCTCTCACTCTGCCTCTCAGGCATCCAGTTCGACTTGAACAACGGGTAACTCCAAACTGCTTAAATCGCTTGATCGATTCAACATCGATTGTAGTGTCCTCATCCAACAGAGAGTCTCGAAGAGACTGAAGAATATCCCCTTATCCATCTTCAACTCCCCAACAATCGATGCTGTTGATGCAAGCCTGTCCGCTCTCTCATTACCGTAAACACCCGCATGCCCAGGACAGTATATCCACGTACGCCGCTGGAGGTTAGAAACTTCTATAGACGACATCCACTCATACCGAAACCTGCCCTTCTGGATCTTGTGAAGCATCGACTGAGAGTCAGATACAACAACGGCCCCAGTAAATGAAGTCCCAGAAATCCAATGGAGGGCAGCAGTAACGGCCTCCACCTCCATCCTCATACTAGAAGTAGTTGTCCAGAACTCGACTTTCCACATGTGAGGAAAGGAATTGATCCTCCTACTTATGTACACTAGGAGCTAGAAATATGAAGTGACAAATCACTTCATGCCCTCATCATCAGCAGGTGCCGTGCCGTCTGACGTAGGCGATCTCCACAAATATATGTATCTGGTGTGTGCTATCATCTCAGATGGTGGGGCTCTTCCATGCCATGAAGTCAGACTATCCAATGACTTTCTCTCCTCTGTCTCATCTACTCTCGATTTTACCGGTGGCCACAGTGTGTTATAAATCTGCCTTCCTCATCACATGTTCGAAAAATGTTGACTGCCTCTTTCTTATATCGATGATAAGCTTTCTCTGTGAAAGCTGTTTAGTTTAGTCTTATTCAACACCTCAATAATAGTCATTTCCTACCCTAAGGTCCGAAAAGGCAACGATTAATTATATATCTAAATATTATGAGAATACTAATAGCGTGCATATTTCAACTGGAAACGTTTGAAAATATAAATTTTACAGGTCTTCCATGTACAGAGATGGAGAAAATATAGATCTATCCAGAATGAACTCAGAATCAAAGAAAACTGGCTGATGTTACAAAATAGAATGAGAAAAGTATTTTAAACATATAAAGAGACACGAAGGGTTGGAGAAGAGCATCATGGAAGGAGGAATCCCGGCGAAGAGGAAAACCACGGAAAACCTGGATTCAGGAAGTAACTGATGGTTTGAGCATGACCTCTGCAGAGGTGAGACATCTGGCTATGAGAGAGAGTAATTTCGACTGACTGCTAGCGTGTCAAAGTTCTGCTCAGGACAAACTATTTGATGAGATATTTCAAAGTTGCGCTGTCGTCCCTATCCTAACATTCCAAATATCCCAAAATATGGTAAGAACTATAACTGTCATGATTTCAGAACAATAGATCGTCATGCCTAGTATATTCCTCAATGTGTGGTTTCCCGTTAAAAAATTAATCCACTATTTTTATTTCCTAATATATCCATGTGTTATTAAGATATTACAATTTTTATGCGCGGCGCATTCGATCAACTAAATAGATTCTTTTTTTTTTTTGTTACAATAGGATGTATTAATGCATTCCTGTGTAACTGAATGTGCTTGCATACTTCAACGACAGATTTTTATTTGTTACGACTTGGCGACTCCATTCAGAATGTTCGTAGCTCGCCATTTAATTCTCATTCAGAATGTGACGCTCCTGTTCACTGCCGAGAGAAATAAAATATTTGCATTTATTAATTTAATGAATCAAATCGTCACGTAGCCCAGGGACTGGTATGCTATAAGGGATACCCACGGCACAAGAAGATTTTGAAATTGATTATATTGACTAGAAGAAGCGTAAAATCCAAATGTAACCTTGTGTAAAGATATACATTATCCTCAAAATGTTTAAAATATACAAATATTATATAAACCAATAGTGACAATATTGTATATAAATATTCGAATTTAATAATCCCATTCTCTCCTTCGGCAAAACCATGTTGGAATCTTGCCAAAATGTCTGCGTGAAGTGGTTCGCTCGATCTATTTTAGTTTTCCCGCGCATGGCTATAGGAACTATGTAGTACACGAACATTATCTTGTAAGTGTCCGCATATTTAAATAGTGCATCATGTTTTAGTATAACGTAATAAATTAAGTACTTTAGTATATTTAACAGTATTTGTATATCGTAGTAAATAATGGTGGTCATCATATCAAACCTTTTTTTATATAATAAAATAATTATTTTTGAAGTTATTTGATTGTGGCATGGAGTAGCTGAAGTGAATTGGACAACAGCTGTTTCCCGCCAATTATTACTCATTTTAGCAGCGTTTCGCTGGGTTTGTTGTACACGACGGCCTTGTAAAAGTGTAAACAATACACATTTTAAACGCTAATTTAGTGAGTATTGCCAAAGTGAATAATTTTATAATGTCTGTGGATATTCGAAGCAGCGATAGGAGGAGATATATGAACGAATTACAAGCCAGGGAGAAAGAAATAGCAGCAGGACTCCTCAAGTAAGTTGTAGAAAGTAGTACGCATGAACACCATGCGTAAACATTGTAGTACGAAAGCATGGTCGTCGATACTAGAACCTTGTTAAATTGTAAATGTATTAATACCTAATCTTAATTTGTGTTTGTAAACATTCCAAACTACATATCATGCTATTGTTTATATTTAAACATGTAACTATTGGTTCTGAGTTACAATTTGGCCGTTGTTGAGCAAATAGTAACCACAACTGTGACAACACATCCCCACAATCAATGTGTGGTACTTAACGTGCAGTGGCCTCAGAACGAGTTATCTCAATATTTTATTTTTAAACGTGGTCAGATATAAATCTGATGGACGATTAACTTGCTTCACATTATTTGTTCTTTTATACTACAAAAATAACAGCTCAATATAATTTTAGTGCAGTTTAAACTTTAAAAACTAACATTAGTGCATAGTTTGTTCCTGCCCCCATCTTATCGATCATAGTTATGATAATGATAGTACTAAGTACTGTATCATTCAAGATCCATCTTACTCTGCGTTATTAGTTATTAAACTGGCGTCATTGCACTCCGGGCAGACCCATAGGTGCTCAGTCTCCCCAACAGATATCGAAGAGTATACATACTGATGGTTCCCGTGGCTCGCTGATTAAACACACCTCTCACTCTGCCTCTCAGGCATCCAGTACAACGGGTAACTCCAAACCGCCTAGCCTAAATCGCTCTGCGTAAACTAGTGTAATCATTGTAAGTAGCAAAGTATTAATTCATTCAGTTACTGCTTAAATTATAATATTCTAACTGTGACAATTGTTAAATATAATTCATGTTTATAATTTCATGTGAGTGCCAGATCTGTTTGAGTTTGCAGAGATGGATAAATAAAGGGACCCAGGGTTTCCCCCATGTACAAAATTAAATACATTGAGAAAAAGGGAGAATTTCACAATAAAGAAGCGTTGAAATGTAAACAGTACCCTGTTTATGACACATACCGGAGTAGTTGCATAGCAGAAGTTGATCGCATATTGTAAATTGTTTCTAGCAAATTGCAAACACCAGATTTTTATGGAGACCTTTTCATTTACTTGTAGAAGTAAAAAATAAACCAATGGTTAGATTTAAAACAAAAACAACGTACGACTATTATTATACATTAATTCCTAGGCTGATATATTGGAACCTTGCTGGATTAGTGATGGTTTTTTAATTACTTTTTTTTTTTTTATCTCTAGACTTAGCACTTTCGTCCTTCTGAACTCGCTCGCAGAATTTTTTTCAAGTTAACGCAAAACCAGTATACGTCGCAATATAAATGCGGCTCTTGGTAAAAAAAAAATTGCAGAGCGAAAGAGTTAAGAAGTTATGGGTGGTCGTCAAATATGCTTGTGGCGTAATGAATGACAGAAAAATTTGCCATAAGAACTTGTTATTCTTGTGTTTTGTAACTGTCAGTGTGTTTTCTACCGATAAGTTTCCTCCAAAATGTTATAAATAAATGACAGTACATGCTATTTGGAGTTTAAATTTAGCGATTGTCAGCCACGTGCATCCCCATCCCTCTTAAGTTAGCATTTACTCATAGAGAAACACACTATCCCATCCACTTGACCGCGTCACTCAGGTAGAAATATGTCTTCGATCTTGCGCCCTCCTACTCCGCCATTGATGGCTGCTTGCCAGAGAGGGCAGAGTCAGCCGGCATGGCAGTCAGCCAACTCGCTTTTTCCTCTAGGGAATCTGGTTGGTCTTTACGCTCAACACGAAATAAATATACTGTTGCGGATTTATTGGGCGGACAGGTCAAATTGTAATAAATTCCATTCCCACGACAAATTTTGTTTCTCACTTCACTCAGCCAGTCGCATCACGTTCTTATTGTGATGTATATATTCAGTCTAGAAGTACCAACACAATTTATTGCAGCGATTGTATTGGACAGAAATTGTACTCTTTCCCAGTTAACAATAAAATCTGCACTGAGCCCGGTGTGTCTATGTGTGCCTAGTCCCTTTTCTCTCTCCCATGCCTTTTTAAACTCGATTGGGGCATATGCACTCAAAGGAAGTCTTCATATCTTTATCTCTCTCAGCTCCTCCATCTCTTATGAATATTGTTAATCTCTGCCTCCAAGTTATCTTCTCAATGTATTTCTAGCCCTTCTCTTTCCAGTCCCTTTTACCCAGCTTAAAACTACAACTATGAAGCACTTACTATGAAGCCGGGGCCGCAAGGGAAGCAAAGAATAGTACCACTGCCACCTACAGTGCATGTCGTAAGAGGCGACCAATGTAGGCCCTAGGGATGCAACCCTAGTAAATAAAAAGCAGAAATAGGATGTGCTGGCCTACTTGTAGGCACATAACTGGCACAACGTACAATTGTTCTTAGGCTCATATCATATACAAATCATACAAAGTGGTTGACAAGTGGTCGATATGGACCGTTCGAAGACGTGGTTTGAAGAGAACGGTAATGGAAGGCATGGTTCCCGAAGTGCGAGGCAGGAGACGACCAAGACGAAGGTGGCAGCAGGACATCAAAGAGACATTGAACATGACGTTGGAGGAGGCGAGAGAACCTGCTAGAGACAGTTTTCAGGTGGGCTGTGATGAAAGCAACGTTCTTCAAGCGGCATGCTAATACTTGATGCTTAGAAGCTATCAGGAAGAGAGAAAATCGGCAGTAGACAGGGAGACACACACACTTGCTATGATTATGAAAAAAAACTTCCTCAAAGACCTGAACAGACCAGATCATCATATTTCACCTACAAACTATACATTGTACACTCAACAAACAATTACAAAAGCTAGGAATAAGTCAGACAGCTCTCAGCCATTGTCAACAGGCGGAAGAGACACTGGAGCATGTCTGGAAAGACTTCACTGCTGGATGAGCTGAGAAGCAGCACGTGGTCCACAGTGGATTAAGCACACAGCCAGAGATCACAGAAATAGACAACTGTAAGGTGGCCATCAAATACATGTGACTGCCGACTTTGGGTCGTTCTAATGGAGCCAGCTGAAAATGAGTCCCTGACTGGTTGAGTTATGGAAAGGAAAATTTACCATTGAAGAAACTAACCACAACGGTATCAACTTGTTTCTTATATACTGCATTACAAATTATGTAATTATATAAGATGCCGAAAATAACCTATAATTTCGCCCTGATATAACAAAAAAGACATATGTTTTAGGTTGAAAAAGGCGTACATCTGCCAAATAGAGGCGTAATCCCATACTTAACAGAATAACTGGCCACCGAACTCACTTCCAAATACTAGGATCGTAGTTACTTTTTTTAATTAACCGTTAAGATGGGATTACTTTGTTATTTTTAAAAAAGCAACAACGTTACTATTAAGATTACTTTCGCCCGTGTGTTGCCGGGGCCTTCATGTGGAGCAAAGAATAGTACCACTAGGACCTACGAGGCATGTCGTAAGCGGCAACTGAGTAGGACCTAGGTAAGCTACCCTAGTAAATAAAAAGCATCACAGAAGTCGGATGTGCTGGCCGAGGAGACAGGTACAACACTTGTAATTATTACTGCAATTACAGCACCCGCGCCTCTGCAATCAGATGAGCCCAATATATAAAAATGATAGACAGCACTATTATGCAGCATACGATTACTCGCTTCGTGTATAATGTCCTCTTTACAGAACGTCACTCTCATCACAGTCCGTTTGAACAACATTCTTCTTCAGCGATCTCTGGTCATGTGCTTAGTTTACCGTGGACCACAAACTGGGCAGTCAGATTTAGATATGTCAGGTGATCCGAATCTACATCTGCCCCCTTAGGACCCTTACATCTTGTAGAGATGACCTGAATTTCTTGTTTATGCATATGTGGTCAATTTGATTTTCTGTTCTGTGATCTGGTGATACCCATGTTGCTTTATGTATTCTTTTATGTGGAAAGACACCAGGAACCATATCCTTCATTATAACTCAACCACCCACGAGCGTCCATACGTTTTGACAAGTAGGGACAAGTGCCACTCTGGTAATTGGATTTTTGACAAAATTTTATGCAAATCTTGTCTTTTCCATTTCCGCGTAGTAAACTACCAACTATAATTTGTTTGTCATTTCCACCCTCTCTGAGGGAAAAAAACGTGTGGCCGCCCATGAGACCGCTGTGACATCTTATATGACTAACATATGGGATTGTATTGCCTATTTTTATCATGTTTTTTCTTTTTCCCAATTTCGGAATTGAATTGCTATATTGAAATTGAAAATTCGTAATTTAGTTTTAAAACTATATCCTTCATTTCGTTCGCTTGAAATATGTCTATATATTTAATGTTGTCTCTTGTGTGAACTTCACTGTCTTTTGTAGCAAACACAGAGGTCCGTGTAGTTTTCTGTCGAGTGTTGTTTCGTTAGGCCAGTGAGTTTGCCTCAGTGTATCATATTCGGGGCAGTCTTGAAGTATGTGCTCTGCAGTCTGGTGTGCCTGTCCACATTTACACATGGCTGAATTACCAATCTTTAATTTTGTTTAAAACTATATAACTTGCAGTTCCATATTTTATTTAGACTTTTAAAAAAACATTGGTTTTGTTAGTTGGCATTTTACAGTTACCACTACCATTATAATACGACCACTGCATTATTTAACCTGGTAATGTCTGAACATGGTTGCAGAAGAAGAAGAAGAATGGCGTCAGTTAAAACAATTATAAAATTCATACCATGAATGTCACCATGAACACTAACAAGAGCATTGTACAACACAATCATTCTCCCAACATTATGTTGTCATTGTCAAACCTGGGCGCTGACATCAAACGATAAAAGAAAACTAGTCACGACAGAGATGAAGTGTCTACGCAGAATGTTGGGAGTATCAAGAAGAAAACTAGTCACGACAGAGATGAAGTGTCTACACAGAATGCTGGGAGTATCAAGAAGAAAACTAGTCACGACAGAGATGAAGTGTCTACACAGAATGCTGGGAGTAACAAGAAGGGACCGATATAGAATTGGGAAAAAGTGGGTACAACATCAGTACTGAACTTCATCAAGACACAACAAATTAAATGGCTCGGCCACATGAACATATTACCGACAGTGCGCCTCAAAGAGCAATTTCACTCCGATACCAAGCCGATACAAAGCCAATACCAAGCCGATACAAAACCGTCCATGCAAAAGGCGGACCTCATAAATAATAGGCGATTAAAAGCACTATTTATGAAGCACGCATGTAAGCCCGTTCTAGAAATCTCTTAACTTGAGATGATGATGTGGGGCAAAGCAGGATTCTTCTGTCTTCACACTGCTACCGGTTTGTTGCTCAATGTCGTAGTTTTCTGTTTTTGTCTTGCGCTGTTTTGTCTTGCGCTGTTCTGGTGACTTGTGTGATTGTTATTTTTGCACTTTGGCAGGATTTCGCTATACCATATAGCCATCTTTTTCGTGGTCTTCCTCTCGCCTTCTTTCGTGATGTTCTGTTGTAGAAGACTGTATACTGTGGAGCTTGGTTGCATTCTTATTAAGTGGTCAAACCTCTTCATTCTTTGTTTCTCAGTGTAATTCAAGCAAGGTTCTGTGCCAACTTTCTTTCTTATGCTGATGTTGGTGACTGTTTTAAAACAGGATTAGAGAAAAGGAATTAGAACCACACAGAAAAATTATAACGAATACAAAGCAATAGGTAGACTACGAAAATGATTATCAGCTTACAAAGTGCCTTAAAATAAGCATACACAAGATCACCAACACCCCCCTTAATCCAACACTTCTGTAAAGAAGTAAATGGTGGAAGAGAATGTCTGAACATGTATGACGAAGAATAACATCAGTTAAAGTTTTACAAAACCCAATATATTTTTCTGCAGAGCATCACAACCATCATCCCCAAAAGGTTTGCAAGAGAATGAGAAACGTATCAGACGAGAGATCGCAAACAGCAACGAACGTCGCAGAATGCAGTGCATTAACGCAGGCTTCTCTAATCTTAGATCTCTCATTCCACAACTGGAAGGAGAAAAACTCAGCAAGGTAATACTTTTTTTCTAATATTTACAAATAAAAGTTACATATAGTATTTTCTGCTCACAAAATATTTGATCAAATGCCATCTACATATCAATGTTATGTTATGTCATGCGATAGAGTTCATGTCACATTGGGTTCCCATGCGTGCTCTGTCCTCCGCTGCAGCAGCCATCTCAAAGTCCATTTGCTAAACGTACCCATGAGAAGTTTATTAGTATACCATCCCTCTCTACCACGAAGACGACACAGTCTGGCATGTCCATACTTAAAATAAAAACTCCTAATTCTCGGTACCGTTCCAGTATCTGAGACTGGCACATATCGCATACATGAGAGCTTGTACCACATTTATGATATCGGCTCTGTATATCTTGCTACACAACAGTGCTAGGCTCTAGTAAATCTCTATTTCTGTTCACAAATATTTGATCAAATACCATTTACACATCACTGCTAGGCTCTAGTAAATCTCTATTTCTGTTCACAAAATATTTGATCAAATACTATCTGCACATTAATTTTCATCATCATCACCAAGTAGCTTGTCCCTTTCAGAACCTGGCTCCCATGACAGCAGTTCTGAAAAATTCTCTATTCTGTGCAAGTTGGCCGGCGTCAGCAGCAGTCATTCACAGATCGTCAATGATACCCTGCACCTATCGTCTTCTAGGTCTTCCTTTCATTCTCCTTCCAGGCAAATATCCCTCCAAAATTATCTTCTCTAGGCAATCACGTCGTTTGATGTGTCTGAAATATTTAATTTTTCTTGATGTTATGCTCTTTAATAGCCAACTCTCTTTAATATCAATTTGTCCATGATATTTTATGTACTCTTTTGTAGCATTTGCATTCAAATGACATCAATGCTAGGCTCTAGATTTTCTGATCTGTTGTCTGCTTGTGGTGTCCAGATAATTTCTATTGTTTGCCCGCCTGGTGTCATGACACATTTTCACCACTACATCATCTACCTTTTCACCACTACATTATCTACATTTTCACTACTATTATCTACACTTTTCACTTCACTAGCATATCTACTCATTTTCACTACTCATTATCTACACTTTTCACCACTACATTATCTACTTTTCACCACTTTCTACACTTTTCACCACTACATTATCTACCACTTTTCACACTTTTCACATTTTACATTATCTACACTTTTCACCTACTACATTTCTACACTTTTCTCACATTTTCACCACTACATTATCTACACTTTTCACCACTACATTATCTACACTTTTCACCACTACATTATCTACACTTTTCACACTTTTCTACACTTCTTACACACTTTTCACACTTTTCACCACTACATTATCTACACTTTCCTTCACCACTACATTATCTACACTTTCACCACTACATTATCTACACTTTTCACCACTACATTATCTACACTTTTCACCACTACATTATCTACACTTTTCACCACTACATTATCTACACTTTTCACCACTACATTATCTACACTTTTCACCACTACTATTATTCCTACACTTATCCACCACTACATTATCTACACTTTTAACCACTACATTATCTACACTTTTCACACTTTTCACCACTACATTATCTACACTTTTCACCACTACATTATCTACACTTTTCACCACTACATTATCTACACTTTTCACCACTACATTATCTACACTTTTCACCACTACATTATCTACACTTTTCACACTTTTCACCACTACATTATCTACACTTTTCACCACTACATTATCTACACTTTTCACACTTTTCACCACTACATTATCTACACTTTTCACCACTACATTATCTACACTTTTCACCACTACATTATCTACACTTTTCACCACTACATCATCTACACTTTTCACCACTACATTATCTACACTTTTCACCACTACATTATCTACACTTTCACCACTACATTATCTACACTTTTCACCACTACATTATCTACACTTTTCACCCCTACATCATCTACACTTTTCACCACTACATTATCAGAATGAAGGTACTCAGTGTCTGGACTCTGTGATTCCAGCTGCTTTAAGCCGAGGCACGCTCTTTTCAACCTAAGAAGATTCTTTTTGTGTTATATTAGAGCGTGTAGGACTAGAAACATACAAAAATAACAATGGACTCCTTGAGAAGAGTAGACATTTAATAGGTTTGAATTGATGGGGTGTGTGTTATCTACAGGATGTTCAAGATAAAAGTAGCCTATCAATGGAGGGGCTTCTTCTTCTGCGATCAACTTTTGATATGCGACTACTCCGGTATGTGTCATAAACAGGGCGGTGCGCTTGAGGTCTTCACCGGTTCCCCATAGTTTGTCTTGTAGTGTTGTTTCTGTTGGCCAGATCTCCAATATCTCACTACTCAGACTAGGGCAGTCTTACAGGATGTGCTCTGGGGACTGCTTTGGTGCTCCACAGGTGCAGGCTGCAGTGTCCCGTTCTAAGTCTGAAGACTGTGGTCTGTGCTTTCTGTTTAGTGTATTTATACAGTCGTGCTCTGGGTTGTACCCTCCATTTGTTTTTCTCCAGATCATTTTCCTGGATTGTTTCAGGAGAGTCTTTGCTTTTGTAAAACTTCGTGTTGGGTGGTGTTGTGTTATCAATAGAGTTAATCTGGCACATATTTATGAAAATAAGATGGTTCAGTTATGACGTAATAGGTCACGGTTGTGTGACGGTGTGTAATTGTAGTGCGGGAAGGGGCGATGAACAAATATGACGTAGGACGAGCTAGTCAGAACCGGTTTATATAGTAAATATACAACGCAATAAGTAACTGGCAACTTTTGGTTTGTCAATGGGGCCGCTTTTATCTTGAACATCCTTTATAATAATTTTTGCGGGCCTGATAGAAACACATTGCGGGCCGAATCTGATCCAAGGACCGATGTTGCATACCCCTGCTCTAAATAAATAACACACTAGTACATGTGACGACATTATCTAATCGAGTATACCTTACAAGCTTTCACCCCACCGCTACATGCTCTTATCTAATCGTTAGTGAACCAACGAATAATACACTTAACTACTCCAAAAGTTATTGACATTTTAACTGTCAGATTAAAACGCACCATTTTGGTTTTTACCCGCAGTTTACTCAGTGTATTTTATATAACTTTATTTTCTAACCCAGTTATTTACATTGAACATAAATGTTAGCAAGTTTTGAAAAATGAAAGACCCATACACTACTGTCCTGACAAGGTTGGCGAAGTTGTCAATGAAAGTAGTACCAACCGGTTGACGTGTTGTAAAATGCAGTAGTCTGCTTTGATTACGCACGCACACTATTTCATGAATGAATGAACATAAATTCGGATTGTCAAGTTGTTCCCCTATTTCCAACTTGACATCTCTAGTCTTGACGGAGTTTTAAAAAAAAAGGGTATTTAACATCTAGAGCAGATGAAAATTGATTACTGGGTTGAAGTAATTCAAGAAATGCATGTTCATGTGACCTTGAGGGCGTATGGATATTCTGCATGCATGCTTGCTTGATTCCGTTGATTTGAAACTATACCGGAGGTATGTTGAAAATGTAAAGAATTTGAATTGTATATCATTTAGCAAGAAATAAAAATAGGAAATGTAAGCTTTGCTGTTGAGATTTATGACAAATATAGAGGTATGGCAATGTGAAGAGAATTATTGAATGAAATATCGACCATGTGTTACCGGACTACGGGGAGCAAAGAATAGTAACACTGTCACCTACAAGGCATATCGTAAGAGACAACTGAGGTAGGGGCCTATGGAAGCTATCCTAGTAAATAAAAAGCGTCGCAGAAATCAGATGTGCTGGCCTACTTGTAGGCAGATATCTGGCACCACGTACAATCACTTTTAGGCTCAGATCACATACAAGTCACAAAGAGTGGTTAACAAGTGGTCGATATGGAGCTTTCAAAGAAGAATGAAACCCATCACATATAGAGAACTGCGACCTCTGATCATGAGCTAATGCCACTGTGGACCACAAACTGGACAGTCAGCTTCAGGTCGACTGGGTGTAGCCACATGTTACTTCTCAGCTCACACAGAACAGGCCAGTCTTGCAGGACATGCTCCGGTGTCTGTTGACACTGTCAGAGAGCTGTTTGACGTATTCCTAGATTACGTGTCTGTTTGCAGTGTCTGGTACGTAGACGTAAAAAAAGACGATGGCGTTAGATAGGACACACCTTTATAAAACAGAGGAATATTGAAAGGGCCCTTTCATGGAACCCACATGGAAATGAAAGTCTAGAAATACATGGAGAATAGGTTGGAAGCAGAGATAAACGATATATGGAATGAGCTGCAAGAGTTAACTAAATATAGAAATACTTGGCATGAGTTGGTTGAGGACATATACCCCAACAGGGGATATAAAGGCATGAAAGAGAGGGACCAAAGCGATTCACTATTTTGGTAATACATTGCTGACGACTATAATAGAAGGAAACATTGAAGACAGACGGGCAAAAAGGAACACACGCTATTATTAAAAGATGTACGTGCATCATCAGATTGTGCCAGTAGGTCTTTTGAAGTCTGATGGATATGCGTAAGCGTTCGCATATCGATTAGGCCACAAGAGGATTGTGCGTTCAATCCCACACTCGACGTTCCACATATGAGAAAAGGAATTGGGCGCGAAAATGTGAAGTGACAAGCACTTCATACTGCATGAAAATGCTATAGAAAACTAAAAAAGTCTTTTGACAGGAGACAGTATTGGTACATGGAGAGAACAAGACATTTTCCAGTGAACCAAAAGGTTAAAGAAAGACGCTGGCACTGGATAGAACACACTTTGCGAAAATCGGAGGGGAATATAATAATGTCCTTTTCTGGAACTCTCAGGGACAGCGAAAGAAGGGGAGGCCGAGAAATAAACGGAGACGTGATTTGGAGTTAGAGATCAACAATATAAGGAAGAGCTGGATGGAGCTGCATGAGATAGCTAGAGATAGGAAAATTTGGCATGAGTTGGTTGAGGGCCTATGCCCCAATCCGGGTTAGAAAGGCAGAGAGAGAGAGAGAGTATTGGTACATTTGAATTTAATTTTACACAAAATATAACCCGGACTATTTTATGTTGCGTGAAAACATTTTTTGTCTGTATGCTAGTTGCTAGCAGTAAGTAGGTGGTCTATTGTAGGTAGATAGGATATTTAGGGCAAGGAAGGGTGGAGGTTTGGGTATCGGCTTGGTAGAGCCTATCTATCAACCTGAACTGGTTTTCCCCAACAGGTAAACTTGGAATGCAGTGTCAGGTAGAAGAGGTCCACAAAGCGTATGAAGTTTGTTGAATGGCGGGACCGTTTTGTAATACTTCTGAAGAAGTGCGCCATTCATATCTTAAAGAGATATCATTCATGAACTCCGCATTTAGTTCTTAGGGATTGGTCTCAAGTTTAAACCGAACCTTCAAATGGTACTGATATGACCCGGAGCGACCTTATGAATCAGGGGTCTTCATCTCTTGAGTCCGACACCCTGCATGAAATCTTGGTTCTCCATAAACTCAGCGAGAAGAAAGATATCGCTCCATATCGACCCCTCTTTGTGATTTGTATGTGATCTGAGCATAAGAGCGATTGTACGTTGTGCCAGTTATGCGCCTACAAGTAGGTCAACGCATCTGATTTCTGCGATACTTTTTTTTACTAGAGTAGCTTCCCTATGCCCCTACCTCAGTTGACTATTACGACACGCCTTGTAAACCGCAGTGTTACTATTCTTTGATCCCTTACGAGCACCAACAACACACATACACGCTTTTTATTTACTAGGGTAGCTTCCCATGGCCCCTACCTCAATCGCCTCTTACAACATGTCTTGTAGGTCGCAGTGCTACCTTGCTCCCCTTGTGAACCTCGGTAACACACAGTTGAATAGAAAGATATAAACTAAATTAGAAATAAATTGGGACAATCCTTCCTTCCTTTCGTTCGATTGACATTTGTCTACATATTCAATGTTGTCTCTTGTATCCTTCCTTCCTTTCATTCGATTGAAATTTGTCTATATATTCAATGTTGTCTCTTTCTTGTATCCTTCCTTTCGTTCGATTGAAATTTGTCTATATATTCAATGTTGTCTCTTGTGTCCTTCCTTTCGTTCGATTGACATTTGTCTATATATTCAATGTTGTCGCTTGTATCCTTCCTTTCGTTCGATTGAAATTTGTCTATATATTCAATGTTGTCTCTTGTGTCCTTCCTTTCGTTCGATTGACATTTGTCTATATATTCAATGTTGTCGCTTGCATCCTTCCTTCCTTTCGTTCGATTGAAATTTGTCTATATATTCAATGTTATCTCTTGTGTGAACTTCACTGACTTTTGTAGCACACATAGAGGTCCGTGTAGTTTTCTGTCGAGTGTTGTTTCTTTAGGCCAGTGAGTTTGCCTCAGTGTATCATATTCGGGGCAGTCTTGAAGTATGTGCTCTGCAGTCTGGTGTGCCTGTCCACATGTACATGTGGCTGTGGAGTCGATTGTGTCCTGTTCTAAGGCGCAGAATAACAACTTGTTCCAATCTGCTCATATTATAGTAATCATCTTGAGTTGGTATTTGTGTCTTTCTGATTGATTTAATCATCCTTTTATTTTTGGTGGTAGGTTACTGGCACATCCGGTTGCTCTCCTGCAGCACCTTCCTTGGCCAATCGGTCTGCTGTTTCATTTCCTGGTATTCCATAGTGAGAGGGTATCCACTGCAAGACGACCCTGCGCTGCTTGGACTAAACTGGAGTGCTTGTGAGTGCTGATTTTGCATCAATCAAAAATAAAATACAGCAGGTTGAGGATCGAGTCTGGTAGTCAACAGTTTTTCACTTTCCACCATGATTGGCTGAATTTGTGCATCATAGTTATGGCAGAATTTCCCCTTTGGTACTTTAATCGCATCTCTTGCGTTGTTTGTGTATTCTATGTACACTCCTGCTCCTCCATTCTTCACTGCATTTTCTGCTGACCCATTCGTGTATACCCTGACCCAGTCCTGCGTTGTAAGCTGCTCTGCTCATCCTTGTTGAGTATTCCTTTCACTTCTGTCTGGATACATACTTCTGGTTCAGTCACTTCTCTCCAAGGGGTTTGCTCTGGCACAGACTTTAGGGGAATGCCAACATTTGGTAAGTCTGAAGTTTGCCTATTCAGCTTTTGGCCTGATGAATAAAACTGCTTCTTTTCAGCCGCCCCATTGCTAGATTAATCGGGACAGTAAACGCAATTGATCTTTATTGAACTGGTAAATGTATTAACGATTTGCCGACTACATGGATTATCATATCGATCTTCCTGATCGATATCTATCTCTCTGATCGATATCGATCTCTTTGAAGTCTGCTATAGATAGCGAGTTTTAGACAGCCAACAAGCGCAGTGATTTGAAGCGAAAGAGTGTTGGTTGGGGGCGATCTATACTGGTCTTTCTTTTTTTTCTTTTCTCCAATCCTGTTTTGTCGCACATCTTCAGAATAAGAAGAGAAGAAGAGATTTCTAGAACGAGCCCTTGTGTGCTCTTCATAAATAGTGTCTTTCGTCGCCTCTGTTAAATGAGGTTCACCTTTTGCGTTGCCGGCTTTTTGCTTTGTATCCATTGTATCAGAGTAACATTTCTCTTTGTGGCGCACTGCCTGTTGGTAATCTGCTTGTGTGGCCGAACCATTTAATGTGTTGTTTCTTGATGAAGTTTAGTACTAATGTTGTCCCCAAATTTTTTTCCTGATGTCTTCATTTCTCAACCGGTCTTTTCTTGATACTTTCAGCATTCTTCATAGACACGTTATCTCTGTCCTGGCAAGTTTCCTTCTATCGTTTGATGTCAGCGTCCAGATTTGGCAATGATAGCATAATGTGGGGAGAAATATTGTGTTGAACAATTTTTTTTTGTGTTCATGGTGACATGTTTGCATTTAAAAATTGGAGCCATTTGTCCTTTGATTTGCTTTGATCTGTTCTAGTAATCTATACAAAAATGTAACAGCGTGACTTCTGGCCCTGCTTCATAAATTTATCTCTGTCTATTGCTTTTCCTAATCAACACTTATGCCCCAAAATACAATACAATTTTTCAACTTCCCCACATAAGCACAATATACCAACTCTATATCAAGACAATATCAAGACCACACTACATAAACACGGATACAACACAACAAGGGCGACTCATCTAGCCCTAGAACGCAAATTAAAGCTCCCATCCCTACACTTAACGGCAAGAGTGGACAGCCAACTACATCTTCCACCTGGGAATAGACAATAGACCAACTCTATTTTTAAACAAGCCGTTCTTGAATTAGCTAACTGTGTGAGGATCAATATGATTCTCCAACTTCTATTGAACACTTTCCTCTACAATTAATAATACAAATTCGCACATGCATATAAGTCTTGAAAAAAGAACATCCAAATTAAACTTTTAACAACTAAAACCGTACACTATCTAACTATTCTTGAAGAAATGCGCCAGTCTCTATCGTCCTTGTGTCGTCTCCTCTCTCTCTCTCTCTCTCTCTCTCTTGCTTATTTAATTAAGTTCTCCAAGTCTATAGAGATATCACTGTAAAATCTCACACGAGTTTTATGGCTAACTAAAATGGAACGAACTCTGGTCAGCATAAGTTGTGATGACGCTCCGCTGACTTGACTATTGAAACTGACCTCTACTCAGCACGTGGCTGACGAGAATAGACTGTAAAATTCTATCAGATGGATGGTAGACTACTGCAAACTAATCTCTGACCAGTACGTGGCTTGACGAGAATATTCTGGACAAATTTTATCAGATATGGTAGCTAACTGTAAAAAACTGATCAGCACTTGGTTGATAAAATACTTTGCAGGATGCCGACAGATATAGTGGCTGGAGTAAACTGGATAAATTATGGCAAGCGAATTTTACCATTCCCGAACACCTTAAAGTTTCTTAACTATCACTCTACTTACTGAAAACTATCTCTAAAAAGAAAACTGTGTGGCTAATCTGCCATTCCCAAATGACGCCAGACAACCTGTTCCTGCGTTCTGATGTGTATGTCCGAATCTTCCGTGGTTTTCCCTGAATCTGACTGAGTTGCGCCTTTTATCACCTTCATCCGGAAATTAGATTACCAATCGTCAGCCTGCTGATGCAAAGGCAATCACTCGCACCTTTTCCTCTCCTGGTAAATGTTCGGTTCCAATTTTTCTATCTCCCTCTGATGAACCAAAGGGGACGCTACTTTTGCGTAAATAATGTGGCGTCTGGTCTCGCCTCTGCTACACTGTTATGTTACGAAAACTCTGGACGTCAGACCACCGAGATGTGGCTTCATAGAAAAATGCTGAGGACCCCATGGCCTGTTGATGTGTGCTAAAGGAGATCAACCTCGTGATCATCAGATTAGACTGAAGCCTGGTTGGTTTGCTTTCATTCTATTCAAACAAGTTAACCATTTGTGTAATCTGCGAGTGGTTTGCGTTGAGAACGTGAGTATGTTGCGCCACTTCTCCCTCTTTCCCCCTCCTTAGACTCATGCGGTTTGTAGGACAGGCACATCTTAATTTCGGCCAAAGTTATGCAATTATCTAACAGCACACAAACCTTTGTACAAACTTGGAACCACAAAGCAGCCAGGTCGTTAGAATCACTATCTCTCAACGCGGGCTTTGTACAACAATGTACCCAGGTCCCGTCATAATTTCTCATCTCTCAACGTGAGCTTTGGGCAGCAATGTACCCAGTCTATTGTCTATTCCCAGGTGGAAGATGTAGTTGGCTGTCCACTCTTGCCGTTAAGCGTAGGGATGGGAGCTTTAATTTGCGTTCTATGGTCAAATGAGTCGCCCTTATTGTGTTATATCCGTGTTTATGTAGTGTGGTCTTGATATGGTCTATCCATCTTTTTCTTGGTCTTCCCTTAGCTCTAGTACCCGATCTTTTTATTGTATGCTGTTATTTGTGGTTGGTTGTAATTCGTTCTCATTAAATGTCCAAACCACTGCATTTGTTGTCTTTCGATGTAATGTACCCAGTGCCCGTCATAATTTCTCATATCTCAGTGCGGACTTGATACAGCAAAGTATCCAGGTCCCGTCATAATTCTTCCTCGTTACTAAGCGCGGACTTCAAATACTCTGCGACAATCGATCTGTAGACTAGCCTAATCATTGATATTGGTTTTGACAGATTGAAATATAAACCTAAACCACACACAACTTAAAGCTGAATGCCTACAGATTATTGTTTATATTTAGCACACATACATGATTTCATGAATGGTGTAAAGTTGTATGACTGGATCCATTCACAAATTGAATAAACACGAGCGTGCAGTAAAATGTACTAGATGGGAACAACACCATTGACTGCATCTGTCGCGGTGAAGTTATTAGTCATAGTGAGTGGTGTGATGGCCAGGTAACCGCGAGAATTTGCGCACCTGATAGACAGCGATGAGGTGTTTGTCTGTGTGTGTGGGTCAACGTGCTCAGCGATTTGTAACCACTTTATAGTCGTCGGACGTGGATGCTGGTCGGGAGGTGGCATAAGTTGGCGGTGAGTCATCGTAGGTTTGGGAGTTAGTTGCTGGAATAGTCATTCTATCTTTTCTTTTGTCCTTCTCAGTTTTTTTTTGCAGTTAGGCGTAGCAGGTTTAACTGATGATCAGCTTCCGACATAGTGCACGCTCGGTCGCTTGATATGTTGTACATTGTAGGCGATACGTTGGTGGAATATTAAGAGTGCTTAGTGGTCGTTACAGAGCATGATAGATGATGTTAACTACCTTGGACGTACGAGGTTAATTAACTACACCAACTCTTTTCTTGGTAGATTAATTCATATTTATTGATGTTATTCTAGAGCAGTGTTGACAAACACGTTCGCTCAGGTCTAATGTTTATATCGGTCTCTTATGTCGTCAATATTTCGTCGCTAGGCAGTCCTAACTACCTACGTCAAGTTCTAGTGCTACTATTCTCGTCATCGTGTGCAACTTTGGCGTGCAAACCCTACGGTGTCTCCTTATATTATCTAGATCAGGGGTGGGCAAACTTTTTGTGCAGAGGGCCACATTGAAAATTGTAAAGCTATTGGAGGGCCACATTTAATATTATGTATATTTTTGTTTAATTCTCGGTAAGTAATAAATTAAATATTTTTATTGTAAACAAAGGTAGTTTTACATAATGTAGATAACTTCTGAAATAAATTATATTTCTAACAGACTTACACTATAACAGTATATTTTCTAATATGGATAAATGTGTTTGAGGGCCGCAAAATATCCAATGGCGGGCCGTAGTTTGCCCACCCCTGATCTAGATCGTTTCTACTGTCCTATCTACCTGTCTAGTATGAGGCAATCTCTACCCTAGGGTGATAGCCGTATGCTCCAGCATAGCCATGTCCTTATACATGGCTCTGTCCTCCTACAGGAGTTAGTTGCTGGAATAGTCACTCTATCTTTTCTTTTGCCCTTCTCAGCTTTTTTTTTTTTTTTTTTGCAGTTAGGCGTAGCAGGTTTCACTGATGGTAAGTTTCCGAGATAGTGCACGCTCGGTCACTTGATATGCTGTATTGAGGAGTTTTAAGATGTCTGTAACGCCATCAACCCATCATTTTCTTGGTCTGCCCCTTCCTTTTGATGATTCCTTTTTCAGGTTGTATGCTCTCTTGCAACTGGTGTATTCGGGTTCATTCTGACCAAGTGGCCAAACCATTTTAGTATCTGTTTTTCAATGAATTTAATAGCAGGCGTTGTTCCTTCTGTTCTTCTAATTTCCTCATTTCTTATATGGTCTCTTGTTTTATTTCTGCTCGCAAAGGGAGCAAAGAACAATATGGCTCAATAAGAACAATAAGAGCAAAGAATAGTAACACTGCGACCTACAAGGCATGTCGTAGGTGGCGACTGAGGTAGGGGCCGAGGAAGCTACCTAATAAATGAAAAGCATCGCATAAATCGGATGTGCTGGGCCTACTTGTAGGCGAATAACTGGCACAACGTACAATCTCTCTTAGGCTCGGATCACATACAAATCACAAAGAGTGGCTAACAGGTGGGTGACAGGGAGAGTTCGAAGAAGAATCATCCGAACATGTCTCTTTGCATATTTGCTATGTCGTTCTTTTCGGGCTGTACCAATATTGACATCCATCTCTCTGTCTGGTCAGCGAGTGGGACTCACATGAATGGAGACGGACACTGATGATAAGTAAAGCAAGTCTTAACGCAAAAATCGGTCATTACTACATCTTAATTCCTGCACTATTTTACAGTGATCCATGATCTCAATGTAAGTAATATCGAGTTCCTAGACTTATCGGAAACGGATGATAAAACGGAGATAATGAGTGAGTTCAAGTGCAGCACGTAAAAGAACATTTGAGGGGGTTCATTTTGATAATAGTAAGCTGGAAAATCGGTGCCTGTGCAAAATAAACTAATACACTTCCTACACATTTTCACATTCTTCAATATTACATCATGGACACACGGGTGCTACGGTGTTTGTGTACTGAAACTGAAATCTTCTTGCGTAGGAAAGAGATCCGAGAGTTTTAAAGCCGAAGGATTGCACCGGGTTTTTATCCCATATGGCTCGGTCACTCTCCGCAGAAAGAACATGCCACCTGCCGTGAGTATTGTACGAACTCCGTAGCTCCGGCCACAATCCTCTATTGGTTTCTGGGGGAAAATACATTTTGGAACAGAAGGCCGTGGTCTAGATTCAACTCGCAAGGGCATAACCACTTAGCCACACAGACCCGACACCCCCTTCCCTGATGGCACATGGTTATACACCAATCAGAGATAAGGAGGATTCTAGCAGGACTTTGTTGCACAGGTTTTTTTTTTTACTAACTCTGTACTAACAGTGTCAGACCTGGACACTGACAACAGATAAGAAAAAAAGAATTCAAACGACAAAGATAAAGTATTTACTAACTGTACTAACAGTGTCAGATCTGGACACTGACAACAGATAAGAAAAAAAGAATTCAAACGACAAAGATAAAGTATTTACTAACTGTACTAACAGTGTCAGACCTGGACACTGACAACAGATAACAAAAGAAGAATTCAAATGACAAAGATAAAATATTGACAATGAATTCTTAATGTTACAAGAAGAGATAATAAAAAAAATCATAAACAACGAAATTAGAAAATGAGTGAGATTTTTCTTGCCGGTACTACAATATATTAAGAAACAACATGTCAAACGGATGGGACACATCACGGTTACCACAAGACAGTCTCCCACAAAGAGCACTAGCACTCAAATATAACGGCAACAGACCCAGAGAACGACCACGTCAATGGGGTACGACGGAATATCCGAGTTACTAAATTCCACCTTGTAAAAAGCACACAAGGATGCTAGCTCCAGGGACCTCTTTTTCGACCTAACGCTGAAAGCCAAAACATGGATATAGTATAGATAGATAAGAATGGTTATACACCGAAGTGCAAGGATAATAGTCCAATCACTGAAAACATTGAAGTTTGGTAGCACTAGCAGTCATTAGTTATAATTATAGCTGTATTAAACAGCCTGATTTGTTTAAGGGTTCATATATTTCTAGAACAACGCTTAGTGATCGTTTCGACAATATGGTCGCTTTGTTTGTCAACAAATAAGTTCCCGCACTCCCACCATGACTGATGCGCTGTTGTCCACTTGCGTGTCTTCATCACGTGATCAATGCGCAGTTTGACGGCAGCCAATAGTGTTAGTGATGGGACGTAACGCTTCCCTATCATCTGATGAGACTTGGTACTGCTCCCTAGATGATCGATACAGAAGTAATGCGTGTTAATCATCTATTTGTAGCCATTTGAATAGAGATATCACATCTGGTCATCATCACTTGTGGTGTCTGAAATATGGAACTTCTTTCTTGGGCACCTAATATTTATGAATTTGGGTCAGGTCGCAACATTTTTGGTAAATATCGTTAGTACTTCTTGATCCCCAGTTTGTATCCTCATCGGTGTACTCTTAAACATACAAATTTATCCTTCCAGCTTGTGAAATTTAATACCTACTTCCTTTTATTTTCGTTTGTTCACTATGAGCTCAGACGTAGTCAGGGCACCTAATTTGGCACATCTGACTTTTACATGAAGGCTTACTTTCCCTATCATCAGTGTCCCTCGCCATTCAGATAAGCCATACTCGGATCTCAGAGGTTCACACCTGCTAATATATGTCTTTCACTTCCTCGGATCTCAGAGGTTCACACCTGCTAATATATGTCTTCCACTTACTCGTTTGGTCTCCACTTTTTTTATGGTATTCTTCACTCCCCCACTCCTCCTTTATGAATTCAAGCGTAGTCTTAGCGTCTCGCTTGATTTGTATCGATTGATTTGTGCGTGCATTCTTGCTTTCCTTATCACCCAGCGTCCCTTGTCATTCAGGCAGTCCTTAGTACCATCTTCAGAGATACTTGTAGTTTAGACCAGCAAATAAAGAATCCTGGTTTCATGTGGTCTAGCCGCGTACCGTTTGCACACCGACATTTTGTGTACCTATGCTGGTCTCGAATCCCGGAATCTCCACTACAAATCGCTATCGCAGCATGCTATCAACTTCACTATTAGCTACACATTTCCTCATTGGTATGCTTATTAACACTGTGCACCACTCTATGTATTCTGATACCATTTCTTTTAGCATGACCACTTATGAACTATTCTTTGGGCTCATTGTATGATTTAAACCACGTAACTACTTTGTGTGGGTAAACTACCTTCTTATACTACCAAGAAACCCATGGCAAATATGATAATTCTGGAGGAAATGGTGCCTGGAAGAAGAATGAGAGGAAGACCTAGAAGACGATGTCACTGACGATCTGAGAATGACTGCTGCTGACGCCGGCCAACTTGCACAGAACATATTTTTTCAGGTCTGTTGCCATACGAGCCAAGTTCCGGAAAGGACGAGCTACTTGATAATGATGATTTTGTGTGGGCTATGTTTCCAGCACATCTGTGGTGTCAGACCAGAATTTCAAATTTTACCATGTGTGTCTGGTTCGGCATCGGGACACTGCGGTTTCAAAGCACACCTCCATAGAATGGGTCTCATTAAATAAGCGGTCTGCACCTGTGGAGCACCAAAGTAGTCCCCAAATCACATCTTGTAAGACTGCCCATGATCAAATTGAGAATGGAAATATGGCCAAGTGAAAGACCTCACGCGCACCGTCATGTTTATGACACATACCGGAGTAGTCGCATAATAGAAGTTGATCGCTCCATATCGACCACTTGTTAGCCACTCTGTGTGATTTGTATGTGATCTGAGTCTAAGATCGATTATGCGTTGTGCCAGTTATGCGCCTACAAGTATGCCAGCACATCCGATTTTTGCGATGCTTTTTATTTACTAGGCTAGCTTCCCTATGGCCTACATCAGTCGCCTCTTACGACATGCCTTGTAGGTCGCAGTGGTATTATTCTTTGCACCACACCGGCGGTTTCATGTTGATATATTAAGTAGAAATTACATTCATGTTTTATAATATTTCAAATTGTACCCGGACATGGCTTTTTACAACATGCACTTCGAATTTTACAACATGCTCTTCCGATTTTCAACACTCATATGTTCTTCTATGGGCGGAGTGGGATTTCAACGCTCACATGTTCTTCTATGGGCGGAGTGGGATTTCAACGCTCACATGTTCTTCTATGGGCGGAGTGGGAAAGTGGAACTTACTTTTTATCACCTGTCATTGACAGGATTCCGCACTGGACTCGATTGTTCTAGCCTGAGATTTAGTATTAATCTTCTTTCCCGCCTGTCTGCACAACAGCAGTTAAGTGACTCGCTTAGTTTTCTCCCTACCCTATGACCTATTCCCTATTTTGGAGGACATGATGCGCCCCTTTAGTCAGGAAGGAGGGGGGAAAAGAGATTGTGGCACTCAACAAATAAAAATGATATTTTGGAACAAAAGAGGAAATGGTTATCAAGGTCGTTTGGTTCGTTCTCTTCTGGTTGTTAAATATTTTACAGTTCCCACCATTTTCTGGTATTGTTTTGGTTTAGCATGACCTAACATCTCTTCGTATTTCACACACACACACAGACCCTGGTGATACTTCTACGCCGTGTTTCTGTGCAGACGTCTAGACAAAACGTGTTGTGTACAAGTTTGTCTGCTTTCAATTTTGTGGCCATATTTTCAACACATTTGTTTGTATTCTTCACCAATTTGTTTATTTCAAATTTGGTTTGCGTGCGAGTCTATCATCATACAGTTATCTTTTTTTTTAATGATTATGTCCAGATATGGTTCATCCTGTTACTACTGTCTGTTTACAGGTAGAAACACTTCTGTTACTACTGTCCGTTTACAGGTAGAAACACTTCTGTTACTACTATCCGTTTACAGGTAGAAACACTTCTGTTACTATTGTCCGTTTACAGGTAGAAACACTTCTGTTACTATTGTCTGTTTACAGGTAGAAACACTTCTGTTACTATTGTCTGTTTACAGGTAGAAACACTTCTGTTACTATTGTCCGTTTACAGGTAGAAACACTTCTGTTACTATTGTCCGTTTACAGGTAGAAACACTTCTGTTACTATTGTCGTGAGGTAAAACACTTCTGTTACTATTGTACGTTTACGGTAGAACATTCGTACTATTGTCCTTTCAAGGTAGAAATCCTTCTGGTTGGATTACTGTCCTTTGCAGTAGAAACACTTATGTTACTACTGTCCGTTTACAGGTAGAAACACTTCTGTTACTATTGTCCGTGGAGGTAAAATGTTCACCTCTCGCTTCAAAAGGTAATCG
Source organism: Arion vulgaris (assembly GCA_020796225.1). Taxonomy (NCBI): domain Eukaryota; kingdom Metazoa; phylum Mollusca; class Gastropoda; order Stylommatophora; family Arionidae; genus Arion; species Arion vulgaris. The sequence goes on from CM036776.1 coordinate 24,265,263, forward strand.
GTTCGATACCTGCGTAGGGACGATCGGGACATATTTCCAGAAGATCCCTGATCTCAATGTAGGTGAGATCAAGTTCCTAGTCACATCGGATATGGATGATAAAACGTCTGCTTCGTGTTCAAGTTGAACACGTAAAAGAAGCCTTGACAGTTGAAATATGAAATAATGAAATATATATGAAATAATAGTAATGCTGCAAAGCCATTGCCAGCAAAATTCATTAAATATGAAAGAATTTAAATAAAATGTGTAATCGCTTCTTCCCCCTTCCCAATAGCACAAAGAAAAAAGTATATCATTGCTAAATTGAAATCCAGACTCCTGACATATATGGACTGTCTGTATCGTATACTTTTCTCTCTTTCTCTCTCTCGTATTCCTTTTGAGTTCCCTTCTTTTTCGAACGGTCTATATCGACCACTTGTTAAACCACTCAGTGTGATTTGTATGTGATCTGAGTCCAAGAGCGATTGTACGTTGTGTCAGTTATGCGCATACCAATATTTAAGTAGGCCAGCACATCCGATTTCTGAGCTTTTTATTTACTAGGGTAGCTTTCCTATGTCCCTACCTCAGTCGCCTCTTACGACATGCCTTGTAGGTCGCCTTGTTACTCTTCTTTGCTCCCCTTTCAAGCCCCGGCAACATACATGCGCTTTCAGTTTCCAGTGTAGCACATGGCTGCAACCTGTAGTGGATAGCGATGTCGATAATACGTTTTACTAGTGACCCACTCCGTGCTAATTCCACGGTTCGAAACAAGTTTGGGTCCAAAATATTTTGCTATGCACATCTCGTATCCCTACTTCTGAGATAGATAAAATTACTTGACCATTACTGACCTTTCGTCAATGTGTTTCAAGAAATGTTATCTTTCTTATCTTCCTGCCAGGCTGCCATCCTCCAGCATGCCACCGAGTACATCACTACCTTAGAGAAGGATAAATCTCGACTTTACATGCAGCTTGAACATACTAAAGGAATGCTTTCAGAGTTAGATCAAGATCGGACTGTTACTGACTCATATGTCTCAAGCTCACCACCTCCTTCCAAGCGGAAAAAACGAGACACAGGTAATTGTACAGAAATAACTCATACATTTCGTTCTTTAGTTTCTCTAGTTATTTTTGTCACCTTTCGGTGAACTAACGGAAGCACAGGTCTTCAACAAACCTCTTTCAGTCCTTCCTCTCTCTTGCCATCCCTTCCTCTCTCTTGCCATCTCTTCCAATTCTTTCCACGTCTTACATATCCTTTTAATATCAGTCTCCAACTCTCTTATCCAGGTATTTCAAAGCCTTCCCCTCCTACTCATATTACATGTATCTAGTTATGAAAATGAAATGAAAATCGTAGCATGTCCTAAAGGACGTAGCCATCAACCACAGTAAACTAGTCGTTGATTTTCTAGGCACCACTTATATGTTCAGTAGTTTGCCATTGCTTTCTGAACAGTGAGGTCTATTTTTATCTTTTGTAAAAATCCCACGGAAATGAATTTGCTTCCAAATTTGCCCACCATGGGGTTTGAACCAGGTACGCTTGGGTTCGTGATCGAGCTCACTACCTCTTGAGCTAGATACGCTCACATCTAGTTATACAGTGGTATATTTTGCAACTATTACATGTGTGTAGTTACCTGTATGTTGTTACCACCTGTATGTTGTCGTTACCTGCGTGTCGTTACCTGTATGTTGTCGTTACCTGTATGTTGTCGTTACCTATATGTTGTTAACTGCATGTTGTCGTTACATGTATGTTTTTGCCAGTATAAATAGAGGACTTGCTTTTAAGTGAATTTGCGTTGGACTGCTTAATTATGTCTATGTATGGTCCAGTACATGACGTTTCTGTCAAATTTACCTTTCTGAATCTAGACCGACCATCCTTCTTAGCCTTTTGCTGTCCATAGTATGTCCTTCGTGACCATTACCTGCCTACATGTTTGCTTATCTTGAGCATGATCTGTTCACTGTTGGTCTATCTTGGTCACAGTATATCTATTCACAGTATGCCTATTCAGACCTACCTGTGTGTGTTAGAGTTTGGTTATGTTACCTGTGACATCAGCTTTTAAAAGTCTAAATAAAATATGAAACTGCAAGTTGTATAGTATTAAAACTAAATTACGAATTTTCAATTCAAATGTTGTATCAATCCTAACATATGCCAGCGAGAGTTGGAAAATGACTAAAGATATAGAAAACAAGTTGAATGCATTTGAAAATGGATGTCTGCGAAAAATAATGAATATAAAATGGAACGAATTCAGAAAAAGTGATGAAATCAGAGACATGTCTGGTCAACCACTAGTGACAACTGTTATAAGAAAGAAAAGATGGAGATATGTTGGGCACACCTTGAGGAGAAATGATCAACGAATATCAAAGCAGGCATTGAAGTGGAATGCAAAGGGTTCTTCTTCTTCTTCAGCGATCTCTGGTCATGCGCTTAATTTACTGTGGACCACAAACTGGGCAGACAGCTTCAGGTCTGTCAGGTTTCCCCAAAGCTTAGTTTTCAGGTCGACTGGGTGTGGCCACATGTTGCTTCTCAGCTCACACAGAAGAGGACAGTCTTGCAGGATATGCTCTGGTGTCTGTTCTGCCTGCTGACACTGGCAGAGAGCTGTTTGACTTATTCCTAGTCTGTATAAGTGTTTGTTGAGTCTGCAGTGTCCGGTGCGTAGTCGAAATATAATGACCTGGTCTGTTCTGCTTAGGTCTTTGAGGAGTCTTTTCCATAATCATATCCAGTGTTTGTCTTCCAGTCTACTGCAGATTTTCTCTGTATGAGGGTTTTGACCTCTTGAAAAGACAAGGGTTGGTAAATTTGCTCTTTGGCACTGCCCTCCTTAGCTAAGACATCAGCACTCTCATTACCTGCAATGCCACAGTGAGATAGAATCCACTGCAAGTGAATTTCTGCCTTTTCTGAAAGCTGAGCAAGTTCTCTTTGTAGTTTTTGTACTGTGCTGTCAGTGGATTTAGCCTCCAGGGCTTGTATAGCTGACAATGAGTCTGTAAGAAATACCATCTTGCTTGCAGCTGCTTGCAGCTTATTCATGTGCTGTGCTGCCATCAGAAGGGCTATGAGTTCTGCTTTGTAGTTGGAACATATTCTTCCAGTAGGAGCCGCTAGAGACACAGTGGTAGCATCTGGGTGCCTAATGTACACTCCTGCTCCACCATTCATGGTTGCCTCCATTGCCGATCCATCTGTGTAAATTTTTATCCAGCTGTCTTCTGGAAACATGTAATGGAGATGTTCCATTGTAATTGCTTTTTCACTAGATTAGGCTCGGCATCTTTGCTTAATAATTTAGGGATGGAGGTTGAGAAGTTTAGTGGTACTGAGTCTGGTTCCCAGTGATCAAAAAGCAATTCTTCAGGTATGGAATTATGATTTAGTAGTTCCAAGTATGACTTTCCTATTTCTTTTGCTTTGTGGTTTAGACTTGTGCGCTTTAGTCTGTTCTTTGTTCTAGCCGCCATTTTTTCATGCAGTGGATGATGAGGCATTCTTTTGATCCTTTCAGTCTGTAGAATCACTTTTCTCCTTCTTCTGTCTTCCAAGGGCTGGATATTGGCTGCCTTTTCCATTTCTACAATTGGTGTAGATTTCATGGCTCCCAAAATAGTACGCAGACACCTGTTTTGTGTTTTTCCAGTATCGATTTGTTTGAATGGGCTGCTGATATCCATGTCGATGATGCATATTCGAGGGTCGGTCCAACTGCACCAGTGTACACCTGACTCAGGATTCGAATATCAGCTCCCCAGGTAGTTCCAGCCAGCTTCCGCATCACACTTTGTTTCCTCATAGCCTTTCTGTTTGTTTCCATTATGTGATGTTTCCATGTCAGACGACTGTCAAGCTTAACTCCCAAAAAGGTTGGAGTATGGGAACGGGGAACGATATCATCGTTAAATCTCAGTCTGAAGTGTTCTTCCTTTGTTGACAATGAGAAAGCGTTGCTATAGTTTTGCTCCGGTTTATTTCTAGACCCCATTTACTTGCCCACATTATGACGCTGTTCAGGCTGGCCTGGAGTTTAAAGATGGCAGGACCCAGAAACTCGGAGGTGTACCACACAGCTAGATCATCAGCATGGAGAGAGTGGGATACATGTCTGGGCAGAGTTTGTGGCAGATCATTAATATATACCAGGAAAAGCAATGGGGACAGTACGCTGCCCTGTGGGACTCCTGCTCTTAATTTGAATCTGGGACTGTGCACTCCATCCAATTTTACAGATGCTTGTCTATGGGTAAGAAAGTCTTTTATCCAATAGTACATTCTACCCCGTATTCCACTGCATAAGAGCTTGAGTAGCAAACCATCTTTCCAGACTTTGTCGAAGGCCTTAGACATGTCGAAGAACACTGTGAGGGTTTTCTTTTCTTGGAAGCCATTTTCTATGTCCTGTGTGAGGTATGCCACTTGGTCATCAGTGCTTCTATGCTGCCTGTAGCCTGTCTGGGCTGGATCCAGTTTATGGTTGGATTCTAAAAACCACTGGAGTCTAGTGGTTATCACTCTCTCCAGCAGTTTTGCAGTGCAACTTTAGCAAACTTATAGGTCTGTAGCTCTGCGGATCCTTTTTGTCTTTTCCACTTTTGAAAATTGGGTGGATTGTGGCATTTTTCCAGATGTCTGGGACTCTTCCCTGTCTCCAACTATTGTTAAAAATCTGGAGTAGAAGACTCTGTGCTATTGGGCCTATTTGTTTGAGCATGTCGTTTGATACTCCATCTGGTCCGGGCCTTTTACGATTGAGCTTTTCAGTGCTCTCTGCAGCTCAGTCAGTGTGATGTCTACCTCCATACAGGGTTCACTTGTTGCGTTTTTGAATGTAGCATTTATCTCACTTCTGACTTCTTTCCCTTGCTCCTGACTTATTGAGCATGAGCTTTCTTGCTTGTAACACTGGGCCATCAGGGTGGCTGCTCGCTTTCCTGTGAGAAGTTGTTCTCCTTGCTGGAGAACTGTTTTCCCTCTAGATGGGTTGTCATCGTTCAGGGCTTTTGTAAGTCTCCACAACTTTTGAGTATCTTTTTCCATGTTCAAAGAGGCTGTCTTTTCTTTCCAGGATTTTCTACACTACTGGTTTTTTTCTCTAACATAAAGGGCCCTTGCTCTATTGTGTTGCATTACATTTTGGTCCGTTGGTGCGAGTTCCATTGTATTTCTGGCACTGAAAAGCGAGCTATGGAGAACTTCCATCTCTGGTGTCCAATATGGCTTGTAGTTTTTCTCCTCCCTCTGGGTATAGCCTTTTTGCAGCATCTAAAATGGCTTTATTGAATGAACGTGCATCTCTGTCCACTTTTCCTGATTGATTAATTTCTTTACAGTACTTGTCTGCTAGTTCTTGGAATAGCTTCCAGTCTGCCTTTTGTAATTCCAACTAGGGGCAGAGTTTGTAAGTTCCTCCTTGTTAATGTTATTTATGAGGAGTTTCACTGGTCTATGGTCACTACCTCCAATCTGGTCGCAGACTTGCCTTCGGTTATCCTGTGAATGTCGTCTGTAGCAAAAGCCAGATCTGGGGTGCTTGTTGTGCGCCACCGTCGTCAAGAAAGAGAGGTCGACCTAAAGAGACCCTGAAACGAACTTTGCTGAGAAAGGCAGGAAATATCGGTCTCAGTTCCATGGAGGAGATTGAGCGAGTTGCCTAAGATAGAGCGGTATGGATAAATTACTTGCAGGCCCTATGTAACGTATAACGGTACGAGGGGAATTATTATGTTACCTGTGTGTGTTAAAGGTTGGTTATGTTACCTGTGTATGTTTATATTTTTTAAATATTAATTATATTATTTTATATTTTATTTTATTCATATTTATAATTTTAATGGTCTATCATTCATATTTATAATTTTAATGGTCTATCATTCATATTTATAATTTTAATGGTCTTTCATTCATATTTATAATTTTAATGGTCCATCTTCATATTTATAGTTTTTCTTTGAACACTCCATATCGACCTCTTGTTAACCCCTCTTTGTGATTTGTATGTGATCTGAAATTAAGAGTGATTGTACGTTGTGCCAATTATACGCCTACAAGGACCAGCACATCCGATTTCTGTGCCGTTTTTTATTTACTAGGGTAGTTTCCTTAGGCCCCTACCTCTTACAACATGCTTGTAAGTTGCAGTGGCACTATTCTTTGCTCCTCGGCAACACTTAAGCGATATTTATAGTTGTAATGGTCCATCCTTCATATTTATAGCTCTAGATTATTGATCTTGTCATATTTATAGAATACATCAGCCAGCGTGTCGTAGAGCGTTGGACTATGGGTGACAAGTCCTCTGTGAATGCGGGTTCAACTCCGCAGACTGGCAGAAAAGCCACAGGTTCCCCAGATTTGCGGTGTTCGTGGCACTGAACCGAAGGGTTAGGATGTCCATGACACCGAGCCAAAGAGATTTCAGCTCAAGTGCTTCTGGATCGAAAAAAAGAATACATCAAAATCATCAATGTGTATGAATTATGTGTTTGCTCTGTCTTGTCTAATCTTCAATTATTCATTTATCTACTTCTCTAACAAGTAGAATCGTCAGACGAAGGTGTGTGTTCATTGTCAGATGCCTCAGATGATGGTGGAACAGAACTGCAGCAAGAAAATGTTGCACTACGTCATCAGATGGATGTGGAGAGACAGAAATGTGCAACATTAGAAGAGAGAAATCGGATACTAGAAACGCAACTTCTGGCTCTTCTTCATGTCCAGACTCCTCATCCAGTTCCGCTAAATGTAAGCATATTTTTATCATCAGCTAACTATTTTATGTCTGTGAGGCCAGGTTTATGATAGCCTTAGTACATGAACGGTGGATTTCTTCAGCGATCTCTGGTCATGCGCTTAATTTACTGTGGACCACAAACTGGGTGGTCAGCTTCATGTCCACTGGGTGTGGTCACATGCTGCTTCTCAGCTCACCCAGAAGAGGGCAGGTGTTTGTTCCGCCTGCTGACACTGGCAGAGAGCTGTTTGACTTATTCCTAGTCTATATAAGTGCTTGTGCAGTGTCCGGTGCGTAGTCAAAATATAATGACCTGGTCTTCTTCTCTCGGTCGTTCTTTTCGGCTCTTTTATCAGTCTAATGTGATATATAAACAGCCAAACACCAAGAACGGGTGTACGTTCATGGCCTTCAGTACCAATTGGAGCTCATGTGCTTATCCTTCGGTGGCGTGTTCGGTTTCAACCAACTGTTTATTTACTAATATATAGCTCGCCCTAGGGTACTATCCATTCTGCCGTATATTTCGGCCCGGATCTACGCCTTTTCGATCGTCTTTTTGCCGTAGCATTTATCTGATCTGAGCCATGGTGTTTGGATGTCATCTCACTCTGTGTAGGATGATCAGAGTCCGAAAAGTATTGCCCTTAGCCAATGTTTGGGTCAAGCCTTTGCATTATCAGCTTTACTTCTCTATCCACGCTGAGTTTATCCTGAGTAGGAGTATTCTCAGCCGTTTTGGGCGTGTGTCGGCACTTGGCAATTTGCAAGTGTTTACTCTGCTATTTCACTGTCCCCGGAAACACTAGACTGGGACTGCGCACAGATATTCTAGAAGGTCATTTCAAATGGCACTAGAAACGTAACTGAAATTTTGCACTCATCAAACATCACCTACCTCAGTTCTTCCGGGGATGTTATAAATGCAACAGTACCTTGCCCGGTTGTTCCAGGGAGGGCAGTCCCTTTAGGTATCACCCACCTCAGTTCTTCCGGGGATGTTAGTCGTTAATGCAACAGCACCTTGCCCGGTTGTCCCAGGGAGGGCAGTTTCATTATGCACTAAAACGCAACTTTAGGATTTGCGCTTGGCCTCATGTACGGAGTTTACCGCAACCTTCCCATGTATCGACACGACGCGTTATAGTGTTTTCCAGAGACACCGAGATCTTTGTTTTGTACTGGGTTCAAGCCCTCTGCTGTGATTTCCAGTTTTCACCTGCTCATCTGGGTGGTCTGCTCACCCTTACATTTGCCACGCCTTCCCGTCGTACCATCGACAGCACTTTGCGTGTCTGCCCTGTCTTTGTACTACTTGAGACTTTTGATTCGTTTCGCTTCGTTCTTATTGATTCTTGCCCCGCAGCTGGCAATTTGCTTGTGACCCTTTACTCCGGGGGGGGAGTTGGGACTCCTTCACTAACGACTACTGTTTCTTACGTTTCTGTTTCTCACGGTGCACACCTTCACAATGCCTCTAGCTTGTCCGGACACAGCTCAATTTCGGAGCCCCGAGTTTCGCCCTATGTGGGCCCACGTGCAACTCAACCCGAGGCCTGGCATATTGGGCTCTAGGTCGACGAGAGAGCTAGAGCTATACGGGCTCCAAGTTTCGCCCCACGTGGGTCCACATCTCTTCCCTTTAATTTTGGTGCAGTCATTTACTCCGGGGGAGTTTGCATTCGTTCGCAGACTACTCGTACACTTCTGTTTCTTACTTTTTTTTGCAACTTGGGCAAGTTTTATCGAACTTCGGCCAGGAGGTGCGTAGATTTAGGGCCTGCATTGTTTTTCAGTGCTTGCACTACTAACACTACCTATAGCTCTCCTTCGATCCTTGGCCCCCTTAGCCAGACCGGAACCAAAGTCTGTTACCAGGGTCACTACGTAGAGGTGGGGCGCAGGTTCTTGATTAGTGCCTGCCAACTAATCCTGGCGCAGCATCCATGTGCCTTTGGCCCAGTCTGTTCTGCTTAGGTCTTTGAGGGAGTTTTCCATAATCATATCCAGTGTTTGTCTTCCAATCTACTGAAGATTTTCTCTGTATAAGGGTTTTGACCTCTTGAAAAGACAGAGGGCTGGTAAATTTGCACTTTGGTACTGCCCTCCCTAGCTAAGACATCGGCACTCTCATTGCCTGCAATGCCACAGTGAGATGGAATCCACTGCAAGTGAATTTCTGCCTTTTATGAAAGCTGAGCGAGTTCTCTGTTTAGGTTTTGTACTGTGCTGTTTGGGCAGCATTTTCACAGAGGACGGAAAACTCGATAGAGAAATAGAGACAATGTGTCAAAAGCAAATGCAGTGACCTACCAGCTGGCACCATTACTACAACACCAAAAGATCAAGATGAAAGTGAAAAGACAGATGATAAAAGTATTTTCCTACCAACACTTTGTTACCAGTGCTAAACTTTGTCTCTTACAGCAACACACCACAGAAAGCTCACCACGTATGAAAAGAAATGCTCGAGGAAGGCAGTGGGAGTCGCCAGGAAAGATAGACTACAAAATGAGAACATCAGAAGCAGAGTGGGCATAACTTCATGCATCGAATACATCGAAAGACAACAAATGCAGTGGTTTGGACATTTAATGAGAATGAAATACAACCAACCACCAATAACAGCATACAATAAAAGAGATTGGGTACTAGAGCTAAGGGAAGACCAAGGAAAAGATGGATAGACCATATCAAGACCACACTACATAAACACGGATATAACACAATAAGGGCGACTCATTTGGCCATAGAACGCAAATTAAAGCTCCCATCCCTACGCTTAACGGCAAGAGTGGACAGCCAACTACATCTTCAGCCTGGGAATAGACAATAGACTGTGCTGTCAGCGGACTTAGCATCCAGGGCTTGTATAGCTGACAGTGAGTCTGTAAGAATACCATCTTGCCTGCAGGTGCTTGCAGCTTATTCATGTACTGTGCTGCCATCAGAAGAGCTAAGAGTTCTGCTTTGTAGTTGGAACATATTCTTCCAGTAGAGGCCGCTAGAGACACAGTAGTAGCATCTGGGTGCCTAATGTACACTCCTGCTCACCATTTTCATGGTTGCCTCCATTGCCGATCCATCTGTCTTCTGGACACATGTAATGGAGATGTTCCATTGTAGTTGCTTTCTTCACTAGATTAGGCTCGGCATCTTTGCTTAACAATTTAGGATTTACTGAGTCTGGTTCCCAGTGATCAAAAAGTAATTCTTCTGGAATGGAGTTATGGTTTAGTAGTTCCAAGTATGACTTTCCTATTTTTTTTGCTTTGTGGTTTAGACTTGTATGTTTTAGTCTGGTTTTTTTTTTGTTATAGTCACCATTTTTCCAAGTAGTGGATGGTGAGGCATCCTTTTGATCCTTTCAGCATATAGAATCACTTTTTTCCTTCGTCTATCTTCCAAGCTGCCCAGACTGACTGCCCAGTTTGTGGTCCACAGTAAACTAAGCACATGACCAGAGATCATTGAAGAAGATTAAATATGCATATTTATAAAGTTGCCAGTTTGCAATGACAGTGTTAGTGGTCATAAGTTATATTTTTGTATTTTATTTTTCAGGACCTGCGCCCAATTAATCTTGAAAATCGGCGAGTACCACAACGGGAATCACTGTACGAGAGAGAAGCGGTTGAGGCTGTTGCTCCTCGAGAAACACTTGTTTCTTCACCACGATTCGATAGCTTCCTACCTCCTCCACGGCCGCTGTCGCCAACACCTGAACAGAGAATCTCACGAGAGGCATCATCTCCTTTAGATGCGACCACTCATAGGTCTCTTGTGATTGATTCCACACACTACTCTACTACAGAAGGTATTGACGTTGTCTCTGCTGGGGGAACTTGTTTACCTGTTGCAGTGCCATCTGCTGAGTCTATCATGGCCGCAAGCAGCACAGTTGTCTTACCAGCAACCGATCAACAACACATTTATCACCATCATCATAACTACTGCCACCGGGATCATCCTAGACGTCGCCATCGTCAACAAGCACAGCTAGAGCAACAGCGAGAAGAAGAGGAGCAGCTTCGCCACCAACAACAAAAGCAGCAAGAAATGGCAACACCCCCGTCATTTATGTATCGACCAACACAGAACACACAAAATCTAGAGAAACTGGTTGAAGCCATTAGACAGATCGAGGGTGATCGGGTATTATGTAAATTTTATGAGGAAGAGCACAAACTATTTGATAAGCATCAAAATTTAATGAATGAGGAAAGCGAGCGAGAGGCTAGCAGTGTTAGTGACCAAGACGAGCGAAAGTCGGAAAGCTCTGGTCGAGATTCACCACTCCATCATCATCTTCATCATCACAACCTTCAGCATCAGCAGAACATTACCAACGAGACACTGACCACATGTGCGAATAATAATAGTAGCAGCAACAGTGGTTTTTCTCAGAATTATCCCATAGCATCACATCTTCTTCAGCGCACTGTCATCCCATCCTACTTCCGAACAGGTGTCATTGTTCACAAACAGTGACCACTCAGCCACATCAACCAGACGTACGCACATTTCTCATACCACCTCAACCTAAAACACAGCTGCACTTTTCTCCACTTGAAACACAGCTCTTCTTCTTCGAACCATCATGGTTGAATAATGAAGCATGCTGGGAATTGTGTTTCTGAACTAGCTAATCTGATTGGATGACCAAACTTTTCCTTTTATATATATATATATATATATATATATATAGGCTAGAGCATGCTGGGAATTGTGTGACATAATTGGTTGTTTCAGATTAGACAAGTAAACTTATCTATTAACATTTCACCCATGTGGTGCCAGAGCCCCCAAGGGAAACAAAGAATAGTACCACTGAAACCTACAATGCATGTCGTAAGAGGCGACTAATGTAGGCCCTAGTAAATAAAAAACAGCGCAGAAATCGAATGTGCTGGTCTACTATAGGCACATAACTGGCACAACATACAATCACTCTTAGGCTCAGATCACATACAAATCACAGTTATTGACAAGTGGTCGATATGGAGCGTTTGAAGAAGAAGAATAATCTATTAACATTGAACTAGTTAGTGACTGGTTAGAGTTAACATTTCTGCATTCATGGCATCCCCATATGTTCTTGGAACTTTCGGCTAACTAAAGGTGACTGCTTCAAGACACATAATTTTTATGATTCCAAAATTGTTCTTTTAGGTTGGAGGATAGATAAGAGGGATGTTCTTCGGTCTCTTAGCGACCTACTGTTGGATGACACTAAAATTGAAATTGACGTTGGATTACTCCAGCGATTTAGAGTTTGGAATTACACATTGTACCAGTAGATCTGGATGCTTGAGGAACAGATAGAGGTGCGTGTTTAACCAGCGAGCCACAGGAACCATCAGTATGCATACGCGTCAGCATCTGTTGGGTGAGACTGAACACTTATGCATCTACCAGGAGTGCTGTGATGTCCGTTCAGTAACCAATGAGTACTAAATCAATTTCTAACTTCTGATTGGTAATTCAATATTATAATTCAACCAATCCTGTTTTGCCAGTTTCTGATGACCTACATCTGGGTTTGTTTGTTATTGACAGATTTTTATTTACTGTGACCTAGATGTAAATGTACATATTTTTTTAATGAACTTTTTTGTTTACACAACTTGTTTTTTTTCTGAAATTTGTACATTATGCTGAACAACTTTGCGTGTTGTTTTATAACACAACTTTCTTTTCTTTGAAATGTTTGGTGATTCATCTTAAAGTAACAGGATGCCTCTCAACCATGTACATAGTTGTGTTTTGGTTGTGTTTTTAATAAATATAGTTGCAGAAATTCACAAAGTTGCAGTTTATATTATTCTTCTCTGCGTGTTCACCCGCTATGAATTCAGGTGTAGTCAGGGCGGCTGGTTTGTCGCTTCCGATTGATTTTTGCGTGAAGGCCTACTTGCATTATTATCAGAGTCTGATGCCATACAGGCCTGACTTCTACCTGGTTGACCTAGCCTCAATTAGGTACTGGGAAGTAAAGGTGGGAAGTGTAAAGGCAGCAGCTTAATGTTGACCAGGTCGACGCAGACTTAATTGGGCAATGGGAAGTAAAGGTGGCCAGCTTGATTGATTGATTGATAGGACCATCATCATTGCACTGTGGTGAGCAACAATGTGTGCTATCTCTTTCTTACACAGGAAGATCTCAGCTGCAGTGCATAAACTCTGTAGCACTGGCGAGGGACCCATATACCTCAAGGTATGAAAAAGGGTTCCTTTACTCTTCTTTTTACATGAAGCCATATAACAAGTAACTCTTAAGTATAATCATCTAATCCAAATAACTAATTTATACTTACTCTACCAGTATGATCCAACAATGTTCTAGGTTGTGCCCTTTGACCTCCATGCCATGTGCCCTTTGACCTCCATGTCATAATCATGCCATTTTATGGCAGTATGAATCATCTATTATAATGCTTTTCAATATCTGGGGGCAGAGTGCTTATAAGTCAACCCTAAGTGCTGCCAGCTCAGTTCTAACAATCAATATAACTACTACTAAAACTTACTTCTTCCCAGTGAAGCATGGCACTACAGTTGTTGTACTCCACCAATTTCTAGTCTGGGCCATCTTCAGTTCTGTCCCTAAGGCTTTGATCTCTTTCACTGACCTTTTCTACTGTTCCCATTTTATGTCTTCTTTGATCTCCACTTGCTTCACTTTGTGGGTTCCAGTCAGATACATGTTTAGTTATTTTGTATGAAATCTTTCTGCACTTATAAGGTGTCTTGCTTTTCTTCTGACGGTGGCAGAGATTTTCTACTCTCCTTGACTTGATAAAAGTTTGACAAATCTGACCATCATACTACTACTCCATACATTACCTATGACTTAGTCTAACCTTCTTTAAAACTCCATATCAGCCTCTTGTTAACCAGTCTTTGTGGTGTGTATGTGTTCCGAGGCCTAAGAGAGATTGTACGTTGTGCCAGTTATGCGCCTACAAGTAGGCCAACACATCCGATTTCTGCTTTATTTACTAGGGTAGCTTCCCTAGACCCCTACCGTATTTGCTTCTTACGACATGCGTTGTAGGCCTCAGTTTTATTATTCTATGCTCCTCTTGCGGTCCCCAGCAACACACAGACGAGACTTAATCCTAATCTGTTCACTCATTCATAGATGAAAACATTTCTTGTCAGATAATTCATTTCACAATACACAGACCTCAAGTGAAACAATAATCACACAAGTATTTATTCAAATAAATATATTTTTATACTAAACAATATTATTGAAATGTAAAATACATTTATAAGGACAAAGTATTGTGTGTGCTTGTGTTTCTTATTTTTGTAATATTATTATAGAGTTTGAATCATAAGTTAATTATGTGAAACTGTTTTAGCAGTAAATAACTTGGATGGGAAATTGTTTAAGGTATAAATAACTTGGATTAGAGAATAAGTTGGAAAGTTGTTTCAGACAGATCTCAGAGCACACCTACATAGCATGGGTCTCACTGACTCAGTTGCCTGCACCTGTGCAGCATCAAAGCAGTCCCCAGATATTTCAGCACATTCTGCAAGATTGCCTCGGGTTAAGCAGTATGAGAATGGAAATCTGTCCAACAGAAACAACCCTACAAAACAAACTATGAGAGAGGGGGTGGTGAAGATCTCAAAGCACGACCAATTTATGACATATACCGGAGAAGAAGAGAATTTGACATGGATAAATTGGATTAGAGAATAATATATCCATGTGAAACTGATTTTTTCTGTGGGGGCATGCAGAAAATTATAGCGTGAACTATTTCTCTGTGACTGCACTAGCCATGCGACCAATAAATGCCTCGTGCTCAGTCCCTCCCTTAACCTACATCACATTAAAAAATGGTAACACAGGCAGTTTAGAGTGAAGTGGTAACACAGGCAGTTTAGAGTGAAGTGGTAACACAGGCAGTTTAGAGTGAAGTGGTAACACAGGCAGTTTAGAGTGAAGTGGTAACATAGGCAGCTTAGAGTGAAGTGGTAACACAGGCAGTTTAGAGTGAAGTGGTAACACAGACAGTTTAGAGTGAAGTGGTAACACAGGCAGTTTAGAGTGAAGTGGTAACACAGGCAGTTTAGAGTGAAGTGGTAACAAGGCAGTTTAGAGTGAAGTGGTAACACAGCAGTTTAGAGTGAGTGGTAACACAGGCAGTTTAAGATGAAGTGGTAACACAGGCAGTTTAGAGTGAAGTGGTAACACAGGCAGTTTAGAGTGAAGTGGTAACACAGGCAGTTTAGAGTGAAGTGGTAACACAGGCAGTTTAGAGTGAAGTGGTAACACAGGCAGTTTAGAGTGAAGTGGTAACACAGGCAGTTTAGAGTGAAGTGGTAACACAGGCAGTTTAGAGTGAAGTGTAACACAGGCAGTTTAAGTGAATGTAAACTTTGAGCTAGTTTAAGTAACTTTATCACATGAGTCAGTTTACGAGTGAAGTGATGTAACACAGGCAGTTTATGAAGTGTACACAGGCAGTTTAGAGGAGTGAAGTTAGTGGTAAACAGGCAGTTTAAGTGAAGTGTACACGGCAGTTTAAGTGAAGTGGTAACACAGGCAGCTTAGAGTGAAGGTATTTGATTTACTTTATTGATTATTTGATGTGATTTAAAGACAATAAACATTTGAGCTAATTAAGTACACTTTATCATGAAGTTCATTTTACCTACAGTCAGCATGATAGAACTATAAATATATATTGTAGAAGTATAAATGATTTTTTGTTGAATACTTTGTATGTTTGCGCATTAATAAATTGTAAAATTGTTGACTGTTTTGTCATTTGTATTTTAGAAGTCTATTTGTGTTGTTATCTTAAGCGATCGACGTCATGACACATTGGGCATTCCCGTGTGTGCACTGTCTTCCGCTGCAGCAACCGTCCTAAAGTCCATTTGCTCACCATACCCATGAGAAGTTGATTAGTATACCTTCTCTCTCTACCACGAAGATGACACTGTCTGGCATGTCTAAACTTAACTCATAATTCTCGAACTCGTTCTAGTTTCTGAGACTCGCACATATCACATAAATGAGAGCGTACCACATTTATGACATCGGCTGTTCCATACTTCTGCCCGCTTGAGTCAGGGCATTGTTTGCAAGAAAGTCAGCACGTTCGTTAACCTCCACTCCAGCATGTTCAGGTGTTTCAGCATGTTCGTTAACCTACACTCCAGCATGTCCAGGTGTTTCAGCACGTTCGTTAACCTACACTCCAGCATGTCCAGGTGTTTCAGCACGTTCGTTAACCTACACTCCAGCATGTCCAGGTGTTTCAGCACGTTCGTTAACCTACACTCCAGCATGTCACGGTGTTTCAGCACGTTCGTTAACCTCTACTCCAACATGTCCAGGTGTTTCAGCACGTTCGTTAACCTCTACTCCAACATGTCCAGGTGTTTCAGCACGTTCGTTAACCTCTACTCCAACATGTCCAGGTGTTTCAGCACGTTCGTTAACCTCTACTCCAACATGTCCAGGTGTTTCAGCACGTTCGTTAACCTCTACTCCAGCATGTCCAGGTGTTTCAGCACGTTCGTTAACCTACGCTTCAGCATGTCCAGGTGTTTCAGCACGTTCGTTAACCTCTACTCCAGCACGTCCAGGTGTTTCAGCATGTTCGTTAACCTACACTCCAGCATGTCCAGGTGTTTCAGCACGTTCGTTAACCTACACTCCAGCATGTCCAGGTGTTTCAGCACGTTCGTTAACCTACACTCCAGCATGTCCAGGTGTTTCAGCACGTTCGTTAACCTCTACTCCAACATGTCCAGGTGTTTCAGCATGTTCGTTAACCTACACTCCAGCATGTCCAGGTGTTTATTTATGTTATATTTTCATTGTCTCCTCCTTCTTCTCTAATCCTGTGTTGCAGCATACCGTCAGTATTAGAAGAGATTGCTAGAACGGACTTTTGTGTATGCTTCATAAACAGTATCTTTTGTCACCTCTGTTATCTTTGAGGTCCACCATTGTATTGTCGAAGTCTATTTATGTTGTATGTTTTTTCTTCGTTCTACATCAACCATTTGTTCACTCGTATGTTACCGGGGCTCGCAATGGGAGCAAAGAATAGTAACACTGATACCTACAAGGCATGTCGTAGAGGCGACTGAGGTAGGGCCTAGGGAAGCTACCCTAGTAAATAAAAGCATCGCAGAAATCAGATGTGCATGCCCACTTGTAAGGGCATACCTGGCACAACGTACACTCGCTTTTAGGCTCATATCACATACAAATCACAAAGAGTGGTTTAACAAGTGGTCGATATGGAGTGTTCGAAGAAACAGACAACACATGATGTTCTAGAATGTGTCATTTGGATCAGGAAGACATCACGAATAACGTCGTTCTTTCCTGCCCCAGCTTTATACAAGATTTGACACCCACATGTTTGTTTGTAAATGGCTAATCTCGTGTCTTGTTTTCATTTTGTTTTCGTTGTTATTTCTGGCTTCAAATGATGTCCCCCATTTTCTCGTCTGCTGACATTTGACAAACAAACAAAGATGTATGGTGGAAATAAGCGAAGTGGGTGAAACGTGGGGGTGGGGGTGTGTCAGGCGGACAGTGATCGAAGTCGTATTATTGGTGGTTGTTTATCTTTTAGGGGATTTCAGTTACGGCACGCACATGTCAACCTAATAACAAGTCTTGTTTTTGGTTATGTCAAGGCGACGTGTTGATCAACAAACATAAAAAGTCATTACGGAGAATTAACTCATTCGTCTTCCTAAGCCGATATTAGGGCTAGTGGTATTTTTTTAAGTTAACGCAAGGTTAGTATACTGGTTATGTGGATCTACTGTCCTGGACACGCGGGTGTTAACGGTAATAGGAGAGCCGTCAGGCTTGCATCAACAGCTATGATGAGTTGACGATGGATAAGGGGGATGTTCTTCGGTCTCTTCGCTAATGCCTGTTGGGTGAAGACACTAATATAGACGTTGAATCGATACAGCGATTTGAACAGTTTATAGTTTCCCGTTGTACAAATAGAACTGAGGGCAAAGTGAGAGTGTGTTAAACCAGCGAGCCACAGGAACCGTCAGTACGCATACTGTTCGATATCTGTTGGCTAGGGGAGTGGGGGCTGAGCACCTATGGGTCTGCCCAGAGTACAATGACATCAGTTTAGAAACCAATAGTGTATTGGTTAATTGCTTAGACATTGCAACAGAAATGCGTCACGGAGGTCAAATAAAATTACGGAGAGAAGGGGTGAAAAAGTCTTGTTACAGGTATCAATAAATTGCCTTCTACCAAACTCATACCTACTTTGTGTTCCCACAGTCAAACATGGACAACGAACAAAGCGCAGTCGCAAAAAAAAAAAAACTATATGTGAAATGCGATGCCCGCGAAAAGTTACCAACACCAGAAAATACAGAGTCATCAGCATAAGAGAATGTTGGCACATAACTTTTTTGAATTGCATAGAGAAACAAAGAATGAAGTGGTTTGGTCACTTAATAAGAGTGCATCCAAACTTCACAGTATACAGTCTTCTACAACAGAACATCAGGAAAGAATGCAAGAGAAAGACCACGAAAAAGATGGTTAGATGGCATAGCAGAATCCTGTAAAGGAGCAAAAATCACTATCATCAAAGCCAACAAGAACAGCGCAAGACAAAAACAGAAAACCACGACACTGGGCAACAACCCGGTAGCAGAGTGACGACAAAAGCAGAAGAAATTTCCTCCCACCAGATCCCTCGTCTGTCTATGTCTAAAGTTAGTCTCCATATCCGCCTGTGTCTTGGCAGGGTCCTCAGGGAGCAGAGAATAGTAACACTGCGACCTACAAGACATGTCGTAATAGGCTACTGAGTTAGAGAAACTACCCTTATAACAAAAAACATCGCATAAATACGGCATACTTGTAGCGCATAACTGGGGCAACTTACAATAGCTCTTGGACTCAAATTACATACAAATCACAAAGAGTGATTAACAAGTTGTCGACATGGAGCGTTCAAAGAAGTCTCCATATCCGGTATGTGGAGTTTATGTTCGTTCTCATATATCGGACATTGGTCGCCTCCCTTTCTTTCTCTTCTCCAAATTCTTTTTGCATCACAGCTTCAGGATAAGAAAAGATTTATGGAAATGACTGTGTGCGCACTTCATAAACAGCGTCTTTCGTCGCGTCTATCTCTGAGGTTCACCTTGATGTCGTCTCACTAAATGTTGTTTAAAACTCTTATATTGCTTAAAACCTTTTAGCTTCTTTGGTTATTGGTTACCAAGCTGACGTCATTGCACTCCGGGCAGACCCATAGGTGCTCAGTCTCCCCCAACAGATATCCAAGATATGCATACTGACGGTTCCTGTGGCTCGCTGGTTAAACACACTTCTCACTCTACCCGTCAGGCTATCTGTACAACGGGTAACTCCAAACTGATTTAATTGGTGGCTCGATACATCTCTATTTTAGTGTCTTCATCTAACAGGCGAGGAGCGTCTCGCCGAATGGATAAGAGCGCGGCTCTCGCATTCGGGAGACACATGTTCAATTCACGGTAAGGCCAATGATTTTTTTCTCTGTTGTGGGCATAATTGAAAAATCATAACCTGAACAACTCCGCGGCGACTGCACTAGACATGCGGCCATTACATTCCTGAGGCTCACGTCCCATCTGTCCTACACCGCCTAAAAGCAACTCTACCGGCAGTAACGACAGCTTTTATATATATATTTTTTGTTTATCCAACAAGCAGTCCGCGAAGAGACCGAAGAACATTCCCCTTATCTATCTTCAACTCCCCAACAATCGATGCTCTTGATGCAAGCCTGTCCGCTTAAACATAACACATTAAAACCAAAATCACGTGATTAAAGAACATAATCACTGATTTAAAGAACCAAAATCACGTGATTAATAAAGCTCGAACTCAGATTATACCGAAGTAACGTTTTTGGCATATCACTATATAATAAAGAGTTCATCAATGTTACCTCAGGCATTACACCAAAATTATAGGCCGTTCCAAACAAAATGTCATTGCTGGAAATTCTTACGAATATTTTGACGTGAAAAGATCATAAATGATAATCTGTTGAAGAAACATAATTGTACATGATTGGTGCCCAGGATTACAGGAAGAAGATGGAGATTGTTTAGGTATGTGAGTTGAATGCCTCCGGGTGCTTTGGTAATGAGAGTTTTCCAGAGAGACCAAAGAAAAGTGGTATTAGTACAGGGAAAAGTAAAGAGTGGGAATTGATATGGTACGCTATAATTAGAAGGCTGGCACAGATGTGGATCACTTGTAGACATCGAATGTTATGTTATGTTATGCGATCGACGTCATGGCACATTGGGCATTCCTATGCCTGCTCTGTCCTTCGCTGCAGCAACCATCCCAAAGTCCATTTGCTCACCGTACCCATGAGAAGTTGATTAGTATACATTCACTCTCTACCACGAAAATGACACTGTCTGGCATGTCCAAACTTAACTCCTAATTCTCGAACTCGTTCCAGTGTCTGAGACTCGTCCATATCACATAATTGAGAGCGTACCATATTGATGATATCGCTCTGTCCATACTTCTGCCTGCTTGAGTCGGGGCATTGTTTGCAAGAAAGTCAGCACGCTCGTTACCCCGCACTCCAGCATGTCCAGGTGTGTAGAGCCAAGTCATTTTCTTGAGATGTGATCTCCGAATACTGTCCACCCATTCCACGAGTATACTTTCAGATTCAATTATTCATTCGAATGTGTTATCTTGAAGGTCACTGTGTCGCAGGGGTGACAAACAAACGTGAACCAATACTTATGTATGGCAGCGAATCATGGACAATGAACAAGCAATCCATTGGAAGCCATAGAAATGTGATTTTACAGAAGAATGCTGAAAATTCCATGGGAAGCGAGAAAATCAATGATTAGGTTTTAAATCAGGCATGCACACAGAGAAACCTTATCAAACAAATGAGAATCAGAAAATCACGGTTCTTTGGACATACATGTATCATGCGAAGAGAAGGTTTAGAACATTTGGTGACAACAGGTAAAGTTCAGGGAAGGAGAGATCGTAGAAGACAGAGAGATGTACACGGAGGGGCAAAGGACAGCCATTCCCCTACCCTAAGGTAACAGTTAATAGACTGGACAGGTAGTTGATAGATGATAGAAGAGAGGTAAAGAGACTGGGAAAGATGCACACCAAATAATGCGCACCATAGTAAGGATATAGTGACTAGAATTGGTTGAATTTGACGTTGCGTGATAACAGAAACTAAGGACAGAAAAACAGCAACATAACAACGGGAGAGACCGATATAAACACTGGACATGAACAGACGTGTTTGTCAACAACTAGCAAAAAGATAACATCAATAAACATGAAATAAAGCTAACATAACTGAGTTCATGTCTATATCTTACGCTATGGTTGTTCCATCTACTATCAGGGCTATGAATGGTCATCGGAACTAGCCTACAACACTATCGTACTACAAGTTCTTCTACTACAGAGAGAAGATATTGGATGGTCTGACATGGTAGTTCTTACAAAAGATCGAAGTCAGAACTGATTAACTGCACCAAGTAGAAAGGGGGTTGTAGAGACATATGACTTTCCTATTTCTTTTGCTTTGTGGTTTAGACTTGTACGTTATAGTCGTGTTTTTTATTCTAGCCGTCATTTTTTCATGCAGTGGATGGTGAGGCATCCTTTTGATCCTTTCAGTCTGTCGAATCACTTTTCTCCTTCTTCTGTCTTCCAAGGGGTGGATGTTGGCTGCCTTTTTCATTTCTACATTTGATGACTCCCAAAATAGTACGCAGACACCGGTTTGTGTTTTTCCAGTATCGATTTGTTTGAATGGGCTGATGATATCCATGATGATGATGCATATACCAGGGTCGGTTTAACTGCACCAGTGTATACCTGACTCAGGATTCGACTATCAGCTCCCCAGGTAGTTCCAACTAGCTTCCGCATCACGCTTTGTTTCCTCATAGCCTTTCTGTTTGTTTCCATTATGTGATGTTTCCATGTCAGACGACTGTCAAGTTTAACTCTCAAAAAGGTTGGAGTATGGTAACGGGGAACGATATCATTGTTAAGTTTCAGTCCGAAGTGTTCTTCCTTTGTTGACAATGAGAAAAGCGTTGCTATAGTTTTGCTCCGGTTTATTTCTAGACCCCATTTACTTGCCCACATTATGACGCTGTTCAGGCTTTCCTGGAGTTTAAAGATGGCAGGACCCAGAAACTCGGAGGTGTCCCACACAGCTACATCATCAGCGTGGAGAGAGTGTGGTACATATCTGGGCAGAGCTTGTGGCAGATCATTGATATATACCAGGAAAAGCAATGGGGACAGTACGCTGCCCTGTGGGACTCCTACTCTTAATATGATTCTGGGACTGTGCACTCCATCCAATTTTACAGATGCTTGTCTATGAGTAAGAAAGTCTTTTATCCAATAGTACATTCTACCTCGTATTCCGCTGCGTAAGAGCTTGAGAAGCAAACCATCTTTCCAGACTTTGTCGAAGGCCTTGGACATGTCGAAGAACACTGTGAGGGTTTTCTTCTTTTCTTGGAAGCCATTTTCTATGTCCTGTGTGAGGTATGCCACTTGATCACCAGTGCTTCTATGCTGTCTGTAGCCTGTCTGGGCCGGATCCAGTTTATGGTTGGATTCTAAAAACCACTGGAGTCTGGTGGTTATCACTCTCTCCAGCAATTTTTCGGTGCAACTTAGCAAACTTATAGGTCTGTAGCTCTGTGAATCTTTTTTGTCTTTACCGCTTTTAAAACTTAGGTGGATTGTGGCATTTTCCCAGATGTCTGGGACTCTCCCCTGTCTCCAATTATTGTTAAATATATGGAGTAGAAGACTGTGCTATTGGGCCTATTTGTTTGAGCATGTCGTTTGATACTCCATCTGGTCCCGGGGCTTTTTAGGTTTGAGCTTTTTCAGTACTCTTTGCAGCTCAGTCAGTGTGATGTCTACCTCCATACAGGGTTCACTTGTTGCTTTTTGAATGTAGCATTTATCTCACTTCTGACTTCTTTCCCTTGCTCCTGACTTATTGAGCATGAGCTTTCTTGCTTGTAACACTGGGCCATCAGGGTGACTGCTCGCTTTCCTGTGAGAAGTTGTTCTCCTTGCTGGAGAACAGTTTTCCCTCTAGATGGGTTGTCATCGTTCAGGGCTTTTGTAAGTCTCCACAATTTTTGAGTATTTTCTTCTATGTTCAAAGAAGCTGTCGTTTCTTTCCAGGATTTTCTACACTGTTGGTTTCTTTCTCTAACATAAAGGGCCCTTGCTCTATTGTGTTGCATTACATTTTGGTCCGTTGGTGCGAGTTCCATTGTATTTCATTTTTTTCCATTGTATAGCACTGCAAATCGAGCTATGGAGAACTTCCATCTCTGGTGTCCAAAATGGCTTGTAGTTTTTTCTCCTCCCTCTGGGTATAGCCTTTTTCGCAGCATCTAAAATGGTTTCATTGAATGCTCGTGCATCTCTGTCCACTTTTCCTGATTGATTAATTTCTTTACAGTTCTTGTCTGCTAGTTCTTGGAATAGCTTCCAGTATGCCTTTTGTAATTCCAACTAGGTGCAGAGTTTGTAAGTTCCTCCTTGCTAATGTTATTTATGAGGAGTTTCACAGGCCCATGGTCACTACCTCCAATCTGGTCGCAGACTTGCCTTTCGGTTATCCTCTGAATGTCGTCTGTAGCAAAAGCCAGATCTGGGGGTGCTTGTTGTGCGCCACCGTCGTGAGTAACATGTGTGAGGATCATCTGGGTGGTTGAGAATGGTGAGACTGTTGGTGATCAACCATTCTCCAACGCATTTACCCCGAGTATCTAGCGCATGTCATAGCCCCAGCTAGGTTAGTGGCTGTTGAAGTCTCCTACTATAAGCAAGTTGTCATCTTGAACTTTGATAGCTTCCAGCTCAGTTTGAATGGAGGGTGGTGAGTATATATTGTATAGTGTCATCTTAGTGTTGTTGATAAGGAGTTGAACAGCTATGACTTCTGTGCTCATCTGATTGGACATGTGTAGTTCAACTGCCGGTATGGAATTGCGAACTAGTGTTACTACTCCACCCTTATGTCTATTTTCTCTATCCTGACGGAAGGTTTCATATCCTCTAATCACGGCCTTCTCTATAAGAAGGCCGTGCTCTAATGCTGAATCTATTTACCGGATTAAGGTGTGTCTCTTGGATACAGCAGATATCAATTTTTTCTGCTCGCAGACGTTCTTCTAGTTGTCGTTTTTTTTGTTGGTTACCCCTTCTGCATTTCATTGCATAATTGTGAGGGGTGAAAGTTTGTCCTTGCTGCCAGTAGTAATATCCTGTCCTTCCCTGGCTTTTCAAGAATCAACGGGGTCACCAGTAGCTAAGGGTGGATCCCTTCGAGGCAGAGGTTCCGGTTCCACCACCACCTGGCTGTTTCCCATGGTGGTGGCACTACAGTTATGTAAATATTTGCGCATGGCCATTGAGTTATTCGTATGTGTCGATTGCTCCCCGCCAATAATGGCTGACACATTCCGTTTCTGAAGACATATTTTTGAGGTTGTTCTCTAGACAGTTGCAGTCCCCTGCTGATGAGATCTGTCTTCCCGGTTTTGTCTGGAGTCGTCCTACTCTAGATGACTTCAGCTTTCTGTTGCCGGGCTCACCATCCCAGGCTTTTATGCAGGGTGTGCTTCCTGGACACTGTAGTTTAATCCCATATACTTAAGGGAAAGTGTCATAGAAAACGGATGTCCTCTTCAAGAGAGAGAGAGGACAAGTGCTATTTGTCCCATATCTGGGGGATGGGTTGGTTGCAGCCAGAGCATTTACCACTCGCCGGTGGGTTTTGCGCTGTCACCTAATGAGACCCCATCCTGCTCCCCGCCTTTTGGTCTGGCCTTTCATCTTCAGTCTGTTCGGCTTGGTTAGACCTGTCAGGAATTAGACTCCTGCCGACATAGCTTGAATGATCCAAAAGGCACACAAACCCTCCAACCGCGATAAGGTAGGCGAATATGGAGGGAGTCAGATATCAAAGAAGCATATTTATCCTCCGCCTCCGGTGTGACGTCTGCTTTCAATAACAATGTAGGAAAGTGAGCAATGTTTTTTTGTCTTCAACTGTTGTTCCCAAAGACCAAGTTTCATTTGAAATGCAGAAATATGACCATACATCTTATTAATTAATTGATCTTTCCCTTGCAGACAAGTATTAACGAGGTCATTTAGGTGGCTAGTTATATCGACCAGAAATGCGAGATATTTCAAATTTCTCTTAGCTATAATTTACAAATATATGATACGAACGACTCATGATGAAATGATCTTTGGTAATATGTACAATAAAGTTAACATTTATGTTCATTTGACCTAGCTCAACGGGCCGCAACATGACGCCCGGCGGGCCGCATGCAGCCCGCGGGCCTCGTATTGGCCACCCCTGCTTTAGATGGACATACACTGACTCGAACAGCATCTATGAGTTATTTGGGTGTTTAATTTGATCGCAGTCTATGCTTTAAGGACCATATCGACCAAGTTATTGCCAAGGCTCGCAACGCACTATCCACACTGAGAATAATGCAGGCTGCTAACAATGAGCAACGCCTTCTTGTGCTCCTGTACAAAGGTATTATTCTGTCATGTATAGAATATGCATGTGCTCTCCTAACAATTAGTCCTACGCAAACAGTGAGACTGGAAAGAATTCAGAATGAGGCTATGTGCATCATTCTGGGATGCAACAAAGATACACCAGGAGTGTCAATGCGATTCCTTCTTGATCTCCCAACTATTGCTAACAGAATTGAAACTTGGAAGGTTCAATCATATCTAAGAATCAATGCAAACAGGGAACATCCTCTCCATGAAGAACTCGTTAAGGAAAAAGGGTGTAGACTCAAGAGAGGCAGATCATGGCTGAGTCAGGCGGAAGATACGCTTAGGAAAATATGTGATCCTTCTGGTATTGAACCAGGGGAGGAATGAATTGCTGTGCCGCCTCAATTTCAGACTGCTTTCCCAGTTATTACATCTATTAAGAAAAACTGCAAACAAAATAATCTATTCCTGATTAACGTAGAGTGTAGGCCTCTCTGAATGACATCATCAATGCTACATATGTGGTTATTTACACCGATGGTTCAGTCATTCGCCAACAACGCTGTGCGTGGGTTTTTTCGTGGGGACGACCAAGACGAAGGTGGCAGCAGGACATCAAAGAAACCTTGAACATGACGCTAGAAGAGGCCGAAGAACTTGCAAGAGACAGAGAGCTTTTCAGGTGGGCTGTGGATGAATGCGACGTTCCGCAAGGGACATTCTACTACTTCATTTTTTTTAAAATGATAATTGTTCTAGAATTTCTGTTTTATTTATTAATACCTTCACCCCTACTAACTGTTTTTAACAACACTTTAAGAACCTCTGATATGTGGCATTAAAGAATATTGTTTCGTTACATGGGATACATTTTTAAGTTTTCCATTTGCAGACGTGAACTTCAGTAAAAACAACAAACGCTGAACATGTACGTATAGTGCGACAAGTTTGACATTTTAGACAATCGAAACAAAAGTGTAAGTTTGAGCAGAGTCGGAGATGTATGAACTAAGATTGTAGCTCTCCTGAAAATGTAAGAATTGTGTTGAAAAATATCGTTGAAAATTTGAAACTCTCCCCTCTCTCTCTCTCTCTCTCTCTCTCTCTCTCGCGGTCACCGCTTAGACTGATGTACCAGATTTCCCAATAAATTCTGTTGTTGTTAGGGACCCCGTACAGTCTTTCATTTATATCGGTATTTTCCGGCCAGGTTTCGTTTCTCAGGCCTGCTAGCAGTGGGCACTCTTGCAGTAGGTGCCCTGCAGTCATGTCCGCCTTCTCGCAGTGGCACAGGCTAATTGTGTCAATTTTAAATTTGTTATAAAGGTTGGGCCGGAGTCTGTTATGGCCGGTACGGAGGTGGAATAGGATAACTTATTTGCTGCGCCATTGTACCCATCTTTAGCGCTGTGTTGAGGGTGATCTTTCGAACACTTTTCTCTATATCACCATCCTATGGTTGTTTTAGCCTCCTCGTAGCTGATTTCGTAATCAGTCTGCGGAAGTCACCCTCCTGCCTTTGCTAGCTTGTCTGCCTCCGTTTCCCTTATATTGCAGTGTGATGGGATCCACTGTATAACTGTGCGTTTGAATGAGTTTGTTAATACTCTGAGAATCGTTTTTAACTCGTTTAGCTCTGTGCCGGTTGATCTTGACTACTACTCACTTGTGCGAATTGTTTATTTTATGAACTGCTGCAATGCCGTACTCCAGGACGGTCGCACTCTTCAGAGTACAACGTTTTAGGATTCTGCTGTTTGCTCCCCACGTGAAGCCTGCGAGTTTGCGCATCATACCGAGCCTCTTTCTGGCCTTTAGCGTAGCATTTTCTATCTGGGGGCACCATGTTAGCTTTCGGTCTAGTGTGACTCCCAGGTACGTTGAAGTCTTGCTTTCCGGGAGATCTTTCCCATTGACTTTAAGCTTAATTTTGTGAGTTTGGTTGTTCTGTGAGAACACAGTGTAAGTCGTTTTAGAAGTGTTAATGTTCATGCTCCACTTTCCTGATCTGGTTTTCAGTTTGTTAAGCATGTCTTACAATCGATTTGTTGCTATGGGCATTGACTCCTCTCTCGCCCAGATTGCCAGGTCGTCGGCATACATGGCTGAGTGTACTCACTTTGGTAGGCATGTTGATATGTAGTTGATAAAGATTAGAAAAAACTAGGTTTGGTGCAGTGCTCAAAGACATACATAAGTTATTGGTTTGGTTACTAAACTGACGTCATTGCACTCCGGGCAGACCCATAGGTGCTCAGTCTCCCCAACAGATATCGAAGAGTATGCATACTGATGGTTCCTGTGGCTCGCTGATTAAACACACCTCTCACTCTGCCTCTCAGACATCCAGTTCGACTTGAACAACGGGTAACTCCAAACTGCTTAAATCGCTTGATCGATTCAACATCGATATTAGTGTCCTCATCCAACAGAGAATCGCGAAGAGACCGAAGAATATCCCCTTTATCCATCTGCAACTCCCCAACAATCGATGCTGTTGATGCAAGCCTGTCCGCTCTCTCATTACCGTAAACACCCGAATGCCCAGGACAGTATATCCACATTACATAAGACAAGGTTTGAGACAGAACTCAAAGACATACATAAGACAAGGTTTGAATCAGAGCTCAAAGACATACATAAGACAAGGTTTGAGACAGAACTCAAAGACATACATAAGACAAGGTTTGAATCAGAGCTCAAAGACATACATAAGACAAGGTTTGTGACAGAACTCAAAGACATACATAAGACAAGGTTTGTGACAGAACTCAAAGACATACATAAGAAAAGGTTTGTGAACAGAACTCAAAGACATACATAAGACTAGGTTTTGATGCAATGCTCAAGACATACATAGACAAGGTTCGTGACAGAACTCAAAGACATACATAACTAGGTTTAGAATCAGAACTCAAAGATCATACATAAGACAAGGTCTTGAATCAGAGCTCAAAGACATACATAAGACAGGATCCAGACAGAACTCAAAGACATACATAAGACTAGGTTTGAAACAGAACTCAAAGACATACATAAGACAAGGTTTGAGACAGAACTCAAAGACATACATAAGACAAGGTTTGTGACAGAACTCAAAGACATACATAAGACAAGGTTTGAATCAGAGCTCAAAGACATACATAAGACAAGGTTTGAGACAGAACTCAAAGACATACATAAGACAAGGTTTGAGACAGAACTCAAAGACATACATAAGACAAGGTTTGAGACAGAACTCAAAGACATACATAAGACAAGGTTTGAGACAGAACTCAAAGACATACATAAGACAAGGTTTGTGACAGAACTCAAAGACATACATAAGACAAGGTTTGAATCAGAACTCAAAGACATACATAAGACAAGGTTTGAATCAGAGCTCAAAGACATACATAAGACAAGGTTTGAGACAGAACTCAAAGACATACATAAGACAAGGTTTGAATCAGAGCTCAAAGACATACATAAGACAAGGTTTGAGACAGAACTCAAAGACATACATAAGACAAGGTTTGAGACAGAACTAAAAGACATACATAAGACAAGGTTTGAATCAGAGCTCAAAGACATACATAAGACAAGGTTTGAGACAGAACTCAAAGACATACATAAGACAAGGTTTGAGATCAGAACTCAAAAGACACACATAAGACAAGGTTTGAGACAGAACTCAAAGACATACATAAGACAAGGTTTGAGACAGAACTCAAAGACATACATAAGACAAGGTTTGAATCAGAGCTCAAAGACATACATAAGACAAGGTTTGAGACAGAACTCAAAGACATACATAAGACAAGGTTTGAATCAGAGCTCAAAGACATACAAAAGACAAGGTTTGAGACAGAACTCAAAGACATACATAAGACAAGGTTTGAATCAGAGCTCAAAGACACACATAAGACAAGGTTTGAGACAGAAAGACACACATAAGACAAGGTTTGAGACAGAACTCAAAGACATACATAAGACTAGGTTTGAATCAGAGCTCAAAGACATACATAAGACAAGGTTTGAGACAGAACTCAAAGACATACATAAGACAAGGTTTGAATCAGAGCTCAAAGACACACATAAGACAAGGTTTGAGACAGAACTCAAAGACATACATAAGACAAGGTTTGAGACAGAACTCAAAGACATACATAAGACAAGGTTTGAATCAGAGCTCAAAGACATACATAAGACTAGGTTTGAGACAGAACTCAAAGACATACATAAGACTAGGTTTGAATCAGAACTCAAAGACATACATAAGACAAGGTTTGAGACAGAACTCAAAGACATACATAAGACAAGGTTTGAATCAGAGCTCAAAGACACACATAAGACAAGGTTTGAGACAGAAAGACACACATAAGACAAGGTTTGAGACAGAACTCAAAGACATACATAAGACAGGTTTGAATCAGAGCTCAAGAACACATAAGACAAGGTTTGGAAGAACAGCATACATAAGACAGGTTTGAATCAGGCCAGCAACTAAGACAAGGTTTGAGACAGAACTCAAAGACATACATAAGACAAGGTTTGAATCAGAGCTCAAAGACTACATAAGACAAGGTTTGAGACAGAGCTCAAAGACATACATAAGACTAAGGTTTGAGACAGAACTCAAAGACACACATAAGACAGGTTTGAGACAGAACTCAAAGACATACATAAGACAAGGTTTGAGACAGAACTCAAAGACATACATAAGACAGGTTTGAATCAGAAGCCTCAAAGACAATAACATAAGACAAGGTTTGAGACAGAACTCAAAGACATACATAAGACTAGGTTTGAATCAGAGCTCAAAGACAACATAAGACAAGGTTTGAGACAGAACCAAGACATACATAAGACAAGGTTTGAACAGAAGCTCAAAGACATACATAAGACAAGGTTTGTGACAGAACTCAAAGACATACATAAGACAAGGTTTGAGACAGAACTCAAAGACATACATAAGACAAGGTTTGAATCAGAGCTCAAAGACACACATAAGACAAGGTTTGAGACAGAACTCAAAGACATACATAAGACAAGGTTTGAGACAGAACTCAAAGACATACATAAGACAAGGTTTGATACAGAACTCAAAGACATACATAAGACAAGGTTTGAATCAGAACTCAAAGACATACATAAGACAAGGTTTGAATCAGAGCTCAAAGACATACATAAGACAAGGTTTGAGACAGAACTCAAAGACATACATAAGACAAGGTTTGAATCAGAGCTCAAAGACACACATAAGACAAGGTTTGAGACAGAACTCAAAGACATACATAAGACAAGGTTTGAGACAGAACTCAAAGACATACATAAGACAAGGTTTGAATCAGAGCTCAAAGACACACATAAGACAAGGTTTGAGACAGAACTCAAAGACATACATAAGACAAGGTTTGAAACAGAGCTCAAAGACATACATAAGACAAGGTTTGAGACAGAACTCAAAGACATACATAAGACAAGGTTTGAATCAGAGCCAGAACATCATAAGACAAGGTTGAACAGAGCTACATAAGACACATGCAACGTTTGAACAGAGCTCAAAGACATACATAAGACAAGGTTTGAATCAGAACTCAAAGACATACATAAGACAAGGTTTGAGACAGAACTCAAAGACATACATAAGACTAGGTTTGAGACAGAACTCAAAGACATACATAAGACAAGGTTTGAATTAGAGCTCAAAGACATACATAAGACAAGGTTTGAGACAGAACTCAAAGACATACATAAGACAAGGTTTGATACAGAACTCAAAGACATACATAAGACAAGGTTTGAATCAGAGCTCAAAGACATACATAAGACAAGGTTTGAGACAGAACTCAAAGACATACATAAGACAAGGTTTGAATCAGAGCTCAAAGACACACATAAGACAAGGTTTGAGACAGAACTCAAAGACACACATAAGACAAGGTTTGAGACAGAACTCAAAGACATACATAAGACTAGGTTTGAATCAGAGCTCAAAGACATACATAAGACAAGGTTTCAGACAGAACTCAAAGACATACATAAGACAAGGTTTGAATCAGAACTCAAAGACACACATAAGACAAGGTTTGAGACAGAACTCAAAGACATACATAAGACAAGGTTTGAATCAGAACTCAAAGACATACATAAGACAAGGTTTGAATCAGAACTCAAAGACATACATAAGACTAGGTTTGAATCAGAGCTCAAAGACATACATAAGACAGGTTTGAGACAGACCAAGACAACATAAGACTAGGTTTGAGACAGAACTCAAAGACATACATAAGACAGAGTTTGAATCAGAACTCAAAGACATACATAAGACAAGGTTTGAGACAGAACTCAAAGACATACATAAGACTAGGTTTGAATCAGAACTCAAAGACATACATAAGACTAGGTTTGAGACAGAACTCAAAGACATACATAAGACAAGGTTTGAGACAGAACTCAAAGACATACATAAGACAAGGTTTGAGACAGAACTCAAGACATACATAGACTAGGTTTGAATCAGAGCTCAAAGACATACATAAGACAAGATTTGAGACAGAACTCAAAGACATACATAAGACAAGGTTTGAACAGACTCAAAGACACACATAAGACAAGGTTTGAGACAGAACTCAAAGACATACATAAGACAAGGTTTGTGACAGAACTCAAAGACATACATAAGACAAGGTTTGAATCAGAGCTCAAAGACATACATAAGACAAGGTTTGAGACAGAACTCAAAGACATACATAAGACAAGGTTTGAGACAGAACTCAAAGACATACATAAGACAGGTTTGAGACAGAACTCAAAGACATACATAAGACAAGGTTTGAATTCAGAGCTCAAAGACATACATAAGACAAGGTTTGTGACAGAACTCAAAGACATACATAAGACAAGGTTTGAATCAGAGCTCAAAGACACACATAAGACAAGGTTTGAGACAGAACTCAAAGACATACATAAGACAAGGTTTGAATCAGACTCAAAGACACACATAAGACAAGGTTTGAGACAAGTAAAGACACACATAAGACAAGGTTTGAGACAGAACTCAAAGACATACATAAGACTAGGTTTGAATCAGAGCTCAAAGACATACATAAGACAAGGTTTGAGACAGAACTCACATACATAAGACAAGGTTTGAATCAGAGCTCAAAGACAAACATAAGACAAGGTTTGAGACAGAACTCAAAGACATACATAAGACAAGGTTTGAGATCAGAACTCAAAGACATACATAAGACAGGTTTGAATCAGACTCAAAGACATACATAAGACAGGTTTGAATCAGACTCAAAGACAACATAAGACTAGGTTTGAGACAGAATCAAAGACATACATAAGACAAGGTTTGAGACAGAACTCAAAGACATACATAAGACAAGGTTTGAATCAGAGCTCAAAGACACACATAAGACAAGGTTTGAGACAGAAAGACACACATAAGACAAGGTTTGAGACAGAACTCAAAGACATACATAAGACTAGGTTTGAATCAGAGCTCAAAGACATACATAAGACAAGGTTTGAGACAGAACTCAAAGACATACATAAGACAAGGTTTGAATCAGAGCTCAAAGACAAACATAAGACAAGGTTTGAGACAGAACTCAAAGACATACATAAGACAAGGTTTGAGACAGAACTCAAAGACATACATAAGACTAGGTTTGAATCAGAGCTCAAAGACACACATAAGACAAGGTTTGAGACAGAACTAAAAGACATACATAAGACTAGGTTTGAATCAGAGCTCAAAGACATACATAAGACAAGGTTTGAGACAGAACTCAAAGACATACATAAGACAAGGTTTGAATCAGAGCTCAAAGACACACATAAGACAAGGTTTGAGACAGAACTCAAAGACATACATAAGACAAGGTTTGAGACAGAACTCAAAGACATACATAAGACTAGGTTTGAATCAGAGCTCAAAGACATACATAAGACTAGGTTTGA
Organism: Arion vulgaris; assembly: GCA_020796225.1. Lineage (NCBI taxonomy): Eukaryota > Metazoa > Mollusca > Gastropoda > Stylommatophora > Arionidae > Arion > Arion vulgaris. Next base: position 24,298,592 of record CM036776.1, read on the forward strand.
GACAGAACTCAAAGACATACATAAGACAGGTTTGAGACAGAACTCAAAGACATACATAAGACAAGGTTTGAGACAGAACTCAAAGACATACATAAGACAAGGTTTGAGATCAGAACTCAAAGACACACATAAGACAGGTTTGAGACAGAACTCAAAGACATACATAAGACAAGGTTTGAATCAGAACTCAAAGACATACATAAGACTAGGTTTGAGACAGAACTCAAAGACATACATAAGACAGGTTTGAGACAGAACTCAAAGACATACATAAGACAAGGTTTGAATCAGAACTCAAAGACATACATAAGACAAGGTTTAGACAGAACTCAGAGACACACAAATTGAATTGAGTATAAATATTTATTTTAAAGAACGTTTATGTCTTCCTACATAACAAACAAAATTCACTGTTCTAGATTCCAGATACTCTATTTCAATGGAGAACTAGTTAATTTGGTATCAGCTCTTGCATACTATTAACATGTTTCTGTGATCTTAGCTCTAGACATACATATACATGTTATTAGTATCTAGCTCTAGAACTATTACCATGTTATTGTGTATCTTAGTCTTACTCTGCTGCCTAGAATAAGTTTTACTATTGTATACTATTCCATATTGTTATTCTTTTGTACAACATTACATTTATTGTCTGCCTAGTAAAAACTTTATTTATCAGTCAGATACTAATGTTATCTGTGTATCTTAGCTCTAGTATAATATTACCATGTTATCTGTGTATCTTAGCTCTAGTATAATATTACCATGTTATCTGTGTATCTTAGCTCTAGTATACTATTACCATGTTATCTGTGTATCTTAGCTCTAGTATACTATTACCATGTTATCTGTTATCTTAGCTCTAGTTACTATTACCATGTTATCTGTGTATCTTAGCTCTGTATACATATTACCATGTTATCTGTGTATCTTAGCTCTAGTATAATATTACCATGTTATCTGGTATCTTAGCTCTAGTATACTATTACCATTTTCCTATAATCCTGATTGTATCTTACAGTCTCTTCTGAGTATACTATTACCATGTTATCTGTGTATCTTAGCTCTAGTATACTATTACCATGTTATCTGTGTATCTTAGCTCTAGTATACTATTACCACCTATTGTCAACGGATCAAAACGTTTGTGATATTGGTCAACATTTATTTGTTGGAATTTTTTTAACAATCTTTCTGATGAATTTTGCCCGGGCAGCGTCTTTCCAGCCTGCTCTTCTCGATTTTGAACTGCCAGTGTTTCTTTTACGGGCTTAACTTGAACACGCTGAATAAGTTTTATCGTCCCTCTCTGATAGGACTAGGAACTTGATCTCATCTACACTGAGAGCAAGGGTCTCTGGAAAATTATCCCGATGACTCCATGAGGGAGCGAACCCAGTACCTTTAGAACAAGATGCGAGCACCTAATCTCTACGCCAGAGAGACCCCGTCCTTGACTTTCTTGTAAGACTTCAGTTGACTATCGTCATAGCGAACTCTGCAATGTAAACTGTCCGACTGAATTAGTAAGCCTCAGCTTCTTCTTCTTCGAACGCTCCATATCGACCACTTGTTAAACACTCTTTGTGATCTGAGCCTAAGAGTGATTGTTCGTTATGCCAGTTATGTGTCTACAAGTAGGCCAGCACTTCTTATTTCTGCTATGCTTTTATTTACTAGGAGTGCTTCCTGGTCCCTACCTCGATCGCCTCTTACGACATGCCTTGTAGGTTGCAGTGCTGCTATTCTTTGCTCCCTTGTGGACCGCGACAACACATGGGCAGCAGGCCTAAGCTAGATCTTCAATAATCAAGACATTGCTTTTAGTTGCAAACATTTCACAATCTATATTATTTGATCAAAATAAACACGATTCTGCTATCAAACGGAAGAGGAAGTTGTGAAATTGTTACCAATCTGTCTACGCATGAGCACCCATAATGGAGTTGTTCTTCCTGTTATGACACCAATATGCGTTATGCCCTTTGCCCTTTGGTAACATCTTTTTATAGAAGAAAACATAATTGACCTCTGAGTTGAAGGTCATCAGGATGAGAAGCCATTGTTCTGCTGTTCTAGATATTGTTTAGAGTAACAACATACAAAATAATGTTTATGGGTTCTTCCAAGTACAGTATGCCTCGTTTCCGGTGTATGTGTAGTGTGTTGTACACAGTATGATATTTTGGTGGGGCCTTATGTTCCTTGATAAATGGTATTTTGTATCTTCTTCAAACCCTCCATATCAACCACAGGTTAACCTCTCTTTGTTATTTGTATGTGATCTTAGCCTAAGAGCGATTGCTTGTTGTGCCAGTTATGTGCATACAAGTAGGTAAGCACATCCGATTTCTGAGATGCATTTTATTTACTATGGTAGCTTCCCTAGGCCCCTACCTCAGTTACCTCTTACGACATGACTTGTAAGTCCCAGTGTTACTATTCTTTGCTTCCCTTGAGAGCCCCGACGATACACGGATGACATTTTGTATAAATGCTGATAGATTGCACTTTTCTATTCCATTATTTAAACAAATCTTATCTTCATGTCCAATTCGTAACATAGGGGTTTCCATTGTTGCCGTTCTGCCGCCTTGATATCAATTTGTTTCCTCATGTCAGGTCCAATATTTCAGCTCTCTTTCCGTATATGTACAGTTTCTTGTTTCTTTGAACGTCCAGACATTTCTCATCCGCTGTACGTTGGAGAGCTGTCCTGGCCCTTGTTCCTACTGGCATACGACATATATGTCCATTTGCCCTCTATTTCCTTCTTTTAATGATAGTCTCCAATGATGCATAGTTTGTTCAACTTTGTTTTTATTTCTTATCGTATTTAGTTTGTTGTTCTTTCTTATGTTGGGGATTAAAGCCTCTTTAATTAAGCCAAGGCATAGACATGCGCCATATTGACCACTTGTTAATCAACTATTTGTGATTTGTCTGTGATCTTAGCCTAAGAGCGATTGTACCTTGTGCTAGTTACCCGATTTCTGTGACGTTTTATATTTACTAGGCAGTTTCCCCTAGGCGCCTACCTCAGTCGCTTCTTACGACATGCTTTGTAGATCGCAGTGTTACTATTCTTTGCTCCCCATGCGAGTCCCGCCGGCAATACACGAGCGCTTTCTCTGTCAAGCGTAATAATGATGTGACATGAACTCGGGTGTTTACGGCACCTGTATCCATTCTTCACTAGATGTTATATTCTCCAGTGTGTACTGTGCACACACGTAAAATGACGTCCCTTGCGTGTTTATGTACTTCTTCTTCAATGATCCAGCGGCACTTGAGCTCTTGTCCGTCGGCCCAATGCTATGTAGTGGTATCTGCATATGTTTGTAACTTGTTATTTTGTTCCGTATAGTATAATGTGTTCCATTTGTCAGGCCTTGGGGGAAGGTGGATCTTCCTGACGTCATCTAGTGCTTGACACCTGATGAGGTGGTGATGAACGGTTTCATGATGATGTGCACACAGCTAGCACTCTGGAGTGTGTTGTGGATGAATTCTGTTCAAGTGATTATTAAGTGTTATGTGTTGGGTTCGAAGTCTAAAAATGATGCTCTGATCTCTTCTTGTAAGGTGGTTGATGTTGTCATTAAGGTTAGGGCTGGCCATATGTCTGTAAACCTCTCTTCCCCAGACAGCTCAGTCAGCAGAGCACATACTTCAAAACTGGCGGCCAATAGGATATAATGAGACATACTAACTGATCTGGTAGAACAACACTGACAGGAACATCAAACTGACCTTTGTATGAACTTTGGCAACTAACTGATATGGAGGATAGAAATAAAGAGACACAATGCTAATAATAGATATGGATTCCCCGAAAGGAGTTAATTCTTATTTTTCATGTTTATTGACCTACGCGCCCTGATATAACCAAAAACAAGGTTCGTCTTAAGTTGAAAGTGGCGTGTCTCAATTTAAAGTGGATGTTATCCCCTCTATAACAAGCACACGAGACGAGGGCGCAGTAATTAGAACTAGGGTCGCTGTGGTGTAGAGGTTAAATGCACGTCCCTCGTGCCAAAGGTACCAGGTTCGCTCCCTCGTGAAGCTATCTGGATATTTTCCAGAGATCCCTGATCTCAGTGTAGGTGAGATCGAGTTCCTAGTCCTATCGGAGACGGACGATACAACGTAGGTCCCGTGTTTAAGTTGAGCAGTAAAAGAACCCTTGGCAGTTCAAAATCGAGAAGAGCAAAACCGCTGTCCGGGCAGAATTCATTAGATAAAACTCCTACAAAAATATCTTCACCATCTTCTATATTACATCGGTGACCCTCGCCGGTGCTACAAAGTTCGTATACTGACGCTGAGATTTTCCTGTGTAAGAAAGAGATCGGGGCACACATGGTTACTCACCGAAGTGCAATAACGATGGTCCTATCAATAAACTTACTGATTTACAATCAATGATAATGATGGTGATGATGATAATGATGACATTTGTGGGAACAACAAAGCAAAGACAGTGAAGTTTAGACGAGAGAAAATATTTTGCTGATATAGACATTATATTTCAAGAAAACGAAATGTGGAGGAAGAAGTGGTATGGACACATCGTAATTTATTTAACAAAACATTAATGGCGCTTACTGGTCATTGCACGTAGAGTAACTTAAAGTCCTGCTCCTCCTGCTGAAAGTGCCAGCGTAAGAACGACTTGTACATTTATATTAGCTTTGTGACCATTCTGTTGAATCTGTTCTCAATTTAAATAGTTATTTTAGAATTGCGTCATACCTCAGTCTTCAGACTTAGAACAGGACACTGCGGTCTTAGAGCACATCTTCAGACTTAGAACAGGACACTGCGGTCTTAGAGCTCAGTCTTCAGACTTAGAACAGGACACTGCGGTCTTAGAGCTCAGTCTTCAGACTTAGAACAGGACACTGCGGTCTTAGAGCACATCTTCAGACTTAGAACAGGACACTGCGGTCTTAGAGCTCAGTCTTCAGACTTAGAACAGGACACTGCGGTCTTAGAGCTCAGTCTTCAGACTTAGAACAGGACACTGCGGTCTTAGAGCTCATCTTCAGACTTAGAACAGGACACTGCGGTCTTAGAGCTCAGTCTTCAAACTTAGAACAGGACACTGCGGTCTTAGAGCTCAGTCTTCAGACTTAGAACAGGACACTGCGGTCTTAGAGCTCAGTCTTCAAACTTAGAACAGGACACTGCGGTCTTAGAGCTCAGTCTTCAGACTTAGAACAGGACACTGCGGTCTTAGAGCTCATCTTCAGACTTAGAACGAGACACTGCGGTCTTAGAACACATCTCCATAGAATGGGTCTCAGGAACTCGGCTGCCTGCACCAGTGGAGCACCAAAGCACATCTTGCAAGACTGCACCAGTCTGAGCATCGTGAGAATGGACATCTGGCCAACAGAAACAACCCTTCAAAACAAACTATGGGGGACTGATGAAGACCTCAAGAGCACCGCCCTGTTTGTGACACATACAGGAGCAGTCGCATAGCAGATATCAATCACAGAAGAAGAAGAATTGTGACGCAGTTGGTTGATGTTGCGTTTATCTGTCTATTTGCTGGAGTCTCAGTGGACAACTGGTTAAGACGTTTGCCTTGCGTTTGAAAGATTATAGGTTCGAATTCGAATCGCGTTGTTCAGTTCCCATATTCACCCCACCCCCACCCCGAGATCTATAGGATTGTTTCTGGAGCTACGGAGTACTTGCTTTGTGGCATAGTTCTTTGCCAGATTGTTTGCCAGATTTCTGCTGAGAAGGACGGGCCATATGTGTAAACCAATCATTTGTTTCATTTGTGAAAAATGAGGTTCGGCAGGAGAAGGTAAATGAGTAAATGAAAAACATAATTTGTTAGTCCAGCTTAGATAACAGCTATCATGTATTCTAAAATCTCCCCTAGTGGCTCACTAAATTACAAGGCAACCTGCGTGACGGTAGCGTAGGTAATAGCTATTTTGTATACTAAAACTTTCACTTAATCGTCCACATAAGCACACATGAAGTTTTTTCCTCATTTTGTCTATATTAAATCTTACATGCTAGTCTTTAGTTTTGACAATATTTATGAATTGGAGGCTGGGAATTAGTGAAGAGAGACGTACAAAGGGAGGGAATGTAGTGGCGGGAATTACAAAAATAAACACCTGTTCCCCGACTGGTCAAGGTCGTAGCATTGACGGATGGCTGCCTCCCTTCTTTGGGTTCACCGTGACCACAGCCAACTTGGGGTTCCCTGACCTAGATCAGAAAAGGGGGCCGGAAAATATAGAGGTTTGATAGAACAATTCAAGCTTTTTTGCAATTGTACTTAATTCTGTGCGTCGATGGTTATTTATTGGTGAAAAATATTTATAATATTGATATTCCTTATCGTTAAACTGAACTTGTTGCATAATATAACTTTGAGTTAGCATTTTGTGTTGATTTTAAAATGAATTCATCTATATACACCAATACTGGAATGTGAGGCTCCGTGGTGTATTTGGGGTCTGATTTCCCATAATTCTTACCCGAGTCCGAAAGCCCATAAGTTTATAGTTGGCTCTGCCGTGGCCCCCAGCAACATAAGGTCGACTAGCTCAGATGGGAAATCGAATATTCCTGTTTATCGTTTTTGTATATGTTTGATAGAACACTGCAAGCTTTATTGCAATTTTACTCAATTCTATGAGTCTATGGTTATTTATTGATGATAAATGTTGTACCTTATTGTTCAACTTAATTTGTAACATAATATAACCTTGATTTAGCATGTTTTTAAATTGAATTCGTCTATACACAACAACAAAACTGGAATGCGAGGATCACGCGGCAGTTGTGGTCTTATTTCCTAGAATTGTTACCTGAGCCCGCCGGCCGTATGTTATCGGAGGCCATGGGCTCACAGATCTCCATGCCAGGATTAACAAAACCAGATGTACTTGTAGCTATCCACGCTTAGACGCTCACTATAAGACTAGACAACTTTATCTCCCGTAGGCCTCGGTAGCGCAGTAGGTAGCGCGTCAGTCTCATAATCATCTCCAGTGAAATGAGACTAGACCACAAGTGACATATTTGCATTGGCAGCTCAGATACATGGCATGCAACAGAATATTACGCAAGCTGTCAGTTTGGAGGGCGGGGCTGTCGCAAACATTTTAACCACATCTGTTGTGTGCATTCTCTTGAATTCTCCGAGAAGAGTTAATTCTTATTTTTCATGTTTGTTGACCTACACGTTCTGATATAACCAAAATAAGGTTCGTCCTTCGGTTGAAAGATACGTGCCCAGGTTTAAAGACACAACAAATAAACAAACGAAACAAATAAAGCAGTGGAGCACCAAAGCAATGGCTTTTTAAAAATAAAACTGATAAAGCATTGATATTGAATGTTGCAAATCGGCAACATTGATATTGAATGTTGCAAACCAGCAACATTAATATTGAATGTTGCAAATGGGCAACATTGATAAGAAGTTAATATTTGTATACATGTAACACCGGCAATCCAAATCTGATTGGAGTTTATTATTCTCCATTTCCGCGCTGTAAGCTAACCAACTAAATTTGTTTGTAAATCATCATTTCTCGCCTTCCCTGGACACATTTATGTGAACGCTAATGGAATATATTGCCTTTTACCAAAAAATAGATTATAGTTGACTAACTATATAATTTAGCAGCCAAATATGTGACATTTTGGCTTGACTTTCGAGTATACATTTGGATACAACCGGCCGTACGTATCTATTTCAACGACGGTAGATGGTCTTCATCCTCATCATGTGCCATGGAGTCGCCGATAGCGAAGTTGATTGCACGCTTCGCTAGTGACCGGGCCGTGGAAATTTAGGGGTTCAAGGCCACCTTGGACCAAAACTTCTTGGTGTGCACGACTGGACTACATGAAACTATAATCCTTTGCTGTCGTTAAGTCTGCCGTTACTGTCTGTCGTTAAGTTTGTCGTTAAGTTTGTCGTTAGTCTGTCGTTAAGGTCTCGTCGTTAAGTCTGTCGTTAAGTCTGTCGTTAAGTCTGTCGTTAAGTCTGTCGTTAAGTCTATCGTTAAGTCTATCGTTAAGTCTATCGTTAAGTCTATCGTTAAGTCTGTCGTTACTCTCTGTCGTTAAGTCTGTCGTTAAGTTTGTCGTTACTGCCTGTAATACAGGAATACTGCCAAAAATACAAGAGCAAAACATGGCGCCGGCTTTCTAATACATGAACATAAAGTCAAACTCATCACTAATGTCGACTACATCTCAGAACGAATAATACGAGTCCAGATAATGGATAAAGAAAAAATAACAACATACATTCAAGTATATGCCCCAAGTAACAGCAATAAGAACATACATTCAAGTATATGCCCCATGTAACAACAAAAACAACATACATTCAAGTATATGCCCATGTAACAACAATAACAACATACATTCAAGTATTGCCCCATGAAAACAAATCCATTCAAGTATGCCCCATTAACGATAATAAAACATACATCAAGTATATGCATAACGACAACAACATACATTCAAGTATATGTCCCATGTAACGACAATAAAAACATACATTCAAGTATATGCCCCATGTAACGACAATAACACATACATTCAAGTATATGCCCCATAACGCAAACATACATTCAAGTATATGCCCCATGTAACGACAATAACAACATACATTCAAGTATATGCCCATGTAACAACATCCATTCAAGTATATGCCCATATAACAACAATCCATTCAAGATATGCCCCATGTAACGATAATAACATACATTCAAGTATATGCCCCATGTAATGATGCTAACATACATTCAAGTATATGCCCCATGTAACGATAATAACATACATTCAAGTATATGCCCCATGTAACAACAACATCCATTCAAGTATATGCCCCATGTAACGATAATAACATACATTCAAGTATATGCCCCATGTAATGATACTAACATACATTCAAGTATATGCCCCATGTAACGATAATAACATATATTCAAGTATATGCCCCATGTAACGATAATAACATACATTCAAGTATATACCCCAAGTAACGACAATACAACATACATTCAAGTATATGCCCCATGTAAACAACATCCATTCAAGTATATCCCATATAACAACATCCATTCAAGTATATGCCCCATGTAACGATAATAACATACATTCAAGTATATGCCCCATGTAATGATGCTAACATACATTCAAGTATATGCCCCATGTAACGATAATAACATACATTCAAGTATATGCCCCATGTAACAACAACATCCATTCAAGTATATGCCCCATGTAACGATAATAACAAACATTCAAGTATATGCCCCATGTAATGATACTAACATACATTCAAGTATATGCCCCAAGTAACGACAATAACAACATACATTCAAGTATATGCCCCATGTAACGATACTAACATACATTCAAGTATATGCCCCATGTAACGATACTAACATACATTCAAGTATATGCCCCATGTAACGATAATAACATATATTCAAGTATATGCCCCATGTAACGATAATAACATACATTCAAGTATATGCCCCAAGTAACGATAATAACATACATTCAAGTATATACCCCAAGTAACGACAATAACAACATACATTCAAGTATATACCCAGTAACGACAATAACAACATACATTCAAGTACAGCCCCATGTAACGACAATAACAACGAAAAAAAGAAAGTTTTCTTTGAAAGTCTCTCTATCACTTTAAATAACATCAAAAGCAAAGAAGAGATCTATGTAATGGGAGATTTTAACGGAAGAGTAGGGAAGAAAACAAATGATCATGAATACTGTTTAGGACATTTTGGAGACACATCAACAGAACGAAACAACAATGGGAAGGAGCTAATAAATCTATATTTAGAACATGGTCTAATAATAACCAACACATTTTATCAACATAGACATAGGTGGTGTCTGTGGGGTTTGGGGATAGTGACTCGGGTTATTAACCTCGACGTTCTGATTTCGAACCACGCTGCGGACAGTTTGGTTGCAAATTGTTTCGCGTTGATTTTTACAAATGGCACCACTCGTTCAGAAAGCAATGGCAAACTACTGAACGTAATAATGCCTAGAAAAATCAAAACAGCGTTAAAAAGCTGGGGTTGATTCGCAAAGTCCTGTAAAGGATATACAATTAACTTAGACAGAGCCACATAAAAACTTGGTACAGATGGGACATTTTACTTCAAGCGTCACAGATTGATTACATACTGGTAAGATACAGGAAGAAGGGATATATCACAGACGCCAGAGTTATACCAAACATTAACATAGTGGCACAAGAGGACCAGCCAAATCTCATAAAAAACAGCATGGTGGAGTCTAGATTTACAAAAAGCCATACACAGAAAGAAACATTGTTTCCAAACATGGTTGAAATCTAAAACCATAACGACTATGTACAATACCGTCTAGCCAGAAGAGAGGTGAAAAGAATAGTCAAGAAAGAGAAAGAAAAATCTTGGTGCAAATATGGAGAACATCTAACAGACTTATGTAGGACAAAACCGAGATAATTTTTTATGAGTTTCAAAGCAATGAGAGTGAGAGACGATAGCTACAACCCTACCACTATCATCAACAGTAAGAAAGGAACACCATTACTCAACAGACAAGATAGAATGACCAGATGGAAGGAATATTTTCAAGAACTTTATAACCCTACTAAATTAACAGAATATATATACACAACAAAGGAAAGTGAAGAAATAGAACCATATATATTGATCCAAGAAATTGAAACAGCAATAAAGATCAGCAGGAACAACAAATCACAAGGTGCAGATGACATACCCAACGAAGCCATTAAAGCATGCAACGAAATAGGTGTAAAATGGTTAAATAGAATATTCACAGCAGCTTGGACAGAAAGAAAAGTTCCAGATGACTGGCAAAAATCAGTAATAGTCCCATTATGGAAAAATAAAGGCAATAAAGAGAATGCGAAACATACAGAGGTATTTCACTATTAAGCCACACTGGCAAAATATACGCAAAATATTAGAACAGCGCATAAGACACATCGCTGACCCACAAATAAGCCCCTCACAGTTTGGATTTAGAAGAGGAGTGGGATGTACAAACGCTCTATTCACTCTGAGACAACTGAGTTAAAGCATAGAATATAACAGAGTTACACTATTATTCATCGATCAAGAAAAGGCATTTGACAGAATAGATAGAAGTATTCTATGGGAAACATTAGAAAACTATGGAATCAATGGACAACTGCTAGACAATATCAGAGCAATATAACAAATAGCCACAGTGTGGTAAGAGCAAAGAACTCATTCGAACAAAATCAGGAGTAAGACAGGGTTGTGTGCTCTCACCTCTTCTCTTCAACTATATATATATATATATATATATATATATATATATATATAGTGTGGCCTATGGGTTAGTGACTCGGTCTATTAACCCCGACGTTCTGAGTTCGAATCACGCTGCGGACAGTTTGCTTGCAAATTGTTTCCGTTGATTTTAACAAAAGGACGCCAAACGTTCAGAAAGCAATGCAAACTACTGAAAGTATAAGTGGTGCCTAGAAAATCAACGACTCGTTTACTGTAGTTGATAGCTACGTCCTTTAGGATATGCCACGATTTTCATATATATATATATATATATATATATATATATATATATATATATATATATATAGACAGAATAGTGAAAGAGGCAAAGTGCGAAAAAGACCTTATTGACATAGACAATGATCACGACGACCAATTAAACAACCAAATCAACGAATTGCTTTTGCGGACGACCAAAGTTTAATCTATGAAGATGAAGATCAGCTACAATGAATTCACTGCTAATAGCATGTAGAAAGTACAATATGAAAATCAACAAACAAAAGACCGAGACCATGAAAATCAGCAGAACAGCAAGCCAAGCAAACATACAAATAGACAACACCAGAGTAAAGCAAGTTTCTGAATTCAAATATTTGGGCAGTATTTTTACAGAGGACAGAAAACTCGATAGAGAAATAGAGACAAGGTGTCAAAAGCAAATGCATGGCCTACCAGCTGGCACCATTACTACAACACCCAAAGATCAAGATGGAAGTGAAAAGACAGATGATAAAAAGTATTTTCCTACCAACACTTTGTTACCAGTGCAAACTTGGTCTCTTACAGCAACACATCACAGAAAGCTCACCACGTGTGAAATGAAATGCTTGAGGAAGGCAGTGGAGTCACCAGGAAAGACAGACTACGAAATGAGGACATCAGAAGTAGAGTGGACATAACTTCATGCACCGAATACATCGAAAGACAACAAATGCAGTGGTTTGGACATTTAAAGAGAATGAAATACAACCAACCACCAATAACAGCATACAATAAAAAAAGATCGGATACTAGAGCTAAGGGAAGACCAAGAAAAAGATGGATAGACAATATCAAGACCACACTACATAAACACGGATATAACACAACAAGGGCGACTCATCTAGCCCTAGAACGCAAATTAAAGCTCCCATCCCTACTCTTAACGGCAAGAGTGGACAGCCAACTACATCTTCTACCTGGGAATAGACAATAGACAAAAGACAATAGACAATAGATAGAGTGGATATAGGTATCTAAATCACAAGTACCACTGAAGCTACAGTAAGGCTTACTTGAGTGACGTGAACACTAACGATGATGAAAGCAAACGTTCACGCAAAAATCAATCAGATGTGCCATATTAGGTAGGCGTCATGACTACGCCTGAGTTCATAGCAGGAGAACAAAAAAACGTTCTCATCAAATTCTCTAAGCGCCCGTGTGTTACCGTGGCTCTCAATGGGAGCAAAGAATAGTAACACTGTGACATACAAGGCATGTCGTAAGAGGTGACTGAGGTAGGGACCTAGGAAAGCTACCTTAGTAAATAAAAATCTTCACAGAAATCGGATGTACGTGTGGACGCACAACTGGCACAACGTACACTCGCTCTTAGGCTCGGATCCCATACAAAACACAAAGAGTGGTTAACAAGTCGTCAATATGGAGCGTTTGAAGAAGAAGAAAGAAGAAGAAATGGTTGTAAATTCTCAATATCTTGTTTTTCTGCTTTGTGAAACTATATTACTTTTTTTTTACATGTTTCGCCAATTTTCTTCAAGAGAACTGACATAAAGCATTTATGTGAAATGAAAGTACAACATAGGCTACCCTTGCAGAGTTACGCAAACCGTTTTGAAACGTGTGATAAGGTGGTGGGAGATCCGTAATGACGGCAAAAATGCATCATTACCTCTTATCAGATCCGTCACAAAGATTTACTATCAACTTTGACACACTGTCCAAAAACCTTTACAAACTATCACCGTTTACTACCAGCTGTATTTACCACCAGCCTTGACACACTGTTCATAAATGTCTATATACAGTCTTTAGTTACTACTAGCCTTGACACACTGTTCATAAATGTCTATATACAGTCTTTAGTTACTACTAGCCTTGACCGTAGCCTCTGATAACCATAGAATTGAGTACAATTGCAAAACAGCTTACAGTGTTCTATCAAACGTATACAAAACCAGCCTCCAACACAAAACTAAGTCAGGTTCTCCCCTAGTCAGTTATATGGTCCAATATTAGAGTCGGCTGTGCCTTGACATACTATCATCTTCCACATAATTCCACATTTTCTTTTTTCTAACAAGTCCCAGTTATGTTTGAGCTAAATCGAGGTAAGAGTTCGAGTTTGATGGCATAATCTGATACTGGCGCAACTGCTGTAGTTTCAATAACAGAAGAACCATAACCGACATTTTTCTTCAATATCACAAACATAAGATGCCCTTCACCCGTGGATAAGAAGAAAATCACATTCCTCTTGTAACCAAGGCCCTTTAGCTTGGCTTCGTAGTATGTCCTAAAACAGTGGCTCCGTTCTCGTAAATTTTATCCGTTTTTAAACAACAAACTTCCGACAGAGAGCCACACAGAAAAAGTATAACGAGTGCAAAGCAAGAGGAAGACCCGCAAAGATGGAGCGACGGCATCAAGAGCAGCCTTACAAAAATGAATATCAGATAACAAAGTGCCTTAAAACAAGCATATACAAGATCACTACACCCCCTCCTCCCCAACACTTCTATAAAGAAGTAAATGATGGAAGAGAAGAATCTTCCGACTCCGAACTGGACACTTCTTCTGAAAGGGTGTCCTCAGAAATAAAAGTTTGTGATATGTACAACAATTTCTTCTTTTTTCATCTTCTTGGAACGTTCCATATCGATCACTTGTCCAATCACTCTGTGATCTCTCTGTGATCTCTCTGTGATCTTTCTGTGATCTCTCTGTGAACTGTGTGGTATCCTAGCCTAAGGTCGATTGTACGTTGTGCCAGTTATGCGCCTACAAGCAGGAGAGCATATCCGATTTCTGCTATGCTTTTTATTTACTAGGGTAGCTTCCCTAGGCCCCTAGCTCCGTAGCCTATTACGACTTGCCGTGTACGTCGCAGTGTTAATATTTTTGCTCCTTGTAGAGCCCCGGCAACACACGGGCGGGATTGTGATTCGAATCCTGTCTTTGGTCATTTGTTTTTTCTTACATAAACCCTTTCCTTCTTCTTCTGCCATCAATATCTACTATGCGACTACTTCGGTATGTATTATAAACAGGGTGGTGCGCTTGAGGTCTTCACCGGTCTCCCATAGTTTGTTTTGAAGGGTTGTTCCTGTTGTACAGGTTTTCATTCTCACGCTCTTTGGGGACTGATTTGGTTCTCCACAGGCGCAGGCAGCCGAGCCCCTGAGACCTTCTATGGAGGTGTACTTTGATACCGCACTGTTCCACTCTAAGTCTGTAGACTGTGGTCTGCACTTTTCTGTTTAATACATTTATGTTGTCATGGGCTGGAATGTATCCACCGTTTATTTTTCTCCGCGTTATTTTTCTCCGCGTTATTTTTCTCCGCGTTATTTTTCTCCGCGTTATTTTTCTCCGAAAGCCTCTAATACTCGTTCACTGTCATTGACTCCGATCCTTCCCATGGAATTCTGCCTTCTTCTTCTTCTTTGCGTTCGTTCTTTACGACCAATTTTAATCACTCTTTGTGATATGTTTGATCTTTGCCAAGAACGTGTATACGTTGCACATTGGTTTGGTAGGTCCCTAAACGCATAGACTTCTACAAGTTTAGGACATGTGCATCCGATTTCAACCAAACCTCCTTAGTCGCCTCTTATAACATGCATGGCAGGTAACAGTGGTTCTATTCTTGACATCCCAAATTTGGGCCCCGGTAACCACTCGGGAGATTCTTCTTCTTCCAACTCTTCATATTGACCACTTGTCAACCATTCCGTATGTTTTGTATGTGATCTGAGCCTAAGAGCAATTGTAAGTTGTGCCAGTTATACGCCTACGAGTAGGCCAGCACATCCGATTTCTGTACTGCTTTTTTTTTTACTAGGGTAGCATCCCTAGGGCCTACATCATTCGCCTCTTACGAGATGCATTGTAGGTCGCAGTGGTACCATTCCTTGCTTCCTTGGGTCCCGGCACCACACGGGCGCCTGGAATTCTTAAAATTCCTTATTCTCTTACTACTCTTGAAAGAGGACGTACCATTTTGTATATCTATTATATCTAGTGTCAAAATGGGACCTAGTTATGCTTGTCTGTTCATGGGTTATATGGAACACCTAGTATGGACTACATATGATGGCCCTTTCCACCTGTCTATCACAGATACGCCTGATATGCCTGGAGCCGATTTGTCATGTTTCATAAATTTCATTAATGTTTTCAACCCTTCTATTCGTTTTACTTCTCACATCTCCACTACTTGTGTTAACTTTCTTGACATTACTATCACCATCCGCCTATCCACTATCACTACATCAGTATATTACAAGCCTACTGATGCACATAGTTTTCTCCTTTATACTTCTTCTCATCTCCAGGCTTGTGACTCTTTGCCATTCTCGCAACTCTTGCGCCTTCGTCGCCTTTGTAGCGAGGACGATGATTTTCTTGAGAGGGCTCGCGAGATGCTTGATTTCTTCCGCAGGCGCCTATACCCGGAGAAGGTGCTTGTATCGGCTATGCATCAAGTTCAGAAAATCACTCGCCAGCAGCCCCTTACCAGCCAGCAAAGAACTACTGTACTAACTTTGACAGAGTAAAACTTATCTTAACTTTCCACCCCCATAGTTCAGTGGTGAAAAATGTTTTATCCCGTCATCTGTCTATCCTTAAGTCAGATCCTGAGACCCGTTCTGTCTTCCCCAACTATCCTTTGGTGGCATACAGACGGGACAGAAGTCTTAAGGATATGTTGGTACACAGTCGCATTAAGTCCAATATCCAGACTCATTGTATCACTGTCCAGTGTGGCCGTCGGCGCTGCAACACGTGTGTTTATGTGATACAGACGCGTACTGTATCTTTTCCTTTAGCCACGTTTCTTATTGACGATGGTTTTACATGCGAGTCCCGTAATCGTATCTATGCCATTATCTGTAAGCGGTGTAACAAGGCTTATATCGGCGAGACAGGCAAGAGGCTCAGTGACCGATTCGCCCAATCCTTGCGCGACATACGCCAATATTCTGTGACCACTGTAGCCACCCATTTCAACGATACTGGCCATTTAGGAGCTCGCGATGTGCAGGTCACAGCCATCCGATCATGTTCCTCGGATGATCGCAATCGATTTGCTCTGCAGAATCGGTTGATTTCGTTGTATGGTACCTTGCGACCACGTGGGCTCAACGTATTACATTCCTATCCTTCTTAGTACTTTCTCTTCCCATGCCTTGTAATCTATATGGGCATATGTTGCATGCATTCAAGTTATATATTTACTAGATTTTTCATTGTTTCTCTTCCTTTCTATTTCTAGTTTTTATGTGTGTTTTCTGTGTTACATTTACTTCGTTATTCGTTTTTATTCCCAGATGTTCATTAGAAACGTTTGCATGTAGTCGTCCATATGTTGTTTTTTTATTTCGTCACTCCTGTTGTTCGTTTGCTTGATAAAGGCCTTGTTGGTCGAAACGTTGCTGTATTTTGTCATTGTTTTTGTAATTTGTAAAACTATAGTACTTTGTGATTATGTGTTTTGTCAAATTTCGACAAGCATACCATATCAACATCGCTGCAATTTTAGTAATAACATATAACAGAACTAAAGGTTTGGGTGGAAAAAAATACTTTTGGAAGGTCGTCACTGTTACCTATATTAAAATATAAAAATCCCTCTAGACCTCGACCTCAGTCGCCTCTTACAACATGCCTTGTTACTATTCGCAGTGTTACTTCTTCTTTTTCTTTGCGTTCGTTCTTTACGACCAATTTTAATCACTTTGTGATGTTTGATCTTTGCCAAGAACGTGTATATGTTGCACATTGGTTTGGTAGGCCCCTAAACGCATAGACTTCTACACGTTTAGGACACATGCATCCGATTTCAGCCAAACCTCCTTAGTCGCCTCTTACAACATGCATGGCAGGTAACAGTGGTTCTATTCTTTACACCCCAAATTTGGGCCCGGTAGCCACTCGGGCGGCAGTGTTACTATTCTTTGCTCCCCGTGTGAGCCCCAGCAATACACGGGAGAAAGTTTCTAACAACGGAAGCAGTCCGCCAACTCTTTAGTTCCCATATTACCCTACAGCTGTTTATGAATGGAGACTGGGTTATCGCTTTGTGTTCTTTCCGTTCGTTGTCCTTGAACGGACAGGTCAGGCAGGAACAGGTGTGTCCGGGTTTTCAAGCTGGTTCAACAGCTGAACACATCGCTGGTGCTAGCTAGTCTTGTATTTGTGAGGTTTAGAGGAATGTGTGTTTCAAGACGAATGTACTCAATGACATGTCACAAAATAGATGACACAATCAAGCACTTTACCCATGATATACACTTCTTCTTCCTTGGGCGCTTCCTTGAATGATCCCCATTACTGCCTCTCTACTGTCTTTCTACCTATAGTTGTTGTAGTGTGGGTACTCTGCTTCCCTACGGGTCACGGTCATCCAAAGAGGGTACTGTTATAGAGCACAGCCAGGCTTTAGCCGAGTTGTCTGGCCCGGGCTAAAGCCTGGCTGTGTATAGAGTGACCACCAAAGAATCAGGTCACGGTCAAACCATAAAGGGTCTGTGATAGGGTGGGTAGTGTCATGCCAATACTGGGCACGGTAAAACCAGAAAAAAGGGCTGTGTCCTTGTTACTAATATATGTCAATCATTCATATTCACACTCCTCTCTCTGTCTTACACAAGTTCGTATCACGTTTTTATGTTTATTTAAATTCCCAAAAAAAAAATAGAATACATTATAAAAACAAAGAAATTGTAAACACAACAACGAAATGTATACATCAAAAGAACAAACATCAGTTATCAGTTATATGTTATCAGTTATATGTTATCAGTTATATGTTATCAGTTATCAGTTATATGTTATCAGTTATATGTTATCAGTTATCAGTTGTATGAGGACTATCATCATAGCACTCCGGACATGTCCATAGGTGCTCCGATCTCCGTCTCAGCAAATCCAGCAGCGTCCAGCGACCCAACACGCCAGTTGGATGTTGATTAATCAATCTCTTTGCATATTTAGTATGTCGTTCTTTTCGGGCTGCACCAATATTGACACCCATCTCTCTCAATCTGGTCAGCGAGTGGGATTCACAGCCCTGAAACTCCTCTGTTCGGAAAGACTCCCAATGCATGAAGAATGTCATTTCGATCCATGGCAGCTCCTCTGATATTGTAGCCAAGCCAGCCAATCTATCAGCTAGTTCATTACCCCTAACTCCTGCGTGCCCAGGGACAAAAATTAAGGTGATTTCTCTGATCATTGTCTGTTCCAGTACTTCCACCCAGTTGTGTCTCACCATTCCTGATTCGACTTTACGAATCATGCTCATGGAGTCATTGAGTATGAAAACACGAGAGTAGTTGTGAGATGACAACCATTTCACCGCCTCCATAACCGTCCGAACCTCCATTGTCAAACTACTTGTGGTTGTTGCGTAGGCCCCACTGGCCTCTCTTATTATTTTTCCTCCTGAGAGTGCTGAAAAACCCACGCACAGTGTTGTTGGCGAATGACTGAACCATCGGTGTAAATAACCACATATGTATCATTGATGATGTCATTCAAGAGAGTCTCCACCTCCACGTTTAGCAGTGATAGATTATTTTGTTCGCAGTTTTTCTTAATAGATGTAATAACTGTGAAAGCAGTCTGAAATTGAAGTGGCACAGCTATCCATTCCTCTCCTGTGTCAATTCCGGAAGGATCACACATTTTCCTAAGCGTATCTTCCGCCTGACTCAGCCATGATCTGCTTCTCTTGAGTCTACACCCTTTTTCCTTAATGAGTTCTTCATGGAGAGGATGTTCCTTGTTTGCATTGATTCTTAGATATGATTGAACCCTCCAAGTTTCAATTCTGTTAGCAATAGTTGGGAGATCAAGAAGGAATCGCATTGACACTCCTGGTGTATCTTGGTGCATCCCAGAATGATGCGCATAGCCTTATTCTGAATTCTTTCCATAATTCTTACCTGAGTCCGAAGGCCCATAAGTTTATAGTTGGCTCTGGCTCAACTCGGGCCCCCTCCTCAGAGCTCCGAATTTCGCCCTATGTGGGTCCACGTGCAACTCGTCTCGGGCCCACGTTTTGCTCCACGCGGGCCCACGTCTTTTCCCAGTATGCACCCTTCATCCATTCATGTTTATCCGTACATCTTTGTGCTTCGGCCGGGAGAGACGTGCATTAATAGTCACAATGGGATTCCGCTCGTCTGCGTTGGGAATATGACTACGTCTGCAACACGACTTATACCAGAGTAGCCCTCCCTCGATCCCTGCCCGCTTAGCCAGACCAGAACCACTGTCTGTTTCCAGGGTCACCACGAGGAGGTGGGGAAGGGTCTTGATTAGTTCCAGCTCACTAATCCTGGCGTAACGTTGTCCCCATGCACCTGTTATCCCAGTTATTTGTCTGTGAAATGAAATCAAACGACAAATGCCGCACTGCAACAATATTTCTGCCCAACCGTCAACATCCGTCGTTTCTTGGAAGTCGTGTTATGATTGCGACACTTCCTGATGGAGGAGATGGAGGAACTGACCCAACAACAACCCTACTACAAAGTATCCAATATCAACTTTTCTTCTTCTTCTTTTTCAAACGCTCCATATTGACCAATTGTTAAACCACTCTGTTCGATTTGTATGTGATCTGAGCCTAAGAGCGATTGTACGTTGTCCCAGTTATGCACCTACATAAATAACTGAAGGTTATTTACAGTTATTTAATAATTCTTTCTTCCCCCAATAAAAAGCCATGAACGTATAGAATTGAGTAAAATTGCAAAAAAGCGTATAGTGTTCTATCTAGCATGTACAAAAAGCGTATAGTGTTCTATCTAGCATGTACAAAAAGCGTATAGTGTTCTATCTAGCATGTACAAAAAGCGTATATGTTCTATCTAGCATGTACAAAAAGCGTATAGTGTTCCGCATGTACAAAAAGTCGTATAGTGTCTCGCATGTACAAAAAGCGTATAGTGTTCTATCTAGCATGTACAAAAAGCGTATATGTTCTATCTAGCATGTACAAAAAGCGTATAGTGTTCGCATGTACAAAAAGCGTACAGTGTTCTATCTAGCATGTACAAAAAGCGTATAGTGTTCTATCTAGCATGTACAAAAAGCGTACAGTGTTCGGATGTACAAAAAGCGTATAGTGTTCTATCTGTACAAAAAGCGTACAGTGTTCGCATGTATCAAAAATCGACCCCATTGAACATTAATTTTCGATTTGTCGGCTAAGCTATGCGACCTTATGTTACAGGGGGTTGTGGCTAAAGATATTGCCTTGGCTTGAGTTGGTCACAGCCAACTCTGAACTAGGCTAGACAACTGACAGGGAAAGCCCTGTCATAGATCAAAGCGGGGGGCTGGAATATATATATGTTTGATAGAATACTACAAGCTGTTTTGCAATATTACTCAATTCTGTGAGTCGATAGTTATTTATTGGTGAAAAATATTCATAACATTGATATTCCTTATTGTTAAACTGAACTTGTTGCATAATATAAATTCGATTAAGCATTTTGTGTTGATTTTAAAATGAATTCGTCAATATACAACAATACCGCATTGCGAGGTCACGTGGTGTAGTTGTGGTTTGATTTCCCATAATTTTTACCCGAGTCCGCAGGCCCATAAGTTTATAGTTGGCTCTGCTATAGGTAAGCTACCCTAGTAAATAAAAAAAGTTGCAGAAATCGGATGTGCTGGCCTACTTGTAGACGCATAACTGGCACAACGTACAATCCCTCTTAAGCTCAGATCACATACAAATCGCACAGAGTGGTTGACGAGTGGTTGATATGAAGCGTTGAAAAAAGAATCAGTATATATATATGGAACTGCAGTAAAACTATTGATTGGCAAAACACGTAATTACAAAGTACTGTAGTTTTACAAATTACAAAAACAATGACAAAATACAGCAAGTTTCGACCAACAAGGCCTTTATCAAGCAAACGAACAAACAGGAGTGACAAATTAAAATGAAATACAAATGGACGACCAAATACAAACGTATCTAAGAAAATCTGGAATAAAACGAATAACGAAATAAATGTAACACAAAAACACACATAAAAACTAGAAATAGAAAGGAAAAGAAACAATGAAACATCTAGTAAATATATAACTTGAATACAAGCAACATATACCCATATAGATTACAAAGCATGGGAAGAGAAAGTGCTAAGAAGCATAAGAATGGAATATAACATGAATACACGCAACATATACCCATATAGATTACAAAGCATGGGAAGAGCCATCCGATCATGTTCCTCGGATGATCGCAGTCGATTTGCTCTGGAGAATCGGTTGATTTCTTTGTATGGTACCTTGCGACCACGCGGGCTCAACGTATTAAATTCTTATGCTTTAGTACTTTCTCTTCCCATGCTTTGTAATCTATATGGTATATGTTGCATGTATTCATGTTATATTCCATTCTTATGCTTCTTAGCACTTTCTCTTCCCATGCTTTGTAATCTATATGGGTATATGTTGCATGTATTCAAGTTATATATTTACTAGATGTTTCATTGTTTCTTTTCCTTTCTATTTCTAGTTTTTATGTGTGTTTTTTGTGTTACATTTATTTCGTTATTCGTTTTATTCCAGATTTTCCTTAGATACGTTTGTATTTGGTCGTCCATTTGTGTTTCATTTTAATTTGTCACTCCTGTTTGTTCGTTTGCTTGATAAAGGCCTTGTTGGTCGAAACGTTGCTGTATTTTGTCATTGTTTTTGTAATTTATAAAACTACAGTACTTTGTAATTACGTGTTTTGCCAATCGAAGAAAAGAAGAAGACTAACTTAGGTGGCAAATTTCTGCTCAGGACAAGCGATATGATGATGATGATGTTGATGATGAAGATGAAGATGATGATGATGATGATGATGAAAATGAAGGGTCACGCAAGTGCACTTTACAAACATTCTGATCTTGCATAAACAATGAATTATAAACAAGCGGACTTCCTGTATAAACAAACCCAAAGTTTTATGCTCAACATTGTAACACAGACGAAACTTCCCAAACAGTTCATCGTTGGCCAAACTAGACATTGTTTATATAAGCGATGGTGAAAATTTATCAGGTGTCGTTTATAGACAACCCAACAGCTTTAATTGCAATGTCGTTTATAGACAAGATGAGAGTTGTATCAACAATACGGTTTATAGACAAGATGAAAGTTGTATCAACAATACGGTTTATAGACAAGATGAGAGTTGTATCAACAATACGGTTTATAACAAGATGAAAGTTTATAACAAATTTATAGACAAGTTTATAACAAGTTTATCAGACAAGTTTATAGACAAGTTTATAGACAAGATTATAGACAAGTTTATAGACAAGTTTATAAACAAGTTTATAGACAAGTTTATAGACAAGTTTATAGACAAGATTATAGACAAGTTTATAGACAAGTTTATAAACAAGTTTATAGACAAGTTTATAGACAAGATGAGAGTTGTATCAACAATACGGTTTATAGACAAGATTATAGACAAGTTTATAGACAAATTTATAGACAATTTTATAGACAAGATGAGAGTTGGAGTAATACTTAATATATTCTTATTCTTCTTCTTACGCTCGATATCGACCACTTGTTAACAGCTCTGTGTGATTTGTATGTGATCTGAGCCTAAGAGCGATTGTACATTGTGCCAGTTATGCGCCGACAAGTAGGCCAGCACATCCGATCTCTGCGACGTTTTTTATTTACTAGGTAGCTTCCTAGGACCCTACCCCAGTCGCCTCTTACGACATGCCTTGTAGGTCACAGTGGTACTATTCTTTGCTTCCGTTGCGGACCCTGGCACTACACGGATGGGAACGTTGATTCGGAAAAGGGACATCATTGAAAATAAAAAGCAAGTCAAACTTTTGCCATGCTCAACTTTCTTTCTTTCTTTCTCGAATCCTGTATGCCTCACAGCGTCAGGTCAGGAAGAGATTTCTAAAACGGGCCCTAGTATGCGCTTTGTAGATAGTCTCTTTCGTCGCCTCTATTATCTCTGAGGTCCACTTTTTGCGTGGCCGGCCTTTTGCTTTGTACCCACTGTATCGGAGCAGCATTGCTCTTTGAGGTGCACTGTCTGATGGTAATCTGCTTACGTGGCCGAACCATTTAATTTGTTCTTTCTTGACGAAGTCTAGTACTGATGTTGTACCCACCTTTTCCTGATGTCTTCATTTCTCAACCGGTCTCTTCTTGTTACACCCAGCATTCTGTGTAAACACTTCATCTCTGTTGTGACTAGTTTTCTTCTATCGTTTGTTGTCAGCGTCCAGGTTTGTCACTGGTAACACAATGTGGAGAGAAAGATTGTGTTGTCAGCGTCCAGGTTTGGCACTGGTAACACAATGTGGGGAGAAAGATTGTGTTGTCAGCGTCCAGGTTTGTCACTGGTAACACAATGTGGGGAGAAAGATTGTGTTGTCAGCGTCCAGGTTTGTCACTGGTAACACAATGTGGGGAGAAAGATTGTGTTGTCAGCGTCCAGGTTTGTCACTGGTAACACAATGTGGGAGAAAATTGTGTTGTCAGCGTCCAGGTTTGTCACTGGTAACATAATGTGGGGAGAAAGATTGTGTTGTCAGTGTCCAGGTTTGGTACTGGTAACATAATTGGAGAAAGATTGTGTTGTCAGTTCCAGGTTTGGTACTGGTAACATAATGTGGGGAGAAAGATTGTGTTGTCAGTGTCCAGGTTTGTCACTGGTAACATAATGTGGGAAGAAAGATTATGTTGAACATTGCTCTTTTGTGTTCATGGCCATGCTAACAAAATCTGAAATCAAAATAAAATCTAAAACAAAACTTTGTGTCCTATGAGTGTTATTATGCAGTAGTGTTGTTATTATGCAGTAGTGTTGTTATTATGCAGTAGTGTTGTTATTATGCAGTAGTGTTGTTATTATGCAGTAGTGTTGTTATTATGCAGTAGTGTTGTTATTATGCAGTAGTGTTGTTATTATGCAGTAGTGTTGTTATTATGCAGTAGTGTTGTTATTATCCAGTATGTTGTTATTATGCATAGTGTTATTATGCAGCGGTTCCCACTTAAATATATTTTGCTACCTGACTCCCAAAGGTTTCTAGATAGGAATTAATTATCTGTGTGTTACAATAGTAAACAATGTCTGCAGTTATCTGTGTGTTACAATAGTAAACAATGTCAGCAATTATCTGTGTGTTACAATAGTAAACAATGTCTGCAACTATCTGTGTGTTACAATAGTAAACAATGTCTGCAATTATCTGTGTGTTACAATAGTAAACAATGTCTGCAATTATCTGTGTGTTACAATAGTAAACAATGTCTGCAATTATCTGTGTGTTACAATAGTAAACAATGTCTGCAATTATCTGTGTGTTACAATAGTAAACAATGTCTGCAGTTATCTGTGTGTTACAATAGTAAACAATGTCTGCAACTATCTGTGTGTTACAATAGTAAAAAATGTCTGCAATTATCTGTGTGTTACAATAGTAAACAATGTCTGCAGTTATCTGTGTGTTACAATAGTAAACAATGTCTGCAGTTATCTGTGTGTTACAATAGTAAACAATGTCTGCAATTAGTGTGTTACAATAGTAAACAATGTCTGCAATTATCTGTGTGTTACAATAGTAAACAATGTCTGCAACTATCTGTGTGTTACAATAGTAAACAATGTCTGCAGTTATCTGTGTGTTACAATAGTAAACAATGTCTGCAATTATCTGTGTGTTACAATAGTAAACAATGTCTGCAACTATCTGTGTGTTACAATAGTAAACAATGTCTGCAACTATCTGTGTGTTACAATAGTAAACAATGTCTGCAATTATCTGTGTGTTACAATAGTAAACAATGTCTGCAAATATCTGTGTGTTACAATAGTAAACAATGTCTGCAATTATCTGTGTGTTACAATAGTAAACAATGTCTGATTTATCTGTGTGTTACAATAGTAAACAATGTCTGCAATTATCTGTGTGTTACAATAGTAAACAATGTCTGCAGTTATCTGTGTGTTACAATAGTAAACAATGTCTGCAATTATCTGTGTGTTACAATAGTAAACAATGTCTGCAATTATCTGTGTGTTACAATAGTAAACAATGTCTGCAGTTATCTGTGTGTTACAATAGTAAACAATGTCTGCAATTATCTGTGTGTTACAATAGTAAACAATGTCTGCAACTATCTGTGTGTTACAATAGTAAACAATGTCTGCAATTTATCTGTGTGTTACAATATAACAATGTCTGCAATTATCTGTGTGTTACAATAGTAAACAATGTCTGCAATTACTGTGTGTTACAATATATACAATGTCATGCAATTATTCATGTGTTACATATAACAATGTCTGCAATTAGCATTTTACATAGAAACATTAGCATCATTCTCTTACATTAGAATCAATCTTACATTAGCACATCATTACATTAGCACACATTACATTGCATCATCATTGCATTAGCATCATCATTACATTAGCATCATCATTACATTAGCATCATCATTACATTAGCATCATCATTACATTAGCATCATCATTACATTAGCATCATCATTACATTAGCATCATCATTACATTAGCATCATCATTACATTAGCATCATCATTACATTAGCACCATCATTAGCATTAGCATCATCATTACATTAGCATCATCATTACATTAGCATCATCATTACATTAGCATCATCATTACATTAGCATCATCATTACATTAGCACATCATTACATTAGCTCATATTACATTAGCATCATCATTACATTAGCATCATCATTACATTAGCATCATCATTACATTAACACCATCATTCATTACACATCATTACATTAGTATCATCATTACATTAGTATCATCATTACATTAGCATCATTATTACATTTGCGTTTCAATTTCAGCCAGCGATCCATCCTGGAGCTCAACCAAAATGTATTGTAGCAAAATCCAATGCACGCCACCGTTATTTATCCTATCTTTCCCAAGATTGTTTCAGCCAATTACTTACTTAAATTGAATTCTTCTAGTGGTGGAGTTATTATTACACCACACCAAGTCAAGCTGGTTCCAATTTTTCAGACTGCGGGAAACTTCGAATGATCTTTGATTTTGTCCTGTCAGACATTTAGACTCCGGTCTGGTCCGGGTCCTTGGATTTCGCAGCGGAACTAGTTTACCACTGTTTTTATAAATGTTTTTAAAATATATTTTTCTGTTTGAAATGTTAAAGATCATAACACAGGGTGCTCAAGATAAAAGTAACATGTCATGGGAGCCAATCTGGCATATATTTATGAAAATGAGAAGGTTCAATTATGATTTAGTATAGGTCAAGTACGCCAGTCTTTTTTGTGATAGTGTATAATTATGGTGTGGAAAGGGGCGTTGGAAAATGTGACGAAGGACGAGCTATTCAGAACTGGTTTTTACCTCTGAAGTTGGAGAAGGCTCGCCTGAATGGCGAGAGCCACTGATGAAAAGGAAAACAAACCTTCACGCAAAAATCGGTCAGAAGCGCCATATTGACGCTCTGACTACTACTGAATTCATAGCAGAGGGAAGAGAGAGAGAGAGAGAGAGTTTCGATTTGTCAATCAGGCTACTTGTATCGTCAACTCCTGTATGTCTTCAAGCACTTGAGGACTTGGGTACCTTACAATCCCCGGGGTCCACGGACCCCAGTTTGGGAACGCTTCAGTAGTGAATGCTGGAAAATGACATCAATACTATTATCGGTGCTTGTAAGATAACCTGTAATCATAGGTTGTACACTGAGGTATCGTCACGTATCGCCCGGCCTGGTCAATGACATGTCTAACATTTGATGGTTGGCGCAGTCACAACGTTACAGAGCCACATCATCCCATGTAATGTACATACATAGTATAGACACGTTCAAGGTTGGACACTTACCAATAAGTTCAAGGTCGAACACGCGTTTATAATAAGTTCAAGGTTTAACAAGCTGGCTATGGTATCACCTTCATATTAGATATAATATATGTCTGGAGATTATTCCCAGAAGTTCTAGAATAACCTCTAGAGAATTTGATGCCAGATCAAAGAGTGTCTGTCACTTCTTAAGTCAGTCATGGGATCTTGATATGAGTGTGTGATCACGTGGAGGGGTGGTTGAACTTCATGTCAGGGACCTGTCGATCAGAGTACGTAATGTCAACACGCAAGGCTGTACGTGCTCTCGAGTTCGCAGACTGTATTACATAAACGTTAACACTGTTACCATGGAATCTTCCAGACCATAAGATGCACCAACAGCTCATACCATACAGATCTTTTATCTTCTTCTTCTTCGAACGCTCCATATCGACAACTTGTTAACAACTCTTTGTGACTTACATGTGACCTGAGCCTAAGAGCGATTGTACCTTGTGCTAGTTATGCGCCTAAAAGTAGATTTCTGCGATGCTTTTTATTTACTAGGATAACTTCCTAGGTCCTACATCAGTCGCCTCTTACGTCATGCCTTCTAAGTCGCAGTGGTACTATTCTTTGCTTCCTTGCAGGCACGGCACCATACGGGAGTAATGATAATGGATATCTAAGAGGCAGCTGGGCAGTTATTATACAATACTATATCAAGAATCATGACGAAACTATGACACGACACAAGAAAAGAAAAATGTAAGACTTCTGAGAACACGCATATTCCGTGTGACAATATATGAATGTGAACCGTAGACCATAACACAAGCATATAAAATTGAAGCTTATAAAGCAAGGTGTTACAGAAACGTTCTTAGAACATCCTGGACAGAGAAGAGAAAAATAAAGACATCCTACAAGACCTGCATATCGAGGAGCATTGGCTCATAAAGCATCATGTCCTGGAAGATGAAATATGTTATAACCACAGGTTAAACGTAACGTCACAGTGGTTTGGAGAGGACCCCAAAGGGGTTAAAACGTCACAGTGGTTTGGAGAAGACAGAGTTAAAAAACGTCACAGTGGTTTGGAGAGACAAGTTAAACGTCACAGTGGTTTGGAGAGATCAAGGTTAAAAAGAACGTCACAGTGGTTTGAGAGACAAGTAAGTCACAGTGGTTTAGAACAGTAACCTCACAGTGGTTTGGAGAGAATGGTAATGGAAGGCATGGTTCCTGGAGTACAAGGCAGGGGACAACCAAGACGAAGGTGGCAGCAGGACATCAAAGCAACCTCGAACATAACGCTGGAGAAGGTGGGAGAACCTACTAAAGACAGAAGGGTTTTTCAGGCGGGATGTGATGAAAACGACGTTCCGCAAGGAACATGCTACTACTTGAGATATCTCTCTCTCGCGATCGTTCTTTTGGCCATTTTGATCATTCTTATTGTGATATATAAACATTCTTATTGTGATATATAAACATTCTTATTGTGATATATAAACAGCCTTTGCCAAGAACGTTTGTTTACGTTACAATCTTCAGTACTATTTGGAACTCTGGTGTTTGTCCTTCGACGATATGTCCGATTTAAAATAGTTCGCTCTCCGTCAGCCTTTGACTGCCCAAGCCGACCTGCAAAGCAGCAGGTTGCTATTTTTTTTAGGGTAGCGACCCTTAGACGACCTACCTTCTCGGGTTGTTGAGCGTCATCTGCCCAGGTTACCTGTCTTTTTTTGTAGACTACTTGGTTTGCCTACCGTCCAGTTTTGTGTACGGTTTGCTCCACAGGGCAGTAGTAGTCCCTGCGAGCGGAAACGCGCACTGGATTCAAGCCTCTGCTGGGCTTTCCAGTTTTTCTGCACATTTGGATGCACCCCTCATCCCTTTATGTTTATTTGTTCGGGCCCCTACCTCAGGGCTCCGAGTTTCGCTCATGTGGGCCTACGTGCAACTCAACTCGGAGCCCCCACCTACGGGCTCCGAGTTTCGCCCCACGTGGGCCATCGTCTCTTCTCTGGATGTACGCCTCATCACTTGATGTTTATCTGTTCAGCTTTTCCCATCGGCCGGTAAAGACGTGCATTAATAGTCACTCTGGGATTTCGCTCGTCTGTGTTGCGAACGGATCTCATCCAACGTGGCTACGTCTGCATCACTACCCATACCAGAGCAGCTCTCCCTTGATCCCTATCCGCTTAGCCAGACATAAACCATTTTCTGTTTCCATGGTCGCCACGTGGAGGTGGGGTAGGATCTTGATTAGTGCCAGCTCACTAATCCTGGCTCGACGTTGTCCCTATGCACCTTTGACCTCACTTGAGATATAAAGACACAATGTATATTTAGCAGAAATAAACATGGAAGACAACAAAAGGAACCACCAGAAAACTACAGACTTTCATAAATGGATGTTTACGTAGAACAGAGGGACTGAGATGGTATGATAAGATTACAAACGAGGAACTCAGAGAAAGAACAAAGCAGATACCAGTGGAGAAAGAGCTCAAGAAGAGACGCTGGCGATGGATAGGACATACATTGAGAAGACCGACTGGAATCATTGCAAGACATGCACTGTTTTAGGATCCACAGAGAAAGAGTAGCAGAGGAAGGCCTAGACAGACTTGGAGAAGAGAGATGGATGATGATATTAAAAGGATAGGTAAAGCATGAAAAGAATTGGAAGGAATGGAAGAGAGAGGAAGAGCTGGAAGAAGTTTGTTGAAGACCTGTACTCCGTTGGGAGTTGAAAGGTGAAGAAGAAGAAGAAGAAGAAGAAGAAGAAACAAACACACACACACTTACGCACGCACACTGACTGTAAATTCTAAAAAAGTCTTCTTCCAAAGGTCAATACTGGACGATGCGAAACGGAAACAGTATTGCACACAGCACGCGAAGCATACTTGCTGTCCACGAGTTCAGATTGTTTTATTTTTGTCCAGACTACATCAGATCGATATGTCACGGCAGTCTGGCATTCAAGTTCAAGGCCGACTTGCAGCTGATATCTGCTTATGTTTATTCTCGGTATAGTGCCAAGAGTGGTTGTGCATGTTTGTGCCTGCACGCGTGAGTGTTGTTAGTGAGGAGTTTTTACAAGTTTAGACTTCTCTGTCCACCGCCAGCTTTCAGATCATCAAAAAGACACCAAGCGAAAAAACTAATAAAAAGACACTATTTCAATCATGGGCATCCTTTTTTAATTTCGGGAGTAAAAATATTTTAATTAAGGGAGGAGAAATTTATGGTAAAATGGATTTTTGATAAAACAGTTTTCCAGCGCCAGTTTCTTTTATTCACAGCTCCTTGTTGTTATTTAACTTGGCTCTGTCTTGTTCTCTCCATAAGTTAATCATTTGTGGTTCTATCATGCCATCTCTCTCTCTCTCTCGCGCGATCGTTCTTAAGGCCGTTTTTATCATTCTAATGTGATATATAAACAGCTAAACATCAGAACAGGATGTACTGCACAGCCTTCAGTACCTATTGGAGCTCAAGTGCTTATAATTGGATGGTGTGTTCGATTTAACCAGCGTTTGTGTACGGTTCGCTCTCCGCTAGCCTTTTGCTGTCCCCAGCCATAACCCACAAGGCAGCAAGTTGCCATTTTCTTTTAGGACAGCGACCCTTAGACGGCCTGCCCTTCGGGCTTATGAGCGCCATCTGCCCAGCAAACCGGTCATTTTGTGGACTCTTTTTGCCGCCCGTCCAGTTTTGTGTACGGTTTGCTCTTGCTAGTCTTTGATTGTCCCCAATCAAACTACAAGGTAGCAGTAGTTCCCTGCGAACGGGAAACGCGCACTGTCTTTACCTCTGCTGGGCTTTCCAGTTGTTCTGCACATTCGGGTGGAACGCACACCCTCGTGCCTGCCGCGCTTGCCGTGCCTGCCTCGCTTGCCGTGTCTGCCTCGCTTGCTGTGCCTGCCTCACTTGCCGTGCCTGCCTCGCTTGCCGTGCCTACCTTGCATGCCGTGCCATGCTCGCCTACCCCTCGGCGGGACCCACTATGGTATAGCCAGAGTGCGTGCTAGCTCTGCCCTGGTGCCTGGTCACCATCAGTTCTCGCTCACATTTTTCGTGCCTTTCGTATCGTGCTTCCATGTACCTGGAATTTCGCCGCCTGTGACTCAACCCTGTGATGGGGTCAAGGGTTTCGCCACCTGAGAGCCTACCCGTGCATCGCTCGCATGCGCGCACGCTCTGCCCTGGTGCCTACCTCACCATTTCCGTCAATTCCCACTGTGGACCAACGTGCGGCTCGACTCGACACCCATCATACTCATCTGCTCAAGAGAGGCGGCTCAAGAGAGAGTATGCGGGGGCCCGAATTTCGCCACACGCGGGTCAACGTCTCTTCAATAGCTTTGAGTCGTGCCCCCATCTCTGTGATGGGGACCAGAGTTTTGACCTACGTGGACCAACGTGCAGTTCAACCCGACTTCCAGCATACTCATCGGCTCAAGAGAGAGGGCTCAAGAGAGAGCATGTGCGGGCTCCGAGTTTCGACCCACGCGGTTCCACGTTTATCCTTCCAGCTTTTCCCATCGGCCAAGAGAGGCGAGCATTAATATCCACTCTGGGAGTTCGCTCGTCTGCGTTGCGAGCGGATCCCATCTAGCATGACTACCTTTGCATCTCTACTTGCCCCAGAGTAGCTCTCCCACGGCACCGGCCCTCTTAGCCAGACCGGAACTACCGACTGTTACCAGGGTCACCACGTGGAGGTGAGAGCAGGGATTAGTGCCAGCTCACTAATCTGGCGCGCCGTTCTTTCCTTGCGCCTTTGACCCCATCATGCCATCTAAGACCCTCTAGGGCTCTGTCTTAATGTGCGATTGGGCGCTACGCGTTATTTGTCTTAAGTGCCCTTGTGTGCCACAAGACACCTGCCTTAATGTGCACATGGGCACTACGAGGTCCCTGCTGTAATGTGCCCTTGTGCGCTAAGAGGACTGATGAGGATGATGATGAAAGAAAATGAACCCATTTTTCATACAATGAAGTTTATTGGGAAGACAGTGTTAGGCCTGTATTTTCATTGACTTCATCACACGACGGATGATAGGAGTCATCATCACGCCGCCTGTCTTAACTTCCAAGTGTATTTCTGGCTTCAATTTGGGCTGGGTTGACTGAGATTCATTACGGTCGAAACAAAAGTCTACTCTCTAATTGGAATCTGACCACGCGATCCATATTGAACTCACACCTTTCGGTACTCAAAACACTGCTAAACCAAACCATTAACCACATAACCAACACATAACCACATAACATAAATCCCTACTTCGCTGTCCGCAAACATTTAAAACATATAAATAAAATTCTTACAAAAATACTTCATTACTTTAACAATTACACGACCTCCGTGCTATGGAGTTCGCATGAGCCGAGATCTTCCTGATAACAAGAATCGATAACCACATAACTTACCACCGAGTAAGCCGATGATGATTGTACAATTCAATTAACAGAATAACCAACAAGGCAATACACAGCGCGTTAACAGCATAACAAACAACACGCATACACAAACCAATACAAACGTACAAACAACTATCAGTACTACGCAACCAAAATCACCAGAAATCACGACCTACAAAATATCTCCCATGTAGCCACAGTTACCTAACACAAACATTTACCACATTTTTGTTAGAGATTACTTAATATAACGAATCATGAACAGAAAGCATAACCTATTAAGCATAATAATAGATATAAATCTACTCCACATCTCGTTTTATAAATGTCTTTGCCCGATCGATAAACATACCACATACACGAATCTGTTGTGGTCATGCAACATTTACCTCATTTTCTGGCAAGTGCGGGTTCATAAACAAAACATCATTAACTCCTCCCTACCATATAAACCTTGAATCTGATCGAATTTATATACAAAACTTCATCACGCAAAGTATATACATGACACATACCAAATAACGCCTGCTCAAACACGGTACCACCAACCACAAACACACACACCCAGACCATATGACACATGTCCATATATTACACAAACAAATGAAACATGGCCCATGAACAAAGCCACAAAAGCCATAGGAACTCCAAAGAACTCCAACTCGACATGAACCATAAAAGGAACCTACATCAATCCAGTTAACACAAACCCGATGAAAGAAAAGAAAAAGAACACATACAATTAAACCAGAGTAAAAAAAAGAAGATATTCACATAAGATTAAACCACATAAACAAAACAATAATCACATACAGATTGAACCACAGAGTAAAAGATAACAGAACACATGACAATCCTAACAGTTGAGTTCAAACGAATAACCAAAAAATGAGGAAAGGATGAAGATGTAGAAAAATAGCATTGGATAGAACCTTGTTAATCTTTAACCACTAGCACTCCTGATGCTGCCCAATGAAAACATACCTAACCTAATAACCACAAACCTAACTCATAACCATATAACCACATAACCACATAACATAACCACATAAACTATAACCCTAACCACTAACCACATAACATATACCACATAACCATATAACCACATAACCATATAACCATATAACCACTAACCATATAACCACATAACCATATAACCACAAACACATAACCATATAACCACAAACCACATAACCACATAACCACATAACCACATAACCATATAACCACATAACCATATAACCACATAACCATATAACCACATAACCATATAACCACATAACCACATAACCACATAACCATATAACCACATAACCACATAACCACATAACCATATAACCACATAACCACATAACCACATAACCACATACCCACATAACCACATAACCATATAACCACATAACCATATAACCACATAACCACATAACCATATAACCATATAACCATATAACCATATAACCATATAACCACATAACCATATAACCACATAACCACATAACCATATAACCATATAACCATATAACCACATAACCATAGAGATCCCTACTTCGCTGTCCGGGCAAAATTCATTTAAAAATATGTTAAATAAAATTCTTACAAAAATATCTTCATTATCTTTAAAATTACATCGGGAACCCTCGCCGGTGCTACGGAGTTCATGCACTGCAGCCGAGATCTTCCTGTGTAAGAAAGAGATCGAAGCACACATGGTTACTCACCGAAGTGTAAGGATGATGATGATTGTATCAATTAATTAATCAGAGATCCCCAAACACACTGGGCATGTGCGGACATGCGCGTTCAACAGCATAAACACACGCGATACACAAAGCAAACAAACGTACAAACAACTATCAGTTATCGGTACGTCACACAAGAATCACCAGAACATCACGACCTACAAAACTATCTCCCCATGGTCAGGTCATAGTTCGCTAACAGTGTCAACATTTCCGAGCCATTTTTTGTTAGAGTGATTCTTAATATAACGAGATCGTGATGAACAGAAAGTCAAGGACATATTTAATAGTTATATATATAGATATAAATCTACTTCCGGGACTGTCTCGTTTTATCAGTGTCTTTGTCCCGATCGATAAGACATTCACGACATCATCACGAACCTGTTGTGGTCATGTCAATCATTTCCGTCATGTTTCTGGCAAGTGCGGGTTCTGAAGAAAAAAGACATCATTAACTCCTCCCGTACCAGTAAAAATGCTGAATTCTGATCGCAATGTTGTTATACAAAATCTTCATCACGCAAAGATTATATACATGCATCACATGCACAGAATAACGCCTGCTCAGAATGCACAGTGTGCACGTCAGACAGAAACACACACTCCAGAGCGCATACTGCAGTCATGTCCATCATACTTACACAAACGAAATGAAACATGGCCTCATGAACAAAGCTACAGAGCAAGCTATGGGAACTCTCAAAGAACTCCAACTGACATGCAGCTTCATAGAGGCAACTCATCTCATGGTTTAGACGAGCATACGAAACCGATGGCAAAGAAGAAAGAAAAAGAAGATATTCACATACAGATTAAACCCAGAGTAAAAGAAAAAGAAGATATTCACATACAGATTAAACCCACAGAGTAAAAGAAAAAGAAGATATTCACATACAGATTGAACCCACAGAGTAAAAGAGATAAGGGAAGACACATGGACATCTAAAGGTGGGAGTTCAAACGGAATGCAAGAAAATGAGGAAGGAGTTGAGAGATGTAGAAAAAATAGCATTGGATAGGAGACCTTGTTAAATTTTGGTTGCGAACCTAGACCTCCCTGATGCTGCCCAAGAGTGAAAACTCAAGCTCTGGTTAGAAGACGAGAAGACCTCCTGGCAGTAAAGAAGAAGAATATATATACATAATGCATAAATAAATATATATCTTTCTTCTCGTATGCCCTAACGGTTAGGCATAGGGCCTCAAACAGAGCCAACTATAAACGATGAGCCTTCGATTCGGAGAATATGGAAATCATACCACAACTACACCACGTGACCTCGCATTCCAGTATTGGTATATATAAACGAATTAATTTTAAAATCAACACAAAATGCTAAATCGAAGTTATATTATATAAACACGCTAAGTTTAACAATAAGGAATATTAATATTATGAATATGTGTAACCTGCTGCCTTGCAGGTCGGCTGGGGACAGCTAAAGGCTGGCGGAGAGCGAACCCAGTAAACGCTGGCTGAAACCGGACACATCACCGAAGGATAAGGACCAGAGCTCCGAATGGCGCTGAAGATGGGAAGAAACCCACCCATGCTAAGGCTGCATGAATCAGATTTCTACATGAATGTGATTTATGGGGAAATCTGGTACATCAGTCTAAGGGTGATCGTGAGAGAGAGAGAGAGAGAGAATATTTTCACCAATAAATAACCATAGACTCACAGAATTGAGTAAAATTACAAAAAAAGCTTGCATTGTTCTATCAAACATATATATATATTCCAACACCCCCTCTCCTCTCCTCTCTGATCTAGGTCAGGGATTCCCGGTCAGTTGTCTGGCCTAGTTATCTAGAATTGGCTGTGCCTAGGGCCTACATCAGTCGCCTCTTACGACATGCATTGTAGGTTGCAGTTGTACTATTCTTTGCTTCCCTTGCCGGCCCCGACACCACACAGTAAGATAAGCAATGCAAATGTCAATGTCAATGCAAATGTCAATGTCAATGCAAATGAATCCTTGTTATACCTCGAGGTACCACACAGTAAGATAATCAATGCAAATGTCAATGTCAATGCAAATGAATCCTTGTTATACCTCGAGGTACCACACAGTAAGATAATCAATGCAAATGTCAATGTCAATGCAAATGAATCCTTGTTATACCTCGAGGTACCACACAGTAAGATAGTTAATGCAAATGAATCCTCGAGGTACCACACAGTAAGATAGTCAATGTAAATGATACCTCGAGGTACCACACAGTAAGATAGTCAATGTAAATGTAAATGTCAATGTAAATGTCAATGTAAATGTCAATGAATCATCGAGGTACCACACAGTAAGATAGTCAATGCAAATGTAAATGTCAATGTAAATGTCAATGTAAATGTCAATGTCAATGTAAATGTCAATGTAAATATCAATGTAAATGAATCCTTGAGGTATGTAGGGTAATAAGGTATTAGGCCCATATTTTTCATTGACCGCTGGCACTCGATGGGTGACGGGGTCAACATCCCGCCGGCCGCCTTTACTGCCCAGTGCTTTTCTTGGTACTCAATTAAGGCTGGGTCGACCTGAGAACCGTTACGATTGGAAAAATATTCCACGCCCACTGTAGAATCGAACCAGGACCACTATTCTAAGAAGTGAGTTCACTAACAACTACGAGTTCACTAACAGCTCTCCACCCTAACAGTGCTTCGGAATAGATCTCTCTCTCTCTCTCTCTCTCTCTCTCTCTCATAGGTCAGATGTCCCGCCTCTGCAGCCGTCATGCTCGAACCGTCAGTTACATCCTTAATCCATCTTCTCCGTGGTCTTCTCTCTCTTCACCGCTATAACTCCTTCTATGATGAGCTTCTCCCTCCCTTCATCTTAAGTGGTATCATTACTAGATTCCTCTCTCGCCGTTATACGTTACATCAAGTCATTTCTTCATGTGGCTGTATCCTAGACAACTTGTTGAATCTCTTCTATGGAACTGAGTCCGTCTCGGTCAAGTTCTTTTCAGGATTTCCATATAGTGTTCCTTCTTTCGGTACTTTCGTTTTAAGTCACCTCAAACAAAGGGAGACCGGGATTCCCCGGGGTTCCCGTCGAGTTTCCAGGAGGTGTCTGGTGATTCCCAAACGAAAAAATTTACATGATGTTTATTCCATTAACGTTTTTAGGAGTTTCCATTTGAAAAAAGGAAGGGTTGAAATCACATGATTCTGCAAACTAAACAATACTGCTCATCTTAACATGTACCAATGCTGACATTTCAAGGAAATTCACGATTTATGTCTTCAGTGATCGTTTGATTGATTAGCCAGACAGTTTCAGACTTTTCCGCCATCAACAAATAATTTGTGACCTTCATTTGAAAAATCACTTTCCCTGGCCTTAAAATCGACTGTCCTACCAGAGCCAACTATAAACTTATGGGCCTGCGGACTCAGGTAAAAATTATGAGAAATCAGATCACACCGGTCACGTGACCTCGCATTCCAGTATTGTTGTATATAGAGGAATTCATTTTAAATCAACACAAAATGCTTAATCGAAGTCATATTATGCAACAAGTTAAGTTTAACAATAAGGAATATCAATATTATGAATATTTTTCATCAATAAATAACCATAGACTCACAGAATTGAGTACAATTGCAAAAAAGCGTGCAGTGTTTAATCAAACATATATAGATTCCAGCACCCCGATTGAATCTAGGTCAGGAGTTTCCCTGTCAGTTGTCAGGCCTAGTTATTTAGAGTCAGTTGTGGTTCTACAGAATGACAATTCGGTTACTATGAATAACTAAAACATATCTAGAAATAGCTCACCCTATCTAATAAAAACAGCTAACCATTTGTTTGGGGTGAATTACAACGAAAGCACCTTTCTCTCTTTCTTGAACCCTTTGTCTTCCACTTCAATGCCTACTTTATGATTCTTTGTTCATTTCTACTCAGAGTATGCCCAACAAATCTCCATCTTCTCTTTCTTATAACAGTTATTACTTGTGTTATGTCATTTGTTATCTTAAATATAAGTGGTATTTTCATTACACACGACATTTTGTTTGAGAAATAATTGTGCAACTTCTTCTTCTACTTCAAGCGCTCCATATCGACCACTTGTTAAACCAGTCTTTGTGATTTCTATGTGATCTGAGCCGAAGAGCGATTGTACATTGTGCTAGTTATGCGCCTACAAATAGGTCAGCAAATCCGATTTCTCCGACACTTTTTATTAAAATGTTTTCAAGTTGCAAAATTGCCCGCGTGTTGTCGTGGCTCGCAAGGGGAGCAACGAATAGTAACACTGCGACCTACAAGACATATTGTAAGAGACGAATGATGTAACACTGTGACCTACAAGACATATTGTAAGAGGCGAATGAGGTAACACTGTGACCTACAAGACATATTGTAAGAGACGAATGAGGTAACACTGCGACCTACAAGACATATTGTAAGAGGCGAATGAGGTAACACTGTGACCTACAAGACATATTGTAAGAGACGAATGAGGTAACACTGTGACCTACAAGACATATTGTAAGAGACGAATGAGGTAACACTGACCTACAAGACATATTGTAAGAGACGAATGAGGTAACACTGCGAACTACAAGACATATTGTAAGAGACGAATGAGGTAACACTGCGACCTACAAGACATATTGTAAGAGACGAATGAGGTAACACTGTGACCGACTATTAGAACAATGAGGTACACTTGATAAGAGACATTGAAGACGAATGAGGTAACACTGCTGACACTACAAGACATATTGTAAGAGACGAATGAGGTAACACTGCTGACCTACAAGACATATTGAAGAGGACGAATGAGGTAACACTGCGACCTACAAGACATATTGTAAGAGACGAATGAGGTACGGGCCTAGGAAAGCTACCCTAGTAAATACAAAAAGCGCAGAAATCGGTTGTTGACCTACTTGTAAGCGCATAACTGTCACAACGTACAAACGCTCTTAATCTCAGATGCTATACAGATCACAAAGAGTGGTTTAACAAGTGGTTGATATGGAGCGTTGAAAAAAGAACTAAAAGTAAAATGTTATTGGTCTTGCCCTCTCTCTCGCCTCTCTTTCGTTTTCTCTCTCTCGCCTCTCTCTCGTTATCTCTCTCTCGCCTCTCTCTCGTTATCTCTCTCTATCTCCCTCGCCTCTCTCGCGTTATCTCTCTCTCTCTCTCTCTCTTTATCTCTCTCTATATCTATACCTTGCGTCTCTATCCAAACACTAAAGATAGAGATTTGTGGAGATCCATGATCGCCTACGCCAGCCGGCACGACACCTGATGATGATGAGCTGCTGTTATTGTCCATGTTTGACACTAGTAGCATAGTGTTGACCAGAAAATCGTTCTTATAAGGGGACAGCTCTTCTAAGGCACCTCGTCTCTGTCGTTATGATTTTCTGGTCATTAGCTGCTGTTGTTGTCCATGTTTGACCTCGTTCTCCATGGAAAATTGTAGCATATTCTTCACATGATGTCGTCATCAACCCCAGTAAACGAGTTGTTGATTTTATAGGCACCACTTATACGTTCAGTAGTTTGTCATTGCTTTCTGAAAGGTGAGGTCTATTTTTACTGTTCGTAAAAATCAACGGGAACTAATTTGCTTCCAAACTGCCCGCCGTGGAGTTTGAACCAGGTACGCTTGGGTTGTGATCGAGCTCACTATCGGTTAAGATACAGAAGTTCACAGCTCTCTATATCACTCTCTATTTCTCGTTATTATCTCAAATATTATCTATCATATTTCTCGTTATTATCTCAAATATTATCTATCATATTTCTCGTTATTGTCTCAAATATTATCTATCATATTTCTCGTTATTATCTCAAATATTATCTATCATATTTCTCATTATTATCTCAAATATTATCTATCATATTTCTCGTTATTATCTCAAATATTATCTATCATATTTCTCGTTATTATCTCAAATATTATCTATCATATTTCTCGTTCTTATCTCAAATATTATCTATCATATTTCTCGTTATTATCTCAAATATTATCTATCATATTTCTCGTTATTATCTCAAATATTATCTATCATATTTCCCACCAAACCCTCCGTTCCTCGTGTCCAGACTCACATGACGAAGTTCAAACCGAGGGGTTTAACCTAAAAACGTGACAGCAGATCTGACGAGAACAGGCGAGAGAATATCACTTGTTTACTTCGACTCACAGACACATTGGACGTGCGTGACTTCCACGTTAACATAAGAAACTACACACATACACACACACACACATGCACACACACACCCTGGCAGACCTGAATAACAGACAAGCACAGGAATATATTATTACGCTACAGTTGTGATTTCGAAGGAAACTCAGATTAAATATCAACAACGTCTGGTGGCATATTTTTATGTGTTAACTTTATGTACCGGCTGACTTCTTCAAACGCTCCATACTGACCACTTGTTAAACCAATCTTTGTAATTTGTTTGTAGTCTGAGCCTAAGAGCGATTGTCCGTTGTGCCAGTTATCTGCCTATAAGTAGGCAAGCACATCCAATTTCTGCGATACTTTTTATTTACTAGGGTAACTTCCCTATAATAGGTCCTACATCAGTCGCCTCTTACGAATGTCTTGTAGGTCGCAGTGGTACTATTCTTTGCTTCTATTGCGGGTCCTGGCACCACATGGGCGGGTTTATGGTTCGACTTCAGGGCTTGGTGATTGTTTTTTGTTTGGAAGTCCTAAATACATGTTTAAAGTCTATTTATTTACTTAATGCCCGCTTGTCCACCAGCCAGCTCCAGTCACTTGTCCACCAGCCAGCTCCAGTCACTTGTCCACCAGCATCCAGTCACTTGTCCACCAGCCAGCTCCAGTCATTTGTCCACTAGCCAGCTCCAGTCACTTGTCCACCAGTCCCCATTGTCCACAGCCAGCTCCATTTGT
This sequence comes from Arion vulgaris, assembly GCA_020796225.1. NCBI lineage: Eukaryota > Metazoa > Mollusca > Gastropoda > Stylommatophora > Arionidae > Arion > Arion vulgaris. The sequence goes on from CM036776.1 coordinate 24,340,163, forward strand.
CCACCAGCCAGCTCCAGTCACTTGTAAATGATCTCCCTCACTGTCCAACTCAGTGAGCATAGACTCACCCGAGAGTATTTTTAAATGACAAAACTGTAGTGAAACAGTGGAAAGGTCTCGATACTGTAAATAAGAATGAAAAAAAACCGTACACAGATGGATACACCTCAATCCTAGTGAGTATTTGAGCACAGCCAGGCTCTAGCCCAGGCCGTACAACTGCCAGGTATTCCTGACCTAGATAAGAAAAGGGGCTGACTATATTCTTAAGATCTCTTTACGAAATCCATTACTGTACAGACATACATTTCATGACAAACATCGTAAATGGATTATAGATAATAATAAACTTGAGATATGGTCATAAAATGAATTTTATTTTAATCAAATGATCATGGTTTTATTCATATTTGGTTTTATTCATTTTTAACACAGCTTTAAGAAAATTCAATGTAGAAGCTCAAAATGATTAACAAAGTATTGCAGAACAACAGTTGCATTATAATGTAATACATAGTTGTATAATAAGGTACAATATACATTTCTAACATACACAAAAGTTGCTTTAACTGTAGCACACTTTGTTGTTCTTTTATAAATGTCCATCTTACTTAGATCATTGATATGTAATGATAAATATTGTAAACAATTGACTATAAACAATTACTTGCTAGTGAAATTTGAAGTACCCTTCCAAGTTTATACATTTTATGGACATTTGAAGCACATACAGCAAATTATATCAGATGAACTGAAAACAAAAACGCCCGTCATGCAAACATTGCAAATTAGCTTATACATATTGTTTCTTAAAGTTTGCCTTGAGATTTTGATGTGTAAACTGAAGGTTGTTGCAAAGTGTTAATTGATGAAACTTAATGTGAAAATTTGGCCAATTTTCTCTTGTTAGAAGAACTGACTGTTTTATCATTATGCATTTTTCTGTAATTGTTTAAGAATACATTAGACAGTGGGATATGCTTTTGAAATAATGCTTGCCTTTGGACATCCATTAGCACACATACCACTAAATTCATCAACACAATGTTTTACAATACTACATGTAACAATATGGATAAGGAGCTTCTTTTGCTGTTTACAAGCCAGAAATTTTGCTTCTAATTCTGGTGATATGAGCCTCTGTATAGCAGCATATGACACCATCGTCAACAGTGTAATCAGTTTAGATGGGTATTTAAGCCCTCCTCTATCCAGTAATTGAATGTAGTCAGTTGCAATCTCTGGCTGAACATCAACTGTCATTGTTTTCTCCATTTGTATCAAGGCCTTATATGAAATGCACTGAGTTTTCCTACTGATCTTACTGGAGACATATCCAGCAATATATACTAATGATTCCTCTGTACCTTCTACACAAAGCAACTCAAATGTGAAAAAGAAGCACTTGCTTCTTGGCTAGAATTAGTACAATTTGAGATTGATGTTTTATTCAGAAGTAACTCGGTTGTGGCGGGATATGATAATGTCTGCTCTGCATCTTTCTGGTTCAGCCAATTTCTCCACAGACATTTCAACAGATGCACTGAGTCATACAATAAAAGATTTTTTACCAGCAATTCCAGGATTTTCTATATATGTACTGTTGTTTTTAGAAGGTTATTATAAACTTTACGGTTAACTGAGTTGTTGTCTGCAAGTACTGCCAGAACTGTGAAACCACACTTTTGTACACTGTTGATGATCTGAAGCAATTTTGTGTCAAGATCCTCTGATGTCATCCTGTACATAGGCGACAGCTCGACAACTTCCAAACACTGAGGAAATGAGAAAAGCCTGTACTGTTGTTGCTGATTGCATAGAGTTTTCAGCCCTACCAAGTAACCTACCACCTGAGTATGTTACAGCTGATTTGATATGAATTTCATCCATTTGTACTGCCACAATCTTTTCCAACTCAGAAAGTCTGCACTCTTTAAATTTCATGTATGTAGAAATGCTGCCATCATCATTAGACAATGAATAAGGAGAAGTTAAATTTTTTAATGTAGATGGATGTGGGAGACATAATAAGAGAGATTTTCTGATAAATCTATAGCATGCAGGAGATTTCAAGAAAACCATATAGGAAAAGCATAATGTACAACTACTGTAGCGTCTTCTGTATTTGTCCTTATTTACAAGTTGTACCTGCTCTAAGATAAATGTTAGTTGTTTTCATGTATGTGTGTATTAGTATCTTCAGATGATAATATTAATTCTCTAACAATTTCTAAACTACTACATGCTTCTTCTAATAAATCACTAATACTCTTTATGTTTGGAGAAGTAGCAGGATCAGTATCTTTGTAGTGGATCAGTAAATTTCCAGCTGTGACCACCTCTCAAGTTTACTGTTAATTAAAATCCAATCAAGATATTTACCAGACACTTGTTTATTTTCTACATAAACTTGTACACTCATGTCTGGTAAAACATTTACACTTACAGAAATGGATGGTGCACTGTTTGCTTTCACACTGATAGTATACAAAACAAGACAAGTAAATATATCCTCTGTGACTTTATGCATTCTCCAGTTTTTATCTAACAAGTCTTTTAACTTTGCTGTTATCTCACCCTGTAAAGTTGGAAAATCTTGTATAATATCTGCAGACAACCACTCAGCTGTTCTATTGTCATGTTTGCTGACGATTTCTGCTACTCTTATTTCTGGATCTTTACGAGATTGTGGTTGTTGACTCGATAAATAAGATGGCAATTCAGGAAAAAGAGATGGATAAGCAGTTTTTTTAAAACCAGGATACTTCCGAGGAAGTTCATGTTTAATTCTACATTTATCTATAAATGTATCAGACAATATAATGTCACATGGATGAAAATGTTTACAACACACAAAGCTTGATTTAGCTGGTGACCAGTCTTTTTGTGGAATGCATTTCTTCCATCTGTCTCTCCTATCAGAATTTGATGGGAATTTAAAAACACTCACATATTCTTTAGTCGAGTCGTAGTTCGATTTACATCCAGAAACACAACACTTTTTGACCATTTTAAGATGAAAACAATACGCACAAATTCAATTTAACACTCTGCAATATCAGTAATCCAAATATTTGTTGTCGATAAATATCCAAGGACTCAAAATCGAGTAAAATAACAAGACACGCTGACGTTCTATCGTTTACCGACACACACAAAATGTCAGACCACTTTACGGAAGAGAGAAATCCAGGTGTATGGCCCAGACTAGAGCCCGGCTGTGATTTGAGTAAGCTCGTTCCTATATAAAAGGAATGTTAGGGGAGGGTGTCCCGGTGGCCTGGAGATAAGATGCTCGCATCTAACACCGAAAGTACTCGTCCGTCTCCGATAGGACTAGGAACTCGATCTCACCTACACTGAGATCAGGTATCTCTGCAAAAAATACAGTTGGCTCCACAAGGAAAGCAAAACGAGTAACTTTGGAACGCGAGGCGAGCACCTGACCTCTACGTCACACAGACCACTTTTCCAGGAGTACTGTGGTCGAGAGGTTAAAACGTTGGGCTTAAGGTTCAATGTTCGTATTTCCGCGTGGGTTCGAACTCCACTAGTACTCATTTGAACATATTGAAATTGTATATGTGAAGGAATTCCATGGACAGATAACTTGACGAATGTGCAGGTGTTGAAACATAGAGAAAGCTTACTATCAATATAAGACAGAGACAAACATCATTTTTCCGATATGTGATGAGAAAGGGAAGCTTACAACACATTGTGACAACTGGTAACTTCGAGGGGAGACGAGACAGAATAAGATAGAAATAACATTTTCGATAGCCTGACTTCATGGCACAGAATGAACAGGCGCATCAGACTGCACAGCACATACTTCAAGACTGCCCTGAATATGATATACTGAGGCAAACACACTGGCCTAATGAAATAACACTTGACATAAAACTACACGTACCTCTGAGCTAGAAAAGACAGTGAAGTTTATACAAGAGACAACAATGAATATATAGACAATATTTCAAGAACGAAAGAAGGAGGATACAGAGACAACAATGAATATATAGACATATTTCAAGCGAACAAAGAAGGAAGGTACAGAGACAACATTGAATATATAGACAATATTTCAAGCAACGAAAGAAGGAAGGAAATAGAGACAACAATGAATATATAGACAATATTTCAAGTGACAAAAGAACGAGAAATGAAGGGAAGGAAAGGATACAAGAGACAACATTGAATATATAGACAATATTTCAAGTGACGAAAGGAAGGAGATACAGAGACAACATTGAATATAAGACATATTTCAAGCGAACGAAGGAAGGAAGGATACAGAGACAACATTGAATATAGAAATATTTCAAGCAAACGAAGAGAAGATAGAGACAACATTGAATATAGACAATATTTCAAGCAAACGAAAGAAGGAATGATCTGAGATGATAGCAAATATCAAGAACCGAGATTTGTATAGATCCATGATCGCCTACGCCAGCCGACACGGCACCTGATGATGATGATATGTAAACGAAGAAGAAAAGAAAGATGATAAAGAAAAGTAATCAAACAAAATGACGCCCAAACATTTCGTTTCGTATAAACCCAGTTAGTTTTTATTGACCGATAAAATGACGCCCAAACATTTCGTTTCGTATAAACCCAGTTAGTTTTTATTGACCGATAAAATGACGAGTATACCGAAGGTCAAAGTGTAAGATTTCACCAGAAAAGATCCAGCCACTTCTGTTACTTTTAGATCAGTTTGACATTGTTGGGAGGAACTGGAACTAAAGAACATAAGTGCATCTGTATGACATTTGATGGTTTCCTGTGCGCAACTTTCGGTTTCCTTATGTACTGAATAAACTGATAGACAATAACAGAATATGTATTTTATTGTATGGCTGGGTTGGTCTTTTGCATTGTTTACGGTGGTCAAGTGTTGGCGCGCACTAGTGTTTCCCTTTTGCATTGTTTACGGTGGTCAAGTGTTGGAGCGCACTAGTGTTTCATCATTCCTTCATTTCAGTTTCAGTTTGGAATATCTTCATTGCACTCCGGACATGTCCATAGGTGCTCCGATCTCCTTCGCAATATCTCCAACAGCGTCCAGTGACTGACCGTACCAATTCTATTTTAATTGATAAGCCTACTCGTATACCTGTTGTACTGTTCTTTTCGTGCCACACCAATTTTCAAATCCCCCAGTTCTCGCAATCTAGTAGTTGACGTGGATTGGTTTAGATCATAGATTCCCAAACTTTTTCGGTCCACCGCCCACTTTCCACGACATAAACTTTGTAACGCCCCTCCACATTATAACAATTTGCGAACGCCCCCTCCCATTTCCGGGTTAGGCTAGCGCGGGCCCGTAGCAAATTTTAGCGCGGGGCCCTAGGTTTTGTATGATAATAAAATGAAACACAACTTTTACAAACTTGTCTCGATTTAATGTGAGCAAATTTAGAGATAGCACTAGACAAATCAATTTCTCTAAGCAAATTACATTCGATGTTAATTAAGGTGAGGTTATTTAGACGATCTTGTCCCATAGTGTTTCTTAACTCACTTTTATACGCTTTAATGTCGAAAAAGAACGTTCTCCGCTGCAGTTAGTAATCATTAAAGACAAGTAAATTCGTAAGACTATTTCTACATTTGGGAAGCATGACTCTAATGAATTTTCCATTACAAGTTTATTAAATTGCAGTTCAAGAGCCTCATGCTTTTTGTTGCTAATAGCAGCAGCTACATTAGTTTTACAGCAGTAGACGACTAAGATGGTTGGGACATGTGAGAAGAATGGAAACTTGCCGCATACCAAAACAAATGTTGTTCTGTGAACTTTCGGAGGGAAGAGGCACCAGGGCAGACCACTGCTCAGATATAAAGATATCTGCAAAGCCTCAATGAACAACTTTTCTATAGGTCCCAGCACATGAGAGGGACTAGCTGATGACAGAGTTGTGTGGAAAGCCAAATTATGAAAGGACGCAGAGTCTTTTGAGAAGAGACTTATGTACGAGCTGAACGACAAAAGAGAAAAGCGAAAACTCAGAAGTTGTCACAGTAAAACACTTGCCAATTGACCGTTTGTAAAGATAAAAAAAGCCATATACATTAGTTTTAAGAAGTTCAATGAACTGCATAAGTTAGTCGCCTAGGCTTTCTTCCAAATCCTCTTGGTAAGAGCTGACAATATTTGGAGTTCTTTTCAAGATCTCTTCCTCTGTAATAGATTTTAACTGCCGGAGTATTCCAAATACACCAGTCACTCTATGGTACAGCCTAAATCAATAACTTTGCAAACAAAACAGAACAGTTGTCCTTTAGTTTCTGTATAACACAACCAATCTCTCACGTGAGTTTTGTTTGTTGGTGTATGTGTGTATGTGAAAACGACTTTCGACAAAATCGTGGATTGTTTGAAGTTGTTTGGCCATTCACCAATATCGTTGGAGTACATTTTACTCTCGTTGTGTTTTTGGCTTGTAAATGATGTTGCTACATTGAAGCATGTGCTGTGCTTTCTGCCTCTCTTTGGCTTGAAGATGATATGGCTAAATTGGAAGGACTTGCTGTACATTCGATTTCAGTTTGTCTTGTGAAAAATGTGGCTAAATCGTGAAGAGTTGCTGATCTTAATGGTAGTATTGGTAATGATGATTCTTCTATAGCACTGCTTTCATCTACTACACAGTGGGACACGTCTTCTGTATTTTCTGCTTCGATTTCGTTGGATTCAGCCCCATTACACACGACATTTAAAAATTCAGACAGCTTGCGTGTTTTTGATATAACATCTGGTTATTTTTTCCATTTTCATCTGTCACATAGGCGCGGGGCCCCTAGAAGCGCGGGGCCCGTAGCATTTGCTACTTCTGCTACTAGGCTAATCCGGCGCTGCCCCCTCCCACATATATACATGCTCTATTTTTTCTTTAACATAGACAATTGATATATATTTCTGTAATGCATGGTCAGTTTTCAAATGATTATATACATGATATAGAAAATTGATATAAAAATGGATTGTGTAAGATAGGCATATGATGAATTAAAATGCATAATTCAAATTTTTAATGATTAATCAATAGCAAAATCAAGAAAAAAAACTCCCCCAAATGCTTCTGAACCCACCATCGCCCCCCTGGAAGGCGTCAGCGCCCACAGGAGGGCGGTACCGCCCACTTTGGGAAACGCTGGTTTAGATGAAGGTCTTCTCTGCGGCCACGCTCTATGAGGGCGTTCACGATGTCAGCTCGGTCCATTGGCTGGCCCTCTGATATAGCGGCAGATCCAGCCAGTCTGTCTGCTCTCTCATTGCCAACGACACCCATGTGCCCCGGAACAAAGACAAGTGTAATTCTGCAAATTGTTGACGCCTGCAGTGATTCAGTCTATTGCCTGCGCACCGAACCGGCCTCCACCTTTCGGATCATACTCAATGAGTCACTCAGAATGCACGCATGAGTGTAGTTTTGTGACTCTAGCCAGCGTAGTGCATTGGTCAAAACCAGTACCTCCTTTTTGGCACTTTTTTTAGATAGACACGTGCTCTAGCTATCTTGAGTCTATACTCCATGGTTGGAAAATCCAGGAGAAACCTCATCGCCACACAGGGTGTATCCTTTGTGCAGCTCACCATAAAAGTGATGAGCTGCATAGCGGTAAACGCTCACAGGGGGCCAGAAAAAGCGATTCAAAGATACACTCAAGAACTCGATGAAATCTTTTGACATAGATGTCAACAACTGGGAGAATGCTGCTCAAGACAGATCAGCCTGGCGCACACTTCTTCGACACGGTTCCTCGGCCTGCGAGGCAGGTAGAACAGCACGAATGGAGCAAAAACGTCAAAACAGAAAGGCAGTAAAACTCCCCACAAGTGAAAGTATACCTTGCCCACACTGTACAAGAACATTTCAAACCCGTATCGGGCTCACTAGTCATCTACGCACACACAGACAAACATAGCGCAACTATATTCTCTTGGATGAAAATCTGTGTGGTCATCATCACCCGTGATGGACGAGCGTCATCCCTTGTGCAACGAGGATGATGCGCATAGCTTCGTTCTGTATTCTCTCCAGTCTTTCAATTTGCGTTTTACTGACAGTGAGAATGGCCATTGCATATTCAATGGTGGAGAGGACCAATGGTAACTAAAAAGTACTACAGTTACAAAATACATAAACAGTGACGATAAACAGCAACGTTTCGACCAAAGGCCTTTATCAAGCAAACAATACAACAAGAATGACGAATTTCGAGGAACACTACAAATGGACGATTACATGTGGAAACATAAACCTATCTGATGAAAATCTGGGAATAAAACGAACAACGAAATGAGTGCAACACAAAAACCGAAAGTGGAAAAGGAGAGGAACAATAAACAATATAGTGGATAAATGACACATATATGGAGCAAACACACATATAGATAACAAGGCACGAGATAAGACAGTACTAAGAAGCCTCCAAGTTTTACTGCAGTCTCCACCCTTTTTGGAGAGGACCAGTGTCTGATACAGGATGACAAGCAGTCGTTGCTCGATGTTAACAGCCGCTTCATTTCGTTCGCTTGAAATATTGTCTATATATTCAAAGTTGTCTCTTGTATAAACTTCACTGTCTTTTGTAGCTCACACAGAGGTCCGTGTAGTTTTCTGTCAGTGTTGTTTCGTTAGGCCAGTGAGTTTGCCTCAGTGTATCATATTCAGGGCAATCTTGAAGTATGTGCTCTGCAGTATGATGTGCCTGTACACATGTACACATGGTTGAATTGCCAATCTTGAAGTATGTGCTCTGCAGTATGATGTGCCTTTACACATGTACACATGTCGGAATTGCCAATCTTGAAGTATGTGCTCTGCAGTATGATGTGCCTGTCCACATGTACACATGTTTGAGTTGGCAATCTTGAAGTATGTGCTCTGCAGTATGTGCCTGTACACATGTACATATGTCTGAATTGCCAATCTTGAAGTATGTCTCTGCATATGATGTCCTGTACACATGGCTGAGTTGTCAATCTTGAAGTATGTGTTCTGCAGTAGATGTTCTGTCCCCATGTAACATGGCTGGTGTCATTCTTGAAGTATGTGCTCTGCATCATGATGTGCCTGTCCACATGTACACATGGTTGAATTGCCAATCTTGAAGTATGTGCTCTGCAGTATGATGTGCCTTTACACATGTACACATGGCTGAGTTGTCAATCTTGAAGTATGTGCTCTGCAGTATGATGTGCCTGTCTATATGTACACATGCCTGAGTTGTCAATCTTGAAGTATGTGCTCTGCTGTATGATGTGCCTGTCACATGTACAATGTCTGATTGCCAATCTTGAATTTTGTGCTCTGCAGTATAATGTGCCTGTCACATGGCTGGCTGTTAATCTGAAGTATGTGCTCTGCAGTATATGTGCCTTCACATGTACACATGGCTGAGTTGTCAATCTTGAAGTATGTGCTCTGCAGTATGATGTGCCTGTACACATGTACATATGTCTGAGTTGCCAATCTTGAATTATGTGCTCTGCAGTATAATGTGCCTGTACACATGGCTGAATTGTTAATCTCGAAGTATGTGCTCTGCAGTATAAAGTGCCTTACACATGTACACATGGCTGAGTTGTCAATCTTGAAGTATGTGCTCTGCAGTATGATGTGCCTGTCCAATGTACACATGGTTGAGTTGCCAATCTTGAAGTATGTGCTCTGCAGTATGATGTGCCTGTCCACATGTACACATGGCTGAGTTGTCAATCTTGAAGTATGTGCTCTGCAGTATGATGTGCCTGTCTATATGTACACATGCCTGAGTTGTCAATCTTGAAGTATGTGCTCTGCTGTATGATGTGCCTGTACACATGTACATATGTCTGAGTTGCCAATCTTGAATTATGTGCTCTGCAGTATGATTGCTGCTGTACACATGCTGAATTGTCAATCTTGAAGTATGTGCTCTGCAGTATAATGTGCCTTTACACATGTACACATGGCTGAGTTGTCAATCTTGAAGTATGTGCTCTGCAGTATGATGTGCCTTACACATGTACATATGTCTGAGTTGCAATCTTGAATTATGTGCTCTGCAGTATAATGTGCCTGGGACACATGGCTGATTGTTAATCTTAAGTATGTGCTCTGCAGTATAATGTGCCTTTACACATGTACACATGGCTGAGTTGTCAATCTTGAAGTATGTGCTCTGCTGCATGATGTGCCTGTCATATGTACACATGGCTGAGTTGCCAATCTTGAAGTATGTGCTCTGCAGTATGATGTGCCTTTACACATGTACACATGGCTGAGTTGTCAATCTTGAAGTATGTGCTCTGCAGTATGATGTGCCTGTCCTGCTACATATGTACACATGGCTGAGTTGTCAATCTTGAAGTATGTGCTCTGCAGATGATGCTTACAATTGCCTGTACATATGTACACATGGCTGAGTTGTCAATCTTGAAGTATGTGCTCTGCTGTATGATGTGCCTGTACATATGTACACATGGCTGAGTTGTCAATCTTGAAGTATGTGCTCTGCAGTATGATGCTACCAATTGCCTGTACATATACACATGCTGATGTCAATCTGAGTATGTGCTGCTGTATGATGTGCCTGTACATATGTACACATGGCTGAGTTGCCCAAACTTGAAGTATGTGCTCTGCTGTATGATGTGCCTGTACATATGTACACATGGCTGAATTGTCAATATGTGTTTCATCATCAAATAGTTTGTACTGAGCAGAAGTTTGCCACCCCAACAGTCCTTCGTAATTTCTCTCTCATAGGCCAGATGTCCTGCCTCTGCAGGGGTCATGCTCAAACCATCATTTACATCCTGAATCCATCTTCTCCGTGGTCTTCCTCTTCTTCTCAATTTTGCCGAGATGCCTCCTTCCATGGTGGTCTTCTCCAGCCCTTCGTGTCTGTCTATATATTCAAAGTACTTCAATTTTCTCATTCTTATTTGTAGCATTAGTCAGTTTTCTTGGATTTTGAGTGCTTTTGATATCATTGTTTCTCTGCATGATAGATCTATTTGTTCTCTTCTCTGTCCAGTAGACTATTGTCCCGTCCATGATAGATCTTTGTTCTCTTCTCTGTCCATGATATGCAAGAACTCTTTACATTTATATTCAAAAGCAAAAATATGTTTTCCACTGCCTTGTTAAATGTCCATGCTTTACACCCATATATTGCTACTGGGAATTAGCATGTTTTTAGTATTCTGATTTTTGCTTTCCTATCAGTTCCATTCCATACTGTTGTTAGTTGTTCAATATTTGTGTCAAGCCATGTTTGGTCACTGGGTTGTCATACGTCCTAATTGTTGCTGATACGTCCTCATTTCACGAGTAAATCTGAACGTTCGAAAACATTTTTGGAAATTGGTAGATTTGTCCGCTACTGAAAATTGTGTGCCCATAGATGATCCAAAGTGTTGTGATCAGTAGGGACTACTGCACTCTAGAGAAATTTGTATCCGCCTATGAAAATCAAGTGACATCTCAAAAAAGTGGTGTGACTATATTGAAAACTGTAGGAGTAGTCTTCTTCTTCTGCGTTCATCTGCTGTGAATTCGGAAGTTAGCCATGACGCCAGGTATGACGCTTCTGACTGATTTTTGCTTGAAAGCCTGCTTTACCATTTGACTGATGTCCATCGTCATGCAGGCGGACCGTCGCTGACTTCAGAGGTGTAGGAGGTAGTGAAATGTATTCTGAAATCGTGAAGATAGCACAGATCTTATTTGCTATTCCAGCACACAATGCTCCGGTAGAAAGACTACTTTCTTTATTTCATGCCCAATGTACCAATGAGAGAAATTGTCTTAGTGTGGATTCAGTCAAGTCAATTTCACTTGTAAAATTTATTTTCCAATATTTCATATGCAAACAATTCTAAGACCATTAGATGCAACATGCAAACAATTCTAAGACCATTAGATGCAACATGCAAACAGTTCTAAGACCATTAGATGCAACATGCAAACAATTCTAAGACCATTAGATGCAACATGCAAACAATTCTAAGACCATTAGATGCAACATGAACAATCTAGCTTAGATGCACATGCAACAATTTAAGACCATTAGATACAAAAGAAGGACATTCTAAAAAAGATGTCTTCAGAAAAATATACTTGGAGCTCAATTTAAATGGAATTTAATGTTAAGAGAAGTGTTCTCATTTCGGAAGATCAAAATATGGCAACCCTGCTAGTGTTGAATATCTTCTTCCTGTTGTCCTCACACTGTTATCGGGATGTTGACCAGTGTTGTGGTTTTCTGATTTTGTCTTGCTCTGCTCCAGTGACTTGTGGAATAATTATTTTTCATTTTTGACAGGATTCTGCTATTCTTAATTGGGTAAAGTGAGCGTAGGAACATTAAGATGGTTGTGGTATTGGAGGAGTGAGATCGTTTGAACTTGTTCAGTATGCTAGAACATCGATCGGAAGAAATGAGCTGAACTGAAATATGCTCCACTTGAAGCTCATATAATTACTATAAGTACTTGCTTACGGAAGCGAGTCATGTTTATTTCTCTCCGCTACTCGTGGAGAATAGATCACAAACAGTTGTTCTCCGTCTTTCTCGGTCTCTGACTATTCAATTTGAGCACGTAAAAGAACCATTGACAGTTCAAAATCGAGAAGAGCAAGCTGGAAAGCCGCTGTCTGGGCACAATTCGTTAGAAAAGTAAAATAAAATCCTAACAAAATATCGTCACCATCTTCTAAATTACGTCGGGATGCTGGTGCTACGGAGTTGGTGCACTGCCGCTGAGATCTTCCTATGTAAGGGAGAGAGATTAGATCACATATGGTAACTCATCGAGGTGCAATGATGATGGTCGTCTCATCAATAAAACACGAAACAAGACCTTATACAGGGTGTTAAAGATAATAGCAGCCTGTGAATGGAGTCAATCTGGCATACATCTATGAAAATGAGAAGGTTCAGTTATGACGTATTATAGGTCAAGGTTATCTGACGGTATGTAATTGTAGTGCGGGAAGGGGCGATGAACAAATGTGACGTAAAACGAGCTAGTCAGAACCGGTTTAAATAGTACATAAACATAACGCGATAGATTATCTGGCAACTTTCGATTTGTCAATGGGGCTGCTTTAATCTTGAACACCCTGTATATAAGTCAGGAATGAATATTCAATCAATAAAACACGAAACAAGTATATATAAGTCAGGGAATGAATATTCAATCAACAAATACGAAACAAGGCCGTTTATATATAAATAAGTCAGGAATGGAATATTCAATCAATAAACTAGAAACAAGCCATATATATAAGTCGGGAATGAATATTCAATCAATAAAACACGAAACAAGCCTATATTATATAGTCAGGAATGAATATTCAATCAATAAAACACGAAACAAGGCCTATATATATGTCAGGAATGAATATTCAATCAATAAAACACGAAACAAGGCCGTATATATAAGTCAGGAATGAATATTCAATCAATAAAACACGAAACAAGGCCGTATATATAAGTCAGGAATGAATATTGAGCTACTAAAATCGGGGGCGACAGTAAGAATAAAGCCAGAACGGCATCTTTGAGTTACTCAGACAGTCGACACTGCTGAGATACAAATCGACATTTACTAACCCTGTTTCACAAACAATGTACTATTTTGGGTTCATTTGTGACGGTAGTAAGCACAGTATGAATGAAGGGACTCTGAAGAGGTATTCTCAGTGTTTTGGAGACTCAGACCCTTCCTGAGAAGCTGCTTAGTCTGCATGTACCCTGTCTGATCTATTGTGAATTCAGGTGTACTTCTAATGTGTACATTCAATGTTGGCAGATAGATCATGTTTGGAAAATGATTAATTGTTTCTCCGAGGCCTGATGCATGATTGATTTATTAATTGATTGATTTATTAATTGATTGATTGATTAATTGATTGATTGATTGATTGATTGATTGATTGATAAGACCATCATCATTGAATGAGAAGAAGAAGAAGCAGTAACCCAGGTTAGAGTTATAACTGACACAGTTTCTTTCTTCTTCTTCGAGCGCTCTATATCGACCACTTGTTAACCGCTCTTTATGATTTGTATATGATCCGAGCCTAAGAGCGATTGTACGTTGTGCCAGCTATGCACCTACAAGTAGTCCAGCAAATCCGATTTCTACGACACTTTTTATTTACTAAGGTAGCTTCCTGGGCCCCTACCTCAGTAGCCTCTTACGACATGTCCTGTAGGTCATAGTGTTACTATTCTTTGCCCGCTTGCCAGCCCCGGTACACACGGGGCAACTGACCGTTTGAGAAACACTGTTCTTATTGACACTTCGATACCCGGATCTTTCAGATTGACAACAAAATAACAAATGTCCTTTGTAGAAACTGTTAACATATTTTAACAGCGATTAAAGGAGCAGATAGGACATGTGTTACACATGGGACTGGTTGGCGCGGGGTATTTGTTAGTTGGGTCTCGTACGTCACCGACATTTGAGATCCGAGGTGTATGAATGAAAGATGTGATTTGTTTGTTCTAGTCGGTTGATTACAGACACACACATTGTGAAATGGTGAAGCTATATTACAGACACACATTGTGAAATAGTGAAGCTATATTACAGACACACATTGTGAAATGGTGAAGCTATATTACAGACACACATTGTGAAATGGTGAAGCTATATTACAGACACACATTGTGAAATGGTGAAGCTATATTACAGACACACATTGTGAAATGGTGAAGCTATATTACAGACACACACATTTTGAAATGGTGAAGCTATATTACAGACACACACATTGTGAAATGGTGAAGCTATATTACAGACACACAGAGAATCACACAGAAAAAGTATAATGAGTACAAAGCAAGAGGAAGACCACGCAAAAGATGGAGCGACAGCATCAAGATCAGTCTTACAAAAATGAATATCAGCTTACAAAGTGCCTTAAAACAAGCACACACAAGATCACTACTCCCCCAACACTTCTATAAATAAGTAAATGGTGGAAGAGAAGAAGAAGAAGAAGCTGGTGCAATAGTGTAGCTGTATTTAGACAAGATATGAACATATTACAAATCTCATGTGTAGATGTAGATGCATAGACAAACACGTCTGCACGTACGCGCACACACACACACACACTGACACACACACACTCATATATACGTAAGATAAATAATAATAATTCCTCTGGTTCCGTTACACCGCCTGTGTGGTGCCGGAGCCCGCATGGGAAGCAAAGAATATCCCACTGCTACCTACAAGGCATGTCGTAAAAGGCGGCTGATGTAGGACATAGGGAAGCTACCCTAGTAAATAAAAAGCTTTGCAGAAATCGGATGTGTTGGTCTACTTGTAGGCGCATAATTGGCACAACGTACAATCGCCCTTAGGCTCAGATCACATACAAATTACACAGATTGGTTAACAAGTGGTCGATATGGAGCGTTCGAAGAAGAAGAAGTACCGTTATACGTTGCATAGGGCCTGCAAGTTTTTTCTCCATACCGCTCTATCCTGGGCAACTCGCTCAATATCATCCATGGAACTGAGACCGATATTTCTTGCCTCTCTCAGCAAAGTTATCTCATGGTCTCCCTAGGTCGTCCTCTCTTTCTTGAAACCTTTGCATCCTACTTCAATGCCTGCTTTGATATTCTTTCATCATTTTGTCTCAAGGTGTGTCCAACATATCTCCATCTTCTCTTTCTTGTAACAGTTGTCACTAGTGGTTGACCAGACATTTCTCTGATTTCATCACTACTTCTGAATTCGTCCCATTTTATGTTCATTATTGTTCGCAGACATATGTTTTTAAATGCATTCAACTTGATTTCTCTCTCTCCCTTTCTCTCTCTCTCTCTCGATCCCCACCCAGACCGATGTACCAGATCTCCCCATAAATTCTATTCATGTCTAAATCTTATCCATGCAGCCTTAGCATTGGTGTGTTTTACGTCACATCTTCAGCACCATTTGGAGCACTGGTGCTTATCCGTCGGCGATGTGTCCGGTTTCAGCCAGCGTTTACTCGGTTCGCTCTCCGTTCTGTAGCCATCTAGTGTTTTTACGGTGTGGGGTAGCTAGCCCCACGCCCAACATTCTAAGTCGCCTCTTACGACATGCATGGCAGGTAACAGTGGTTCTATTCTTACACCACAATTTGGGCCCCGGTAACCATTCGGGCGAACTTGTTTTCTATATCTTTAGTCATTTTCCAACTCTCGCTGGCATATGTTAGATACAACAACTCTCGCTGGCATATGTTAGATACAACAACTCTCGCTGACATATGTTAGATACAACAACTCTCGCTAGCATATGTTAGATACAACAACTCTCGCTGGCATATGTTAGATACAACAACTCTCGCTGGCATATGTTAGAATTGATACAACTCTCGCTAGCATATATTAGGATTGATACAACAACTCTCGCTAGCATATGTTAGAATTGATACAACAACTCTCACTGACATATGTTAGATTGATACAACAACTCTCACTGACATATGTTAGAATTGATACAACAAACTCTCGCTGGCATATGTTAGAATTGATACAACATTTGAATTAAAAATTAGCATCCCTAGAGCCTACATCAGACGCCTCTTACGACATGCATTGTAGGTAGCAGTGGTACTATTCTTTGCTTCCCTTGTGGGCCCCGGCACTATATGGGCGACTGTACAGCGACTTTACAAACTTCTTGTATATACCATCTATATTGCTTGTATGTTTCCTTGCCTATAACCAGTGTGTCAATATACGACTTTTTCTTTAGAAGAATCAAATCAATTAACCGGATTTTAAAAAAATCAATACACCTGTCGTGCCCACCCCTGGAATGACTTATAAAAATAGACATAGGTCACCGTGTTCTAACAGGAATAAAGAGAAACGTCATTGGCACATACCTGTGCAAGCCTTTGCTACAATCGACTTAGGAATGTTTACGTGCGAAATACTTTAAAATACTCTCTCTCTCTCATCTTCCTTTCATCTCTCTTCTTCTTCTGGTCTGCTATGAATTCAGGCCTAGTCCTGTATGGAGCTTCTGACTCTTCTTCCTTGCGATCGATATTTATGATTGTTATACCGTTAGACGCGTTCTTATGATGAAGTCGACTGTTGCCTGGAGCTCATCTCTGGTGTCATGTAGTTTTGATGATTATACCGTTAGACGCGTTCTTATGATGAAGTCGACTGTTGCCTGGAGCTCATCTCTGGTGTCATGTAGTTTTGAATGTAGTGTTGAGTTGTAGGGCCAGCATTCCTCTCTCTCTCCCTCTCTCTCTCTCTCTCTCTCTCGATCGTTCTCTTGTGGCCATTTTTATCATTCTTATTGTGCTATATAAACAACCGTTGCCAAGAACGTATTTTACGTCACAATGTTCAGTACCATTTGGAGTTCTAGTGCTTATCCTTTGGTGAAGTGCCGATTTCAACCAGCGTTTACTGGGTTCGCTCTCTGTCAGCTTTTGGCTGTCTCCAGCCAACCTGCAGGGCAGCAGGTTACCATTCCTTTCTACGAAGGACATATAGGAGACAGTCTTGTAGGACATGTTCTGTGGTTTGATCAGCGGTGTCACACGGACATAGAGGAGATGGGGACAATCGTATCCTGTGTAGGTGTTTGTTCAGTATATTATTTCTATCCTGAGTCGGAAGATGATAGTCTGTCCTTGTCTGTCCAGTGTGTGGTAGTCATCGTTGGATAGTATAGGTTCTGATTGATTTTTCCGTGAAGGCCTGCTTTTCTCATCAGTGTCGCCCGCCACACAGACATGCCTTCTCCGACTTCAGAGGTAACACCTCTCTCTCTCTCTCTCTGCTACCTCTTTCTTTATATGTGTATGTGTGTGTGTGCGCGCGCGCCTAGTATATGGTATTTTCCTACATCTCAAATATTTCTGCGATCCATCGTTTTCGTGTGAAACCTTCGTCTTTGAAACAACTGTATTTTAATAGTATTGCTCGTTGTGAAGTCTTTGAAACAACTGTATTTTAATAGTATTGCTCGTTGTGAAGTCTTCTGCGTCTGCAAGAAAGTCACGTACTCTTCCAGTTCAAATAAAGAAAAAGGATGAAAACCCATAATTTCTTGGGGTTCGGCAACAACAACAGCAACAACAACAACAGCAACAACAACAACAGCATTTTGAATTCTAAAATTATTTTTTTGACCATAAACAGAGATCTTAGTGGCGTAGGGATTAGGTGCTTGCCTCTTGCTCCAAAGATACTCAGTTCGTTCCCTCTTGGAGCGATCTAGATATTTTTCCAAAGATCCCTGATCTCAGTGTAAGCGTCGTCTGTGTGCAGCCAGGGCTCACAGTGGGACCAAAGAATAGTAATGCTGCAACCTACAAAAAAAACACATATACTGTGTTCTCGCAGAACAATCAGAATCACAAAATTAAGCTAAAAATTAATGGCAAGACCTTCCTGAAAGCAAAACCCCAACGAGAAGACATGTGAAGATCTGAAAAATATCGGAGGAAATAAACGAATGACGAATAGTTATTGTAGACATGTGCTCCACAGGCAGCATAAAACAGTTAAGTGTTAGCATTAATTAAGTTTTAATCTCGTGTTGAAAGTGATAGATTCCAGAATGTGAGAGAAGTGTCACGTGTCACAGAATAAATGTTCCGTACGCAGAGTTTATGATGGAACCATACTCGTGTACAACGTAACCTACAAGCACTAAATACGAACTCACTAACGAGGGCTACTCTACGAGTGCAGAAATGGAAATTGTGCTCGTTGGAAAATTGTTGGTTTACTCGATTTCTATTAATTTACTAAAGGAGACTCGCTAATGACATGTACATGTAAAACGTGATGAGACAATTTGGGGACACTTTTTGTGAAGGATAGAAAAACAAAAATTGAGATGCATCAAATGAAGTTTGTAATGAAAATGGGGAGAAGTAAATTCATAATGCTATTAATGCTCATGCATTACGCTAACCGTCCCACATATATACATCTTCTCTCTTATATCTATCTATCTATCTCCCTGCTCAACCAACTCATGCCTAGTCTTCCTATCTCTAGCTATCTCCTGCAGCTCCTTCCATCTCTTCTTTATATTGTTGATCTCTGCCTCCAAATCTCGTCTCCATGTATCTCTAGGCCTCCCCTTTTTTCGCTGTCCCTGTGAATTCCAGTAAAGGACTCATTTTGTTATATTCCTCTCTGGTTTTCTCACAGTGTTTCTTATCAAGCGTCATTATCTTTCTTAAACCTCTTGGTTCACTGTAATCTGTCTTGTTCTCTCCAGTGACCCTATCATACCATCTCAGTCCCTCTATTCTGCGCAGACACCACTTGATGAATGTTTGCAATTTATGCGTTATTATTTTAGTCGTTCGCCATGTTTCTGACCCATACAGTAGAATTGCTTTAACATTAGAGTTAAATATCCGAATTGTTGCTCTAGATTTGATTTCTTTAGACTTCCATATGTTTCCCAGTGCAATGAAAGCTCCTCTTGCCTTCTGTATTCTTATTTTGACATCTCTATCTGTTCCACCATCTTTGTCTGCATTGCTGCCCAAGTATGTGTATGATTCTACCTATTGAAAATGGGATTTCACCCGGAAAGATCGGATTTTTCGTTTGCTTGGTTAATTCTCATTAACTTTGTCTTTCCCTTACGGATGTTTAGCCCTAGTTATATATACATATACATACATAAATATCTCATTTTCCTCTATTTTGTTTCAGGATAAAACAAGCCCAAATGAGTACCTCAGTGCTGGCAATGAACATTCCTGGCATATTTTGCATGAACTTACTCCACCAGACGTGTCAAATACTACGAGTACAAACACATCTATCATTAAAACTCATTAAGTCCAGTTTATAAGTAAGTATGCATTGATCACATTCCGTTCGTTTATTTATAATGAAATGAGGCTCAAATATCTCTGAGGTCAAACTGGTTGTGAATACTGAAGGTATGTTGTAAGACTTCTCACACTTACCTTCTTATTGTTATTTTCCTCTTCTTCATCGTTCACTCTACATCAACCACTTGTTGATCCACTCGTTGGGGTCTGTATGTGATTTGTTGGTTAGAGCTAAAGTTCGTTGGGGTCTGTATGTGATTTGTTGGTTAGAGCTAAAGTTCGTTGGGGTCTGTATGTGATTTGTTGGTTAGAGCTAAAGTTCGTTGGGGTCTGTATGTGATTTGTTGGTTAGAGCTAAAGTTCGTTGTGTCAGACATTTACATAACTGTAGATCAACACATCTGATTTCTGCATATATTTGTAAACTCTGGTTCACCTCCTACAGGAAACCCCACCCTCCAAAAATGACATAGGGGAGTCCATTCCCATAGGAGAGCCAGCGCCCCGTTAGTCATGGACATCGTGGTTAACATACACCCCTGGGAAGTGGGTGGTCTACGAGTCATCAGTAAGCTACTAATTTTCCCTTTTTGTTCTTCCTAAAAAAAAGACTAGCCGACACCGACTCTGCTGTAAGCAGAGCCAGGCGCAGAATACACAATATTGACCGTCCATTGTTTCAATAGAAATGTATGACCATCACCTTAGTTGACCTCTTTACTAGAAATATTCATCAAAACATTTTTATTTTCATTCTTCAATAATTCAGCTTCTTTTGCTTTGAACTTTGACTCAATACCACGACGCTGTGTACATAAAATTTTGTTACAGAGTGCTTGACCACTGCCTGGTTTACTCAGGCTTGACCACTGCCGGTGGGTTCTCCAGAGCTTGACCACTCGCCGGTGGGCTTCTACAGCCATTATAAAGATATCTAGGTTGGCTGTATGGTTTTAGATGTCACCTTATTGTGGCCTTATATGTTCCTGTTGGTTGTATTGTCTGAGGTTTTCTTCCATGTGGCAGAGTTTTTAGAAACTCTTGTTTGCCTTTCGTCGTCATAGGCTATAGAGTACTTCGTTGATGGTATCAGGTGCTTCCCATCATGCATGGTTAGAGTACTTCGTTGATGGTATAGGTGCTTCATCCTCATGTATGGTTAGAGTACTTCGTTGATGGTATATGTGCTTCATCCTCATGTATGGTTAGAGTACTTCGTTGATGGTATCGGTGCTTCATCCTCATGCATGGTTAGAGTACTTCGTTGATGGTATAAGTGCTTCATCATCATGTATGGTTAGAGTACTTCGTTGATGGTATAGGTGCTTCATCATCATGTATGGTTAGAGTACTTCGTTGATGGTATAGGTGCTTCATCCTCATGTATGGTTAGAGTACTTCGTTGATGGTATAAGTGTTTCCCCATCATGTATGGTTAGAGTACTTCGTTGATGGTATAAGTGCTTCATCATCATGTATGGTTAGAGTACTTCGTTGATGGTATAAGTGTTTCCCCATCATGTATGATTAGAGTACTTCGTTGATGGTATAAGTGCTTCCCCATCATACATGGTTAGAGTACTTCGTTGATGGTATAAGTGCTTCCCCATCATGCATGGTAGAACACGGCCGTTTGTCCTGCTTTTTCTCAATATAAACTGGCTTTATGGCAGACTTCTTATCCTGACGGTGTCAGGCAAAACAGGATTAGATAAAAGAAGAAATCACAGCTGACACTACATTTCTGAAGTAGCTCGACCATCCTCCACCCGTCGTTGCGCCTGGTTGGGTTCACATTTCTGAAGTAGCTCGACCATCCTCCACCCGTCGTTGCTCCTGGTTGGTTACATTTCTGAAGTAGCTCGACCATCCTCCACCCGTCGTTGCGCCTGGTTGTTCGTCACCTTATCAGACCAGGTAGCCTGACTGAAGAGATTCAAGATTCAGATGTGCAAAATGTCCGCAAAGAGCGCAAAGAATAGTAACACTGCGACCTACAAGACATGTCTAAGAGCGCGATTACGGTTAGTGGCCTAGAGCTACCTTAGTAAATAAAAAGCGTTCAGAAATCGATGTGCGGTCTCTTGTAGGCGCATAACTAGCACAATGTACCAGTAAAAGAAGAAGAGCTAGAATAAAAAGTAGGAAAAAGGAAGAAATAGAAGAGGAACAAGTAGATGACGAAGTATTAGAAGAAATAGAAGAAAGTAAAATGGAATAAGAGAAATAGTAGAAGGAAAAGCAGAGGCAGATAGAAATGAAGAGATGACAATGGTCAGGTTTTTTAAAGACGAAGATGAAGAAGAAAATGAAATAGAAAACGAAGAGGAAAATAAAGAAACAGAAGAACAAGTCAAAGAACAACAAATAGAAGAGAAAGATGAAAAAGAAAAGTAAAAAGAAGAAGAATGGAGAAATAGAAGAAGATGATGACAAAGAAATAGAAGAATAAAACGAAAACGAAAAATAAGGAGAAGAATGGAGAAAAAGAGAAGAAGAAAACGAAAGAAGACGAAGAAGAAGTAGACGAAAGAGAAGAGTAAAACGAAGGACAAGGAAAAGAAAAAGAAAGAAAAAAGTAGACGAAAGAGAAGAATAAAACGAAGGACAAGGAAAAGAAAGAAAATAAGTAGACGAAAGAGAAGAATAAAACGAAGAGCAAGGAAAAGAAAAAGAAAGAAAATAAGTAGACGAAAGATAAAGAAGGACAAGAAAAAAAAAAACAATAGAATAGGAAGTAGAAAAGTAGAAGAAAAGTAGAAGAAATAGAAGAAGAAATAGAAGGAAATAATAGAAGAAAGCAGAAAATTACGAAGTAGAAGAAATAGATGGTGAGGTAGAAAAAAAAGAAGAAAAAAAGGAGAGATATGAAGTGATAGAAGAAGAATCGGAAGAGTAGAAGAAAAAGAAGCAATAAAGAAGTGGTAGAAGAAGAAGCGGAAGAAAAAGAAGCAATGGAGAAGTGGTAGAAGAAGAAACAGAAGAAAAAGAAGCAATGAAGAAGTGGTAGAAGAAGAAACAGAAGAAAAAGAAGCAATGAAGAAGTGGTAGAAGAAGAAGGAGAAGAAAAAGAAGCAATGAAGAAGTGGTAGAAGAAGAACAGAAGAAAAAGAAGCAATGAAGAAGTGGTAGAAGAAGAACAGAAGAAAAAAAGCAATGAAGAAGTGGTAGAAGAAGAAGAAGAAAAAAAGAAGAATAGAAGAGAAGAGAAAAAAGTAGAATGAAGAAGTGGTAGAAGAAGAAACAGAAGAAAAAGAAGCAATGAAGAAGTGGTAGAAGAAGAAACAGAAGAAAAGAAGCAATGAAGAAGTGGTAGAAGAAGAAACAGAAGAAAAGAAGCAATGAAGAAGTGGTAGAAGAAGAAACAGAAGAAGAAGTAGAAGAAGAAGTGGTAGAAGAAGAAAGAGAAGAAAAAGAAGCAATGAAGAAGTGTAGAAGAAAAAGAAGCGGAAGAAGAGAAGAAAAAGAAGCAATGAAGAAGTGGTAGAAGAAGAAGCAGAAGAAAAAGAAGCAATGAAGAAGTGGTAGAAGAAGAAGCGAAGAAAAGAACAATGAAGAAGTGGTAGAAGAAGAAGTGGTAGAAGAAGAAGTAGAAGAAGAAAAGAGAATGAAGAAGTGGTAGAAGAAGAATAGAGAAGAAAGAAGCAATGAAGAAGTGGTAGAAGAAGAAGTAGAAGAACAATGAAGAAGTGGTAGAAGAAGAAGTAGAAGAAAAAGAAGCAATGAAAAGTGGTAGAAGAAGAAGAGAAGAAAAAGAAGCAATGAAGAAGTGGTGGGAAGAAGAAGTAGATGAAGAGAGAATAGAGAGAAGAATGAAGAAGTGGTAGAAGAAGAAGTAGAAGAAAAAGAAGCAATGAAGAAGTGGTAGAAGAAGAAAGAAGAAAAAGAAGCAATGAAGAAGTGGTAGAAGAAGAACGGAAGAAAAAGAACAATGAAGAAGTGGTAGAAGAAGTGGTAGAAGAAGAAGTAGAAGAAAAAGAAGCAATGAAGAAGTGGTAGAAGAAGAAGCAGAAGAAAAAGAAGCAATGAAGAAGTGGTAGAAGAAGAAGCAGAAGAAAAAGAAGCAATGAAGAAGTGGTAGAAGATGAAGCGGAAGAGTAGAAGAAAAAGAAGCAATGAAGAAGTGGTAGAAGAAGAAGGAGAAGAAAAGAAGAATGAAGAAGTGGTAGAAGAAGAAGTGAAGAAAAGAACAATGAAGAAGTGAGAAGAAGAGAAGTGGTAGAAGAAGAAGAAGAAAAAGAAGCAATGAAGAAGTGGTAGAAGAAGAAGAGAGTGAAGAAGAAGAAGGTAAAAGAAGAAGTGGTAGAAGAAGAAGTAGAAGAAAAGAAGCAATGAAGAAGGTAGAAGAAGATGGAAGAAGAAGTAGAAGAAAAAGAAGCAATGAAGAAGTGGTAGAAGAAGAAGCTGAAGAAAAAGAAGCAATGAAGAAGTGGTAGAAGAAGAAAAGAAGAAAGAAGAAAAGAAATGAAGAAGGTGAAGAAGAAGTAGAAGAAAAGAAGCAATGAAAGTGGTAGAAGAAGAAGTAGAGAAAAGAAGCAATGAAGAAGTGGTAGAAGAAGAAAGAAGAAAAAGAAGCAATGAAGAAGTGGTAGAAGAAGAAAGAAGAAAAAGAAGCAATGAAGAAGTGGTAGAAGAAAAGAAGAAAAAGAAACAATGAGAAGTGGTAGAAGAAGAAACAGAAGAAAAGAGAATGAAGAAGTGGTAGAAGAAGAAGAGAAGAAAAAGAAGCAATGAGAAGTGGTGAAGAAGAAAGAGAAGAAAAAGAAGCAATGAAGAAGTGGTAGAAGAAGAAACAGAAGAAAAGAAGCAATGAAGAAGTGAGAGAAGGAAGAAACAGAAGAAAAGAAGAAAGGAAAAGGGTAGAAGAAGGAGAAGAAGAAAAGAAGACAATGAAGAAGTGGTAGAAGAAGAAGAAGAAGAAAAAGAAGCAATGAAGAAGTGGTAGAAGAAGAAAGAAGAAAAAGAAGCAATGAAGAAGTGGTAGAAGAAGAAGAAGAAGAAAAAGAAGCAATGAAGAAGTGGTAGAAGAAGAAGTAGAAGAAAAAGAAGCAATGAAGAAGTGGTAGAAGAAGAACAGAAGAAAAGAAGCAATGAAGAAGTGGTAGAAGAAGAAAACAGAAGAAAAGAAGCAATGGAGAAGTGGTAGAAGAAGAAACAGAAGAAAAAGAAGCAATGAAGAAGTGGTAGAAGAAGAAAGAAGAAAAAGAAGCAATGAAGAAGTGGTAGAAGAAGAAGTGGTAGAAAAAGAAGCAATGAAGAAGTGGTAGAAGAAGAAACAGAAGAAAAAGAAGCAATGAAGAAGTGGTAAGAAGAAACAGAAGAAAAGAGCAATGAAGAAGTGGTAGAAGAAGAAGTAGAAGAAAAAGAAGAATGAGAAGTGGTAGGAAAGAGAAAAGAAGCTGAAGAAGAAGTGGTAGAAGAAGAAGAAGAAGAAAAAGAAGCAATGAAGAAGTGGTAGAAGAAGAAGAAGAAAAGAAGTGAAGTGGTGAAGAAGAAGAGAAGAAAAAGAAGAAGTGGGAAGAAGTGGTAGAAGAAGAATGAAGAAGTGAAGAAGAAAGAAGAAAGAAGCAATGAAGTGGAGAAGAAGAAGTGGTAGAAGAAGAAGTGGTAGAAGAAGAAGAAGAAAGAAGCAATGAGAAGTGGTGGGAAGAAAGAAGAAGAAGAAGAAGAAGAAAGAAGAAGAAAGAAGTGGTAAAGAAAGTGGTAGAAGAGAAGTGGTAGAAGAAGAAACAGAAGAAAAGAAGCAATGAAGAAGTGGTAGAGAAGAAGAAATGGAAGAAAAAAGAAAAGCAATGAAGAAGTGGTAGAAGAAACAGAAGAAAAGAAGCAATGTAAGAAGTGGTAGAAGAAGAAGTGGTAGAAAAAGAAGTGAAGAAGAAGAAGTGGTAGAAGAAGCAGAAGAAAAGAAGCAATGAAGAAGTGGTAGAAGAAGAAACAGAAGAAAAGAAGCAATGAAGAAGTGGTAGAAGAAGAAACAGAAGAAAAATAAGCAATGAAGAAGTGGTAGAAGAAGAAACAGAAGAAAAAAGAAGCAATGAAGAAGTGAGTAGAAGAAGAAACAGAAGAAAAAGAAGCA
This sequence comes from Arion vulgaris, assembly GCA_020796225.1. NCBI lineage: Eukaryota > Metazoa > Mollusca > Gastropoda > Stylommatophora > Arionidae > Arion > Arion vulgaris. Next base: position 24,366,095 of record CM036776.1, read on the forward strand.
ATGAAGAAGTGGTAGAAGAAGAAACAGAAGAAAAAGCAATGAAGAGTGGTAGAAGAAGAAACAGAAGAAAAAGAAGCAATGAAGAAGTGGTGAAGAAGAAACAGAAGAAAAAGAAGCAATGAAGAAGTGGTAGAAGAAGAAAAAGAAAAGAAGCAATGAGAGTGGAGAAGAAGACAGAAGAAAAGAAGCAATGAAGAAGTGGTAGAAGAAGAAACAGAAGAAAAAGAAGCAATGAAGAAGTGGTAGAAGAAGAAACAGAAGAAAAAGAAGCAATGAAGAAGTGGTAGAAGAAGAAACAGAAGAAAAAGAAGCAATGAAGAAGTGGTAGAAGAAGAAACAGAAGAAAAGAAGCAATGAAGAAGTGGTAGAAGAAGAACAGAAGAAAAAGAAGCAATGAAGAAGTGGTAAGAAGAAGTGGTAGAAGAAAAACAGAAGAAAAAGCAATGAAGAAGTGGTAGAAGAAGAAGGGTAGAGAAAGTAAGAAAAGAAGAATGAAGAAGTGGTAGAAGAAGAAGTGGTAGAAAAGAAGGGTGAAGAAGTGGTAGAAGAAGAAGTGAAGAAAAGAAGCAAGAAGATGGTAGAAGAAGTGGTAGAAGAAGAAGAGAAGAAAAAGAGCAATGAAGAAGAATGGTAGAAGAAGAAACAGAAGAAAAGAAGCAATGAAGAAGTGGTAGAAGAAGAAAGAGAAGAAAAGAAGAAAAGCAATGAAGAAGTGGTAGAAGAAGAACAGAAGAAAAAGAAGCAATGAAGAAGTGGTAGAGAAGAACAAAGAAAAGAAGCAATGAAGAAGTGGTAGAAGAAGAAACAGAAGAAAAAAAGCAATGAAGAAGTGGTAGAAGAAAGCAAAAGAAAAGAAGCAATGAAGAAGTGGTAGAAGAAGAAACAGAAGAAAAGAAGCAATGAAGAAGTGAGAAGAAGAGAGAAAAGAGCAATGAAAAAGAAGTGAGAAGAAAAGAAGAAAAGGTGAAGAAGAAGTGGTAGAAGAGAAACAGAAGAAAAAGAAGCAATGAAGAAGTGGTAGAAGAAACAGAAGAAAAAGAAGCAATGAAGAAGTGGTAGATGAAGAAGTGGTAGAAGAGTTATAACAAGAAAAAGCAGGAATAAAAAAAGGAGAACTAAAAGAAGTAAACAAAAAAGTAAAAGAAAAAGGCACACGAAGAGAAAAATTAGTAAGCAAATTCCTGGGTACAGTTCAGTGTGTCGTTCCCAGACCTGACCTCGCCCACGTACTCGGTAACGGCAGAGTTATGCTTATCAACCGACAGCTCTTACGTCATCAACCTGGTGTGTTTCAAACTTGGATGCATGTGATTTGTATATTATTCCGCCCGCACGTGCGTGTGACCTTGATTTTTTGTGTGTATAGGAAAGCATTAGAAGATGTGAAGAAATGATGCTTTCAAATTGAATTACGTTGGAGAAGCGTAGAGTGATAATGCTGTTGTTAGGAAATATAAGGTGTGGTCGCATCTCTATATCTCATTCTGCGTTTGAGTCAGTGGTTATTTTACCCATTTGTAGTGGCCTGTCGCAGTATCCAGGAGTTAAGATAATCGGTATTGTCAAATGGCTAGAGAGCTGGCCCCGTTCACCGAATAGATCTGGTTTAATTAAGTGTTTAAAACTTTGACATAACGTGGTTAGCTCATATGAAGCTCATAGATAAGTGGTTAGTTTACCGATGTAGACAAGTGGTTAGTTTACTGATGTAGACAAGTGGTTAGTTTGCTGATGTAGACAAGTGGTTAGTTTACTGATGTAGCAAGGTGGATTAGCGTGTTATCTGATGTAGTCAAGTGGTTAGTTTACTGATGTAGATCAAGTGTTGTTACTGATGTAGTCAAGTGGTTGTTGCTGAGTAGACAAGGTGTTACTGATGTAGTCAAGTGGTTTTGAAGTAGAAAAGTTACTGAAGTAGCAAGTGTAGTTGCTGAAGTAGACAAGTGTACTGAAGTAGACAAGTGTACTGAAGTAGACAAGTGTACTGAAGTAGACAAGTGTACTGAAGTAGACAAGTGGTATGTACTAAGTAGACAAGTGTACTGAAGTAGACAAGTGTACTGAAGTAGACAAGTGTACTGAAGTAGACAAGTGGTTAGTGTACTGAAGTAGACAAGTGTGCTGATGTAAACAAGTGTTAGTGTACTGAAGTAGCAAGTGTGCTGAAGTAAACAAGTGGTTAGTGATGAAGTAGACAAGTGTTAAGTGACTGAAGTAGACAAGTGTGCTAAAGTAGACAAGTGGTTAGTGTGCTAAAGTAGACAAGTGGTTAAGTGTACTGAAGTAGACAAGTGTGCTGAATGTAGACAAGTGTGACTAAGTAGACAAGGTAGTCTAAGTAGACAAGTGGTTAGTGTACTGAAGTAGACAAGTGTGCTAAAGTAGACAAGTGGTTAGTGTACTGAAGTACAAGGCTGAAGTAGACAAGTGTACTGAAGTAGACAAGTGGTTAGTGTACTGAAGTAGACAAGTGTGCTGATGTAGACAAGTGTACTGAAGTAGACAAGTGTACTGATGTAGACAAGTGTACTGAAGTAGACAAGTGTACTGAAGTAGACAAGTGGTTAGTGTACTGAAGTAGACAAGTGTACTGATGTAGACAAGTGTGCTGAAGTAGACAAGTGTATCAGTGTACTGAGTAGACAAGTGTGCTGAAGTGACAGAAGTGTACTGAAGTAGACAAGTGTACTGAAGTAGACAAGTGTACTGATAGTAGCAAGTGTGCTGAAGTAGACAAGTGTTAGTGTGTAAAATAACAAGGTTATGTACTGAAGTAGACAAGTGTACTGAAGTAGGCAAGTGGCTGAAGTAGACAAGTGGTGCAAGTAGACAAGTGTTAAGTGTCTATAAAGTAGACAAGTGGTTAAGTGTACTGAAGTAGCCAAGTGGTTAAGTGTGCTAAAGTAGCCACATACTGCTGCTAGTGTTGGTCGTCTCTGACTAGAACTAAGAACCGTTGCACTACATTTTTGTCATTCCATTTGGGTGCAGACCAACTGAACTTTGACCCTTGCTGGTTGACTAAACGGAGGGAGTTAGAAATAACTATCGGTGAGAACATTAACATTCCGTAGAATGTTATAAATAAAATGATTGAAGTGGAGAAGGGTTGAACAGTAGGATAATGAAGTTTGTAATTAATTACCAAAAAAGTGAGATAGTGATGAAATAATGAAGTTTGTAATTAATTCCAGGAGATATGATGAATAAAAAGTTTGAAATTTGAGAGATAATAAGGTTGTAATTAATTACCAGGAGATAGTGATGAAATAAGTTGAGAAGATAGTGAAAATTAGTACATTATCATTCATCGAGGGGTCTCTGTTGCGTAGAGGTTAGGCGCTCGTATCTCGTGCCAAATGTACCAGGTTCGCTCCCTCGCAGAGTCATCTGGATATTTTCCCAGAGATGTCTCAGTGTAGGTGAGATCGAAATCCTAATCCTATCGGAGACGGACGATAAAATGTAGATCCCGTGTTTAATTTGAGTACGTAAAAGAATCATCGACAGTTCAAAATCGAAAAGAGTAGGCTGAAAACTGCCGCCCTGGCAAAATTCATTAGAAAATATTTAAAATAAAAATTCCTACAAAAATATCTTCACTTGACATCAGGGAACCGCCGAGTGGTTACTGGGGCCCAAATTTGCGGTGTCAAGAATATAACCACTGTTACCTGCCACGCATGTCGTCAGAGGCGCTAAGGAGGTTTGGATGAAATCGGATGCACATGTCCTAAACGTGTAGAAGTCTATGCATTTAAGGGCCTGCCAAACCAATGTGCAACGTATATACGTTCTTGGCAAAGATCAAACATATCACAAAGAGTGATTCAAATTGGTGGTAAAGAACGAACGCAAAGAAGAAGAAGAAGACATCGGGAACCCTCTTGTAAGAAATTGCTGTAAGAAAGAGATCGGAGTACATATGGTTACTCACCGAAGTGTAATGATGATGGCTCTCATATCATCAATCAATCAATGAACACTGAAGTTAGAAATGTATTGCCTGGAGATAGCGATGAAATAAGTATTAGAAAACCACGACACATCGCAACATTTTAGTCAGCTATCGTACATCGTACATCATACACTTGTTATATAATCCAACGCAACAAATGACGAATGTGCGCCTGCCCTACACGTGTAGGGGCACGACCTACTCTATAATCTCGATAAATATAGTAGGTGGTGGTAGGAGCCTAAGAACTGAGGTAGTAAAGCTAATAGCCTATAGCAGCGGTTCCCAAACTTTGTATTACTGTAGACCCCATTTTAAATATATTTTGTAGCGACGGACCTCCAAAAGTTTCTATATAAGAAAATCTTCTAGCGATGGAGTTATTATTACACCCCACCAACAGTCAAGCTGGTTCCAATTTCTCAGACTGCTGGAAACTTCAAATGATCTTTTACTGTGTTCTGTTAGACATTTAAACTCCGGTCTGGTGCGGGTCCTTTGATTTCGCAGCGGAACTAGTATACCACTGTTTCATGCATTTTTTACAATTTATTTTTCTGTTTGAAATGTCAGATATCAAATGTCAGATATCAAATGTCAGATATCATAATATTTCTTCATGCGCTTGAGGACCCTCCTGGTCATGCGCTTAATTTACTGTGGACCACAAACTGGGCAGTCAGCTTCGGGTCTGTCAGGTTTCCCCAAAGCTTAGTTTTCAAGTTGACTGGGTGTGGCCACATGTTGCTTCTCAGCTCACACAGAAGAGGACAATCTTGCAGGATATGCTCTGGTGTCCATAACGCTAGTGACCACAGGCCTTGGAAATTATGAGGTTTGAGATCAACTTGGTTCCAACAATCGTCCCTCTACACAAGGTACGCAGGTTGAGCTACTGGAAACCCTGAGCTTTGAGATCAACTTGGTTCCAAACAATCATCCCTGTACACATGTTATGCAGGTTGAGCTACTGGAAACCCTGATCCTTTGCTTGTGGCAACCTGTCAGCGGGAAACTGACGCTGTGACTATTTACTCCCGGTCTGAAACTATCTCTTCTCTTCTACTATTGTATGCACAAGGTGGTAGTTGACTGGGCTTCTTCATCTTCTTTTGCCGTCACACCGCTACCAGGTTGTTGCCCAGTGTCGTAGTTTTCTATATTTATTTTGCGCTGTTCTGGTGGCTTGGGTGATTGTTATTTTGCCTTTTGACAGGATTCTGCAATGCCATCTAACCGCATCTTTTCATGGTCTTCCTCTCGTCTTCTTTCCTGATGTTCTGTTGTAGAAAACTTTTATACTGTGGAGTTTGGATGCATTCTTATTAAGTGACCAAACCACTTCATTCTTTGCTTCTCAATGTAATCCAAGCAAGGTTCTGTGCCAACTTTCTTTCTTATGTTGATGTTGGTGACTCTGTCTTTTCTAGTGTTGTTGGTAATTTTTCGTAGACAGCACATTTCACATGTAGCTATTTTTGTGACTTCGCTTTACTCACTGTCCATGTTTGGCTCTGGTAACACAAAGTAGGTATGCAAATGCTGTAGATCATCTGCTGTTTAACTGTCAGTGAAAGTTTGGCTCTGGTAACACAAACAGAGCCGGATTAGACCAGCGCAGGGCCGTAGCAAATTTTAGCGCGGGCCCTAAGTTTTGTATGATAATAAATAATAAAACATAAATTTTACAAACAAACTTGTCTCGATTTAATGTGAGCAAATTTAGAGATAATACTAGACAAATCAATTTCTCTAAGTAAATTACATTCAATGTTCATTAAGGTGAGGTTATTTAGACGATCTTGTCCCATCATGTTTCTTAACTCACTTTTATACGCTTTAATGTTGAAAAGAACGTTCTCCGCTGCAGTTAGTAATCATTAAAGACAAGTAAATTCATAAGACTATTTCTACATTTGGGAAACACGACTCTAATGAATTTTCCATTATAAGTTTATAAAATTGCAGTTCAAGGGCCTCATTCTTTTCGTTGCTAATAGCAGCAGCTACATTAGTTTTAAGAAGTTCAGCGAACTGCACAAGTTCGTCGCCTAGGCTTTCTTCCAAATCCTCTTGGTAAGAGCTGACAATATTTGGAGTTCTTTTCAAGATCTCTTCTGCTGTAAGATATTTTAACTGCCGAAATGTTCCAAATACATCAGTCACTCTATGGTACGCTTCCATGCGTTTAGCTAAGGCAGAAAGTACATTATCAATTATGACAATAAACACCTGACTTTCAAATTTTTGTTTGGGTGTTTGATTTTCTACAACTTCATCGAGCGTAGTAGAGCCACTAAAATCGTCGTACTTAGTATTTCGCTTGCGTCGTCGTGAAGTTTGTTGCTGATATTCTTGACAGTGAGTCAGGATTTTGGCTTTGGCCTCAATATCTGAAAATGTAGGCCGCATTGCTTGAACGTACCCGTGTAACGATTCATAAAGAGCATATCCCGTGTTAAGGTCTTGATCAGGTGACTGTAATGAAGCGCTAGACGCTTGCAAGCGTTCTAGAATTCCGTTCCATAAAATGCTAACTATTCCCGTTTCCAACTTACTCATCTCCAAAACTAGCCCATACGCTTGATTACGACACTCTACCTTTTGATCCATGTTATTTGAGATGTCATCCAAAACTTGTTTGATAATGGTAAAACCACATAAAGTGCTTTTGTCGCATCAGCTCGGAAGAACACCTGGTGTCCGACAGTCTCTTCAAAGTCAGGAGTTTTGAACCTGTATCTTCCAGTGCTTTTGTAAGAATGCCCCATCGATAGGTAGAAACGGAAAAGAATGTATAGAGACTTTCAACAAAATCGAAAAAATTTAACCACTTAACATGACTATAACTCTGATTTAAAACATTTGAATTCATTGAAAACAAAAATGATAGAAACTATTTTTAAAAATTAATTTCTCACTGAAACATAAAATTAGCTATGTAAATAAAATAATAATAAAATAACAAGATGGGAGGATTTAAATACATTCAAAGTTAGCAGAACAAATAAAAATTACTCTCTGTGTCCATTTGTGTGCTTCTCTGTAAAATTATGCAGCTCTGTGTTGCGGCTTCTTGTTGCGGGCTCCTTCAAGTGTGTCCAAGTTTTCTGTTTAATCATTTGGCCCTTCCTCGCATTATTTTCTGGGACATCTAGTCGAGTGCAAAACAGTTTCTCACAAAAACGTGAATGACATGAAATTTATTTAGGAGTGCCCAGATCTGCTCATGTCTTAGAACAATATTTCATACGCCACTTGCATTTATTTTAAACTAAGTTTCGCGCGCAAAAACTACTGAACGAACAGAGACTTGAACTGGGTTATGAGTCAAATTTAATTGTTCTTTTGTTCAAGCTTTCAAGTTTTCGTTTATTAGAAGCGTGTGCACACAAGAGACACTCCTATACAAAAAAACTGTTACGTTGTTAATGAGCTCAGTGTGACCGCCCAATTAAGTCCGAAATTGAGTAAACATGACCTTGGCCCTAACCTCAATAAAAAAAAAATGAAAGGGAAATTATTACCCACCTCCCAAACTTGGTTCCTTGTTTATGACTAGTGACAACTTAGCCCAGAGGCGCTGGCCCCCAAAGCGCGGGCCCGTAGCATTGCTACTTCTGCTACTATGCTAATCCGACTCTGAACACAAAGTAGGTATGAAAATGCTGTAGATCATGTTGGTTTGCTGTCAGTGAAAGTTTGGGGTAAATCTTCATCATTATTTATCACAACCATTTTATTGTCTGTCGCATCGTATCCATCAATTGTTATTTTACTTTCATCTCGTCATTCACCTTAATATTATTTAGCTGATATTTCTAACTCTCATCTATTTGACAAACTACCTCATATCAAAACCCCCACACATGTTCATAAACACCCACAGATGTTTATAAGCACCCACGCAAGTCGTTTAAATGACCGTAGTGCGTCAATACACACACACAGCCACAGGCACATGTCTTCAAACAGCAATGTCACCCACGTCAACATAAACCCAACCCAAGCGTACAATACCACTCACTCACAGATTGTTGGACAGATAATTCTGAGAGATGTAAACATTGGATTATTGCCCTTGGTTATCGATACTTCCTGACAACGAATTCATGTAATTGGTAATTTATCGATCTATGGCATTATTCTCATCCCATTTCATGACTGTTGTCATACGCTGTTGTTGTTGTTGTTGTCCTATGTGGTGGTTGTTGTTGTCAAGGTTGTGACTGTTGTAGCAGCAGTATTAGTAATAGTAGTAGTAGCAGCAGCAATAGTAGTAGCAGTTGTAGTTTAACAATAGTTGCAGTCTTATGTTCCACTGGGAACACGAAGGTGTTTTAGTATTATCATTATTGCTATTATGTAGTAATAGTAGTAAAAGTATTAGTAATGGTAGTAGAAGTAGTAGTAGTAGTAGTAGCAGCAGTAGTAGTAGTAGTGGTAGTATAAGTAGTAGTAGACGTAGTAGTAGAAGTAGTAGTAGTAGTAGTAGTAGAGTAGTAGTAGTAGAGTAGTAGTAGTAGTAGTAGTAGTAGTAGAGTAGTAGTAGTAGTAGTAGTAGTAGTTGTAGGAGTAGTAGTAGTAGTAGTAGTAGCAGTAGTAGTAATAGTAGTAGAAGTAGTAGAAGTAGTAATAGTAGTAGTAGTAGCACTAGTAGTAATAGTAGTAGAAGTAGTAGTAGAGAGTAGTAGTAGTAGTAGTAGTAATAGTAGTAGTGTAATAATAGTAGTAGTAACCGTAGTAGTAGTAGTAGCAGTAGTAGTAGTAGTAGTAGCACTAGTAGTAGTAGTTGTAGTAGTAGTAGTAGTAGCAGTAGTAGTGGTAGTAGTAGTAGTAGTAGTAGTAGTAGTAGTAATAATAGTAGTAGTAACCGTAGTAGTAGTAGTGTAGAAGTAGGAGTAGTAGTAGTAGTAGCAGTAGGCTGTGTAGCAGTAGTAGTAGTAGTAGAAGTAGTAGTAGTAGTAGTAGTAGTAGAAGTAGTAGTAGTAGTAGCAGTAGCTGTAGTAGTAGTAGTAGTAGTAGTAGAAGTAGTAGTAGTAGTAGTAGTAGACGTAGTAGTAGAAGTAGTAGTAGTAGTAGTAGTAGTAGCAGAGTAGTAGTAGTAGTAGTAGTAGTAGTAGTAGTAGTAGTAGAAGTAGTAGTAGACGTAGTAGTAGAAGTAGTAGTAGTAGCAGTAGTTGTAGTAGAAGTAGTAGTAGACGTAGTAGTAGAAGTAGTAGTAGTAGCAGTAGTTGTAGTAGAAGTAGTAATAGACGTAGTACTAGAAGTAGTGTAAACGTGAGGCAGTCGTCTTACTCTTCTTCTCTTGTTCTTTATGGGCTACATATCCTTCTCCCTTGAATTCACGTCAACCATAAAAGTCTGGGTCTCTCTAGGCCTGTCTCTCCTTCTTCTTCTTTGTGTTCGTTCTTTACCACCAATTTTAATCACTCTTTGTGATATGCTTGATCTTTGCCAAGAACGTGTATACGTTGCACATTGGTTTGGTAGGCCCTAAACGCATAGACTTCTACATGTTTAGGACACGTGCATCCGATTTCAGCCAAACCTCCTTAGCCGCCTCTTACGACATGCGTGACAGGTAACAGTGGTTCTATTCTTTACACCCCAAATATGGGCCCGGTAACCACTCGGGCGGGCCTGTCTCTTACTTGAAATGTTCAGCCACAGACACCACTGGTATTTACACCAGAATATGATTCTCTATAGGCGTGCATTAATATTATTCTTCTGTCCTTCTAATTATGTAAATGATGACACCAACAGTCATGTACGATTGTCAATTCATAATTTATTGATTTAGGTCACTTCACCGGGACCTCATTTATCAAAGAATAAACAAACAACCAGGATCACAATATCAATGTTTCTAAAAATAATAAATAATCGAGATTCTTCCTGCATCAACCAACCGTGTTTCTATTCTATTTCTCACTTGCAAGATAACGTTGAAGCATTCCAAGGAAATCTTCACTGTAATATATATATCTATATATCAGAACTCAATCAATATGAAAGAAAACAAACAAGTCTCATCCACACCGTGTGATTCATGTACGCCCAGAATTATGTGTATCGAATCGATCAATTTAGTAATTGTAATCTTGTTTCAAATCAGGTTTTCTTAATATGAACCAAATACATGGAAAAATAGTGCTCTTGGCTGACGCATTGTCTGCTATCTCGGCACTGAAATCTGAAAGGAACACAGAACTAAGTGATCTCAGGTCAACCTTAGCCCAGTTATCCCATGAATCTGAGAGGGTAGTAATCCAGTGGATATCCTCACCTGCAAGATCAAGGGAATGAAGATGCTGACAGAATGGCTAAAGAGGGAACAGGAATGCCCCAAGATGACAACCTGGTTAGCTATGAAGAAGCAAAACCATCGCCAAAGGGCACTACAAAGCAAAATGGGATAAAGAACACCCAAAACACAAGAATGATGGATATTACCAACTGTCCAGAATGGACCAGACAGCTATACTTCGCCTCCGGACAGGTCACAACAGAATGAAACACCACCTGTACACTAAATTCAAGATAGGCACCAATGACCTGTGCCCCTGTGGCTTGGCAAGTATGACAACAGAACATATTCTACAGAACTGCCCCAGTATGCAGACCTGAGAAGAAAGAGGTAGCCCACTTACACCAGCGTCCAAGACAAACTGTATGGCGTGGCTGATACGCATGAGGCAGACGGCGGCCTTCATTAGAAGTCGAAATCCCAATCTAGTGAGAACACAGAAGAAGAAGAAATCAGGTTTTCTTAATTTTTCCAAGAATCTACACCTTGTCAGATTGAACCATGTCCGATGCTCCTCTCATCGTTTATCTTCATATCTTGGCTCACCTATCATAGCTAACTCTGTTACGCATCTCCAGACAAATTGTAAGAGTACCAGGAAATACTCTACATGCTAATCAGATCGCTATATATCTTCTAAACTATCTGCTTAGATACCTCAAGTACTGCTTCTGACTTTGAGCTTCCTGTCTTCTGTTCCTCCATCAGAATCTCTTGGACAGACATACCATGAACTGTTCTACCCTCGAACCAGCCCTGGCTTCTGTCTCTCTCCTGTGAGTTCCGTCCCACCGTATTTATACCAAGCTGGTGTTATGCAATCTATAATCCTTTCGAAGGTTCTAGATCGAAGTTGTTTTCTCCAAATACTACGCCTAACAATACTCTATGAATTGTATTGGTCTAGCTAACTGTCCTCATCTACTTCAACCAACCAATTCGAATCATTTTCTCCACTTGTTTATCAGGTTGCTCATATACAATCGTTTCATCCCTTCTGGAACATAGATCTATGAAGTAATAAACATGGACATTTCCTACCAGTTTTCTTTAATTCAGCGACATTTCCTCAAATGCTTTGCGCTATACATCTTCTACTTCTTCTTTGCGTTCGTTCTTTACGACCAACTTTAATCACTCTTGTAATATGTTTGATCTTTGTCAAGAACGTGTATACGTTGCACATTGGTTTGGTAGGTCCCTAAACGCATAGACTTTACATGTTTAGGACACGTGCATCCGATCGCATAGACTTCTACATGTTTAGGACACGTGCATCCGATCGCATAGACTTCTACATGTTTAGGACACATGCATCCGATTTCAGCCAATGCGCTATACTTAATCATTAAATCACGAATATCACGTGATGTTTACTTCATATCTTATCTTATCTCAACCACATTTGCAGTGAAGTGTTGTGGGAGAGTTAGTTTTCTATCTTGTGCCAGGTGTGTTGCGCTTGACGTCAGTCCATGCTTTCGGACTCTGAGATTTATCTATCCATCGTGTTCTTGGTCTGCCTCGTGCTCTGCGCCCTGAGCGTCGATTATTGTTTACTTCATAATACGTTCTTATTCTCAAATCATTTACGTCCAATTTTCTTGACTACACATTTTTGTTCTTGGAATGGCCAAGATTTTATAATGCGCATGGTCACTCCTTCCTTACTTCATCTGCTAGAAATCCTACTACTGCTACCAATACACTACTACTACTACCACTCTCCTCTACTACTACCACTCTACCTACTTCTCCTACTACTACTACTACTCTACTACCAATACTATTCTACTACTACTACTACCAATACTACTACTACTACTCACTACTTCATACTACTACTACTACTACTACTTCTCCTACTACTACTACTACTACTACTTCTCCTACTACTACTACCACTACTACTACTACTACTTCTAACAATAAGGCAGCGGTGATGACAACATTACTGCAGAAATGCTCAAAGCGGCTGATGATACAACTATTAGCCAGGTGCAAGAACTATTTAATAAAGTATGGGAAGAAGAAATCACAAGGCAAGAGGAAGACCAAGGAAAAGATGGTTAGATGGCGTAGCAGAATCATGTGAAAGAGCAAAGATAACAATCACACAAGCCACCAGAACAGCGCAAGACAAAAACAGAAAACCACGACACTGGGCAACAACCCGGTAGCAGTGTGACGACAAAAGAAGAAGAAGAAGAAATCCTGTCTTTATTCATCGTTGTCTCCTGGTGTGAACATAAGTACACTGTCACAGTAGTAGTAGTAGTAGTAGTAAGTAGTAGTAGAGTCAGTAGTAGTAGTAGAGTAGAGTAGTAGATAGTGTAGAAGTAGTAGTAGTAGTAGAGAGCAGTAGTAGTAATGTAGAGTAGTAGTAGTAGAAGCATAGTAGTAGAGTGTAGTAGTAGTGAGCAGTAGTAGTAGAGATGTAGTAGTGTAGTAGGCAGTATAGTAGTAGTAGATGAGTAGTAAGAGAGTAGGTAGAGTAGTAGAGTAATGGTAGTAGTAGTAGTGAGAAGTAGTAGAGTAATGGTAGTAGTAGTAGTAGTAGTAGTAGTAGTATTGGTAGTAGTAGTAGTAGAAGTAGTATTGGTAGTAGTAGTAGTATTGGTAGCAGTAGTGGGTATATGTAGAAGTAATAGTAGAACTAGTAGCAACAGCAGTAGTAGTAGCATTACTAGTAGTAGTAGTAGTAGTATTAGTGGTAGTGGTAGAAGTAGTAGTAGTAGTAGTAGTAGTAGTAGTAGTATTAGTGGTAGTGGTAGAAGTAGTAATAGTAGTAGTAGTAGTAGTATAAGGGTTAGGCGAACCACAGTATATTTATATGTAGATGACGTCACACATGTCAGATAAAACCATGGGAAAAATGCATATCACATGTGACCTTGACCTGAAAAACATGTGGTTGTCAACCTGGCAAAGAACGTGTAAACCTAGTAGGATGACCAATGTTAAACTTATATTCCAATCCTTTATTGATTGATTGATTGATTGATTGATTGATTGATTGGACCATCATCATTGCACTTCGATAAGTAATCATGTGTCCCGATCTCTTTCTTACACATGAAGATCTCAATGACAGTGTACTAACGCCGTAGCACCGGCTAGGGTTCATGATGTAATTTAGAAGATGGAGTAAATATTTAAAGAAATTTTTCTTTTTTTTAGATTTTTCTAATGAATTCTGCTCGGGCAGCGGTTTTCCAGCCTGATTTCTCGATTTTCAAACTGTCAAGGTTCTTTTACGTGTTCAACTTGAACACGGGACCTACGTTTTATCGTCCGTCTCTGATAGGACTAGGAACTCGATCTCACCTACAATGAGATAGAACTAGGAACTCGATCTCACCTACAATGAGATAGGACTAGGAACTCGATCTCACCTACAATGAGATAGGACTAGGAACTCGATCTCACCTACAATGAGATAGAACTAGGAACTCGATCTCACCTACAATGAGATAGAGCTAGGAACTCGATCTCACCTACAATGAGATAGGACTAGGAACTCGATCTCACCTACAATGAGATAGGACTAGGAACTCGTCTCACCACAATGAGATAGGACTAGGAACTCGATCTCACCTACAATGAGATAGGACTAGGAACTCGATCTTACCTACAATGAGATAGGACTAGGAACTCGATCTCACCTACAATGAGATAGAACTAGGAACTCGATCTCACCTACAATGAGATAGGACTAGGAACTCGATCTCACCTACAATGAGATAGGACTAGGAACTCGATCTCACCTACAATGAGATAGAACTAGGAACTCGATCTCACCTACAATGAGATAGGACTAGGAACTCGATCTCACCTACAATGAGATAGGACTAGGAACTCGATCTCACCTACAAGGAGACCAGGAATATTTAGAAAAATATCCGATGACTCCGTGGAGGAGCGAACAGAATACCTTTGTAACAGAGAACAACTAACCTCTACGACACGTCATCTGATGATCACGTATTCCTAAATCTGTATCTAATTTGTTCACTCCCCCTATCTTATCCTCACATAATTATTTACAATAATCGTAAACAACAAATCATAGTAAAAAATATACTTTCAGCATTTCAACTACTAGGTGCCGCCTCTGATAATACCACCCTCTGCTAATTTCAATAATCACAACCTTTAATTTTTTCAATATTTTTTTAGTTTCACAAAAATGAGTAATTCTCATTGATTCGTACATTCATTCATGCGAATTCTACACTTTATCAAGTTTGTCTTTAGCTCCCTGTTCCCTCTCCTCTGCATAACTATAATAGCGTATCCGAATCCAATTAAGTCATGTTTGGCCGCCCACGCTATTTGTAGATTTCAGCAGACTCGGGTATCGATCTATACAAAATCGATACAACATACGGTAAGTCAACATGGACGAGTAGTTACATCGCTATTTACACTAACATAAAATAGAAATGAATAAATAAAACGTATTGTGAAGTCGAGTATCACTGAAGAACCCGTTCATTAATACACCAGGGAATGCTGCATGGATGATATCAACCAATCAATCTCATGCGCGTGAGAATATATGAGTAGATGTATGAATGTGAGTGATCAACTTCCGGTTATCAATAAGGGCGTGGTCGTGTCAGCATCTGCCAGCTGACATCATGTGATATACATTCGCGTGGCGGTGTATGGCCTTTTTCATCTTTACAGGCGGTCAATTGGCAAGTGTTTTACTGTGACAACTTCTGAGTTTTCAACCCAACTCTGTCAGCAGCTAGATTTTCCCATGTGCTAGGACCTATAGAAAAGTTCTTCATTGTGGCCTTGCAGACATCTTAGCTTTCTTTTTTATATCTGAGCAGTGGTCTGCCCTGGTTGATGCTTCTTCCCCTCCGAAAGTTCACAGTCCTTCTATACAAGTGGTCTGCCCTGGTTGATGCTTCTTCCCCTCCGAAAGTTCACAGTCCTTCTATACAAGTGGTCTGCCCTGGTTGATGCTTCTTCCCCTCCGAAAGTTCACAGTCCTTCTATACAAGTGGTCTGCCCTGGTTGATGCTTCTTCCCCTCCGAAAGTTCAGTCCTTCTATACAAGTGAATTTAAAACGGAATTGTCATAGTTGAATGAGATTGCTGATGGGCGTGGTTGGTAACACGCTACGCTAGTGACAACGTGCCTGAGAAATTTCAGGGCTCGTGCTTGAGGCAAAAATTATCGGTGTGCATACCGTGCGAGGTTGACTCAAGGAGACACCGACCCGTTACGTCACCATCATCAAATAGCTTGTCTTGAGCAGAACGTTGACCTCCTTCCCTCCCCACCAACAGCCTTCGGAGTTTCTCTCATATGCCAGATCCCCTGGATAAGTGATGACACCTAGAAATGTATTCAAGAAAGAAGAAAGATGAAACTAGCGATATTTAATACTAAGAATGCAACAGATGAAATCCAAGCTAAAGAGGAGTATAGACTAAAAGACAAGGAAGTGAAAAGAGCGGCTAGAAGAGATAAAAGAGCATATGTCAATCGACTGGCGGAAGAAGGGGAAAAGGCAGCTAAGACTGGAAACAGTAAAATGCTATACAACACACTAAAACAACTTACTGGAACTTTGTTTCAAAGGGTGGCCCAATCAAGAGTAAAGATGGTAAAGTTCTAACATCAGATACCGAGAAGAAGAAAAGATTAGCAGAACATTTTGAAGAAATATTAAATAGACCTGATCCACCAGTACTACTCAAGTTTGACGATGAGGCAAGAAACAGCCTACCAATTAACGAAGAAATGATAAGTGTAGCTGAGGTCAAGGAGGCAATCCATTCCTTGATAAACAATAAGGCAGCGGGTGATGACAACATTACTGCAGAAATGCTCAAAGCGGCTGATGATACAACTATTAGCCAGGTGCAAGAACTTTTAATAAAGTATGGGAAGAAGAAACTGTCCCAGATCAATGGAAGAAGGGAATAATTGTTAAGATCCCAAGAAAGGTGATCTCAAAGATTGCAACAACTGGAGAGGGATCACCCTATTATCAGTAATGACCAAGACTTTCTGCAAAATCATTCTTAATAGAATCAAAGGAGCAGTGGACACAGCCCTGAGAGAAGAACAAGCTGGTTTAAGACCTGGGAGAAGCTGCTTAGACCAAATAATTACCCTACGACTAATTTTGGAGAAACATATTGAGAAGCAACAACCACTTATACTAAATTTCCTCGATTTTAAAAAAGCATTTGATAGTCTACACAGAATCTCTCTGTGGAATATTCTGAGATGCTATGGAATACCAGACAAAATAATAAACATTATTAAGAGCCTCTAATATGGTTCACAGTGTGCAGTTCGCACCGATGGTGGACACAGCGACTGGTTTATGGTTGAAACCGGAGTAAAGCAAGGATGTATTCTATCTCCGCTATTGTTTGGAGTGGCCATTGACTGGGTGATGCGAAAATGTTGCAGGGGCGAAACTGATCGATTGGGTAGAAAATAGTCAACTAGAAGATTTGGATTTTGCAGATGATATTGCCTTGTTAAGTAGAAACAACCAAGATATGCAAAGAAAAACAGACAACTTGTCATCTATAGCATCAAAAGTTGGACTGCAGATAAGCTATGAAAAAATTAATATAATGAAGACACCTATGGCAAGTAATGTAGATATCACACTGGAATCTAAAATGATAAAAATAACAGAGCAGTTCACATATTTAGGTAGCAATTTTGATTGCACAGGAAATGTTAAAAAGAAATTATGATACGAATTGGCAAAGCAACATCAGCTTTTAAAGTTTAAATAAAATATGGAACTGCAAGTTATATAGTATTAAAACTAAATTACGAATTTTCAATTCAAATGTTGTATCAATCCTAACATATGCTAGCGAGAGTTGGAAAATGACTAAATATATAGAAAGCAAGTTGAATGCATTTGAAAATAGATTACGAAAAATAATGAGTATAAAATGGAACGAATTCAGGAGAAGTGATGAAATCAGAGACTTATTGGTTATTGGTTGTTGGTTACTAAACTGACGTCATTGCACTCCGGGCAGACCCATAGGTGCTCAGTCTCCCCAACATATATCGAAGAGTATATATACTGATGGTTCCTGTGGCTCGCTGATTAAACACACCTCTTACTCTGCCTCTCAGGCATCCAGTTCGACTTGAACAACGAGTAACTCCAAACTGCTTAAATCGCTTGATCGATTCGACATCGATTTTAGTGTCCTCATCCAACAGAGAGTCGCGAAGAGACCGAAGAATATCCCCCTATTCAACTCCCCAACAATCGATGCTGTTGATGCAAGCCTGTCCGCTCTCTCATTACCGTAAACACCCGCATGCCCAGGACAGTATATCCACGTAAGCCGCTGGAGGTTAGAAACTTCTATAGACGACATCCACTCATACCGAAACCTGCCCTTCTGGATCTTGTGAAGCATCGACTGAGAGTCAGATACAACAACTGCCCCAGTAAATGAAGTCCCAGAAATCCAATGGAGGGCAGCAGTAACGGCCTCAACCTCCATCCTCATACTAGAAGTAGTTGTCCTGTATGCCCCACTCACAATCAGAGACATGTCTGGTCAACCACTAGTGACAACTGTTATAAGAAAGAGAAGACGGAGATATGTTGGGCACACATTGAGGAGAAATGATCAACAAATATCAAAGCAGGCATTGAAGTGGGATGCAAAGGGTTCAAGAAAGAGAGGTCGACCTAAGGAGACCTTGAAACGAACTTTGCTGAGAGAGGCAGGAAATATCGGTCTCAGTTCCATGGATGAAATTGAGCGAGTTGCCCAGGATAGAGCGGTATGGAGAAATTGCTTGCAGGCCCTATGTAACGTATAACGGTACGAGAGGAATTATTATTATATGCCAGATCTCCTGCCTCTGCTGCCGTCATGTTCAAACCACTAGTTACATCCCGATCCATCTTCTCCGTTGTCTTCCTCTTCTTCTCCTCTTTGCCGGTATGCCTCCTTCCATGATGGTCTTCTACAGCCCCTCGTGTCTCTTTATATGTCCAAAATACCTCAATTTCTCTTTCTTATTTGTAGCATCAGTCAGTTTTCTTTGATTTGAAGTTCTCTCTGTATAGATCTATTTGTCTTGAAATAGTTAGTACAAATAACAAAGTTTCATTTATGAGAGTTTTCATTGTTGCTATGACTAAAGCAATGTCTTCGCTATAAATGCAGTGTCCGCCGACGTCCTCGTTACATGTTGCGTGTAGACTTCTTCTTCTTCGAACGCTCCATATCGACCCTTTGTCAACCACTCTGTGTGATTTGTATCTGATCTGAGCCTAAGAGCGATTGTACGTTGTACCAGTTATGCGCCTACAAGTAGGCCAGCACATCCGATTTCTGCGCTGCTTTTATTTACTAGGGTAGCATCCCTAGGGCCTACATTTGTCGCCTCTAACGACATGCATCGTAGGTTGCAGTGGTACTATTTTTTGCTTCCCTTGCGGATCCCGGCACCACACGGGCGGGGTGTAGCCAATATAATTGCTGGGACTGTGTGACGATTTCAGGAGTCTTTCTTTTCTTTTGTCCTTCTCTGCTTTCTTGCCGTTAGGCGTAGCAGGTTTAACTGATGATCGGTTTCCGAGATAGTGCACGTTCGGTCACTTGATATATTGGGGTATTGTAGAGTTTTAAGATGTCTGCAGCTCCATCAATCCATCTTTTTCTTAGTCTGCCTCTTCCATTTTCAGGTTGTACGCTATTGCAACTGGTGTATTCGGGTTCTTTCTCACCAAGAGGCCAAACCATTTGAGTCTCTGTTTTTTCCAATAAATCTAAAAGCACTTGTTGTTTCGACTTTTCTTCTAATTTCCTCATTCTTATATGGTCTCTTCTTGTTTTATTTACTGCTTTCCTCAATCATCTCATTTCCCATGTGGTAATTTTCCTTTCTTGTTCTTTTGCCAGTGCCCATGTTTGTCACTGGTAGCATAGCGTTGGTATGAAGATTGCATTTATAATCTTCTTTTAGTCTCTACTGGAATTGTTGGGTGTTTCAAGTTGGGGTAAGTTGGTATGTAATTGTTGACTTTGGATTCAGTTTCGATATCTCTGTCCAGTCTTTATTAGATGTGAAAAATTTCGGAAGTGCAGGAAGCAAATTGTTTTACTTGCGGATTCTCGTTTCGAGGAATATGAAAGCAAATTTTTGATGCTGGATAGTTTGATTCCTGCAGGTCATTAGAGAAATTTGAATGCAGAAGCATGGTTCCCCCGACTCAGTCAGAAATGAACAGGTACGCTGACAGGATACCAGGCAATGGACAGGGTCTAATAGAAGAGATATACTGAGGCACAGGAAGAGATCTACAAGAGAATCTTGGGCAAAGGACAAATATGCGGCAGACAGAGATATCTGAGACAGATCTCAGGAGATTATAAATAAGAATATACAAGACAGAATACTAGCAGACAAGGAGATATACTTGCAGGCAATAGGACAAGGAGATATACTTGCAGGCAATAGGACAAGGAGATATACTTGCAGGCAATAGGACAAGGAGATATACTTGCAGGCAATAGGACAAAGAGATATACTTGCAGGCAATAGGACAAGGAGATATACTTGCAGGCAATAGAACAAGGAGATATACTTGCAGGCAATAGGACAAGGAGATATACTTGCAGGCAATAGGACAAAGAGATATACTTGTAGGCAATAGGACAAGGAGATATACTTGCAGGCAATAGGACAAGGAGATATACTTGCAGGCAATAGGACAAGGAGATATACTTGCAGGCAATAGGACAAGGAGATATACTTGAGCAAAGGACAATAGGACAAGGAGATATACTTGCAGGCAATAGGACAATGGGCAAGGCTGATATACTTGCAGGCAATAGGACAATGGGTAAGGCTGATATACTTGCAGGCAATAGGACAATGGGCAAGGCTGATATCCAGGAAAGACATTAGGGAGATGGTCGGAGAGTATTATTTTGGAGGCCTGGGTTTACCTCCCTGTCACAACAGTATGGAACTTGAAATCAAACGTTATTTTGCTAGTTATGAGGACAAATAATAACAGCCGTCCATCGCAAGCGAGGATGACAACAGTCTCAGACCTGTGCTGCTGTACCTCTCTAGTGAGTGCGGAGTGGTACAGGTGTGGCATCCGGACAGGATCAATGTTAGACATGTGTGGGTGTTGTGTCTTTACGTGCAGCTCACTTTCGCTACGTCTCAACAGTGCGATAATTTTCACCTACGCGAGTTCCTCTTGTGTTGTTACAAAGCCACATTTGGCGATCTTGCATAAGGGATTCCCAGCACGTGGTGTCATATCGAACGAAGCATTTCAGAGACACTTTAAGAGTGTATTTAATGCGGTTTTTTTCTTTTCACCAACTGAACACCCCATTCTGTCTACCCCATTCAAGCTCGCCATATATCAACTGTTTTTGGATATGTTTATCAGGCATCCGAGCAGCGTGACCGATCCGTCTCACCTGGCCCTTCTGCAAGTATTGATTCTTGAAATCTTGGCTCATAGTTATGAGGACTAGACGGAAAGTAGAACAAGTTTATGCACCAACATAGGAATGGAACCATCAGTCGCCTCGTGTTAGCGGATATAGTGCAGGCGAGATTGGAACATCTATGGGTTTGTAAGTACGTGAAATTACCCATTTGGTGGGGCGGGAGGGTCGTCTGTGGCGGAGAGGTTCGGTGCTCGCCTCTCGCCTCAAAGGTACTCGATTCACCCCCCCTTATGAAGCTATCCACATATGTTTCCAAGGATCCCTGATCTATTCCTATCGGCGACGGACGATCAAACGTAGGTTCCGTGTTGGACAAGTAAAAGAACCCTTGACAGTTCAAAATCGAGAAGAGCAGGCTGGAAAGTCGCTGTCCGAGGAAAATTCATTAGAAAGATTACCCGAAAATAATTCGCACAAAATATTTTCACCATCTTCTAAATTACCTCGGGGACCCTCGCCGTTGCTACGGAGTTCGTGCACTGTTGAAAGATCTTTCTGTGTAAGAAAGAGATCGGAGCACACATGGTTACTCACCGAAGTATAATGATGATGGACCTATCATCAGAACCATGTGAAATTGTGATCTGATGACTAACTATGCATATCTCCAGCGAGAAATGAAATTTATTTACATAAATTCAGAAAATCCAAATATGTAAATACAAATTTGGTTTTAGAGAGTGAACATTACTATAATTGCCTCCCATAAGTTATTTACAATTTTCTTGTATCCGCAGTTTAAGAGCCTCCATGAGTCGAGTATGCATGCTGTCCATTTAATGATAATGGTTAAAGTGACACTTTAATTAAACAAATTAACACACTGGCTGTGTGATAGTAACACGTTACTGGAATTTTGACATCACGTTAACACTGGGCCACCCTCTAACCTTCCACAGGCATTGTGTAAATAAACTACGTTATTTCCCCCCTTCAATTTCTCGCCCTGTTCCGGCAGCCCATTCCCCCCTATCCGTTTCTCTGACTCTTATCGTTGTCCTGTCCTTCATGAGTTCATCCAGGCAAGTCAAACCCCCGGATCAACGACCCAGACGTCTTCTCCACCTACGCTCTAGTCAGGTCGCGTATGAATACACAATTCCTATTGCAGCGTAGTAATCTTGTGATCTAGATTCATTCATTACAATTAATATATGCGCCGCGTGTGTCACGTGATAAAGAGTAAACATATTTCAAGGTTGTGTACTAGATATGGAAACACATTCCCTTCAACTAACACCTGGTACAGGAGAAAATAAAAAAAATAATTACAGTATTTGCCCTGACTGTTCGCTGCTCGTCGACACATATTTCGGATGTAATCTGCAGCATGTACACATCGTTGCGCAATCAGTTCACGCCATAAGGCTCATTCTACAGAACTCAGCTTCCCCCTTCTCAAGTAATAACAATGTAAAGAGTGTTGATAACCAAGCAAGGGTTTTCCGCTTATAACATTTACTTTCCGCACATAACACTTATTATTGGAAGTTTACATTTCAGTCCACAAATATTTAATACATACCAAATAGGAATCAAGAATAGGCGTATAAAGAATAGCTGCAGGAGGTAGCTAGAGACAGACTTGGCATGTATTCGTTGAAGGTCTATGCCCCAATCAGGGTTTAAAAGGCATGTGAGAGAAATATTAATAGACATAAATGAACTCATATTGTAAATGAAAGATAATGTTTTGACGTTTGTTCAAATGTGTTACGTGAGCAGCAAAAATTATGTAACTAAAGTGTCTAACCTTTCCCCTCCACCACCCCGGTCCACACCAGCAGTGTGCCCTATTCTTAGAGGTAATACACTTCTTAACAACGGACATGGTCGACAATAAACATATCAACTGTGTTATTGTTGCAATGATAGTACACACTTGGTATTTCGGTCAATTCAATATAGCTTATAAATACCGCAATCCTGACATTTGGACGGCTGATTTGTGTAGGCCAACGTTTATTTCCACTTTTTATATGGCTTCTTTACCTAGTTATGCGTTAATAAGGTGGTTACAAAATGTGTATATTTGATAGCGTGTTCATCAGCCATTATACTAGGTAATTGATTCATTCATACGCAGCGGTTACGTGTAAAACTGAGTAACAAGTGAATAATTAGTTTTTTTTAATAACTACAGAGTAAGCACATCATCGGAGCCAATGAATATATAACCACAGAGTAAGCACATCATCGGAGCCAATGAATATATAACCACGAGTACACATCATCAGCAGTAAGCACATCATCTGAGCCAGTAAGCACATCATCGGAGCCAGTAAGCACATCATCGGAGCCAATGAAAATGGTAAATAAATATACAGTAAAAAAAAGTGTTAAGGGCTTCCTGGAAAAAACAATTTACCAAA
This sequence comes from Arion vulgaris, assembly GCA_020796225.1. Classification (NCBI taxonomy): domain Eukaryota; kingdom Metazoa; phylum Mollusca; class Gastropoda; order Stylommatophora; family Arionidae; genus Arion; species Arion vulgaris. The sequence continues at coordinate 24,389,244 of CM036776.1, forward strand.
CCCAGGATTCGAACCACAACCGTACTTCCTACGGCACCCATTGCCTAGTTCTACAGACCAGCATTTACAGAGTACAATCAACTAGCTCTCCAAAAAAAGGAGCTTCGCTGAGTTGTCTTTTTCAAACAGCGTTGACTACATCCTTCTGTGTTCTCTAGTGCACCTGGGAGCCGAATCACACGGTTCGGATTCAATCCTATGACATTCAGAACGTAAACCAAACAGCCTGATCACATCTCCACTGAAACCGCCATTTTTTATTTACACTGACTTCCTGAAATATGCCCATATACATATATATATATATATCCTTTTCGTCTTTACAAACGGTCAATTGACAAGTGTTTTACTGTGACAACTTCTGAGTTTTTGCTTGTCTCTCTTAAGTCTCTTTTGAAAATATTCTGTACGTTTGCGTTATGTTATTTTCCACTCGGTCATCAACTAACTTTTCCCATTTGATGGGACCGATAGAAAAGTTCTTCTTCATTGATGCCTTGCAGATATCCTTGAAAGTTTCACAGAACAACACCTGTTGGAGTATGCAGCTATTGTCCATCCTTCTTCTTCTTCGAATGCTCCATATCAACCATTTGTTAGCCACTCTTTGTGATCTGTATTTGATCCGATCCTAAGAGCGATTGTACGTTGTGCCAGTTATGCGCCTACAAGTGGTCCAGCACATCTGATTTCTGCAATGCTTTTATTTACTAGGGTAGCTTCCCTAGGTCCCTACCTCAGTCGCCTCTTACAACATGCTTTGTAGGTCACAGTGTTACTATTCTCTGCTCCCCTTGCGAGCCCCGTCAACACACAGGCAGTCCATCCTTCAATATATTCACATTTAGTTTAAAATGGTACGGTCATCTATGACTGTGCTTACAGCGCCTTGTTCCAACTTCTGAGAATACGCTCTTGGTGTTATGTAGGACACAGGAATTAAGGTCTTTGTCCGAAGCCATGAATGTGCAGTTCATCAGTTAAATTTGTTTTCTCTCCAACAGAGAAAAAGTTTAAACTTCTATTTCATGTTTCTATGGTAATCTATGACTGTGAAGATTATGTTTCTATGGTAATCTATGACTGTGAAGATTATGTTTCTATGGTAATCTATGACTGTGAAGTTTATGCTTCTATGGTAATCTATGGCTGTGAAGTTTATGTTTCTATGGTAATCTATGACTGTGAAGATTGAACGTATAAGTGGTGCCTAGAAAATCAACGACTAGTTTACTGTGGTTGATGGCTACGTCCCTTAGGATATGCCATGATTTTCATTTTCATGACTGTGAAGAGACATGCCTCTGTTTAAAGAGACTTTAATCCCCTCAAAAACCAAATAAACAATTGTTTATTTAAGGATCATCTTTTCACATATCCATAATTGTTCCAATCTTCTCCTAAGCATGTACATTTCAATGTTTTTAGGCTAACATCTCCCATTCTGTGTTGGGTGACATATCTACCGGGGTTTCTCTCATGGTTTTCCCTTCTTGTCACACCTATTGGTATAGATAACTTGCACAACAGAGATAAAGAATACCCTTTATCTTCTTCGTTGAAATCTTCAGAGCATATGTTTTCTCTTAGAGCATTGATGATGTTGCTTTTGCTCCATAAACGTGCCCATAAGTTACTATCTGAGGGTTGTAGGTTCAAACGTGGATCAAGTCACATGTGCAATTTTGTTCTGAGATCCCTAGGTTTGTTGATGGAGCTACAAGTTCGTGCAAGACTATTGACCGGTGGCATGCCATTTCTGCAGAGAAGGATGGAGCCGTATGGGGAAAACCCAGTGCAATACAGTCAATCCTTCGCCTTTAGACCCTGCATCAGAAATGTGTGTGTGTGTAACAGTAAAGTGGGTCACACTTAAACAGAGAATCAGTTAAAACAGATAATTGAGAGAAGACTAGTTGAACATATACATACAAAATATATTGGGCGGGGGGTTCCTCTGTGGTATAGAGATACGGTGCTTGTCTCACGCTCCATAGATACTTTGTTTGTTCCCAACAGGGAACAATCGGGGTATTTTCCAGAGACTCCTGATTTCAATGTAGGTGAGATTGAGTTCCTAGTCCTAGTCCTACTGAAGACGGGTGATATAGCGTAGGTCCTGTGTTCAAATTGAGCAGGTAAAAGTAATCTTGTCAATTTAAAACATAACAGTATACCGCAAAGTGGCTGCACAAACAATTCATTAAAAAGGTTCAAATAAAATTCCTACAAACATTTTCATCATCTTCATAAGTACACCAGATGCCCCTGTGGTGCCGGGGCCCACAAGGGTAGCAAAGAATAGTACCCCTGCGACCTACAATGCATGTCGTAAGAGACTGATGTAGCCCCTAGGGATGCTATCCTAGTAAATAAAAAGCAGCGCACAAATCAGACATGCTGGCCTACTTGTAGGTGCATAACTGGTACAGGGCACAATTGCTCTTAGGCTCAGATCACATACAAATAACACAGTGGTCGACAAGTGGTCGATATGGAGCATTCAAAGAAGTACACCAGGCGCCCCGGTGCAACAGAGTTCATGCACTGTAGTTGAGAACTTCCTGTGTAAGAAAGAGATTAGGACACACATGGTTACACACCAAAGTGTAATGATGATGGTATAATATTACACAAGTATCTCCTTAGTCGAAGTATGGTTTGCCTAAATGGCTAGGGACACTGGTCATATGGAAAGCATGACTTCCTGCAAAAATCAGTCAGAAGTGCTATATTAGGCACCATAACCACGCCTGAATTCATAGTTGGCGTAAAAAGATTATATACAATATGATATTTGAAGACGGAAATCTGGCATATCCTTCATAGGGACGTCGCCATCAACGATTCGATGTTCTGAGAAACATTATACATTCAGTAGTTTGTCATTGCTTTCTGATCAGTAACGTCTATTTTTACCATTCATAAAAATCCACTGAAACACATTTGCTTCCAAACTGTCAGCTGCAGAGTTTGAACCAGGTACTTTAGAGTTGTGATCGAGCTGACTACCGCAAAGCCACAGACATTTCAAGTATACACACAGAAAAATAGTCCCATAATTTGATCATTGACACCATTATTTTTATTATTTTCAAAACAAAGTGTACAATAATGAATCTGAACATTTTAACAGTTCCTTCCTTGAGTAGCTTGCAGATATTTCTCAATAGATATACCAGACTGAACCTCTATTTTCGTGCATTCTTGCTTCTCTTCAGCAAAGAGTTCCGAAGTGCAACCTGAAAACAGAATGGTGAAAACAAGTCAGAAAAACAAAAAATATAAAAAAATGTGTATTTCAGGAGTTCTGGATTCAGGTTCTTCTTCATAGATCCACAAACATAGTGACAACAATCAGCTCTGAGCTTTGGGGGTGAACAAGTACCTTAAACCTGGGAGTGAGCAATTGTGCGGATTTTACAAGATATACCTCCAGAAGCAATGCACACACGATGTCCTAGTTTTCGGTTGAGGGCTTAGATTCATTTTCATTTTCACAAGCGGAGAGTCCAGATTTAGTGCAATCAGCCTGAAAGCAAGAATGGTGAACAGATAAGTACAGTTATTACAATAGAACATCAATGTGGTATGTTTAGGCTACTAGTTCTGACATATGGGTATTCTTCTTCCAGGAACACACTGGTGGTTTGAAAGCTGAAAAACTATGGGTGACCAGTCAAGACCTCAAGCACACCATCCTGTTTATGACATACACCGGAATAGATGCATAGCAGAAGAAGGTACAATGCTACAGTATAACTTAGTGGATGTGGTACATGACAGGTCCTCAAGGGAGCAAGGAATAGTAACACTGCCACCTATAAAGCATGTCGTAAAGGCGACAGAGGTAGGGGTTTAGGAAGCTACCTAGTAAATAAAAGCATTGCAGAAATTGTATGTACTGGCCTACTTATAGGTGCATAGCTAGCACAACATACAATCGTGCTTATCACATACAAATCACAAAGAGTGGTTTAACTAGTGGGTCGATATGGAGCGTTTGAAGAAGTATGTGGTACTATAATGTGAATCTTTTATGTTTGTAAGATCTTTCAAGACCCATCTGTTCAAATGCATGTTCTATTAGATAATGTGCATGCATCGACAACCTCTGTCTGTGGTTAGAAAGAAGATACTGAATGATACTGACTAAACACGATGATAGGGCAGTCAAGAATGGAATCAATGTCTTCTCTTGCAAGTCATAAAAGAAAGCTGGGAGTTGAGTTGGTGACACCATACTGTAGTTGTTAAAAAAGAAAAGCTACAGAAACAGAAAGAAACTGCTCATTAAGATCTGGAAGCTATAGTAAAGACAGGTTAGAAATGAGTGGAAATTTTGTTTCTGCCTTAAGTGTCCTTGGGCACGATGATGAGAACTGATCAGGATATAATGATGAGGATATGATAATGATGACAGCAACCCTTACTTTCTATTTGCATTTTAAAATTCCACATAATAAATAAAAACAAAAATGCACCCCATACCTGTTTGGCTTTAAATGATCTTTTGACTTTTTTCCTACGTATTTTATGCTTGACCATACCAAATACTTTTTTCTTAGTCTTCTCCTTGTTGGTGGTGCTAGCAAATGGATTCATCTTCTGTGGACCATGGGCAAACTTCTCTCGACCCTCTCTGCCGGCCTGCAATAAATGATGATATTTGGCAAGTTACGATCTTGTTAAATATATATATGCCAGAACTCAGGTTACACCAGCGTGGTTACAGGCAGGGGACCAAATCAGAGGTGTAAAGAATAGAAACACTTATCTGCCAGGCAAGTCGTAAGAGGCGACAAAGGAGATTGAGCTAGCTACTCCACAAAAACACTAGATAGCTACAAAAACCACAACCGGAAAAATTCATAGTTCACCATCTGAGGAAGAAGTTGGAGACGGAATGCAAGAAAATGGTGGGGGGTTGTGTGTGTGTGGTTGAGATCTGGAAAAGATAACATTGGATGACCTTGGATGCGGATCTATGCCTCCCTAGGGGTGAAGAAGATGACCTCAAGTTGCAAAGTTAAATAATTTGATCACATTTCTAACACAACTAAGAGCATAGACGTGTGTGCAAAGTTAAATAATTGAAATACTGCAGACACAACCATCACATGCACAGAATAAAGTCTGCTCAGACTGTACATTGTGCATGTCAGACAGAAACACAGAATCCAGAGCACATCCTGCTGTACACACACAACGAAACGAAACATGGCCTCATGACAAGCTTACAGAACAAGGTATGGGAAACTCACAAGGAAACTGACATGCAACTTCATAGAGGCAACCCATCTCATGGTTTAGAAGAGCACACAAAACTGATCGCAAATAATGAAATAATTAAAACAATAATTCACTACCACCACCAATAGTATTATAACCTGCTCTCAATAAGATTATCATCATCCCCACTAATAGTATTATAACCTGCTCTCAATAAGATTATCATCATCCCCACTAATAGTATTATAACCTGCTCTCAATAAAAGATCATCATCATCCCCACTAATAGTATTATAACCTGTTCTCAATTCTTCTTCTTCTTCAATGATCCAGCGGCACTTGAGCTTTTGCCCTTCGGCCCAATGCTATGTAGTGGTATCTACATGTGTTTGTAAGTTGTTCTTTTGTTCCGTATAATGTGTTCCATTTATCTGGCCTTGGAGGAAGGAGTGGTACCTGCTCTCAATAAAAGATTATCATCATCCCCACTAATAGTATCAACAACAACAAGGGCCTACCATGACAGTAGCTAATCGAGACTCCTTGTCGTGAGCTTTCTTCTTATGCACCAGCTCAATGTCTCCAAGTTTGGGTAAGTCATGGCTGCCGACAAGAAAGAGAAATATCACATAAACTGACTGACATCATGACATCAGCTGCAGACAACGACAAGACAGAGAGATATCACATAAACTGACTGACATCATGACATGAGCAGCAGACAATGACAAGACAGAGAGATATCACATAAACTGACTGACATCATGACATGAGCTGCAGACAATGTCAAGACAGAGAATATCACAAACTGACTGACATCATGACATGAGCAGCAGACAACGACAAGACAGAGAGATATCACATAAACTGACTGACATCATGACATGAGCTGCAGACAATGACAAGGAAGAGATATGACATAAACTGACTGACATCATGACATGAGCTGTCAAATTCTAATCAATCAAGGAAAGAGATAATGATATGGTTGTTGTTTAACCACTAGAATAACCATGTATATGATTTGAGCCAGAGAATGAGTATCTTGTGTTGTGGTTTCTCTCTCTTTTGTGCATTTTTAACCCTGGTTGGGGCATATATCTTCAACCAACTCACGCCAAGTCATTCTATTTTTAGCTATCTCTTGCAGCTCTTCCCTATAACATCAATCTCTGTACTGTGGTTTACTGCTGTTAGTAATTATGCTGATATATAGAAAAAAGAGTGACGGAAAGCTGATATACAAATAGAAAAGGAAGACAGAAGCTGATATACAAAAGAAAAGGAAGACAGAAGCTGATATACAAAGAAAAAGGAAGACAGAAGCTGATATACAAGAAAAGGAAACATAAAATGATATATTAAAGGAAAACATAGAGCTGATATAGAGAGAAAAGAGAGAGGACTAATTTATGAAACAAATAGAGAAAAAGAGAGAGAGACTAATTTATGAAGAGAAACAGAGAGAGAAAAGGAGAGACTAATTTATGGAGAGAAACAAATATAGAGAGAGAAAAGGAGAGAGAGACTAATTTATGGAGAGAAACAAATATAGAGAGAGAAAAGGAGAGAGAGACTAATTTATGAAGAGAAACAGAGAGAGAAAAGGAGAGACAGGCTGATTTATGGAGAGAAACAAATAGAGAGAGATAATGAAGCTGACATACAGAGAAGCAATTTTTAAAAAACCAGTTAGACAGAAAGACTGCATGATGGTGCAATACGTTGAGTAGCACTCTACATAGAAAAAGTAAAAAAAACCTACATTGACACCATGAGGTTTATTGGGACAAGAAGAGGAAGGTGAGGAGGAAGAAAGGACATGATATGGGTGTTTGTTGCTTAGTGATAGTGAGATCGACCACATCCCAAGAGTACCTGGTTCAAACTCCACTGTGGGCAGTTTGAAAATAAATTTGTTCCAATGGATTTTCGAACTGTATAAAGACATCACTGCTTGGAAAGCAATGACAACCTACTGAACGTATATGTGGTGCCTAGAAAATTAACGACTCATTTGTTGTGGCCGCCTTGACTTCCTAGTGTTTCTCAGATACTTATTTGAGACTGGGTCAATCTGAGAGTTGTTATGCTCACGAAAGAATTCAACTATGAGATTTGACCATGGGACCACACAGTTACGAAGTAAATCTGAGAGTTGTTATGCTCACGAAAGAATTCAACTATGAGATTTGAACATGAGACCACAGTTACGAAGAAAGTACATTAACCACTACGCTATTGCAGCTATCCCACTTTATATAAGTCAATTATTTTAAACAAACCAAAAAGGAAGAATGTAGACAAAGAGGAAGAATGTAGACAAAGTGGAAGAATGTAGACAAAGAGAAAGAATGTAGACAAAGAATGTAGACAAAGAGAAAGAATGTAGACAAAGTGGAAGAATGTAGACAAAGTGGAAGAATGTAGACAAAGTGGAAGAATGTAAAGTGGAAGCATGTAGACAAAGTGGAAGAATGTAGACAAAGTGGAAGAATGTAAAGTGGAAGCATGTAGACAAAGTGGAAGAATGTAGACAAAGAGGAAGAATGTAGACAAAGAGGAAGAATGTAGACAAAGTGGAAGAATGTAGACAAAGTGGAAGAATGTAGACAAAGGGAAGAATGTAGACAAGAGGAAGAATGTAGACAAAGTGGAAGAAGATAAAGGGAAGAATGTAAAGTGGAAGCATGTAGACAAAGTGGAAGAATGTAGACAAAGAGGAAGAATGTAGACAAAGAGGAAGAATGTAAAGTGGAAGAATGTAGACAAAGTGGAAGCATGTAGACAAAGAGGAAGAATGTAGACAAAGAGGAAGAATGTAGACAAAGAGGAAGAATGTAGACAAAGTGGAAGCATGTAGACAAGGTATCTTCAAATGCAATAGCAAACACACACACTGACTTGTTGTCCTGACTAAAAGCTTCTTGTAGTTTTCTTTTTTTAGCCTTTTTGGCTGAAGATAACGATCTGCTTGGACCAATGTCTTTGGCAATCTGTCGGACATTGATAGCTTTGAAGTCATCATCTGTCATAATCCTGGTACTGGATATAAACTCTGCAAGTTTCTCCTTCTCTTCAACTTCTTCAGGTGTCTCCTTATGCTCCTCATCCTACAGTAGAAGATATCATGATGTCAAAATCAAATAAGTTATTTAAAACAGATTATAAAGGCTTCACATAAACGTGAGAATTTGAAAGTGGCTGCCCTACATGACCTAGTGGTCTAATGGGTGTGCAATGTACTTATGTTTGTGGTGCAAACCACACAGATCACAAAGAATGGTTAACTTGGTTGATAAGAACAAACCACACACAGATCATAAAGTGTGGCTAACTTGATTGATAAACAACGAACAGACAATATCTATAATTACCTTTTTCATTTCCTCATCAGAAGAGTGGTTGACATCAACCCATTCACCGTCGCTGTCAGCATCATCTTCGTTCTCTTCTTCACTGCTGCAAGATTCCCACTCATCTGTATATTCATACAACAAGAGAAGAGTCAATGATGTCATCATATTTCACAGATATTTCAGAATGTAATAACATATTCAAGATTTCCTAATGCAGCACTACGTAGCTATTTCTGATGTTAGGGAAAGCATGCCTGTATGGCGGTGGACACCGATAAGGAAAGCAGGCCTTCATGCAAAAATCAGACTGAGTCAGAAGCGCTATACTAGTAGCCATGACTATGTCTGAATTCATAGTGGGTGGATGCAAGAAGAAGTACTTTGAATAATCCTAATACACCTGTGTGGTGCAATCAGAGTGATTGTTTGTTGTGCCATACATATGCAATTATGCGCCTACAAGTAGGTCAGCACATCTGATTTCTGCGCTGCATTTTATTTACTAGGGTAGCTTCCCTAGGCCCCTACCATAGGTCGCCTCTTACGACATGCCTTGTAGGTCATAGTGTTACTATTCTATGCCCCCCCCCTTGCGAGCCCTGACAAAACACGCGGGCGATAATGTCATTCAAAGACATCTATCATAAAAACATATGCAAAAATAAATGCAGTAAAAAAATACAATCAAATACCTTGTGTAAGCTTCTCTGTAACATCCTTTTGTTCCATTTCTGAGATGACCTCAGCTCCTGGGATGAATGACTTGACATTTTGTTGTCCATACTGCATCACTGTCAGCTCTTTCTGAGCCTCGGTTGGTCGGCCCTGCAAACAGAAATATGGCATGTCGAATTAAGAAAGAAATCCAGGGAAAGTTGAGTTAATCTGAAAAAGTAATCCACCTCAAAAGTCATCATTGGCCTCTTTGTCTCAGGAGACAATAGGTTTTGCATCTCATAGTTTGGTCTGCACTGTATCACAACGTCTATTGTGGCTGTAATGTCCTATTCTCGAGTAGCAATCCCAGCCACAGTTGCTGCAAGGGAAGCTGGAGCTGATACATAGGATGGGCTCTCTGCACTCTCTTTTGTCTCCATGTGTGATGCCGTTTTTCTTCTTTTCTTTTTTGAGCCATCCCTCACTACCACTCAACATGCTTTCCTGTCTTTGGCCAACCGCTTCCAATTTTCTTTGTCTATGCTGCATGAAGTTAGATCACACCTGCAGGTGTCAATGAAGAATCTATGTCAAGACTACACCTAATATCTGTACCAAAATTTGGATGTGTATGTACTACATGGCATAGGGGCCTATGAACCAGGGCACAATGTATTAATATTTTTGAGGCAAACCTCACAGATCACAAAGAGTGGTTAACTTGGTTGATAGAACAAACTCAAAGTAGATACTTAATCAAACACCACTGCCATACATGGCATAGGGGTTTATGCACTACCATAGTAATGAAAAGCATCACATAAATGAATGCTGCCTACTTGTAGGCACATAAACTATTACAACATACAATTGCTCTTGGGCTCAGATTACATAAAGTGGTTTAACAAGTGGTTGATATTGTGTGTTGGAAGAACAAATGATGTGTAAATAGAAATCGAACATATATGCATTATAATAAGTGTTATGCAACAAACACTAGACTGATATGGGTGTCATTTCTTCTCTTCTGCTTCTACGATCCATATCCACCACTTGTTAACCACTATGTGTGATTTATTTGTGATCTGAGCCTAAAAGCAATTGTACGTTTGCCAGCTATGCGCCTACAAGTAGGCCAGCACATCCGATTTCTGTGATGTTTTTATTTACTAGGGTAGCTTCCCTAGGTCCTACATCAGCTGCCTCTTATGACATGCCTTGTAGGTCGCAGTGGTACTATTCTTACTTCCCTTGCAGGCCCCAGCACCACACAGGGTCATTTCTAAGTGATGGGTCAGGTCCCCACTAGAAATGGTTCACCAAACATGGAAGATGAGAGGGATGTTCTACAAAAGACATGCTATATGAAAAAGAGAGAGATTGCTGTAACAGTATTACTGTTCCTGGGGATAAATTCTTGCTTATATTGTAGTTGTTTGTTCTCCTTTTCCTCCATATTAGCCTACCTTATCGTGGTTGGAGGGTTTGTGTGCCTTTAGGATCCTTCAGGCTATGTCGGCGGAGTCTAACCCCTTTGCAGGTCTAACTAAGCCGAACAGACTGAAGGTGAAAGGCCAGACCAAAAGGCGGGGAGCAGGATGGGGCCTCATAAGGTGACAGTGCAGAACCCACCGGCGAGTGGTAAATGCTCTGGCTGCAACCAACCCATCCCCAGCTATGGGACAAATAGCACTTGTCCTCTCTCTCTTGAGGAGGACATCCTTTTCTTTGTCTTGTCTTCTACTTCTATGACACTTTCCTTAGCATAAGGGATTAAACTACAGTGTCAGGAGCACACCTGCAAAAAAGCCTGGGTTGGTGAGCCCGGCAACAGAAGGCTTAAGTCATCTAGAGTAGGACGACTCCAGACAAACCCGGGAAGACAGATCTCGTCAGCGGGGGACTGCAACTGTCTAGAGAACAACCTAAAAAAAAAGATGTCCTCAGAAACGGAATGTGTCAGCCATTATTGGCGGGAGGAATCGACACATACGAACAACTCAAATGGCCATGCGCAAATATTTATATAACTGTGGTGCCACCACCATGGGAAACAGCCAGGTGGTGGTGGGACCGAACCCCCTGCCTCGAAGGGGTCCACCTTTAGCTACTGGCGGCCCTGTTGATTCTTGCAAAGCCAGGGAGGACAGGGTATTACTACTGGCAGCAAGGACAAACTTTCACCCTCACAATTATGCAATGGAATGCAGAAGGGTAACCAAAAAAAAACGAGAGCTAAAAGGAACGCTGCGAGCAGAAAAGATTGACATCTGCTGTACCCAAAGAGACGCACCTTAATCCGGGAAATAGATTCAGCATTAGAGGATTTGAAACCTTCCGTCAGGATAGAGAAAATAGACATAAGGGTGGAGTAGTAACACTAGTTCGCAATTCCATACCGGCAGTTGAACTTCACAGGTCCAATCAGATGAGCACAGAATTCATAGCTGTTCAACTCCTTATCAACAACACTAAGATGACACTATACAATATATACTCACCCCCCTCCATTCAAACTGAGCTGGAAGCTATCAAAGTTCAAGATGACAACTTGCTTATAGTAGGAGACTTCAACAGCCACTCACCAAGCTGGGGCTATGACACGCTAGATCCTCGAGGTGAAAGCCTTGAAGAATGGCTGATCACCAACAGTCTCACCATTCTCAACCACCCAGATGATCCTCACACATGTTACTCACGACGGTGGCGCACAACAAGCACCCCAGATCTGGCTTTTGCTACAGGCGACATTCACAGGATAACCGAAAGGCAAGTCTGCGACCAGATTGGAGGTAGTGACCATAGACCAGTGAAACTCCTCATAAATAACATTAACAAGGAGGAACTTACAAACTCTGCCCCTAGTTGGAATTACAAAAGGCAGACTGGAAGCTATTCCAAGAACTAGCAGACAAGTACTGTAAAAAATTAATCAATCAGGAAAAGGACAGAATGCACGTTCATTCAATAAAGCCATTTAGATGCTGCAAAAAGGCTATACCCAGAGGAGGAGAAAACTACAAGCCATATTGGACACCAGAGATGGAAGTTCTCCATGCTCGCTTTGCAGTGCCAGAAATACAATGGAACTCGCACCAACGGACCAAATGTAATGCAACACAATAGAGCAAGGGCCCTTTATTTTAGAGAAAGAAACCAGCAGGGTAGAAAATCCTGGAAAGAAAAGACAGCCTCTTTGAACATGGAAAAAAGATACTCAAAAGTTGTGGAGACTTACAAAAGCCCTGAAGCGATGACAACCCATCTAGAGGGAAAACAGTTCCCCAGCAAGGAGAACAACTTCTCACAGGAAAGCGAGCAGCCACCCTGATGGCCCAGTGTTACAAGCAAGAAAGCTCATGCTCAATAAGTCAGGAGCAAGGGAAAGAAGTCAGAAGTGAGATAAATGCTACATTCAAAAAGCAACAAGTAAACCCCTGTATGGAGGTAGACATCACACTGACTGAGCTGCAGAGAGCACTAAAAAAGCTCAATCGTAAAAGGCCCCGGGACCAGATGGAGTATCAAACGACATGCTCAAACAAATAGGCCCAATTGCACAGAGTCTTCTACTCCAGTTTTTTAACAATATTTGGGAGACAGGGAGAGTCCCAGACATCTGGAAAAATGCCACAATCCACCCAATTTTCAAAAGTGGAAAAGAAAAAAAGGATCCAGAGCTACAGACCTATAAGTTTGCTAAGTTGCACTGCAAAACTGCTGGAGAGAGTGATAACCACTAGACTCCAGTGGTTTTAGAATCAACCATAAACTGGATCCAGCCCAGACAGGCTACAGGCAGCATAGAAGCACTGATGACCAAGTGGCATATCCTGCACAGGACATAGAAAATGGCTCCCAAAGAAAAGAAGAAAACCCTCACAGTGTTCTTCGACATGTCTAAGGCCTTCGACAAAGTCTGGAAAGATGGTTTGCTACTCAGCTCTTACGCAGTGGAATACGGGGTAGAATGTACTATTGGATAAAGACTTTCTTACCCATAGACAAGCATCTGTAAATTGGATGGAGTGCACAGTCCCAGATTCAAATTAAGAGCAGAGTCCCACAGGGCAGCGTACTGTCCCCATTGCTTTTCCTGGTATATATTAATGATCTGCCACAAACTCTGCCTCCAGACATGTACACACTCTCTCCATGCTGATGATCTAGCTGTGTGGTACACCTCCGAGTTTCTGGGTCCTGCCATCTTAAACTCCAGGCCAGCCTGAACAGCGTCATAATGTGGGAATAAATGGGGTCTAGAAATAAACGAGCAAAACTATGCTACGCTTTTCTCATTGTCAACAAGGAAGAACACTTCAGACTGAAATTAACGATGATATGTCCTGTCTCCATACTCCAACCTTTTGTGGGAGTTAAGCTGACAGTACGTCGACATGGAAACATCACATAATGGAAACAAACAGAAAGCTATGAGGAAACAAAGGTGATTCAAGTGGCTGGGGAACTACCTGGGAGCTGATATTCGATCGAGCCCAGGAGTCACTGGCAGTAAGCTGAGCTGAACATGCATCTCATTGCATATCAGCCCATTCAAGCAGTATTCATTCTTACTATTTTGAGCCATTCCCTCACCAACTCCAACCCTTGGGAACAGAGAAGAAAGTGATTCTAAGCTGGCCAAGAAGCCTCACATCCACTGCATAAAATCAAAAAACTATGAAAGACTAACGACAATATCTGAAACCAAAAGCAAAAGAAATAGGAAAGTCATACTGGAACTTACTAAATCATAATCCCAACCTGAAGAATTGTTTTGATCATGGGAACAAGACTCAGTACTACTAAACTTCAACCTCCATCCTAAATTATTAAGCAAAGATGCTAAATGCCAATCTAAGTAAAAACAATGGGCTACAATGGACATCTCATTACATTGTTCCAGAAGACAGCTGGATAAGAATTTACACAGATGGATCGGGCAATGAGAAACCATGAAATGGTGAAGCAGGAGTGTACATTAGCACCCAGATGCTACCACTGTGTCTCCTTCGTCTCCTACTGGAAGAATATGTTCAACTACAAGCAGAACTATAGCCCTTCTGATGGCAGCACAGCACATGAATAAGCTGCAAGCAGCTGCAAGTAAGATGATTTCTTCGACTCATTGTCAGCTATACAAGCCCTGGAGCTAAATCCACTGACAGCACTGTACAAAACTACAAAGAGAATTTTGCTCACTTTCAGAAAGGCAGAATTCATTTGCAGGGATTCCACTCACTGTGGCATTGCAGGCAATGAGAGTGCTGATGTCTTAGCTAAGGAGGGCAGTGCCAAAAGCAAATTTTTACCCTTGTCTTTTCAGAGGTCAAAACCCTCATACAGAGAAAATCTGCAGTAGACTGGAAGACAAACACTGGATATGATTATGGAAAAGACTCCTCAAAGACCTAAGCAGAACAGACCAGGCCATTATATTTCACTACGCACCGGACACTGCAGACTCAACAAACACTTATACAGACTAAGAATAAGTCAAACAGCTCTCTGCCAGTGTCAGCAGGCAGAACAGACACCAGAGCATATCCTGCAAGACTGTCCTCTTCTGTGTGAGCTGAGAAGCAACATGTGGCCACACCCAGTCGACCTGAAAACTAAGCTTTGGAAACCTGACAGACCTGAAGCTGTCTGCCCAGTTTGTGGTCCACAGTAAATTAAGCGCATGACCAGAGATCGCTGAAGAAGAAGAAGTTCCCTTTGTTTTATTCCCTTGTGTCTATTTTGTTGTGAGGACAGTTGTTGACAGCTCATGAGTTGTCACGAGGATAGGTGAACGAACTCAGGGTATTGGATATTTTTGAGCGGGCAGTCAGAGAGTAGATAGAGTCCGGGACGGTAGAACAAGTTGGGACGTGTTGCATCTCTGATGTATTATATGTTACAAGAAATCTAGGTGATGATATTATATTAGCATGCCTGAAAAGTAGTGAGTCCTGTCTTTGATTGACAACGAGTTGGTACGCGTTTGCATCTGTGTGATGTATCATATTCTTCAAGAAATCTAGGTGATGATATTATATTCTACATGCCTGAAAAATCGCCGTGAATCCCTGTCTTTGATTTGACAATGTAGTTGGTACGGCGTTTGCATCTGTGTGAGGCAATTATATTTTACAACACTGAAAAAATGTTGTGAGTCACTGTCTGTTGATTTGACAACGTCATTACTACTGTGGTTGCATCTGGGTGATGTATGATATCTTTCAAGACTGGTATTTGTCGATGTGAGGCTCCTCTGATACGAAGGACAAGGAATACGGACCAGGGGATTTAGCTTAAGGTAATATGATTAACTTTTAAATTTGAACTATTTTCAATAAGTTTGATTTATGGGAGATGTGATTCATTATTATTGTATTATGCTGCATTTGGTTTATGAACAATGATTATGTAAAGTTCAATAGATGTTTTGCAATTACGTCTTGAATTGTGACGTTGCGTTAGTTCTTTTGTGTTGTTGGTAATTAGAGTGTATTGATTCATGTGAGTGGAGATACTATTAGGGTTGTTCGTTTATGTTGTACCAGCTTGGAACGAGGCTAGGTATCACTGTTGTTTAGGTAATAGAAACTTCCTGTAAGAAAATACTGGTACATTGCTACAGACACAGCATACTTGACACATGGCTATAACTTACCCTATCTCTTCTGTGTAAAAGTTCTGGATTTGACTTCCGGAATAACTGGACAAGTGATCTTGCTGCCATCATTACAGCTGTCAAGAAAGACATAGTTAAAAAAACTGTTGTAAAAAATGTAAGATAAACAATCTCAAATTGGTTATTGGTTACTAAACTGACGTCATTGCACTCGGGCAAACCCATAGGTGCTCAGTCTGCCCCAACAGATATCAAGAGTATGCATACTGATGGTTCCTGTGGCTCGCTGATTAAACACACCTCTCACTCTGCCTCTCAGGCATCCAGTTCGACTTGAACAACGGGTAACTCCAAACTGCTTAAATCGCTTGAACGATTCAACATCGATTTTAGTGTCCTCATCCAACAGAGAGTCGCGAAGAGACCGAAGAATATCCCCTTATCCATCTTCAACTCCCCAACAATCGATGCAAGCCTGTCCGCTCTCTCATTACCGTAAACACCCGCATGCCCAGGACAGTACATCCACGTAAGCCGCTAGAGGTTAGAAACTTCTATAGACGACATCCACTCATACGAAACCTGCCCTTCTGGATCTTGTGAAGCATCGACTGAGAGTCAGATACAATAACTGCCCCAGTAAATAAAGTCCCAGAAATCCAATGGAGGGCAGCAGTAAAGGCCTCAACCTCCATCCTCATACTAGAAGTAGTTGTCCTGTATGCCCCACTTCGCTCTGCAACAACCCTACCATGCGCATTAGACAAGAAACCCCAGCCGGTTTCTCACCACGTTGAACCGACCCATGGTATATAACAACATCATTATCCCTTGCATTATCTTCTATCAGCTGCTTAACTGCGAGATCCGCTTCATGTTGCCCCAATCTCTACATTCTCTTCCAAGAGTAATGATAACGTTGAGATAGTTCATCATGCTACCATCTGTTGGGATCCATTCTTCCCTTTTGTAGAGTCTAACCGTAGTCACATGGCCAATTGTTCTCTCAGCCTGGGCCATCCACGATATGCCAGCTTGATTCTCATGCCCTTAACATCATTAGTGTTCTTGTGAAGTGGATGTCTCTTATCCGAGTAACCCGCATATATGCCTTGGTTTGGGCGATTGCATAACGGGAGCATAGTGACAGAAGGCCAAGCATATATCTCATCTTCACAATGGGGGTATCTCTAGTGCAGCCCAGAACTATTCGCATACCTTCATTCTGAACCCGTTCGAGTCGTTCACATTGTGATCTTGATATCGTAAGAATCCGAGTCCGTAATCTACCACTGACATTGCCAGTCGATCGAACAAAATGGCAAGTAGTCTCTGCTCAAGGTATGCGGCCACCATAACTTTGAGAGCCGCAAGAGCACGCTTGCACCGTTGTATCATCTGTTCAATATGGTGTTTGAAAGATAGACTACGATCAAAGGTTATTCCAAGATATCGCAGCCTGTCTCTGCGCTCGATGGTATGTTCATCAAAGATTACACAGGGTAGGTCAGCCTTGACGATGTGATTATTCAACGAGCACCACAACATACACGCTTTTCAGGATTGACCTGAGAGCGAGACTTTCTACACCAACCCGAGATGGTATGCAATGTTTTCTGAATGTCGTCAACCATCTCTCGTCTGTCTGACCCAGTCCTATATATTAAAATATCATCTGCAAATGTCAATGTCCGACCCAATCCCGTTGCTGAATTTTAGCTACATTTGCTGTGTAAATATTAAACAACACGGGTGATAGAGGAGAACCCTGGGGTAATCCAATCTCAAAATAAAACAGAAGTCACTGCAAGACATATGTTACATTTTTTCTTTTTTTTTGGGTGGTCACACCGTTACCTGGTTGTTGTCCAGTGTGTGGGTTTTCTGTTTCTGTCTTGTGCTGCTCTAGTGTCGCCACACTGTTACCTGGTTGTTGTCCAGTGTATGGGTTTTCTGTTTTTAACTTTCGTTGCTCTTGTGGGTTTGGGTGATAGTTATTTTTATCTACAAATAAGGTTGTGATTTTTTCTATCTGTATTGTCCCTAAAAAAATGACCATATCCCAACAGTAGCTTAGAATCAGCATGTTTAGTTTGTTTATCAAGGTTTTCGTCTTCATGCTTAAAGTGTTTAATGGCAAAGGATTGCATACATTGTACCGGATTTCCCCATATGGCTCTGTCCCTCTTGTAAAAAATGGCATGCCACTCACAGAGAGTGTTGCACAAAGCACGAACTCCGCCGCTCCATCAGCAATCCTAGTGATCTTAAAAAACTGCATATCAGACATGTGCTGAATTCGAACCTACAACCTTTAGAACACCAAGCAAAATGCTGTAACCACTTCACCATATAGACTCTTTGAGTTGAGTAGTTTTGGTCGTCCTTACGTGCCAGTGAATAAGTAGTGTCTATGTTGCAGTTTCCGTAACATATTGAGTTTTATAAGATAAAATTATTAGACCCAAGCCTCGAGGAGAGATAAGTCTTTTATTCCAGAAGGTACTAATTTTATTAGATAGAACCCATCAGTGCTCGCATGGGTGCAAAGAATAGTACCACTGCGACCTACAAGGCATGTCATAAGAGGCGACTGCGGAAGCTACATGTAAATTAAAAAGTGTCGCAGAAATCAATGCACTGACCTACTTGTAGGTGCATAACTGGCACAACGTACAATCGCTCTTAGGCTCAGATCACATATAAATCACAGTGATTGACAAGTGGTCGATATGAAGCATTCGAAGAAGAAAGAATCCCATTATGTCAATGAAGAAAATACTGCAACATTAATAGACTAAATACCTTTATCTCTGTGTGACCTGTACTGAACCAAATCCTGCAGCAAGTCATTGGACATAGCCAGAGGGCATCTGACACAGACCTCTCGTACAGCATTCAGACCAACAGCCATAACTTCACTTGAGTTACGTTCTGCAATGAAGTTGTTGGCGATGGTCATTAGCATTTCTTCAATAGCATCAGGGGGAACAACTTCGTGACTGCCTTGTGCAATATACAGCAGCAGACGTGTTACCTAGATTATTCAATAATAAATATATTTTATTTTTTGTAGCTTTGTTTGTTTCATTGAAAAGTGGATTCATCAAATAATTCTAGTCATCAAATAATTCCATATTTTCCTAGAAAGGTAGATGCATCATACTGCATCTAACCAAACACAATAAAACTGGACAGACAATCAACTGACAATGCCCAATAAACAATACAAAACTGGACAATGCATCTAACCGTATAACACAACTGGACAATGTACACACAAAAAACCCACTCAAAACGGGACAATGTATCCAACCATATGCAAAAACTGGACAATGTACCCAATAAAACAATACAAAAACTGGACACAGCAGCCAACAGCACACTAGTAAACAACTATGATATTACACAGCAGAAATATTGTCATTGTTCTCACCTCTCTCTGATGTGGTTGCACAAACCTCTTCATAAATGGATAGAAGTTCAGCAACAATAACTTATGTATACCAATGAGTCTGGAGATGAGGTCAATCATCAATAGCTTCACCTCAAACCTCTCTGTAGTCTTTTCAAGCTGTTGAAATAGCTTCTCACAGAAATTCTGCGGGTCATAAATAAGATGCAGGGCAGAGAAATTGAATGCCTCTGTGCCAACTTTCTTCTTCTTGTGCCTTTTGACAGCTTGCAGAGCTCTTTCCAGTTTCTTCTTTCTTTTCTTTGTCTTTTTGCCGACCCTGTGGCCGAGAACTAGCTCTTTGGCAGATTTCTTTGGTGCTTCATCATTGTCTGAGTCACTGTCATCTTTCTCTTCCAATTCATCTTTTCCTGTGAGAAGAAATAATAACAGCTTCCTTATAATATCAAAGCAACATCAGCTTCTCAAAGTCTAAATAAATATGGAACTGCAAGTTATACAGTTTTAAAACTAAATTAAATTTCAATGTTATCAATCCTAACATATGCCAGCGATAGTTGTTGTATCAAGCCTAACATATGCCAGCGATAGTTGGAAAATGACTAAAGATATAGAAAGAAAGTTGAATGCATTTGACGGCCGTGTGGTGCTGGTGCCCACAAGGGAAGCAAAGAATAGTACCACTGTGACCTACAATGCATGTCATAAGAGGCGACTAATGTAGGCACTAAGGATGCCACCTAATAAATAAAAGCAGCGCAGAAATAAGATGTGTTGGCCTACTTGTAGGCACATAACTGGTACAATGTACAATCTTTCTTAAGCTCAGATCACATACAAATCACACAGAGTGGTTGACAGGTGGTTGATATGGAGCGTTCGAAGAAGAAGAATGCATTTGAAAATAGATGTCTGCAAAAAATAATGAACATAAAATGGGGATAAATTCAGAAGTGATGAAATCAGAGAAATGTCTAGACAACCACTAGTAACAACAGTTATAATAATAATAAGATGGAGATATGTTGGACACACCTTGAGAAGAAATTATCAATGAATATCAAAACAGGCATTGAAATGGGAGGCAATGGGTTCAAGAAAGAGAGGACACCCTAGGAAAACCCTGAGATGAACTCAGAGAGAGGCAAGAAATATCGGACTCAATTCCATGGAAGAGATTGTTGAGCGAGTTTCCCAGAGAAAGTTGATAACATGCTGCGCTAGTGACCACATGTCCTGGAAATGATGGAGTTCAAGGCCAGATTGGGTCAAAATTTCTTGGTGTGCACATGGTATGCGGTTGAATTATAAAAAACCCTGATCTCTTACTTGCAGATCTAAGTTCATCTGAGGTTGGAGTACGGTTCACTTGAATGGCGAGGGACACTGGTGATAAGGACAGCAAGGCTTCTCACCAAAAAAATCAGTCAGAGGCCAAAAAAAATTGAACTTACCTTGCAGATCCTATCTCATTCTGGTATGCTCCAACCTTGCAGACTTGACAGAGCAATCACTGACCATTACATCTTGTGAAATCTTATACGGCAGCAATAAACACTCCCTACTTTGTCTACGATCATCAACTTCTGCTTATCGACCACTTGTTAAACCACTCTTTATAGTTTGTATGTGATCTGAGCCCAAGAGTGATTGTATGTTGTGCCAATTATGCGCCTACAAGTAGGCCAGCACATCCGATTTCTGCAATGTTTTTTATTTACTAGGGCTAGCTTCTCTAGGTCCTATGTCAGTCACCTCTTACGATATGCCTTGTAGGTCCAAATGGTACTATTCTTTGCTTCCCTTGGGCCCGCACCACACAGCGTATTTATGAATAAATTGAAAACAAATATACAAATCTACTGACCTAAAAAGAACTTCATAGCAGCAACCATAACCTTCGTTATCTTAGAGAAGCATGCTGTTGTAATAGCGTTGACAGTCTTGTCATCATTCCAAACATTCCTCTTGTACAGATCAATCATGATGTCCAAGGCTGTCTTCACTGTGACTGCATTGTTCTCTTGAAGCATTGAGAACATGAATGTCTGAAGGGCAGAATTCAGTTTGGCGTTCTTATGTTTGGAGTTGATACTTTTGATGTCTGCCACAACGTACTGATAGATTGTTTTACGTAGCAGTCTGTCTTCACAGCGCAGTAGTTTGAAAAATAGTTGCAAGACTTGTGCAGCTGAGATGAGTTCTTTGTTTCTCAACATAATCAATGCCTTCACTAATGTCTGCAAATACAACAAGCACGGAGAGAATAAATACAGTGTTAATAAGAAATATATGGCGTGACATTGACATCTCCCATTATGTACCGCTGGTCAAATATTACTACAAACCTAGCTGATATACTACAGGGTATGAAAGCTGAGTCCTTTAATTGTTTTTTTATAGAAAAATAAATCTGTCGGATCAGAACTGGTTTAGAATAAGGAATAAATATATCAGTCTAAACTGCTGTCTTAACCAGTATAGCCAGCAGATGGTGGTTCTAAAAATCAATCAGAAGTAAACAGAAATATTGACCTGAACATGGCCCACACAGTACCAGTATATTTGATATTAACCCTTTCATTCCCAGAGCACCCGCTATCAATACAATCCCATAGCGGCCGTAAGCGCCCGGTGGGTTATACCTTTTCAAATGATTTTTTCTATATCTTTCCTTGCATATAGACACGCTAAATTTAGCCATGATGTCATTGCGATAATGGCTCCGCCATTTTAGAAGTTCTCAAGTTTGTATCGTGATTGGTTCCATATCTGCAAATTTTTTATAAAGTCCTTACATTTTCTGGAAAACTTGTGATTTATGATTCAGTTGCCGGCGAGATCATGGATAAATCGGATTGATGTATAATTAATTCAAGATTTACATGCGAAAATATACAACGCTAGTTCTAGTATTTAAGCGGTTTGCGTAACTATTGATTACGATGAATTACGATTATTGATGGATACGAACACGCCGCTTCCTCTGTCCACGAGGTTGTAAAGTTGAGAGAGAATAGTCACAACAGTTGAGCACTATCAATATCGAATAATTTAGTGAAAAAACAGGTTCTGCAAATGACATTGATTCAGATTCATCTGAGTGTTTACTGGGGCCCAAATTGGGGTGCAAAGAATAGAACCACTGTTACCTGCCATGCATGTTGTCTCTTCTTCTTGGCGTTGTTCTTTCGACCAATTTTAATCAGTCTTTGTGATATGTTTGATCTTTGCCAAGAACGTGTATACGTTGTACATTGGTTTGCTAGGCCCCTAAACGCATGACTTCTACACGTTTAGGACATGTGCATCCGATTTCAGCCAGACCTCCTTAGTCGCCTCTTATGACATGCGTGGCAGGTAACAATGGTTCTATTCTTTACACCCCAAATTTGGGTCTCGGGAACCACTCGGGCGCTGCATGTTGTAAGAGACGACTAAGGAGGTTAGCATGGGCTACTACCCATGTCGTAAAAAACACTAGATAGCTACAGAACGGAGAGCGAACCGAGTAAACGCTGGCTGAAACCGGACACATCGCCGAATGATAAGCACCAGAGCTCCAAGTGGTGCTGAAGATGTGACGTAAAATACACCAATGCTAAGACAGGATGAATCAGATTTCACATGAATAGAATTTATGAAGAAATCTGGTACATTGTCTGCGGTGATCAGCAAGATAGATTCAAAATATTCTCTATTTGTGATTACCGTCATTGCGCCATTACGGCACAAGAGATTTTACGTGAGGCAATTTTTTTAGAACTGGACAGAGCTAACCAACGCATTTGCTCTTATGAAAATTCAAGAAAAACCAGATCCTTCACGGACACTTCATGCTTTCTTTTGATTACATCAAGATCTTTCTTTTGTAAACTATATGTGTCAAACTCACCAGTTACCTTACTACAGAATGTTTTGGTTTACCGATAAACTGCTGAATGTGCCTGTGACGGTCAAATATAGTGTCAAGAAATAGAATTGAAAGTATCAGCAAATATTTGTACCTCGATGTTAATTCCAAATTCGTTCCATGAGGACAATATGGACATATGCAAGGTTGAACCTCCATCTTGACTGTATGAGGGCCCTCATGCCCAGACAAACATGCAGGCTTTAAAGGGCAAGACAACACCCAGAAACTACAGGACTGATAAACTCTATTCATGCCAACCATCAACCGACTCAACTCAACTGTTTGACAGAAAGTAGACCTGCAGTTAGTGTTTCTAAATGATGAGGACTGCATCATGAAGGTGTGTGGAAACAAGTAATAGCTGCCCACATGTAAAATCAACCTCTGTAAGGGAGATTGCTTTTCAACCTTTCAATTTACATGTATCATCAATAAAACTGACATTTTGAGTGAAACATACTTTCAATATTGTCATTCATTTAGTTCTTCACTTTTATAATTTTTACATCAATTTGCATGGCATTGCCAACGTACATGTTTACAAACTAGTACCTCATCCATTTAACTGTAAATTGGACTTTAAATCACAAATATTTATTAGAAATTGTATTAGTTTTGAATTTGATTTCACAAACACTTATTGTTACAGAGTTATTTCCCAGTGTCCTGGGAATTCGGTAGGAACTTTTTCTGAAGGGCAGGGGCTGAAAGGGTTAAAAGAAGAATGAGTACTGCTTGATGTGCATTAACCATTTAGATGGTCTTGAAATCAGCCTAATATGAATTACAAAATTGAATTTCAGCTACTTCTTTGATAGAGGAACCGTTGCACTAATTTTTGGAAAAGAAAGTCAGATCCTGTATGTGTATGTCAGGGATGACCAAGGGTTCTCCTATGTTGTTTAATAGGTACACAGCAAATGTAGCCAAAATTCAAGCAAACATGTTGTATCGGACATTGACATTAACAGTTAGTTTGATTGTAGACCTGTCCATCTGGTTTCTAGATGTTATGTATTCTCTCTTAACCAAAACTTACCATTCTCATTGTCCTGTCTAAAACTGTACTGTGATTTTTCAGGATGTCACTCAACTGTTCAGGAAAATCTATGACCTCTTCTTTATAGCAATGGCTGACCTGAAACAAGAAGAAACAATATGTTAGAGAATAGGCAAGTAAACAAATGCAATGAATATTTAATAAAGTAAAACAAACTGTTTTAATAAAGTAAAACAAACTGTTTTAATAAAGTAAAACAAACTGTTTTAATCAAGAAAACAAACTGTTTTGTGCATGTTTATGATATCAGAAGGATAAGTAACAATGACTGATATGAATCTTAATGATAGTCTTTCCAAACAGAGAGTTTCAATTAGTAAATTCAAACTGTTTAATAATTAAGGAGATGTGTTTTTATAAAGAAAAAATGAAACAAATATAAAAATATTGATTAATCAACAGTCAAATTGGTGTGTTGGGCGTCTGGATTTGTTGAGATTACCACCTGTGAAATGAGATGCTTGAGGAAAGCCATAAATAAAACAAGAATAGACTATATCAGAAATGAAGAAATTAGAACAGCTGTTGTTAAATTCATTGAAAAACATAGACTCCAATGGTTTGACCTCTTGGTGAGAATGAACCCGACTACAACAGTTGCAAGAAGGTGCAAACTGAAAATGGAATAATCAGCAGGAAGGGTCAGACCAAGAAAAAGGTGGATTAATGAAGTTACAGACATTATAACTCCACAATATCACAGCTTATCAACCAACCGATCATGCACTATCTCAAAAACCGATCATCAGTTAAACAAACGACGCCTAACAGCAAAAAAGTTGAGAAGTACAAAAGAATAAGAACAGCAAACTTTGAGATAAGTTTCCAAATGTACATACCTGAGACAAGAAACTAATCAATTCATCCAGCTTCTCATCATACTTGGACGGCTGAAGTTGAAACGTCTGCATCAGGTTGTGAAAGTAGTGCCATTGTTTCAGAAACTGGAATAATAAAAAAAAAGAATGTTACATGCCCTTTCGTAATCAGGAAAAGAAACAAGAAGCAATATTAAGAATCAAAATACAATTGTTCCTGAACTTAATACACCTTTGACTTACGATTGAAATTATTCTTCCAACGTTTTCAGACATGCATTTGTATACTTCTAAAGTAGTTAGTAGTCAATTGGAGTATGTGTAGTCTCCATATAGCTTATCTTGGACTCCCATGATCTCCAAGAGTGATAAAGTTACATAAAATGAGGTGTTGAAAATGTTGGGATTCCTAGTATACTTACCTTTATCCTTCAATATTGCCTAAGATGGATGGATCTCCTGACTCAGATGACGGCCAGATCCCCAAGGATATTCTAAATCATGAGGAGCTAGCTTCTGGCAAAAGAACTGTGGGACAACACTTCCTTTGTTTCAAAGATACATGCAAGTGTAACTTGAAAACAATTTACATGAATACAACACAAGTTGTGAGATTGAAAGATTGTGAGAACCTTGCCATGGTGACTGTGACACAGATCCAGCTGGAGACATGCTCTGAAATCAAAACTCTGTTCAATCATACTTAAGTTATACTACTATGACTAGTCATGACTGTACTGTGTCCCCATCATACCACATGTTTAATCCACTGTCTACTAAAGAGTAAAACCATAAATGTACACTAACTTATGATTTACAATTTATGGAAACAGAAAAGTAGAGTGAGAGTGAGGAGAGAACCACCCACGGATTGCCTATTCAATTACATATTTTAATGCTAATATATGATTTACCTCGTCCTTGTATGACACTGAGTCTCTTTTTATAAGATTCTGTAACTGTGGTAAATTTGAAGCAAATTGGATAGCCTTTGCGGCTGATTTTCCTGACATTTTTATCTGTGTATAACTTTCTATGTGACCATACAGCTAAACTCTTAAAGCATGTTATTTGTTGTCCTGATTATCGACTACACTAGTTTCTTTCTAAACAAAATAGTAAACCAAACGAGACACGAAACAAATATGGCTTTTTAACTATTTTCTTTCATCATCATGTTCCATGCCGGTACATGTGCTCCTTCCTGCACGTTTATCGTATATTAGTGTTATTAGTTGAATGTATTGTTAAATTAATGAGTGAATTTTGAGTCAGATGGTCTGGACACCTGAGGAACACGAGGAGTGTGTTCATGCAATGAGCAACAGCGCCCTTCAGCATGTGTAACCTTTAACTTCTGCTAATGGCTACGGAGAACATTGATATATTGTACGAGTTTGCCTAAATCTATGATGTCGGCCCAATAACGATATTAAGACGGACAATATATTCTCCAATAAAAGCGTGTTACAGTAAAGAATAATGTTACTCGATACTCCGTTACAGTCTATACAAAGCAAAAGGGCCGGTCACGCAAAAAGTGGACCACAGAGATAACAGAGGCGACAAAAACACTGTTTATGAAGCGCACACAAAGGCCCGTTCTATAAATCTCTTCTTATCCCGAAGCTGTGAAGCAAATCAGGACTGGGGAAGAGAAACAAAGACAGTGTGCATAGAGAGGCTCGCTCCATGTGTCTCTTTTTTCGACATGACGCCGTTGCTGTTAAGCTGTTGCAGAACAGAAGCATTTGTTCTTTTCTCGAAAGAGGAAATAACATGCCGGAATAGACAAATAATAGTAAATAGTTTTAAAAAACATGATTTTTCATACATTTTTTGTCTGGACCCACCAAGACAAATGACCACGACCAACCACTGGCTATAGGTAATCAGAGAAATGGGAACATCAAAAATTCTGATGGTGACCTCAATACCAAAATAGGTGCAGACAACATAGCTATGAGGAGATCATGGGGAAACACAGACTATGGGTAATGATCGAAAATGGAGAACTGTTCACCAATTTCTGTGTAGCAAATCAAAACGTCATAGGTGAAAGTGTCTTTCCACTTAAAAGAATACATAAAGCAACCTGGGTATCACCAGACCACAGAAAATCAAATTGACCACATATGCATAAACAAGAAATTCAGGTAATCTCTACAAGATGTAAGGGGTGCAGATAGTCCGCCTGCCCAGCGTGTTCAGAGTGCGTTGGACTACGGGTGACTAGCCCTCTGTGAGTGCGGGTTCAATTCCGCGGGCTGGCAGAAAAGCCACAGGTTCCCCAGATTCACGTTGTTCGTGGCACCGAGCCGAAGGGTTACGATGTCAATGGCACCGAGCCGAAGAGCTGAAACCTCAAGTGCTTCTGGATCGGAAAAAGGTGCAGATGTAGATTCGGATCACCATTTGTTGATATGTAAAATTAAACTGAAGCTTTAAGCGATACATAACATCTCATGAACATAGACACCAATATAATGTAGGATACCTCAGAAGTCAAGAAACAAAGGAACAGTTTATTGTCACAGTCTCTAATAAATATGTGGTTTTGCAACAATTAGAAGATGAGGTGAGTGCGGAAGATTGCTGGCAGCAGGCCAAAAATATTTGGAATGAAATGTGAACAGAGGTATTGGGAAAGAAAGAGCGAAATCATAAGGCATGGACAACTCCAGAAACTCTCAAGGAAATAGAAGAAAGGAAAAAGAGAAAAGCAGATTTAAATAATAGCAAAACTAGAACTGCCAAAGCCATAGCCCAGGAAAAATACTTAAAAAGCTAGCAAGAAAGTGAAGAAGCAAATAAGGTTAGATAAAAGACAATACGTAGAAGATCTAGCAAGAGAAGCGGAGATACCTGCAGTAAGGAAACCTTAGTGATCTTTACAACATCACTAGAAAGCCAGCAGGAAAATACAGTCAATCAAGTGGGTTGATCAAAAATAGTAGTGGGAAACTATCACTAATGTTAGAGACCAAATGGAAAGATGGATGGAATACTTCAAGGAACTCTTGAACAGACCAGCACCTACAAATCCCCAGATATCCAACCTGCAGAAATTGACTTGGACATCAACTGTGAGAAACCATCCAAGGAGGAGATTAATAAAGCCATTAAACTTTTGAAAGATGGAAAGCGGCCAGTCCAGATGGTATTTCAGCGGAGGTGGTTAAAGCCAGCATAAACACATCCACAGAAATACTGTATAAATTATTTAGCAGAATCTGGGAGACCAAAGAAATACCATCAAAGTGGAGAGGGATACCTAGTGAAGTTACCAAAGAAAGGGGACCTTCAAAAGTGTGAAAACTATAGGGGAATAATGCTGTTGTCAGTACTTAGGAAAATACTAAGCAGAATCATCTTTGAGAGATGCCATCGATATAAAACTAAGAGATGAACAGGCAGTCTTCCGACCAAATAGATCCTGTGCTGACCAGATAGCCACATTATGCATAATAATAGAGCAAAGTATTGAATGGAAATCTCCACTCTATATCGGATTTGTGGATTATGAGAAAGCTTTTGATAGTATTGATAGGGAAACACATTGGAAATTGATGAAGCATTATGGGATCCCACAGAAAATTATTAACCTAATAAGAGCAACATATACAGATATGAAATGTAGAGTTCTTAATGAAGGTAAACTAACAGACACTTTTGGAATAGAAACAGGAGTGCGTCAGGGATGTCTCTATCACCTTTGTTGTTCTTACTGACAATAGACTGAATTATGAAGACAGTAGTAACTAACACTAGAAATAGAATCCAATGGACTCTGACAGAGCAACTAGAAGATCTGGACTTTGCTGATGATATAGCCCTTCTGTCCCACACACGAAATCAGATGCTGGATAAGCTAAACACATTGAATCAAAGGTCCCAGCAACTAGGGCTGAACATTCATAAGGGAAATACAAAGATATTGAGAATTAACCAAGCAAACGACAACTCGATCTCCCTGAGTGAAATCCCATTTCAAGAGGTAGAATCATACACATATTTGGGCAGCAACGTAGACAAAGAGGGTGGAACAGATAGAGATATCAAAATAAGAATACAGAAGTTAAGAGGAGCTTTCATTGCACTGGGAAACATATGGAAGTCTAAAGAAATCAAATCTAGAACAAAAATTCGGATATTTAACTCTAATGTTAAAGTAGTTATGCTGTATGGGTCAGAAACATGAAGAACTACTAAAATAATAACACATAAATTGCAAAAATTCATCAATTGGTGTCTGCGCAGAATAGATGGACTAAGATGGTATGATAGGGTCACAAATGAGGAGCTTATGGAGAGAACAAGATAGATTCCTGTGAACAGCAGGTTAAAAAAAAAAGACACTGGCGCTGGATAGGACACACTTTGTGAAAACCTGAGGGGAATATAACAAGAAGGGTCCTTACCTGGAACCCACAGGGACAGCGAAAGAAGGGGAGGCAGAGAAATACATGGAGATGAGATTTGGAGGCAGAGATCAACAATATTAAGAAGCTGGAGGGAGCTACATGAGATAGCTAGAGATAGCAAGACTTGGCATGAGTGGTTCAGGCAGAGATGAACAATATAAAGGAGAGCTGGAGGGAGCTGCATGAGATAGCTAGAGATAGCAAGACTTGGCATGAGTTGGTTGAGGGCCTATGCCCCAATCCGAGTTAAAAAGGCAAAGAGAGAGTTTTCCATGTTTCTGACCCATACAGTAAAACTACTTTAATATTAGAGTTAAATATCCGAATTTTTGTACATCCCTGTCGAACTCCTGTTTCTATTCCAAAAGTGTCTGTTAGTTTACCTTCATGGAGAACTCTATATTTCTCTAAATTGTCTTGTGGCAACAAAATGATGCCCGTCCCAAAAATGTTCCTTATCTTAAATGACCTCTTGGAGTCAGAAAAAGTGATACCCATGACCATGCTTTGTTGAAGATCACATACATGTTGCAATGAGTGACAGAAAGATTACCAATAGAGAGTGTTGGACGTTCAATGCAAAAATGAAGGAAAATGTAAGGGACTGTCAGATCAGACAAACCCAAGTATTTTCTTCGTTGGAAATTGTTTCAGATGCTGCCCGTCCTACTTGCGCACGAGCATACAAACCGATTCGCAACGTAATAAAGTTCCTGGCACAAATCACACAGATTACACAGAGAAAACACGGGTTTTTTCCTTTAGAATTCAACAAAAAATTATCTTGCACGTTATGTGCACAATATTTATGTGTCACTTTATTTGAGCAAAATACTTTACCTTCTGCATTGTACGCTCCCCCAGAAACTCGATCTCACCTACACTGAGATCATGGATCTCTGGAAAAATATCCAGATGGCTCCACGAGGGAACGAACCAAGTACCTTTGGAACAAGAGGCGAGTACCTTACCTCTAAGCCACAGAGACTTCTCTTTCTGTCAGTGTATTCAAAATGACTTCTCACGAGGTCTCTACTTTGTAGTGGTGGGAAGCTTGCATACCTCCATGATTCAGATAGCAATGCTGACAGCAACTTTACTCCTGGTAGGGACACCTAAGTCAGACAGGTTGAAGAATAGAAGGCAGACAAAATGTGACTTCATCGTCTTCCAGGTTGTGGGTTTCACAATGGGCTGAACACTCATTCCTGTAAAAGATATTGTGATGTGGAAATGGAAACAAGAGATACCTTTGTTGCACCAGGCAAAGGGAGTGAGGTCTTCTTCTTCAGCGATCTCTGGTCATGCGCTTAATTTACTGTGGACCACAAACTGGGCAGTCAGCTTCAGTTTCCATTTCCACATCACAATATCTGACAGGTTTGTCAGGTTTCCCCAAAGCTTAGTTTTCAGACTGGATGTGGCCATATGTTGCTTTCTCAACTCACCCAGGAAAGGACAGTCTTGCAGGACATGCTCCGGTGTCTGTTCCGTCTGCTGACACTGGCAAAGAGCTGTTTGATTTATCACTAGTTTTATTTTTTAGTATGTTTTTGAGTCTGCAGTGTCCAGTGCGTAGTCGAAATATAATGACCTGGTCTTTTCTGCTTAGGTCTTTGAGGAAGTCTGTTCCATAATCATGTCCAGTGTTTGTCTTCTAGTCTACTGCAGATTTTCTCTGTATGAGGGTTTTGACCTCCTGAAAAGACAGGGATTGGTAAATTTGCTCTTTGGCATTGCCCTCCTTAGCTAAGACATCGACACTCTCATTGCCTGCAATGCCACAGTGAGATGAAATCCACTGCAAGTGAATTTCTGCCTTTTCTGCAATCTGAGCAAGTTCTCTTTTTAGGTTTTGTACTGTGCTGTCAGCAGATTTAGCCTCCAAGGCTTGTATAGCTGACAGTGAGTCTGTAAGAAATATCCTCTTGCCATCATGAGGTCAAGAAGACTAGTTCTCCAATGGACAGCATATGGGAAGAAAAGGCCTGGAAGTCCAAGAGAAATATGGAGATGAACTACGCCTGTGTGTTGCCAGGGCCCTTAAGGGAACAAAGAATAGTAACACTGTGACCTACAAGGCATGTCGTAAGAGGTGAGTGAGGTAGGAGACTATGGAAGCTACTCTAGTAAATAAAAAGCATAGCAGAAATCGAATGTGCTGTCCTACTTGTAGGCTCATAACTGACACAACATACAATCGTTCTTAGGCTTGGATCACATACAAATCCCAGAATGATTAACAAGTGGTAGACTTTTTAAAACTCTTTGCATAATCTTCGTGAAATCTGAAAGGTACAACACGCTCGAGTGGTTACCGAGGCCCAAATTTGAGGTGTAAAGAATAGAACCACTGTTACCTGCCACGCATGTCGTAAGAGGCGACTAATGAGGTTTGGCTGAAATCGGATGCTCGTGTCCGCTAGGGAATGCCAACCCAAAACAAATGCTTGCAGAAAACGGATGCACCAGGCCGTAAGGCGCATAACATGGTGCAACGACCCCTCACAATGAGGAATGGGATGACGGATTCTACGGTCACCAATCTGCCTCAGAGATTTAGCCTGCCTCTGAGATTTAGCCATGCAGTAAGGATGTCAGACCTACCATCACGGGGTGGCCAAAACTTACTGCGGGAAGAGGTCGGCACAAAAGGGGAAATAGAAATCATTGGAATTATATCCTACAGGGCTGCTCCCAGAATTCAGACTTCAGAAGAAAGAGGTTGCCCATTACACCAGCGTCCAAGACAAACTGTATGGCGTGGCTGATAATCTGAGGCAGACGGCTGCCTTTATTAGAGAATCCGAAATCCCAATCTAGTGAGAATGCAGAAGAAGAAAGGTACAACAGAAACAAAGGAAAGAAGAAAATAAAAAAGTAAAACAGTTTAACAAAGTACAACAAAACTACAACACTTCATATTTTATTATTTTATTTTTAATATATAGTTTTATTGCAAATTTATCTCACATTTTTCATTGACACATTGACAGAAAAATATAAGAATAATAAAGAATAATAAATGAATTAATTTATTGTTGCCCGTTGGACTGTTCTTGTCTATCTCCT